>OZ024728.1:3276618-3976769 GCA_964016875.1 Fallopia convolvulus | reverse complement strand
TCATTTATACGGTCCCCACGGTCTCCAGAGTCTCCTCCTTTCTTGTACTGATTCAGCTTGCCTTGAAGAACATCATCCTCTTGAGGCTTGATGAGCGCAAATGGACAGAGAGAGTTCACGACTCGCTTGAAATTAGGCCCAACACT
This sequence comes from Fallopia convolvulus, assembly GCA_964016875.1. Classification (NCBI taxonomy): domain Eukaryota; kingdom Viridiplantae; phylum Streptophyta; class Magnoliopsida; order Caryophyllales; family Polygonaceae; genus Fallopia; species Fallopia convolvulus. The sequence continues at coordinate 3,976,623 of OZ024728.1, read as the reverse complement.
GGCAATTTCATGGATGATATCTTGAATACATAAAACATCATACTTTCCGAGAGCCTGACAAAAAACAAGAAGCTAGTATTACAACTTCACAACCTTACCATTACTTTGAAACACACTGGACTTGGGAATGTCTAGGTGCACAAAATATTTAGACTTGATAATCCACTTTCAAAACAGTCTCAGACGAATTTATGCAAGTAAAAAGGCTACCTGTTCAATGATGTTATTGTCATGTAAAGGAACTTTCTGCTTCTCTACTTTTAAAAGACCCTTTTTGTGTATAAGAGACTTTACATTCTGCATATTAGGGTACCTGGAGAATATTAGGAAGGAGAATACTGTAAGATTCATGAATTACAGAACTAAAAATCCTAGTAACAAAAGTTCACTGGTGCAAACTTGAATGTGTAGTCATGTGCATCAGAAAGTTTATTATGAATAACTAATATGAAAACAATAGAGGGAAATCTCCAAGAAGCTAATGGAATGATGATTGGTTTCATTAAAGGCTACATCCAGCTACAAGTAGTATTTACAAAAGATGTACAAGTATGTGACTTGCAAATTGAAATGTCAAGTATTTTATCAAGATCTTACAATTATTTTTAAGAGCTTATTATTCCCGAGACAAGAATCCCGCCAACTAGTAAATTTCACCCCAGTGCCCCACTATCCACAAAGAAGAAAACGAGGAAGAACACAAACATAGATTGAGGTAAGGATGTCTCTTTAGTTCACTCTATTCTAATTCATGATTATACCTCATACAGGACCATTAGAATAAAGTACGCAAACATGTTGTTAAACAATAGGAAGCATATGCAAATATTAATCAATCATCACTTGAACAAAAACTCTAGGGAAATACTTAATCAAGTGTCTACTCTTGAGTTTTTTTTTTAAAAAAAATAGTGTTATAACTGAAACAATTTTCGAACTTGATCAACTAGACTAGACTAGATGCTGCAAACTAGAACCATAACCAAAATATGATCCTCTGAATTTTTAAAATGACATTCTCAGACATGCATTCTCTCTCAAACCTCACACAAACAAGCATAAAGTAATGGAAAAGGCATTAAAGACACCATAAAATATCTTTGGATCCATAAAAAATATGGCAACTATAAGAAGGAATGAAATAGTGAACTTAGAGAAAGCAAATGCATTAAAAAAATCAGTTGACAATCAATAATTAAAAAAAAGCACCAAATAAATTGATTTTTCATACCCATAAGTTACATATGGCTCCACAATCTGCAACATTGCCAAATTTTCTTCACTTGCTTTGAGAAAGACACCACTGAAGAGTCTCCTCAAACCCAAGGAGTTCAAAGTCTTCTTAACTTGTGGGTGAATATCATTTTTACTGGAAAATTATAACACGCTAACGATGAGAATACAAATACTAACAGACTAATCAAAACAAATTCGATCATAAACTCAATGACGGGAATAAGATATTCTACCCTTGTATACGTATGACAAAAAGCAGCTTTGACCCTGAGCTTACTACATGAGTTCTACTCCTCTTTGATCTGTGCTTCATGTTAACAAGGTCAAGTTCCTAAAACAAGATACCAATAAGATAGAGGTGAGCAGGGTATAGAAATAGCAGATGGAGTGATTTGGGAATTAGGGTACTAGAATAATCAGGGTATAGAATTAGGTCAAGTTTCTAATTATCTCTGAAACAAGATACAATCATCGTGACGGCCACCAATTTCTACTTCCGTCTCCTTCCGCAGGTTCAATTTCTACTTCTAAACCCTAATTCCCAAATCACTCGATCTAATTCTAGTACTCTTGTTTGTTTTTTAAAGACACATTTTATTTCCGCAAAATTTCCATTTCATTTGTACTTTCACTATCCGCTACACACTCGCCAATTGACTAACTTATATTTAATTTGCTTCATAATGATTTCTTAAGAGTTATAGTTAATTAGAACATATGTTGAATGTCAATTTCTAGCCATAACAATTTTTAGTACGTTTGAATCCACCAGCCCAATTTGAATGCACCAGCTTTTCAATCATGATTAATGTTCCTTTCTAAACTTTACGGTAAATAATTGAAAAAGTTGTAAAATAAATCAATAAATTTTACCTAAAATTTCACAAATAAAACATAATTTTGTCACTTCTTTTGTTCCTCTAATATGGCTGAATCGGACCGTAATTAAGAACCAGTTTAGATTTTACTTAATAACTCTTTTTTGGTTTGGTTTGATAGGCCAAAGTTCGTAAAATCATAAAAAAAAGGGTCGGTTGATCAATATTCGCCCGTGCCCCACCTAGCCACATTCATGAAATGCATGGTGTGGGCTTTGTACCGGCTTCTATACGTGGACAACGAAAACATCCTCAACGTCATCATGAACGACGTCGGAGTCGCGATCAAGATGGTCTACATCACCATCTTTGTAATCTACTCCAACAACAAGCGCAGAAGCTCAAGGTGGCCGGGATAGTGGCGGCCGATGTGGTCGTTGTGGGGGTGTTGGCGATGCTTACACCACCCACCCACCGTAGTCCTGCGGTCGGTGGTGTGGGCGAGGCTGAGCACGAGCGTCACCAACACCCCACAACGACCACATCGGCCGCCGCTATCCCGGCCACCTTGAGCTTCTGCGCTTGTTGTTGGGGTAGATTACAAAGATGGTGATGTAGACCATCTTGATCGCGACTCCGACGTCGTTCACGATGACGTTGAGGATGTTTTCGTTGTCCACATATGGAAGCCGGTACAAAGCCCTTTCATGAAGGTGGCTAGGTGGGGCACGGGCGAATATTAATCAACCGACCCTTACTTTACGATTTTGACGAACTTTGGCCTATCAAACAAAACCAAACAAAAAAGACTTATTATGTAAAATCCAAACTGGTTCTTAAGGACGGCAAATGGTGCCTTCCGGGGAAATCGATCGACCTCGCTCAGCCCGTATTCCAGCAGATTGCTCAGTACAGGGCCGGCATCGTCCCCGTCTCCTTCCGCAGGTTCAATTTCTACTTCTAAACCCTAATTCCCAAATCACTAGATCTAATTCTAGTACTCTTGTTTGTTTTTTAAAGATACTAGTTAAGTCCAGATCTGTGCTTCATGTGCGAGAGCAAAAATAGTCAGAATAATGTACTAGTAATTAATGACAAGCGGTAATTCGAAAAGGTGTGAAAGAAAGGGATAAAATACCTTGTTACGGAACTCTTTGATGAACTCCTCTGCCCTTTTGAAAGCGAGTTTCTTGTCTTGCTTGAGCTGCCATTTTTTCTCGAGCAACTGCTGCTTCCTTCGAATTGCCCACTCCTCGCTGCTCTTCCTTTTTTTCAGCACCGTCTCTTCTATGTAATTCAGTTGCAATTGTTGCTGCTGGTGCAGCTCTAATTGATCGTTCTTCTCCATTGCCTCGCCTTCACTCTAGGGTTTTATGGGGCAAGCGGTAGAGAGAGAGTTATGTTCCATTTTGGGTTGTGAACTTCATAGTATCTCATATCTCAAATTCAGTTTAAACAAAAGCCAATCTAGGATCCTAAATTCCTAATCACTACTTCGTACTAATTAAACCCTAGCACAAGGCAGCAATCATAGAAGAAGAAAAGACGAGGTTGAGAGGTAGGGAGAAAGGAAAACAAGGGACAAGAGACTTACCCGTAGCGAGGCTGTGGAGGCCCTGGCGTGGACTGTGGAGGCGACGACGGTGGACGGGCAAGGCCTTCGATCTCCTCTTGAGTAGCGGCGCAAATATACGTGAGTGAGAGAGAATAACGATAGTGAGATTTTAATTTGTGAGAGAGGCAGAACCGGGCTCTATAGGTTGGAATCGTGGACTTTTTGGGCTTGTAACAGGGCCCGAACCGGTTACCTCTTGATCAGCAGTCAAATGCTCTACGATGAGTTATGACCTTTGATGTTTAAATGCTTCAAATGTTCATTTTTATAATTAACGAATGCCATCTTTTTAACTTTGATTTCAACCAACCAACAAGCATGTAGCGTAGTGGGAGGGGCTACGCTTCCCTTCGTTGAGGTCGAGTGTTTGAATCTCAGTGGAGGAGAAATGAACTTATTGGGAGAGCAGATCCCACCCAAAAATTCCAGATGTAAGCGTTTGATGGAGCAAAGCTCTCCGCTGAACTGGGGTGACAATGACCAAAAAAAAACTTTGATTTCAACCAGAAACCGTTAACCTGTACGAAAATTACAAGACCATGTTGTACTTTAATCTCCGCACCATCTATAACTATATATTAAAGTTGTCCCTTTTTGAACCACAAGAACGATTCTGGCCCCACCTCATATTTACGAAATTAATTTTTATTAGTTGTACCCGTCGTACCATGTACGACTACGATTCGATATTTTATAGACATTATAAATAGCAAATTAATAAATAAAAATATAATATAAACTTTAATTTAAGTAATTTATTCCTTGTAAAATGTATAATTTTTATGATCAAATATTATATTATTCATATTTTATTACTTTCTATGTACATAAATTTAGAGATTATCAAATATTTCAATATATCTATCAAATATTATATCACCTATTTTTATTATTTTTAAACATTATAATTATTTATCATTATTTTTATTATTATAAAAGAATATATATATATACATATTCGTGAAAAGATATTATGTTATAAGATAAAAGATATTTATACTTATTTTAAATATTTTAAATTTGTTATTTAAATTTTTTATTATAAAAGAAAATATATCTATAATTAAATTCGTCAAAAGATATATGCTAAAAGAATTATATTTATTTTAAAATATTTAAATATTTTATCTTTAATTTTAAATACTTATATAAGGAAGCTTTCAAAAGATATTATTATACTAAATATATATTTGTTTGATGTTAGAGATAAATTAAAATATTTAAAAAAGAATTTAATAAAAAAAGTTATAATAATAGAAATTGATATTATTTTTTTAAGTATAAGGTGGGGCCAGAATCGTTTTGTTGGCTCGAAAAGGTACAACTTTAATATATAGTTATAGATTCTAAAATATTTTATCTTTAATCTTAAATACTTGTATAAGGAAGTTTTCAAAAGATATCGTTATAGTAAATAGATATTTGTTTGATGTTAAAGATAGATTTAAATACTTGTATAAGGAAGTATAGATTTCTAATATTTTAACTTTATCCTATTATATCCTTCTTTAACTATTTAAATCTATCTTTAACATCAAACAAATATCTATTTAGTATAACAATATCTTTTGAAAACTTCCTAATACAAATATTTAAAATTAAAGATAACAAATTTAAAATATTTTTAAATAAGTATAAATATCTTTTGCCTTTTAGCATGATGTCTTTTCATGAAATTATTTGTAGATATATTTTTTTCTTTTACAATAAAAAAAATTAATGATAAATATTTATAATGTTTAAAAATAAAAAATAGGTAATATCTATAACTATATATTAAAGTTATACCTTTTCGAGTCACCAGAACGATTCTAGCCCCACCTTATATTTAAAAAATTAATTTTTATTTCTATTATTATAACTTCTTTCTATTAAATACTTTTTAACTATTTAAATTTATCTCTAACATCAAAAAAATATCTATTTAGTATAACAATATTTTTTGAAAGCTTCCTTATACAAGTATTTAAAATTAAAGATAAAATATTTAAATATTTAAAAATAAATATAAATATTTTATCATATATCTTTTGACGAATTTATTTATAGAAATATAATGATTTTCTTTATAAAAAAAATTAATGAATAAATAGTTAAATTTTTTAAAATTATTAAAAATGGATAATAAAATATTTAATAGATATTGAAATATTTGATAAACTCTAAGTTTACATACATGAAAAGTAATAAAATAGGAAGAATATAATATTTGATTAAAAAATTATATGAATTATACGAACGATAAATTACTTATATTAAAGTTTATATTATATTTTTATTTATTTATTAATATCCTATTTATAATGTTTATAAAATATCGAATCGTAGTCGTACATAGTACGATGGGTAAAACTAGTATAATATTATATCAAAGGCTTAATTTCAATTGGATAACCAAACACAATGGTTTCACACTTCTTACTCGCCACTAAAAATTCTCTCATATCTCCTACTTTCATATTTCCTTCCATCTGTCTCAAGTTCTTAACACAACTCTTCAAGTTGCAGAAACATATATAATTATATGCTATTGCTATTTGATACTTTTATATGTTATCCTTTCTATCTAAACTAGGTCTCTTCCTTTTCCTATCTTCTCTTGCAATTAATTTTCTCTGCAATCTTATTGTCAAGATGAAACCTCCTTCCTCAAGCATCAGCGCGATCCTTTTCAAACATGTCCAGGAGCGACAACACCAGCAAAGCCAAAGGAAATTTGCCCTATATAAGGATCAAATTTTGAATGTTGTAACAATCACCTAATCAGTGTTGTGAAGATTAATATTACCTCAGGAACACTGAGTTCAAGGCGGAACTTGGGTCCGTCGTAGTGGTGAAGAATTGGCCTGAATTCATCCTCATCCAATGCCTCACATACTTTCCTGGTTTGAACTCTTACCTGCATCAGTAAATCCACATTTTTCAAGCATTATTAGAATTGCAAAAATCTCACAAAGAAGAGTTGCAAGCTAAGACCACCAATCTAACATGTTTGGTTCTTACAAATTATTGCAAGGACATTAGAACAGATCAACAAAGAACTCTACTTGTAAACCATAGAGAAATTTCTTATTGTTATAATTACAGTAAAGAAAGCAAATGAGAGAACAACATTAGTATCAACAATGAGATAGGAAACCTGGGCAGGGAAGCGTGATTCGCCATGGTGTTTCTTGTCCTCCCAAGCACTTGGATCAATGTTGGACCCTCCAAAGCTTGCAGCCTAATCATACAAACAAACCCTTATCAGCTCAGTGATGAAAGATCAGATCTTTTCTTACAAAAGTTCTAGAAGTTACAAATTTAGGATAAGAACAAGAATATTAACCTCAAAGATTCCATGGAGTTGGTGGGTGGAATAGTTGTAGAGGAAAAGGGGCAAACCAGGTGTTATTGCCCTTACTGAATCTCTGAACCTTGGTGGCAACCCTGATACATTTAAGTTCAAATCTTGTAAACAAGGAAAAGACCAGTTTCATGACAAAATATTCTAATTTCAAGTATGAACTTACCAAAAAGCTGCCTCTTGAGATTCTCATCCATGGTATCATTGTTACAAACAAAGATGTATCCACCAATTGTCTCATTCTTAGGAAGGGCTTCAGCTGGTGGCAGAGTCTTGAACCTCTTATCAACACTGTTCTTATTGTTCTCATCTTTATTACCATTATTACATTCCTTTTTACCCTCTTTCTTCTTCTTCTTCCCATCTTTTCCTCCATGAAAGTTGGTCTCAAAATTACCATTATACCCTTTGACATCTACATTGAGATTGTTATTGTAGTACTGGTTCATATAAGCCTTGTTGAACCCTCCATTGACGCTGTTCTGTGTACCCGAATTCAAACCCGACCCGATCTTCCAATCATAATTGAAAGCGTTGAAATTTGGGCTTGTGGGTGTAAAGGGTAAGCTATTGTTATTGGTGTGAACAAGTTCGCCTCCAACCCGGATGTCGAAATTCCTCCGTTCTTCGGGTCGTTTGGATCCGAACCCGTTATTGACGCTCCAAATGGAGGTGTTGTCGTTTAAGGAGAGGCTTGAGAAGTAGTTGTTCTGGAGACGGAGGTGGTCGCTGAACTTCCAAAAGGACTGGTTGTTGTTGCTCTCCATCTGTTCGACGAAATGCCTCTGAGGGAAGTGATCACCGGAAGAGGCTTTATAAGGAGTGTAAGAGGAAATGGGTGTTCTTGATTCTTGTGTGTTTGAAGAAAGAATGAAGGAATGGATAGTGGGTCTGAGCTCTCAAGGGGTTTTATGCTCGAGGAGATGACTGATGAGGAAAATTCATGGAAAATACAGCTTTGCTTGAAGATCAGTCAAAGTATAGGGGGGGTCATATACTTAATGGCGAAGAGAAAAAGGGGTGTGACGTGTGAGGGAGATTAACGCGTTTACAATTGAAAAGTATGTCCAAAAATGACATCAGACAGATTTGGAGGCAATTCTAGAGGATGGTAGCAGGATCAGTTGGGAGTTATGCCATGACTTTTATGGTAAATGGGTTCTGTCTTTTTCTTAGTACTATTGTTTTTACTTTGTGACTAAGAGTGTGACTTGTGGTGTGCTCTTACAACAAAAACGTGTCATTCAAGTTGTGGCCAAAAAGTACTTAATTGGATTGAATACATATGAGAATTGGGGATGAGTTAAGCAAGAAGTGGCATGAAGTATTGACAAGCAAAACACGTGTTCCTATTCAATGCACAATTTGTCAATTGAAACAGTCAGAAAAGTTTATTCTCCCATTTTTACCAATCAATCTATCATGAGACGACTAAGGCCTCATTTTGTAACATAGTTCTTCAAGTGATGCAGCAGAAAACCGGAGATTCGATCCCAGGCGCGATAAACAAACGGACGATCACTGGCATTTTCAGTGTCTTCAACCATTGTTGTTGAATATTGGCTGCCTTTTCCTGCAGAAGGCTCCCCTTCTGAAACTGAGGAATAATGTGTTCCATTAGAGTTAGAATCCGCGCTACCTTGACTCGGTTCAATCCTGCATTTCACTTGCCTGTCATCAAATTCTGGCTCTTTTGCATTACCTGACTCTGCATCTCCAACACTAGTTGCCTTTCTTTTCTTTGTTTGTCCTTGTACAGTCTCTTCAGAATTTAACGTCGACACCCTTTCTCCATGAAGCTGGGAGAAGTGTATGGTTGGACTCACTGTCGGAAACTGGTTACAAACAATCTCATCCAATTGCAATGGCTCATCATGCAACAATTGCTGAATCCTTGTTTCTCCTAGTACCGAATCTTCAGAATTCAATATTGACACCCTTTCTCCATGAAGCTGGGAGAAGTGTATGGCTGGACTCACTGTCGGAAACTGGTTACAAACAAACTCATCCAATTGCAATGGCTCGTCATGCAACATTTGCAGAATCCAGTTATCTCCATTCGAGAAGATTGGACCATCATGAATGCTGCTTGTTTGTAGTGAAGTCCAATTAGGCTGACCCACATTTGGAATCCAGTATTGCTGCTGGCTTGAGATAAGAGGATCAAACAACCAATTTTCTGTATGCTCCTGCTGTTGGATCAGTTGCACTGCACTCTCCAAGCACCAATTCTGTTCATTAGGGAAATTAGGCGTCGAATTCATCATAGTGTTCTCTTCTGCTGAACTATGATGGATAGGCTTAGGCTGTCGGGTTTTCCTGGCTTGATTTGGTTTTCCCAAGCGCCGGTTGCTTTGAACAAATCTTGGTTCCTTGTTCAGATCAACGGGATCAATCTCCCATGGAGAGACCCTCTCTGGTCGTATTATTGTCCCATGGTCGTCATCCCACTTGACCTGTTACCACAAGTCCATATCACTTAACCTTTGTTTAAATTACTTTCATGATACTTTTGAGACGAGTAAAACACAAACCTTTAGGCATCGCCATTTAGAATTTGTCCAATTGGATGAGACGTCTCCAACTCCAACGATTGAGCCAGTACACCTTCAAAATTTCAGACAAAGACATCATGCATAGAACATATAAAAAAATTAGGAAAGAATGGCAAGTAATTACTTATTTACCTTCTCTGCAAATAATCACCCCCCTCAAATCTCATGCTGAATCTCAGCCCTGTTGAGCACAAATTCTTAGAACACTCCATGTATCTGTTCGCCCCAACGATGAACGGACTGCTTCCAAGACTTCCACACACAAGAATGATTCATTGTGTTAGCAATAAATATGGATTTTGCAATCCTTTATGTGATCTATTAAATAACATGTTCTAACTTCATGATGTTCTAACTTCATGACAAATGCAGTTTTGCTGTATCATACCTTGGATGATAGAATACAGTAAAGATGGAGCCAGTGGAAAGACCATAACGGGCAGTTACAAGTATCTCAGCAAGTAAGTCTGTGCTTTCATCAGAAGTGTAGTAGTTGAAATGCCGTGGCATATACCTCCTTTGGCTTATAAGATGCCTAGTTCCAACCCATATATCTCCATTTTCCCCCCTGCAAACAAACATGAAGATCAATCATAAGAATTGGTCAAGTATAAGGGGATGAGAACGGGTTTAGGAATGAGCCAAACCCATACCAGTGTTTGTTTTAACTAAGGGGGTGAGAATAAGTGATTCTCGTACCAGAACTAGGGTATGAGTGATTCCTATTCCAACCCAAATCCTGATTCCAACCCGATTCCTGGTACAGAAATAAATGGGGACTAAAGGTGTGTATACCTGAGGAATATGACAGCATCACCAGCAACCAATCTCTTAGCTGTCACAAAGCGTTTCCAACCGGTTGAAAGTAAATGCCTTTTAGGATTGCCTATTCAAAATGCATCATATGTGTTTGATCAGTTTCTATCCCTAGATAGAAAGATGAATACTTGTTAAAAACTATAGTTTCACATATGTGCTATAAGACACTTACCACCATATACATGCTTAAAGGGCCATGTATAGCCATCCATATCTTTGGCTACTAGCTCTTGGCTTGGGCTTTCTAAGGTTGTGTCCTGTAGGCAAGAACATTTAAGATAACCAAAATACATAACAATGGCTGGAAAATGTCATGCCATTTGTACAAAATAAACAACTGTACCAGTGAAGGAAAGCACTCCTGAGCATCCTGTACTCTAACATGCAGCTTGTTGCTAATATCCGTAGCGGTTAATGCCTTACAAAAGGACTGCACAATTGGCTTTGGTAGATCAGGTAATGTTGGTTCTGGATTAGTTACTTCACCTTGCTGCACATTTACCCCCCAAAACCTTTGGGTTAATTGAAGAAGATCCAAGAAAAAGATGATGATAATTATAACTAATAAAATTAATATTTGGGTTTGTATCATAAGCTCTGTCATAGCTTCTTTCTCTTACATTGAGTTCAGGATGTAAAGCAATTTGAGAATAGACTTCATCTGCATCTCCAGACTACATCATTAAAAAGAAACACTAAGTACCAAATCAAGACTTATGATCAAGAGCAAAGTAAAAGGAAACTATGATTCATTTTGCAAAGTAGTAACTACCAACAGAGTTATGTTTATCACACGGCATAGGATCTTTGGGGGAAGATCAAAATTTGTTGGCAGCACCTCGCTCAACTTCCGATTGCTCGATGCTGCTACCTGCACTTACACAAGTTTTAGTACTTTATGTGAACTTCATGCCTCTAGAATGTCAAGAAGCCATTTTTCAAGTAGGTGAAGAAGGGTTGTCCTTATATCAAATTTGGTGCATTCTTACTAAATTCAGTTACTATTGATACAAAGTTAAATTTCAGTTTTCCTTGGGTCTATCGGGCGCATCCTCCTGACATGTTCAGAGTATGGGTCCCCTTGATGTTGAAAATTCTTCTAATAATCCATTTAAACAACTTCTTTTCATCACAAAACAGAAATTCTGAGCTTGTTAAGAGTTATATTATACCATTGAAAGACTAGTTAATGTCACATAACATTCAGTATGCAAAACTACAAATTGGTAAATGAAAATTTCCAGAAACAGAAATCAAAGTTGATCAAGATAAAGAGAAGGAAGATTTACCTGCTCAAGGTGACCTTGTGGGAAATATAAAACTCTTTCCCCACACTGTGGAAGATGAACCAGAGGACCAGCACATGCCCTCCACAGCTCTTCATACATACCAGAGGAGAAATTGGAGTTCATTTTTGCTGTCAAACTCCTTGAAATGATGATACAGCCTAATTCAGACTCACTGTCACACAAATATTAAGGGATCTCAGTCCAAAGATTGATGATTGGATCAATTGTTCAGCTTTCTGCCACTGGCAGTAAAGTGTGCTAAAGAGAATCTCTAAAGTGATCTTTTTTTTAGTCAAAGCATTGGCTAATAAGAATTAAGGTTGATCATTTGTCTTTTCTTATTTTAAAGAACTGTTGTATGTATGTAGCCTAATACAGTAAGAAATTGGAGAAGGATATCAATTTTAAATTTTCTAGCTCATTGTATGGAAAAAAAAAGTGGTGTCTCTTACTTTTAGACTAAATAAATGTTATGATACAATTGTGATTTAATTAGATCCATAAAGTCAGCTTGTAATTATTAATTTCGATTAGTAGTCTAATGATTACTTAAAAGTTAAAACCACACTTAGTACTAGTCTAATGATTTGATATAAGGATATCAATATCGATTTCTCTTACGGAATATAGAGAAGAAATACACATGGTTTACAAACTCAACTCTCTCAACACGACTTTTGTGTATCACTTGTGTTTGATTGCTAATCATAGAGCCACAAATGCAGAAACCATTCTTTAATTTTTGCTACATATAATTTTTACTTTGTGACTAAGAAGAGTGTGACTTGTGGTGTGCTCTTACAACGAAAACGTCACTCACGGTGTGACCGAAAAGCACTTGATTCATTTACAGAAGATAATTAATGTTAAACAAGCTTAATTGGATTGAATACACATATGAGTTAAGCAAAACACATGTTCCTAGTCAATAATGAGATCAATGCACAATTTGTCAATTGAAACAATCAGAAAAGTTTATTCTCCCAATTTACCAATCAATCTATCACGAGACAACTAAGGAGGCCTCATTTTGCAACATAGTTCTTCAAGTGATGCAGCAGAAAACTGGAGATTTGATCCCACGCGCGATAAACAAAGGGACGATCACTGGCATTTTCGGTGTCCTCAACCATTGTTGTTGAATCTTGGCTGCATTTTCCTGTAGAAGGCTCTCCTTCTGAAGCTGAGGAATAATGTGTTCCATTAGAGTTAGAATCCGCGCCACCTTGACTCGGTTCAATAATCCTACATTTCACTTGCCTGTCATCAAATCCTGGCTCCTTTCCATTTCCTGACTCTGCATCTCCAACATTGCTGGTTGCCTTTCGTTTCCTTGTTTCGCCTTGTACCGAATCTTCAGAATTCAATATTGACACCCTTTCTCCATGAAGCTGGGAGAAGTGTATGGTTGGACTCACTGTCGGAAACTAGTTACAAACAATCTCATCCAATTGCAATGGCTCATCACGCAACAATTGCTGAATCCAGTTATCTCCATTCGAGAGGATTGGACCCGTATGAATGTTGCTTGTTTGTAGTGAATTCCAATTAGGCTGATCCACATTTTGAATCCAGAATTGTTGATGGCTTGAGATAAGAGGATCAAAGGACCAATTTTGTTCATTAGTGAAATTAGGCGCCAAATTCATCATGTTGTTCTCTTCTGCTGAACTATGATGGATAGGCTTGGGTTGTCTGGTTTTCTTAGCTTGACTTCGTTTGCCATATCTTTGTTCTGTGTTCAGATCAACAGGATCAATCTCCCATGGAGAGACTCTTTCTGGTCTCATTATTGTTGCAAGGTCATCATCCCACTTTACCTATTACCACAAAAGAGGTCCCTAGCACTTAATTAAGCTGTGTTTAGGTTACATCTATGATAAGGAAAACACAAACCTTTAGGCATCTCCATTTAGAATCTCTCCAACAGTTTGAGATGTCTCCAACTTCAATGATTGATCCAGTATGCCTTAAAATTTTCAGACAGAGACCATTAAAATGACTTCAGAAAAAATGGAAAGTAATTACTAATGTACCTTCTTGGCAAATGATCCTCTCCTTCAAATCTCATGCTGAATTTTAACCCTATTGAGCACAAACTCTTAGCACACTCCATGTATCTGTTCACTCCAACGATGAACGGACCACTTCCAAGAGTTCCTGATACGGCTCAAAACCAGTCCATACGAAGATCGGCCCGAGAAAGGCGCGTGCCAAGTAGATTTAGGGATTAATTTAGTTAGTTTATTATTATTAATTATTGTAATTTTTTAAACAAGAGTTTTAAACTCTCTTCTCAGGTTTTCTTCCGGATTCTTTCCTGAGTCGCTTTTATTGAATCCGTAGGGCATAGCTTATAAAAACCCTTGTAAGCTAGAGTTAAGTTTTTATCCAAGAAATAAACTCTTCTGCCCTAATTCTCTGTCTTCTCCTTTATCCTTTCGTCTCCCTCGACCTCGGGCCGTGTGCCCATTCATCTCCCGGTTTCTTGGTTCGTAATTCCTTGGTACGCTAGGGTTTCTAGCTTATCAACTGGTGCTTTCATCCCGTACTCTTTCCGATGTCGACGGATGACGATACCGCCTCTCCGTTGGCCGCGGCCATTGACCGCCTAAACGCTTCGCAGGAGCGCCTCACGGCAACCCTGACGGAATCACAGACTCGCCTCAACACCACAATGGAGCAGCTCATGGAAGGCGTGCAATCGAGCCTTCGGAAGATTCAGTTGAGCCAGGCTCGTCCAAATCCCGACATGTTGCACGATCGCCTGACACCGGCCACCGGCGCTAATCTACAACCGTTAGGGCACGGGCAACCTCACCAGGCGAATGCGCCGCCCGTGAATCCGATCCCTGTCGCCCTACAACCGCCGGTCGCCCAGGCCCAACCGATCGGGGACGGGATCCTTCCGATCCAACCGGAGCGGGCCTTAGGGTTTCTCGCACCTCAGGCAAATGCACTCCCGAGGGCGCTTCAAGCCGCTGTCCAGCCACCTCAGCCAGACAACATTGGCGTGGTGATTCGCGCGCCGCCGGCCAATGAGACCATCCCTCGTATCCGGATTGATGCGCCGTGATTCGATGGATCCGATCCACAGGGATGGCTCTTTAAAGTTCAAGCTTATTATGACTATTTTCGTACTACTGACATTGATCGCTTGAATCTCGTAGGTCTCCTTATTGATTATCCGGCATCGGACTGGTTCCGTTATTATCGGCAGAATTATGTGGGCGCCACTTGGCCTCAGTTTCTTCAGGACGTTCGTCAACGTTTTGATTCTCAGTATTATGAGGACTATGTCAGTCTCTTGTCTCGGTTACAACAGCGCACTACAGTGTTGGCCTATCAATCCGAGTTTGAAAGCTTATTGAACAAGGTTACCGGGCAGACGGAACCGACACTGATCTCTTTCTTTAAGGGTGGATTGAAACAACCTATTCGGCGTGAACTAAATTTGCGGAACCCCACATCTTTGGCCCAAGCCTTCGCTATGGCTCGGAAGTTAGCAGCCACGTACGATGACACCGTGTCCGCGCAGTTTAGCAATCGGCGATGGCCACAAAATCCGCCACGGCTTCCGACTACACCGGCCTCCACCTCCGCAAATACGGGGCCCTCGTCGGCAACGAACCAAACAAACCCTAATCCGAGCGGTAATTTCTCTACCCTTCCGATTAAAAAACTTACGCTTGCTGAACGTGAAGAGCGATCTAAAAAGGGTTTATGTTATAATTGCGACGAGCGGTACACTCGGGGCCATCGTTGCAAGCACAGGTTTCTGGCTCTGCTGGGATGTGACGACTCTGATGATGAAGACGAGCCGCGTCCGAATGTGGATCCCGAGCTTGCGGTGACTGGCGATATCTCTAGCATAAATTCTATGGAGGGTATGCCGAGTCCCAAGTCCTTAAAACTGACCGGTTCTATTGATGACGCAAAAGTGCAAATTCTGATTGACGGCGGCAGCACACATAATTTTATTCATCCCGATGTTGTCATGAAGTTGCGTCTGCCTATATCAGAAGTGTCACCATTCCGAGTTTATGTGGGAAACGGAGCTTATCTATTATGTTCCCATCAGTGTACAGCCACGTCGGTGAATCTGCAGAGCCATGTTTTCCCTATTGATCTTTATGTTCTCCAGGTCCATGGACCTCAAGTGGTCCTCGGTGTTCAATGGTTGCAAACTTTGGGGAAGGTCTCTCATGATTACGCCAAGCTCACAATGGAATTTCTGTGGAACGACACTACAGTTTTATTACAGGGAGACCGTCTTTCCCCTAAACAATTATCTATTCATGCTTTTCAGTCTCTTTGTAGCACTGATTATGTGGCTGAATTTTTTGAGATTATACAACTCTTACCTGACGACGGCTCGTCACACCTGGCCACCACGACTGACTTTCCGACGGATCTCCCACCATTGATTAATGAGACCCTAGAGAAGCATGCGGCGGTTTTTCGCCTACCGTGTGGTCTTCCGCCTCAGCGGCCTTGGGACCACCGAATTCACGTCCAACCTGGCTCTAAACCGATCAATGTCCGTCCGTACTGTTACCCATATTTTCAGAAATCAGAGATTGAGCGACAGGTTCATGACATGTTACAGCAAGGCATCATTCGACACAGTACCAGTCCTTTCTCCTCGCCTGCGTTGCTTGTAAAGAAAAAAGACGGCACTTTCAGATTTTGCATTGATTACAGAGCTTTGAATACTGCTACCGTGGCTGACAAATTTCCTATTTCCGACAGCCGAAGAGCTGTTCGACGAGTTAGGCAGTGCCGTGTTATTTACAAAGCTTGATTTGCGCTCCGGGTACCACCAAATCCGGATGCACACTTCCGACATCTATAAGACGGCATTCCGGACTCATGACGGACACTTTGAATTCTTAGTCATGCCATTCGGTTTGACAAATGCGCCATCTACATTTCAGGCAGCGATGAATCAGATTTTTGCTCCATATCTGCGGCAGTTTGTGATTGTCTTCTTTGACGATATCCTTGTTTACAGTGCCTCTCTGACAGACCATGCTCGCCATCTGGATATTGTCTTACGGATTCTCCAAGACAATAATTTCTTTGTCAAGGGCTCTAAATGTTCATTCGGCACCCAACGCGTGGAGTACTTGGGTCATATTGTTTCCGCAGGTCAGCTCAGGGCCGATCCGGCCAAACTCGCTGCTATGTCCGAGTGGCCAGTCCCAACGTCAGTCAAGCTTTTGCGGGGTTTCCTGGGGTTGACAGGGTATTACAGGAAATTCATTCGCCATTATGCTACGCTCGCTGAACCATTGACTACCCTGTTTCAGAAAGACAAATTTCTATGGTCCCCGGCAGCCGGTCATGCCTTTCAGACTCTCAAAGAAACCATGATGAAGCCCCCGGTTTTACAATTACCAAATTTTACTCTGCCCTTTGTCCTAGAAACTGATGCGTCGGATGTGGGCATTGGGGCGGTATTGCTCCAACAAGAACGGTCGATTGCTTTCTTCAGTAAGGTTTTGGGGGTGCGTCGCAGGGGCTCTTCAGCTTATCATCGAGAACTGTTTGCCATTGTATCCGCCGTGCAGAAATGGCGACAATATCTCTTAGGCCGCGAATTTTTGATTCGAACTGATCAGAAAAGTCTCAAAGAGTTATTGTCTCAAGTTATTCAGACTCCGGATCAACAATTCTTTATCCGAAAACTCATGGGGTACAAGTTTCGCATTGAATACAAGACAGGCGCGAGCAATCGCGTCGCTGATGCCCTATCACGCTGTATGCTTAATGACGAATCAACCCTTGCCCAATTTATGAATTTATCTTCGCCCATGCCGGAGCTGTTGTCTCGAGTGCTTCAAGAAAACGAGACCTTACCCGATTTGGTCGCGATGCATGCGTTTGCCACCACGTCGGAGTTGCCGCCTCCATTCCGCGTTCATCAGGGGTTACTTTATTACAATCATCGTCTGGTGTTGAGTAGGGACTCGGGACTCAAAGCCGAGGTGTTACACGAGTTTCATTCTTCCCCAAGTGCGGGTCACCCAGGGATTGATCGGACATTCCGCCGTGTCGCCGAGGTTTTTTATTGGCCCGGGATGCGCAAAGATGTCCGTACCTTTGTCGATGCTTGCCCGATTTGTCAGTCTACAAAGTATAGTACTCGGAAACCCGCTGGTCTATTACAACCGCTACCAATACCACAACAAGTGTGGGACGAGGTCACGATGGACTTTATTACGGGATTGCCTCCATCGCGGGGACGCACGACCATTTTCGTTGTTGTTGATCGGTTGTCTAAATACGCTCATTTCGGCTCATTGGGTCCATCGTATGATGCCCCCGCCATGGCAGCCTTATTTGTGGACATTGTGGTTAAGCATCACGGGATCCCATCATCTATTCTTTCCGATCGTGATGTCATCTTCACTAGTGCTTTTTGGAAAGAGTTGCATCGGCTGAGTGGTACAACTTTACGCCACAGTACAGCATACCACCCGCAAACAGACGGACAAACGGAGGTGAAGAATCGTTGTCTAGAACAATATTTGCGGGCCTTTACACAGGGACGTCCGAAGAGCTGGTCGGAATTCTTACCTTGGGCGGAGTTGGCCCTCAATAGTTCATTCCACGAAGGCTTGCAAATGTCGCCTTTTAAGGCGCTCTATGGGCGTGATCCACCGCCTCTATGTCGCCCGACTCAGCCTTCTACCACCACATCCACGGCTTTGGCTACCATTCAAGAACGGGAACACGTCTTGGACCTTATTCGTGACAGCTTACTCAAAGCTCAACAACGCATGACGGCACAGGCAAACACTCACCGCCGGGACCTTCAGTTTGTTGTCGGCGATCAAGTACTCCTCAAACTCCGTCCCTATCGTCAACATTCGGTGGCACGTCCGCTGTCCACGAAGTTAGGCCGTCGTTTTTATGGTCCGTTCACGGTCTTGGAGAAAATTGGACCGGTGGCGTATCGCTTGGCTCTACCAGCCGGGGCGAAAATCCATGACGTATTTCACGTCTCTTTGCTTCGGCCTTTCGTACCCACATCTGCTGCCCCCGCTCAACCCACATTTCCCGCCGAATTCTTACATGACAACCCAATTTCACGGCCACTCCGCGCAATCGCCGAACGCCAGGTTCTAGTCGACGGTTCACCTCGCACCGAATGGCTTATCATTTGGGAGGATGGGACCGAGGACGACGCGTCTTGGGAGCCTCGGGACCAACTATTGTTATCATTTCCGCTTTTGCGGCTTGAGGACAAGCCGAATCTCAACGGGGGAGAGATTGATACGGCTCAAAACCAGTCCATACGAAGATCGGCCCGAGAAAGGCGCGTGCCAAGTAGATTTAGGGATTAATTTAGTTAGTTTATTATTATTTTTAATTATTGTAATTTTTTAAACAAGAGTTTTAAACTCTCTTCTCAGGTTTTCTTCCGGATTCTTTCCTGAGTCGCTTTATTGAATCCGTAGGGCATAGCTTATAAAAACCCTTGTAAGCTAGAGTTAAGTTTTTATCCAAGAAATAAACTCTTCTGCCCTAATTCTCTGTCTTCTCCTTTATCCTTTCGTCTCCCTCGACCTCGGGCCGTGTGCCCATTCATCTCCCGGTTTCTTGGTTCGTAATTCCTTGGTACGCTAGGGTTTCGAGCTTATCACTTCCATACACACAAAAAAAAATGATTCATCACTTCAAAGATATTATTCCCTTACAAGTTAAGGTAGTACAGATGTCCAATGTCATACCTCGGCCTGTAGAACACCGTGAAGAGACTGCGAGAGGAAACAGCCTGCCGAGCAGTTGCAAGTACCATGAGTAAGTCTGTGGTTTCACCTGAGGCTAAGTACGAATTTGGCGCCTGCTGCCTCCTTTGGCTAGATAAATGTCTAATCCCTACGCGTAGCTCCCCATTTTCACCCCTATCAAAAAACATTAAGCTCAATCATAATGAGATCATACAAGTCAATGATTTATATAGGGTCTGGTTCAGGTGAGGAGGGCTCTTACCGGATGAATATGATAGAATCGCCAGAAATAAGTCTCTTTTTTGTCACAAAGCGCTTCCAACCGGTGGTTAGTACATGCCTCTTAGGATTGCCTGTTCAAATTCATCATATGTGATTCAAGAATGCAGTTGTGATGTTCTTATATCACTCGTGTTGTTTAAACTAGCACACTTACCAGTAAACTTATGCTTAAAGCGCCATGATATGCCATGGAGATCTCTGGCAACTAGTTCTTGACTCGGTGTTTCCTGGGTCATGTCCTGTAAACCAAATCAAGTACATTAACCAAAAGACAACAACAATTAAAAGAACATTAACGCCATTTACGCCACATAAAGAACAACAAGTACCAGTGGAGGAAAGCACTCATTAGCATCCTTTTGACGAACAAGGAGCGTGCTTCTAATATCTGTAGTTGTCAATACCTTGTACATGGACTTCACAATCGGCTTTGGATGCTCGCGTAATATTGCATCAGGTTTATCTACATCATCTTGTTGCACATATATGTATCCACAAAGATCTTATGACAATCTTTGGAAGATATATCAAGAAATAGTACTCATGGACTATAAAATGATACAATCAAGAAATTGATCAGTTTGTCAAGAGCTAAAATAATTTGTTTCCCTTACAATGTATTCAGGAAACAAAGTAATTTGAGCATAGACTTCATCTGTCTTTGCAGCCTAGTTCGCAAGAAAAAGGCGAAAAACAACATTTAGTACCTAACAATAGTAAAAAGTATCATGTATGATTAAAATAGTAGTGCAAAGGGAAGTTATAACTTGTGGACCAATGTGGATGACTTTGCATAGAATCTTAGATGGAAGATCATAATTTGGCAGCGTCTCGTTCGACTATTCATTTGTCAATGCTGCAACCTGCATTTGCCAAAGAAAACGCAGCCTTATTGGTCAACTGTCAAATCCCAACAACAACAACAACATTGAACCAGTACAGCCCCCTTACGGGAAATCAATCGGGGGGTCAAGATGGGGGCACTTCTGGCTTAACGCAAAGGGGAGCGCCCAAAAAGAGATTACTTAAAAGTTAAAACCACACTTTAATACTACTAGTCTAATGATTTGTTGTAAAAATCAAAGTGTCTAATCTTATGATGTAAGGGGGAAAAGAAGGCTACAAATGATGGATTTAGTAAAAACATCCTCTAAACCTCTCTAATGTTAAGAGAACAAGATTTGTGCAACTTTTCTATATAAAACCTGAGGTAAAACAACTTTACTAATGGATGAATTGAAGTTGATATACCTGCTCAAGGTGGCCTTGGGTAAAATAGAAGACTGTTTCCCCAACATGTGGGAGATGAACTAGAGGACCTGCACAAGCCCTCCACAACTCTTCATACAAATTGAAGCTCCCAATTTCCATGCTTTTTCCCTCTCAACTTCCTCCAGAATCAGAAGCTACAGATTATTAGTATCATGTAAACCTAATTCACAAGCACTATCACTTTTGTTAGCCCAATCTCCAGGTTATCAATTATCAGTCCTGGATAAGCACAAAAGGAGGGATTGAATCTGGCTTTCTGGGTGATTTCTTCTACCTAATCCATAGAGTAAAGGGCTCTCATGACTTTTCAAAGATGGTGATTGGATCAATCATCATTCAACTTTCGGCCACTAGCAGTAAAGTGTGCTAAGAGAATCTCCAAAGTGATTTTTTCATCAAAAATCATTTGTCTTTTCTTGATAAATGGTTTCTTTTTTCATCAGGGTAGCCTGAAAATTTGAAGAAGGATATCAATTTCGATTTCTCTTACATGATTTACAAACTCAAGTCTCAACACGACTTTTGTGTATCACTTGTGTTTGATTGCTAATCACAGAGCCAAAAATGCAGAAACCATTCTCTAATTTTTGCTATATAAAATTTAGGTTCATTTTAAACACTTCAAACGTTTGTTTTAGATGTTCACATAGGACAATGATGCTTGTTTGGCAACCATAAATATAAAGCAAAATTTGCTTGATATAAGTGCTCTCAAAAGTCAAAACTAAAGCATCATTTAATTTCATTTTGAGATTATTACACATATCACCTCCATAGAATTAAATTTTTCACTATATTTTTTTGTAACTTTCTATGTAAAAATCATCATTTCTGTTATCGTTTAGTGTAAATTGAGAAACTTGTATCAAGATCTATTGTATAAAGGTGAAACTTGAAACATAATTATAACAACTTATATAAACCAAAAGTCTGGGGGTCGAAATAGGTGTATATAAACCAAAAGTTTTAAAACTACCAAACATGACCTTGGCTACGTCTGCGGGAATTTAAGAGATCATTATAGGACTTGGAGAGGTGAGTTCGTTCATAACTTGGGGTCTTGCTCTGTACCAACCGTTGAGCTTTGGGGTATCTTTTAGGGACTTAAGTTGGCATGGACCGAAGGCTTTCAACAGGTGGAGGTCGAATCAAATTCCTAGATGGTTGTGGAGCTCTTGAATAAGACGTTGAAGAATAATCACCCTTTATTTAGCCTGGTCTCTAGTTGCCAAGGCTTTTTAAGAAATGACGGGCTTGTCCAAATCCATCATGTTTACCGCGAGGTGAATCGGGTAGCAGATTCCCTTGCGTATTTAACTTTTAGTTTTAATCTTGATTTCCATGTATTATTTGTCCCTCTCGAGGAGATTTATCTTTTAATGCTTGATGACGTAAAAGATTGAGCTACCCTCTACTTAATCGGTCCAGATCCTCCGTCCCCAATTTGTGTCCCCTCTTGTTTCTCCTTTGTGTTTATTGATCAAGTGTACTAATTTTTCTTTTACAAAATACTACTAAAAGTTTAAAATTTAATTGCTTTTTAATTTTAATTTAGAAAATTGACAAACCACAAGAAAATTATAGATCAATAAATACAAAAGGGCACAAGTGGAGACACAAACTTGAGGAGAGAGGATCTCATTCGCTACTTAATGTCTACTTGGTCCTTTTTTTTTTAAACAAAACTCCCACTCAAGGGAATGAACAATGTTGTTTCTCCCTCTACCAAAAACAAATTTTGTGATAGGGTTATTAGTAGTTTGTGAATTGTAAGTGAACACCGAGTAGAATGAAATATGAATTTGGCACTGCCCAAATTATAAGCTGGGTTGGCCTTTTTCACATATTGGGCCAAGTGGGTCCAATTCTGAGAAGCGCCTCTGGCCCATTAGTGACAAAGGTTGTCTCATACACTCATACTCTCTACAAGAAGAAAGTAAAAATGGGCTTATATTATCCATCTCACAAGACACCAGTCACAAATTATTAGTATTACATTGATTAAATTAACAATTATAATTAAGTTTTTGAACTACTTACTAATCAGCAAACGCTGTTGACCAAACCCAACCTCTCATAAACTGTGACATGTGTACATGGATTTGCTTTTCTAGTACCCATAATACCATCCTTAAATTCGTACCACGTCAAGGACCTCTTCTTGTAAATTAATAACTTGTTCGGATAATAAGATAAAAATAAGATAGAAAGCTAACGTGATATTTCCATAATACTTCTTAAATTGGGTAGGCTCGAATGACCCCTTCTCATAATGAGAATTTAAACACAAGCTCATAAGATTTCATCTTAAAACCAATTGACAATACAAAGAGTAAATTAAGAACTTATTTACTAGGCATTCTCTTCTTCGCATTCTCGATTTGAGAAAGTTTATCATTTCAAGACGAGATAAGCTACGTTTAGCTTGTAAATATTATAATGGAATTTAAATATTTCGACCTAGAAGATGAAATTAAAATATTAACTAAATGAGCAAAAGAAGAAAGATGACTTCGATGTGTTCTTACATTATTAAAAGGAAACATAGAGAATATAACCATATATGCCGGTCTCATTGACATCTATTGATATTTCCAAACCATGACAAATCTAAAACACAACATATTTTATTAAACTTGTACTGACATTCAGTATATTCTAACTTACGTAAGTTCGTGAAGAGGCAGGCGGGACAAGCAAACAGCAAAATGGTGCTGAAAGCCAAGAAGATTAAATACAAAAAGTAGGTAAATGTTAGATTAACTAATTATGTGCGCAATTAAACTTTTAATATACTACTCCATCCGTTCACATAAACTTGTCGTTTTAGAGTTTGTCTCAAAAAATAATAAATTGTTTGATTTGACTAAAATATCCTCAATTTTTTGTTAAGATGTTTCACTTTGTATAGTAATTTTTGTAAATATTTTTAATTAGTATGGATATTATTGGAAAAAAATGGGCTAAAATATCTCAAATGACGGATTTTGTTGAACAAGAAAATCAAGTTAAAATGACAAGTTTTTGTGAACGGATGGAGTAATACAGTTGTCGTACATAAAGTAACTCTTTCGATTGTTATTACTCCCTAGCCCCCGTTTCAAAATAGATGTTTGTGGAGACTTTTTTTCCTTGTTTCACAAATGTCCATATAAGAATTTTGTCCATTTTTTTTTCATTTATACCTCTAATAATTATACCACATTAATCATATACATTTCTCCCAAAAGCAACTTTTATGAGTAAGAAGTACCATTTAATAGGGGGGATTTTGGGGATTTTTTTTCCCTTAATATATGTACAAATTTGTCTATGGACATATATTTTGAAACGGAGGGAGTAGTTAACTTTGCATATTGCACAATCACTTCAATGTTAAGTGTATGATAAAGTTAACTTTGTATATTATATTGTTTAATGTATGAAAAAAAATCCGGAAAAAAAATCCGGTAATATTATGGAGGAGGTTTCCCAACTGTCAAGCTAAAAATACAAGTCTATTATAATTTAATTTCATTCTAATTGATAATAAAATGAATAACACAAATTTATATATCTCTTAATTTTTCAATGTGAAATTTATAATTGAACTCTAACAATTTTTCCTCACACTTGTGAATTTCTAACAAGATCGAACGACAGACCCTTCCGATCCTAAGTCAAATCATCAACTCTGGTACCACTTGTTATAGAGGAGATAGACCCAATGCAAGTACCAAGTTCAGCGCACACACCCAATTAAGTTTCATCTTAAGCAAAGGTGGATCCAAGATTATTTGGAAGCAGGGGCGAATTTTGAACAAATCAATAGTTTAATATATGAAACCTACGCTAGTTGCAGCCTCGTTGAGCTCTTGCACGCTCCTGGCTCTCAATGGCAAATTGGGTACTAATTTTTGAATAAGAAATCTAAAAATTTATGCTAAAGTCAATTTTTTTTATAAAAATTAGAGTCAAAACGACGTTGTGTTATTTTTGCCCTCAATCTTCACCTGGTTTGTCTTCCTCCTCCATTGAATCACCGAGTTTCACTTGTGGGTTGAAATGGGTTTTTGGATGAAAAGTGATTTTTAGTGTCTTGAAAAACGTAAAAAGCAGAGAGAGTTGCACATATTTCAAGAGTATTAAAAGTGGATTTTGAGTAGAAAGAGATTTTATGGTGAAAGTGAAACAAGGCCTTATATACAACCCTCCACCTCTTCCTCCTCCAGTCCTCATTGCCTTCCTCCGCTCGCCTCCACCTTCTCCCTATCTTGGACCATCCTATGGAGAAGAAATTCCAGAAAATTTCTTCATTTTCGAATCTCCTTATATAAATTCATCGCTCCTCTAGCTGATCAGATGTGGGGACGACAGCCCCTACTCATTCTGCATCATAAAACTAATTAATAATAGAAAAAGTAACTTTTAAAGTTTTTATAAGTTTAACATTCACAATTGAAATGTTAGTTTTATTTTGCTTGCATTTTATTTTTATAATGTTGGTGTTCACGTGGGTGTTTTGTTTATAAAAAGAGGTGCTCCTTGGCAACGGCAACAGCCAAAATATATATGCCGTACATCTGAGTAAACATCCATTTCCACCAAATGTCACATCCACCGGCCACTGTCGTTGAATGCAATTTTATAATATTGTACTAGTATCATACAAATCTTTTGCTTGCCTTTTAAATTTAGACGTTGCTCGCGTGGAACAATTGTGAAGATACTCGAAAATTGAATCCCAAGCTTTACAAGTTTATCCATGGAAATTTGTTTCTTATAAAAGGGAATGGATATAAGTAACGTAACTCCTACGTAAGATAAGTTTTCTAACATGAAATGGTTCTATCAATATTGGTCGAAGTGGAGAATCCACAATTCCAAAAAGAAAAGAAATTGATGTTGAACTTCACCTTACAATTAAGTGAATAAGTCAGTTAAGATTTGATGTAAAGTGGTGCAAAAAAAGCTTTCACTGCTATTTCTCGAATGTAGTGACAATTATGTTTGGTCCTCTCGTATAAAAAGAGATTCGGCGGATGTGTATTGAACAACTTTATTATTTTAAACAATGGTAATTTGGAACAAAGGATGAACAACATATCATAATCTAGTGACTTGTGTAACATGATCTCACACAAAACTTTTCACTTAAAGATAGAATTTGGTAGCATTCAAATGTGTCGATACAAATTATCACAACGAATCGTTTATCATTGTTATTGATCTTCCAATTAGAAATGTCAATATAAACCTCCACGATTTCCATCCTTCAATCGCTCATTGTCTAGCTTATCCGAAAGCAAGAACACGAAAATGAAAACAATCTTTTTACTAATGCTCTAATACCATGTAAAGTAACACAAAATTGAATCACTAAGTCCCAGAAATTCATCAATGGAAAATGAATCTTGTAGCCATTTCAATTCCTTATTAAGATTGAGTTGAACAAGACGAACCTACTAATTATCTAGTCAGTGGATCGGAAGAAACAAAATTGTTTCTTATACCAGGAAATGAGTTGAACAAATCACTCACTTATTTTTCAAGTCAATTCTATTTGACCAGAAATAAGCGGCCCCCACATTTTTAGTTGTTTCATTACTAGAAGTGTCATATTCCTTTAAAAGTTTAATAATTGACTGTGTTTGGTTTTTTTTAATAAAAGAACACTATCTAATTTCTCATATTTTAAATTTGACTTCCTCCAAATCATAGCACATGCTCTTAGATAGAATTGGTGGGTTGGTAAATAATTCTTCCTATAAAATATTCACACTTATTTAGATGGAAATTTTACTAATTGTTATATTCTAAACAAAATAAAAGTATTTTAACTCAAGTATGTTTTTTTAATTACATTTCTTGGGATCGGAGGTCCATCCCATAATTTGATCCTAAATATTTTAACTCAGGTATGTTTCTCCAAAGGTAATACCCAAAGGTTTCTAGTTTAACTATTATGGGTAGTGCGCTTCACAAAAAAATATCACTCAAATAATTATTTTTTTGAATTATTGTGGGTATTCAAGGCTACTAGCACCCCCGACTAATCCCACGCCGGCCACGCTTGTTGGGCCGTATGGGGAGCCCTACTCTCCACTCTCTACTTGGGGGGTCCTTGAGAACCCGGAGCCTGAAGCTCGCCCAAGAAGACCTGAAGACCAAAGGAGGGAGCCCATCACCCACACGTTATCCGGTTACCCGAAACCTTCCCGGGGTAATTACACAGTACCCGTCCCCATGTATATCGAACCGGCGACATTAGGTACTACCCAAGGCTTTTTACCGATTGAACTAATGGAACACGGGTAAAACAAATAATTATTAGTGTGCACATCCATATGAGCAAACGAGGCAATACAAAAAAAAGCAAATAAGAAGACTTTACCAAAAAAAAGAAGCAAATAAGGAGAGTGAAGATTAATGGCCTAAGAGAATAGAGAGTATTATTATTGTTAAACTGAGTTATTTATGCACAAAATGAATCTTGATAATCAATCCATTTTTTTATGACTGAAATACTTAACTCTTAATTTAAACAAATTAAAAAGCTCAATTATTCAAAAAAATTAAAATAAAGAATTAACCAATGCAGATAGAACAAGGCGCCACATACAGACACAACAATAGATGCCTCAACCATGCTATGGCGGGACTCCTCCGATCAGCGCTAATGACGTAATTAAGCATTAACAAAAAAAATTATAAATTAAAAAACGAAACTTGGCAGATTCTTAATTATATCTTAATGAATAATGATCCTTGACTGAACCTTTGTCAGTGACGTAATAGAGCATTAACAATAAATAATTAAGTAAAAAGAAACGGATTAACTCTCCAATCAACTGGTCTCTTGCATCCCCATTCATATACAAGGTGATTTCCTTGTCGGAGACAACGAACTAACCAACATTACAAAAACAATTAAAATTGCTCCAAAGGAAAATCTTTTTATCTTAACATTTTAATTTTTCTCATGTGTATCCAATCAAGCTAGAGTTTTGAATTACAATTCAGCTTATGAATTGCGTTTTTAAGCGTATGAAATGACATATTACTTTCACAATTTGATCTTTACATGTGGGGGGTAATCTCATACTTGGTCACTTGTTTGATTAGGCTTTTTTTAGTCTTTTTGAAGAAAGTTTGCGGGTAAATAGGTAGGTAAGATTAGAATGTCACATACATACGCACATTAGACTCAGCACATAAGTGAGGTTCCATCATAAAATCAATTGCAATAAGCAGTGGCGGAGGGAGCCCCCACTAGGATTTTTTAAAAAAAGTTTTTTTTAAAAAATATAGTTAAAAAAACTAGGTTATTTGATAAAAACTAATTTATTTGGTCAGAAAATAGAAGATTAATTTTTTTATATATAAAATATATTGAAATGGTTTTTTATATATAAAAATACAAAATTTTATATATAATTTTTTTTATATACAGAAAAATACAATTTTTTTTATATTTTATTAAAAAATAAAAAAAAAAATATCTGGCTTCGCCAGGATTATTTATGTAGCCAAAAAAATTATCAACGGAATTTAGCCCCCACTGACACAAGTTCCTAGCTACGCCACTGGCAATAAGAGGAGTAATCCAAAAGTATATATACTACGTTGAATATTTTCTTTAGATTTCATATGTGAGATAAGTTTTATTCTCAACACTTCTCTTGGTGAAATGACTCATAGATTGTGAATATTTATATCGAGACAAATATATTAAATCAGGGTTGGAACAAATTACTATAATTCGTCTCAACACTTTTCTTAGTGAAATGACTCATAGTTCATGAATATTTATATCTAAACAAATATATTAAATCCACAGAAGAAGTTACCTCAATGCCCTGAAAATATGTTACGCGCCCAAGATCCTCAATTTAAGGGTGAGATATTTATCTTGATATACTTAGTAAGTTGCTCGTCGACACGCATTGCACTCTACCTCTCCGATAACTCTATTAGCAACGAACCTAACCACCGTCGTCGACAACACCAATGATGACCCTATTAGCAACGAACCTAACCACCGTCGACAACACCGATGATGACCGCCAATTTCAGAATCACTATGGTGATCAAGGTCGAGGACACATGGCTACAACCACAAACATAGAGGCTACTTTTGCCTTGACCACTCTAGAAGCAAACCCGGGTTAATCGTAATATGTTACTTATATAATGTGTACTCAATTTGTAAATGATAAAGTCCGGTGGGCCGAGAATTTGAGGGTTGTGTGGTAACGGGACTAGCATACAAGCTCAATAAAGTTCCAAACCAAAATATTATGGCAACAGTACTCTTAATACGCCCCCTCAAGTGCAACTGTCTAGGGTAGTTGTCACTTGGACAAAATCCCTCAAGGCTTGCGAACCATTTCTATTTTGAATTGATCGCTCCTTTATTGGGTGAGCTGCTTGAATATGCTCTCATAATGCCGACAAGTCCGAAAAAATCCCTCAAGGCTCGCGAACCGCCACTTTTGGGATCGGTCACTCCTTTATTAGGCAGCTTCTGAACGGGCCCATGAAGCCAGCAAGCTCGAAGACTCCAGGAAAGAACTCACACCGAAACATGCTCTGATACCATGATCAAGTCCGGTGGGCCGATAATCTGAGGTTGTTTAATTACGAATCTCGCATACAAATCCAATGAGTTTTCAACCCAAAATCATATGGCAACCCTCTCAACAATCTACAAAGGTCAACAAAGCTTCCTTGTTAGAAATGCACATTACTTTAAAAAAAACGTAATGACACATTAATCATAACTAATTACTTTGACGAATGGCTTGCAATTTTCGGTTTAGATGGATAAATTTGTGGAAAGTGAGGTGTCTTATAAGTGGGGTGGTTTAATTTTGCAATAAAGCCAAGCCAATCCTATGAAACTTTTGCTGTGGAATGCATCCAAACATTAATATATTAACTAATAACTAATCCTCCCAAAAAATGGAGGGAATGTTAGGTTTAGGATAGCCCTTCAAATGGGGCAAGAGTCGCTTAATTACTTAATCAAGAGATCGAGATCCAAAGCCAGTGTTAAAAATATGGAACCCATTTCAAGAGAATTTATTGATTAATTTAATTATTATAATAGTGTCAATAATGATAAGCACTAACAGGTGTCGATCGATAAAGTGGCTACTAATTGCTTAGCTAATCATGTATTGAGTATCAAATCGTAGCTAATTGTACAGATGAACTCACACATTACACACTATTGATTGGTTTTCTTGGGTCTTATCATTACACTACTCTTCAAAAAGCATTGAAAAAAAGAAACTTACTTTATATGTGGACGATTTAAATAGTTAAAGTAATAGCAAAAGCATATGTAAAGCCTTTAGAAAAGCCCTTAATGCCCAAATTACTATTTTTTTGTAAGAATTTTACTATCACATCCGCTGGATTAATGCCCAAATTAAATAAATTGTTTATGTACAAGATTCTTAATACTACCATTTTACACCGAAAAAAGATTCTGTCATTTTAGCATGGTTTGGAATTGGACCACATATAAGATAAAGTTTAGATAATGTTGATCTGCATGAATTTTTGATCTTATCATACCTGAAAGTACATACTTTCAATGACATGTTGATAAAAATATTTATAAAATAATGATGAAATTAATAATTAATGTCGCCAGATATTAAGGCTAATTTGTACTTTGAAGTTTCCACGTATAAAAGTGTGTATGTAATTACTTTTGGCTATATAAGTATATATACAAAGGGTCATCATTCACCACATTTAAATACTAAAAAAAGAATCAAATTTTTGTATTTTTTATTTCTGATGTTCATGTATATTTCTATTAGAAGTATGAAGTCCATATCCAAATTAACTCTATGATTTGAGTTGCTTATGTATATGTCGAATAGATTAGCATGTGTTAACCATATCGTTAGAGTTGGTAAAATGTGAATTTTTAAAGACATAATAATGTAACCGATTAAAATCTTGTATATTCAAAAATTTTAATTTATTTTTAAATTTCTATGGTTCGCCCATTTCAATTACAGAAGTAAATGATCCGGATAAAAAATTACTATAACTAGCTACAAGGTTTTGCCCGTCCGTTGGACGGGGTTGAACTTTTTCTATGGTTAATTTTTAATTTTATAAGTGCAAATGAATTTATAAACATAATGTAATTTGGATTATAATGTAAAGTATAAATGTGATATAGTTAAGTATGGTTAATTTGTGGTAAATTTTTTTATTATAAACCTTAATTAAATATTTATAAAAAATATAAAGGTGGTTATAAGCCTTAATTAATGATTTTTAATTAGTTAGATATTTAGGTTCTACTAGTAAATTTGTCTAAATTGTTGTATTGGATGATGCATGGTCTTTTTGTTAATTTGATACATTATTTAATACTTTTTAAAAATTTAGCAAAATATAAATGCATAAATATATTTTTTGTCAATCAGAATAATTTAAACCAATAATGATTATTTTTATGATAATAAATTAAACTTTTCATATATATATTCTTTCATGAATAATTGTTTTTTTATCAAAATAATTTAAGTATTATTGTAAGCCTAATAGGAAAATTAAAATCAATATAAAAATGAACATTTGTTTGATTTTGAAGAACAAGTTTACTTATAGTAAAGATGAATTAAATAATTGGATGAGATTTAAGAGCATTAATACATTCAATTGATGTCCTAGCTAGGTCATTCTTAGACTTGCAAACATTTAGAGTACTTATATAATAAGGGAAATTATTGTATCCCAATTTTGGTACCACTAATGGGAGCATGTGGCGTGGATACGTACATTTCTATATAGAGAAGTGTTCAGGTGAGTGAAGACTGAAGAGAAAAAGAAGAGTCAGAATCACATCACGCGCAATGCACGCGCCAATGGACCTCAATAATGCATTACTATATTATTATAACGTACAAACCCTAGCTAACCACTGTCTTCTTTTTTACTGACCTCCTCTTTCAATTCGTACTGTTTTTTTTTTACTTTTTTAGTAAATTTAAAATATTAGAACAATAGTTGCATATGGAAGTTTCACATAAAATATGAACTTTTTAGTTGATTGCATTCGGTGCAATGCTCAATCATTGGCACCAAATAGTTTGGTATGAGCTAGATAGTGTCGTTGTAACAAATATTGTATGGTTTTTTTTTTGTACCGAGGTTAGGACTCATTCGGTTAAGTTTTTAGTTTTAAAATATTTTTATTTATTTTTATGTAACAACAACAACTCAATTTCTCTCGTTGTCATAAGTTTTGAGTGGTATGTGTATGTGACATGGACCGCGGTTCCATGTGAAAAAAGACACCCGAATCCCTATAACATGATTAATCAAGGAGCTTTCTGAGTAATTTTAGGTGCATAGAGGATGATTCGAGATGGATCATGAAAGATTCGGGACAAGGAGCATCAACAAGGGCGCACCCGCAATAGAAGGTTTCAGAAGGGACACACCCCTTCTAGACATTGTAGCTAGACACGCCCAGGTGTGCCCCTTCCTGAGGGCATGTTCCAGGGTAGGCGTCCAAAAACTTTCAACAAAGGCGCGCAATCCTCTAGAAGCTCCGGCGCGCATAGGCGCACCTCATCTTTATCGACTCTCTTATGGGCGTTCTTCCTCTAGATGGGTCTAGCTAGGAGGCTCCCTTCCTTCCTTGTAATGGATATTTGGTCGGGTAAGAAGAGCTTATCTTTGTTTAGGAGGACCTAAGTCTAGAATCTTCCTTGTAAGAGGGGAGGCTTGCCTATAAACAAGGCCTCACAACCCTCACCCCACATTTGCCATTCACCTCATCAAGTTTAGGCATCCAACTCTTTTTTTTTTTGTAATACCTTCTCTTTGTGATATAAAGCCCTTTCCCACAAAATACTTAGCCATCTTTCCGTAGCTTCTAGTTACGATATTGAGACATATGCTTGATTTAGCTTCTCGGAAGAGTCGCAGGGTTTAGAGTCGGGATCTCGCACAAGTTGGGAGAGTGTTTTCGATGGATCCATAGGCGAAGAGGCGAGACCTGCAACCAAATAAGGCCGAAAAACATCTTGAAAGTCATTTTATTTTATATATCGTTTTTAAAAAAAATAAGTTTATATCTTGAAAGTCATTTTAATTATTAAAAGATTAAAATTTAGAAAAAATGTTTAAAAATCTATTTTTAAATTAGAAAAAATACTGAAAATTAAAAACTAGCTCAAAACTGAATTAAACACAACTCCATTATTTAATCTAGTTTTCATTTCATTTTTTTAAATTGAAATAATGATTTAGAGATGGAAAGAAGAAAGATCGATGTGAGTAATAATGGGATATACTATATAAATACAGTCATATAGATTTATTCGGTGGAAGAATCAAAGAATACAGTTATAGAGATAACATATATACATGAGAAGATTTCATAATTATACTATACGGATTTTAATTTATATGAGGACCCTGCTATTATTTGTTTTGGGGTTTAAAAACTGGGGCCAACTACAGTAATTATAATGTTGCTGGGCACTGCTATACGTAACTCATTTATATAAGTTCATCTTACTATTTCTGACAAATGTTTTTTATCGATTGATGATCGATTTTTCTGAAGTACTATCTGAACTTGCAATAAAAATGCAAGAACTTATATTGTTCAATTGGATTCAACTCTAGGTTGATTCACAAATGAAAATAACTAAAACATTTATTCTTACGTAGATATGGTTCGGTTCGAGTGGAACCGAATCGAAAAAAATCGGTGATTTCGGAATAGATGAAACCGGAGGTCAGCTGGTCCCGGTTCCGATTCCAAGTTTCCTGAAATAGGAGAACTGCTGGTTCCGAGCCATTGGAAACCGCCGTGTTAAAGTTCGGTGGGCCATATATAACATTGGGTCATCCACACGTTCATTCATGTGTGTATGCACGACAGGCTCAACACATAAGCCCGTGAATTGACAATAAAAGAGTAACACAAATGCTTATACAGTAGACATCTATCTTTCATTTTTTGATGTGAGAAGCTCTTTTATTCATTACGCCCCCTCAAGTGCAACAGCCTGACCCTGCAATATGTCAGTTGCAACTTGATATTTTGCCTTCAGGCTGACTGATGATGCTCAAAATAGCGAAGCAAGAGGTGGGCCCGAGGTATGAGGGTCAAACCAGGTCAAAGGGACCCCCGAGGATGATCCTGGGGCCCACAACCATACCCACTTATTTTAACAAAATTCCTACCCCACGAGGTCCCCCTCGACCTCGGAGCGAGGTCTCGACCTCGTAACCGACTCTACTTGCGCCCGCCCACCATGACCACTCAACGAACGCCGCTCTTCGAGCCAATCACCGGCTGCCTCGCCTCTAGGCCAATCAGAGCCCTTGATCTCGGGCATCCCACATCGGACAACGACCAAAACTCGACTCCCCAATCCTCTATAAATAGAGGAGATTCTCGAATGGAAAAGGGGTCGAAAAACATCTTGAACTCAAGAACTTTCTTGCTCGTTGAAGATCGACGTGATCGAAACACCGTTAAAAGGCCTCGCTATAGACAAGTGAAGTCCACAAAAAGACTTCAAGTCTCACAGAGTTTCCGCTCACATCAAAGACCTCGCTACACCACCTCGCAAGCCTCTTACACCTCGCTCTACCTCACATCAAAGACTCCGCAACTCAACCTCGCTCAAAGGGACCGGCAAGTGACACTTAGAGCTAGCTAACAACTAGGAGATCTCGGACATTATTAGGTCGAGATCTCGGATAATCGTAGGAGGTCTAGGGTGTAATTCTCAAATAATCTGTTAGCCTCGTTGGCTTGTAAACCTCGCTGTAAAGAAAATCATAAATAAAGAAGCAAGTGTTTGCACTTTCGAATATAATAATCTCGTTTCTTGTCTTCTAGTGAGCCTTTCATTTCGGGTTTCATCACTGGCGCCGTCTGTGGGAACTTCTTCATCCTAAGTAGTTCCTCGATTCGTGCAAAACCTTAGCTTCGATTCCCTCAAAATGGCTTGCCCAAACAATTTCTTCCCTCAACACCCCGACAACATGCCAGAAACTACGGAATGGACAGCCGCGGGACCTCCGGGCTGCCCGTTCGTGGTCCCTCCGGGATGGACGTACGCCGCCCCGCAAAATCCATTCCCATTCCAAGGCCTCGAGCAGGGCGGCGCGCCCCCGAACCCATATCCCTACCCGGCTTATGGGCAATACCAGCAGGGTTTCGCCCCTTCGTACGTCCCCTATCCCCCCCAGGGTGAGCCGCACTCCGAGTACGTCCCCGCGTACGTTCCTAGGCGTGCGCATGAGCCCGAGTCCTCCACCAACGGCTCATCGACAGAGAGACCTCCCCGAGATCCCATGCAGATCTCGCGGTCTCGATCGCGTCAATCGAGGTTGCAGGAGCCAGAGTTGTCCGGAACAGCGGGGAGCGCGATGCACTACCCGAGGTCTCGATCGCATAATTCGAGGCCACCGCCCCAAAATCAGGAGGAAGCCAAGATCACCTCCCCGTTCATGGACGCGAATCCGGAACGCACCCATGCCCAAGGGCTTCTTGAGGCCGCAAATGGGGCTTTATGACGGTTCAGCGGACCCCGAGGAGCACGTAAAACACTTCACGGTCCAGATGAACGTCAATGCCTACAATGACGCGATATTCTGCAGGGTTTTCCCCACCACCCTGGAAAAGGCCGCGTTGACATGGTTCTCAAGCAAGAAGGTCGGCTCCGTGACCTCGTTCGCCCAACTGTGTGATTCCTTTGTCACGCACTTCAGCGGCTCCAGGAAGCGCAAGAAGAACATGCGGGACCTCCGCGGGATCGAGCAGGGGGAGAGCGAATCCTTAGGCGCTTTCTTCACAAGGTTCACGACCGCGGTGGCGGAGATC
Organism: Fallopia convolvulus; assembly: GCA_964016875.1. Classification (NCBI taxonomy): domain Eukaryota; kingdom Viridiplantae; phylum Streptophyta; class Magnoliopsida; order Caryophyllales; family Polygonaceae; genus Fallopia; species Fallopia convolvulus. The sequence goes on along the minus strand of OZ024728.1, from coordinate 3,940,786 downwards.
GCGCACGTCGACGAGTCGTCGGTGCGCGACACCCTCATGGGCAACCTGCGTATCGGGGAATTCAAAAACCGCATTTTTTATAAGAATCCGGAGATGTACGAAAGCCTGTGCGCCCGGATCAGGGCCCAAGTATACGCCGAGGATGCCGCCAACCAGAGCTCGCGACCATGAACTGACAAAGAGATCGTCGCCGAGGCCAAGGGGAAGGCAAAGGTGGCCGCGCCGGCCGCGCGCGATGCGTATGTGACGCAGGCACATAACCCCAACAACAACAACAACAACAACAACAACAATAGCCGGAACAATAACAACAACAACAATAACCGGAACAACAACCGTGGAGGCGGTGGCGGAGGCTGGAACTGCTTTGGCAGGAGACCGCGGGGTTACCGAGGCAAGGGAGGTCCCGCATATGACCCAAATGAAAAGGGCCGTGCCAACCCCGCGTCGGGAGCCAACCTCGAGCCGTGAGGCCAAGTCAGACCCAGGCTAACAACAACAACAACGTCGAGCAACAAGCGCCCGCGAAGCAGGCCCGGTCGGGACAGGCAACGACGCTCGATGGGTACATCCATACCATCTCGGGCGGACCATCACCGGTTGGGTCAAGCCAGGCAGAGCGGAAGAGATACGCGAGGGAAAGCCATCATGAACCCTCGGTATTCAGCGTCGCACAAACCTCGCGCGCCCATGTAGGTTTGTCCTTCTCGTCAGATGATGCCGAGGGGCTTCACATGCCACACTCCGACCCCCTGGTGGTCCACGCGCAGATGGGCTCAAAGATGGTTAAGCGAGTACTGGTGGATACGGGATCCTCCGTGGACATCATGTACTATGGCGCGTTCGAGCAATTGGGCATCTCCGAGACCTCCTTGAAGCCCTATGCTGGGAAACTCACCTCCTTCTCGGGAGACGAAGTCGACGTGGCCGGACTCATCGACCTCTGGATGACGCTCGGCACCGGGTCCACCAGGAGGACCGAAATGGTGGAGTTCACAGTGGTGCGCCTGCCTTCGGTGTGGAACGCAATCATTGGGAGGGTCTCCTTGATGAAGTTCCAGGCGGTAGTTTCTATCTATCACCTGAAGATGAAGTTCCCCGTCGATGGCGGGGTTGGAGAGGTAAAGGGCAATCAGGAGGAAGGTCGCGTTTGCTACGCAACCTCTGCAAAGCAAAAGTGCCCGGTGTTCATGGTGGAATCTCCCGGCGAGGCCGACCTCGAAGTCCGGGATTTCACAGTCCCCACTCCAGAGCTGGAAAGAAGGGTGATATCTCCTTTCGAGAGCGAGTCCGAGAAGATCTACCTCGGGGAGTGCCTCTCGGGGGCATCGGCGACGTCGCTAGAAGCCTTGTTCGCTGGGTCCCGCGACGTGTTCGCTTGGACTGCGAAGGACCTCCGAGGTGTCCCGCGGACCGTAGCCCAGCACTCTTTGAACGTCGACGTCACCACTCGCCCTGTGGTGCAGCGACGAAGAAAAATGAACGAGGAAAGGGCAAGCGCCGCAAATGACGAGGTGGCAAAATTGCTGGCTGCGGGGTTTATACGCGAGGTCCAATACCCCCGGTGGTTGTCCAACGTCGTGCTTGTCAAAAAAGCCAGCGGGAAGTGGAGAATGTGCGTCGATTTCAAGGACCTCAACAAAGCCTGTCCCAAAGACAGCTACCCCTTGCCCTTGATCGACGAGCTCGTTGACTCAACCGCAGGTCACGGGGTTTTGAGCTTCCTCGACGCGTACTCGGGGTACAATCAGGTCCTGATGAACCCGCGAGAAGAGGAGGAGACATCTTTCATCACCCAGCGAGGCACTTATTGCTACAAAGTCATGCCGTTTGGGCTGAAGAATGCGGGGGCAACCTTTCAACGCCTCGTCGACCGCGTTTTCAAGAGCCATCTCGGACGGAACGTGTCCGCTTATGTCGACGACATTGTTGTCCGGAGCAAGACCCCTGAGGAGCATCTGGTCGACCTCGCTGAGGTCTTCGCAACTCTCAAGCACAACCGCCTCAGCCTGAACCCCGAGAAGTGCGTCTTCGGCGTGTCATCGGGAAATTCTTGGGCTTTATGATTAGCGAACGGGGCATCGACGTAAACCCTGCCAAGGTCGAGTCGATCCTCTCCATGAGGTCACCACGGTCTCGCACCGAGGTGCAACGGCTTACCGGTGCTGTCAACTACCTTGGGAGGTTCTGCTCCCGCCTGGCGGAAAGGTCCCTCCCCTTTTTCGCGGCTCTCAAGCAGAATGACAAGTTCGTATGGGACGAGAATCTGGAGCTCGCCTTCTCTGAGCTAAAGGCCTTCCTGACAAAGCTCCCCACACTGTCGCCCCCGCTGGCGGGTGAAGACTTGCAACTTTATGTGGCCGTCAGCCCCGAGACGGTCAGCGCGGTGCTCACCAGAAAGGCCACGCACCCAGTTTATTTCGTGAGCCGTGTGCTCCAGGCCGCGGAGCAGCGATATTCCCCAGCAGAGAAGATGGCGCTGGCAGTTGTGACCGCCGTAAGGCGTCTGCGCCCTTACTTCCATGCGCACCCCATCCAGGTCCTGTCTGACCTCCCACTTCGACAAATCCTCCACCAGCCCGCCCTCTCCGGGCGGATGACGAAGTGGGCAGTCGAGTTCTCCGAGTTCGACATCAGCTACCTCCCAAGAACTGCCATGAAGGGGCAGGCCCTCGCTGACTTCATGGTGGAGGTCACTTTCCCCGAAACAGAAACAAGCTCGGAAGAGTGGAAGGTGTTCGTCGACGGCTCGCGATGTGACGCCGGTGGTGGGGCTGGTGTATTCCTCGTTGGGCCCTCGATCGAGACGGAGTACTCACTTAACTTCGCCTTCGACGCCACCAATAACGAGGCCGAGTATGAAGCCATGATCGCGGGAATCGAGATGGCGCTCCTCAGTGGGGCCCGGAAAATCAAGGTCTACACCGACTCCGAGCTGGTAGCGCGCCAGCTCAACGGTCAGTACGACACCAAAACGGGGTTCCTGCCCGCGTACCGAGAAAAGGTCAAAGCCTTGGTGTCATGCCTGGAAACCTTCGCGGTGGAGTCCATCCCTCGAACCTCGAATACCAAGGCAGACGCGCTGGCGAGGTTAGGATCCGCCCTTCCCCTTGAAGTGGGGAACCGCGTGATGGTAGAGCGAAAACTCTCGCGGAGTGTGAACAGCGAGGTTCTATCTGTCACCGCGGGGGATTGGAGGATCCCGATAACACGGTATGTGGAAAGCGGGGTCCTCCCAGAGGATCCCGCGCAGACCAGGAAGCTGCAAATGCAGGCGGCGCGGTATTGCGTCATAGGTGGCTGCCTTTATCGCCGAGGCTACGCTGAACCCAATCTATTGTGCGTCCCGACCGAGTCGACGGAGCACATCCTCTATGAGGCCCATGAATGGGTCTGTGGCGGCCACCCCGGATGGCGAACCCTTTCGCATAAGATCGCCCACTTGGGGTACTTCTGGCCCACCCTCAGGCAAGACGCAAGGGACTATGTCCAGCGATGTGATGGATGCCAGAAGCACGGTAACCTCTTGCACGCCCCGACCTTGCAGCGTCGCTCCATCCACGCACCGTGCCCCTTCGCGATGTGGGGGATGGACATCCTCGGCCCCTTCCCCAAGGCCCCCGGTCAGGTGCGGTATATCCTGGTCATCGTCGACTACTTCACAAAGTGGGTTGAGGCACAAGCAATGGCGAAGATCATGTGGACTAAGGTCTGCGACTTTCTGTGGAAGAACCTTGTCTGCCGCTTCGGCGTTCCCATGACCATCATGACCGACCATGGCCCCCAATTTGATTGTGAAGAGACTCGGACATTCTGCTCAGAACTCGGCATAACCCTCAAGTTCTCCTCCGTGGCCCATCCTCAGTCCAACGGCCAGGTAGAGAACGTCAACGCCCGCATCCTGTCCGATCTAAAAAAGCGGCTGGGCATGGCACAAGGTCGTTGGGCAGAGCTTCTCCCGCTCGTCTTATGGACGTACCGCACCACCGCGCGCCGCGCAACCGGAGAAACGCCGTTCGCCCTAACCTACGGGGCAGAGGCCCTAGTCCCGGTAGAAACCCTGGTCCCATCGGCGAGGGTGTTCGATTTTGATGAAAAGGAGAACGAGGCCAATCTCAGGGTCGAGTTGCTCTTCCGCGACGAGCTACGCGAAGTAGCCGACCTTCGCTCCAGGGAATACAAGCGCCGCGTGGCAGTTTACCACGACAAGAAGGTGAGACCTCGGTTCCTGGCCACATGCAATCTCGTCTTGAGAAGAACCGAAGGTGGCAAATTGGACCCCAACTGGGAGGGACCATACATCCTCGGGGAGGAGGTCGCTCCCGGAGCCTTTAAGCTCAAAGACAACGAGGGGCGGACCCTCAGTAAGACGTGGAACGTCGACCGGTTAAAGAAATATTTCGTGTAAACTCTCTGAATTCCGTTACTGCTTTTTGTGAATAAAGGGTTGTGGGACTTTCAAAATCTCTCTCAAAAATAAAAACTCCGGGTTAGAAGTCCATCCCTCTCTTCCCGCTTGGGGTTGGAGATCTTCGTTAAGTCCAAACCTCGCTTCACGCGAGGTGTTGGAGAATCTCGTTAAGTCCATCCCTCGCTTCCCGCGAGATGTTGGAGAATCTCGTTAAGTCCATCCTTCGCTTCCCGCGAGGTGTTGGAGAATCTCGTTAAGTCCATCCCTCGCTTCCAAATTGGGTTTGGAGATTTTCGTTAAAAGTCCAAACCTCGCTTCACGCGAGGTGTTGGAGAATTTCGTTAAAAGTCCAAACCTCGCTTCACGCGAGGTGTTGGAGAATCTCGTTAAGTCCATCCCTCGCTTCCCGCTTGGGGTTGGAGATTTTCGTTAAGTCCAAACCTCGCTTCCCGCGAGGTGTTGGAGAATCTCGTTAAATCCATCCCTCGCTTCCCGCTTGGGGTTGGAGATTTTCGTTAAAAGTCCAAACCTCGCTTCACGCGAGGTGTTGGAGAATCTCGTTGAACCCAAACCTCGCTTCCCGCGTGGTGTTGGAGAATTTCGTTAAATCCATCCCTCGCTTCCCGCTTGGGGTTGGAGATTTTTGTTAAAGTCCATCCCTCGCTTCCCGCTTGGGGTTGGACATTTTCGTTAAAAGTCTAAACCTCGCTTCACGCGAGGTGTTGGAGAATCTCGTTGAACCCAAACCTCGCTTCCCGCGTGGTGTTGGAGAATTTCGTTAAATCCATCCCTCGCTTCCCGCTCGTGGCCTCGGCACAGTCGTTGTGCGAAGTCCGAAAAAGGCTCGGGACCTCGGCGAATCGTTGTAAAAATCCGAGCAAAGCTCGAGATCTCGATACATAATCAGAAACACTCGATGTGGCCCGAATACCACAATAGTTGTGACACTCGGGCCATGGGGTTGGGTGGATAATATGTGCGAGCATATACGAGAAAGCTAGAACAAACAAGCAATCATAAGGTAAGGAAAATAACATAAAAAGCTGGGGCACGTGTGCCCAGATGTTTAATTACAGGCCCCGCAGGGCCACCAGCAAAACAAAAAAACAAAAAAAAACAGAAGCAGACAACGACATCCTTTACATCTTCGAGGCTTCGGCGGCAGGGTCGGAGGTCTTCGGAGGATCTTCAGGGGCTTGAGCAGTAGGTCCTTGGGGAGTCTCCAAGGCAGGGGCGGCGATGGCAGAAGGCTGGGAGCTAGGCGCATCTTCCTGAACGATGGCTGCCACGGTAGGCGCCTCGCTAGCCACAGTTCCATCCTCATTGAGAAAGAACTCGCACTCTCCCTCAGGCTCTTCCCCTTCAAGTTCCCCCATAGTCTCCTGATAGTTGGGGATGAAGAACTTGATGCGGGGGTCGATGTGCCCATACTTCGCGACCGCCTGCTTAACCCCCATCCTGACGGACTGCTAGAACATCTTCCTCACACTCTCCACCATCTCGGCCTGAAAGGCCTCGGACTTCACATACCTGGGCCCCTCGAGATCCAGCTCCTTGCTAAGCTCAACAACACGCCCTTGGAGCCTGGTAACCTCCTCCTCGGCTTTCCGAAGCTCCGCCTCCTTCTCTCTGAAGAATTGGTGTTCTTCGGATAGCTGGCCTTTGAGCTTTGCGACCTCGTCCTTGAAATCCCCGTTCTCGTACTTCAAATCCTTGTTCTCCTCCCTCACCTTCCTCAGCTCCTCCTTGGCCCTCGAGGTGTCCTTGGCCTCGTCCGCTGTCGCGATCTCCGCGGCGCAAACGCGTTTCTCGGCCTTTGCGAGGCTCTTTCCCTTCTTCTCGAGCTCGGCGTCCCGCTCTTGGAGCCTCGTCTCCATCCTGCCCAGATTCCTATGGAGAAGGACGACGCGGCTGCAGTTGTAGTTCGCGAAGAAGGTATTCTGAAGCAATAAAAGAGCACGTAAAAACAAGAACAAGAATAATAAAGCCAATAAAAAATAATGAACAAAAAAGAGCAAGATATACCATCGCGGAGTAGCGGAGGATCTCATCGTTGAGGGCTGCCTCCGAGAGGTTGTTGGCCCATGCAACCTCGTCGGGCCAAACTGTCCTATCCCAGTCTTCGGACACGCCCCGGGAAGGACCAGGGCAGTGGAACTTCTCGGCAGGAGGCCCGGTGGCCGAGATAACTCGGCTCGCGGGCCCAGGGCGTGCGACCGTCACGCCCCCCGGGGTTTCCCCCTGCCCATCCTCCTTTCGTTTCTTCCTTTTCTCCCCCCGAGGAGAACCCTCTTCCTTCCTTTTGGACCCGGCCTTATCCCCGGATCCTCGAGAGTGATGGGAGGACGTCCTCGCAGCGTCCCCCTTGGACGCCACCCCCCCGCTCGTCTTCGTCGCCGGCGCCTTCAGCGTCGGGGCTGTCGTCTTGCTTTGCGGGGCGGGAGGCCTCGCCTGCGAGGTCGGTTCCTTTATGACGACCCCAAGTTGGCCCTGGGGTCTCGGAGCGTTGGAGGAAGAAGTCACAGGCCTTTTGCCCTGTGACTTCGAGGTAAGAGCGCCGAGTAGGTTCACTGTCAAAAAAAAAAAAGGACGAGAAAATCAGATAAGAAAAGCAAGAAGCAAGTTAATGACAGTAATAAGACAAAATAAGCCAGCGAGGTTATAAACCTCGCCCCTCAACTTCAAAAAGAAAAAAATCGAATCAAGGAATGTCAGGAAAGAGATTGAGTACCCTCTTTTCCCTCGCTGGGAGGGAGGCTGAGGCTCAGACCAGCCCGCTCAAGCTGGTCCTGAGAAAGATACACCTGAAACGGTACCTGACTCGTTGTGGCGTATCGGACCCTGAGCGCCTTGAGCTCATCAACCTCCAGCGGGGTTACGCACCGAACGAATTCGCCCGGCGTTACCGGAAAATTGAGATATCTCCCGGTGGGGTCGCGAACCAAGAACCAATTCGGCTTCCACGGCCCGACGTTCGAAGGGGCCGTGGTGATCTTGATAAGCGGCGTGCTAAGGTTGATAAGGCTTCGGGACCGAGTGTCTCTCCTCGCTAGGAATAAAGCCGACAGGAAGTCATGTCTCGGTCCGTCCCCAAGTTCGCGACTGCGAATCGTGTAGGCACACAGCAACCGCCAAGCGTTCGGAAACAGCTGCGCAGGGCAGATCCTCATGGCCCACAGATAATCAACAAAATGTTGGGCCAAGGGCAGCCTGAAGCCCGCCTGAAGGCTGAAGAGGTGCACAACCACGCACCTGTCGTAAGACGCCAAGGAGTGGCCCCCCTCCTCGGGAAGCGCCAACTCAACCCCCTCGGGCCAAGCAAAGTCCTTGGCAATGTCTGTAAGGTCCTTCAGCTCGAGCTTGGTGGCCACCCCCTCAGATAGACGAGCCTCGGCGGAACCCGGGGTCATGGGGATCCGTTCCTCCAGGACACTCGGGACGCGGGACACGACGTCGATAATATACGCCGCAGGGAAGCTCGGAGGCACGTAAGGAGGCGGCGCCGAGGTCATTCCCACAACCGGCCGCGCTTCGACCTCAGTAACAACCTCGTCTGGGGTAGAAGACGAAGCCATTTCAACGCCCGACGACGTTCGAAGATGGAAGAAGCACGAATTAATAGAGACCTCGGAGTCGCTTGAAGAAGGCTCGCTGAAAACCAGCGAAGGGGACCTCCGATTCTGAGAGTCGCTGAGTCCTACGCTTCCCGCGGACTCCGAAACCTCCTCGTAAAAACCCTCTTGGACTCTGAAAGCGAAGCCGGGCGGAGGGCTAGCAGAGGCTCTCTTAGGCATGAAAAGAACGATGTCCAGGCCGCGGAAGGCTAGCACCTGGAAAAGAAAGAAGCATTGAGACGTCGGGCGCTATAACCAAGAAAAAACAATGCGAGATCACAACCTCGGAAGAAAAGCAGTGCGAGGTCATAACCTCGTGAGAAAGAGAAATTCCGGATCATAAGAGGCGAGGAGCCACGTGGCACCCTAGGGGCTACTCTGACAAGATAGGACGGCGAGGGAGAAGTCGAAGCGCCAAAAAGGAAGAAGTCGAAGCGCCAAAAAGGAAAAAGTCGAAGCGCCAGAAAGAGGAAAGAGAAGATGAAATGGAAGCCAGCGGTGGAGAACGGCTGTGGAGACCCTAACGTCCCATCAATCAGTCGTCAGGACGTTTGGGTTTCCAAGAGCTTCAAAATTCAAAACCGCCGAAAAATAAAAAGTGACAACCGTCGGTTGGAGGGCGAGGAATCCGAGTGCATGGCGTTCGCCACCCTCACCCCACCGTCCCGCCACCTTGTCGCCGGTGCGAAACGCCAAGGGGCAACCACTGCCCGCTAGGGCACAAGGCGAAACGAAAGAGAAAAGAAGAGAAAGGAGCAAAGGGAAAACGGCGAGAAAAAGCAGGCGGAAACTCACGCCGACCTCACCACCGCTGTTTCGCCACTGTGATGTCGGCGCGAAACACCAGGCGACACTCCATCGCCTCTCCAAAACACGACACAAAAAACAAGCAGGGAGAAATCAAAAGCAAACAAGAAGCGGGAGAAGAAAAGTCGAAGACTTACTTGTTCAGAATCAACGAGGAGGAGGCGGTGGTGCAACCGGAAGATGGTTGGGGCTCGCTGGAAACCGTCTGAAGAAACCGTTCGCAGGAAGCCAAAAAGACAGAAAGAGAGAAGGCGAAAATCTGGGAAGAAGAGATAAATGGGGAGGCGTGTGAAGTACGCACTTATAAAGGGCAGGCTTGGGCCTCCCCTACCCAGTTAGACTTATTGGGCATGTCCCTCCTGCGCGGCCCATTAAGCAAAACACGAAGAGCAAGCCCAGAAAAGCTTTACCTTTGCCAACCAAAGAAAAGCTAAGTGTAGAACCTCGCAAAGGGAGGTCTTCGCAAGATGCTCCCGAGGAACCTCGGAAACCCTTGAAGCCTCGCAAAATGCCTACCCACCTCTCAGAGCCTCGCACCCCGCAATCTTTGAGAACTTATGCCCTGCGACCCTCGGGGCGAGGTCCCCAGGCCATGGGGTTGTGATGATGCTCAAAATAGCGAAGCAAGAGGTGGACCCGAGGTATGAGGGTCAAACCAGGTCAAAGGGACCCCCGAGGATGATCCTGGGGCCCACAATCATACCCACTAATTTTAACAAAATTCCTACCCCACGAGGTCCCCCTCGACCTCGTAACCGACTCTACTTGCACCCGCCCACCATGACCACTCAGCGAACGCCGCTCTTCGAGCCAATCACCGGCTGCCTCGCCTCTAGGCCAATTATAGCCCTTGATCTCGGGCGTCCCACATTGGACAACGACCAAAACTCGACTCCCCAATCCTCTATAAATAGAGGAGATTCTCGAATGGAAAAGGGGTCGAAAAACATCTTGAACTCAAGAACTTTCTTGCTCGTTGAAGATCGACGTGATCGAAACACCGTTAAAAGGCCTCACTATAGACAAGTGAAGTCCAGAAAAAGACTTCAAGTCTCACAGAGTTTCCGCTCACATCAAAGACCTCGCTACACCACCTCGCAAGCCTCTTACACCTCGCTCTACCTCACATCAAAGACTCTGCAACTCAACCTCGCTCAAAGGGACCGGCAAGTGACACTTAGAGCTAGCTAGCAACTAGGAGATCTCGGACATTGTTAGGTCGAGATCTCGGATAATCGTAGGAGGTCTAGGGTGTAATTCTCAAATAATCTGTTAGCCTCGTTGGCTTGTAAACCTCGTTGTAAAGAAAATCATAAATAAAGAAGCAAGTGTTTGCACTTTCGAATATAATAATCTCATTTCTTGTCTTCTAGTGAGCCTTTCATTTCGGGTTTCATCACTGACCAACCCATATATAGACCAAGAGTCGGGACCTAGGATCGAATAAGTTTTAATACCACGATAAAGTCCGGTGGACCAATATATAATGTGGGGGTTCACACGTACGTTCATTCATGTGTGTATGCGTGTTAGGTCCTCCAACACATAAGCTCATGAGATTTTATCCTAAAAATAATTGGTACATAATACGAGGAGTAACCCGCAAATTGCTTATATAGTAAGCATTTATCTTTTAATTTTTGATGTGGGAAGCTCTTTTCTTCCACACGCCGGTTCCCAACGGAACCAAAACCGGCGAAAACGATAAAAACTAAACCGGGAACCGAACCAAGGAACTGAGGGTTAGTTGGTTTCGATTCCGTGGTTCCGGAACCGTGAAACTCCCGATTCTGAAACCGGACAAACGGCTATTCTTAGGTAATTAATTATATTTTATTTACAATATCTTGTACTATGGTTTTTTTATGAACACTTTTTTTTAATAGTACAATGATAACACATTATGGATTGCGGAAAATGGAGCAAGTGGGTGAATGACATTTGGGTACGTAACGCTGTCTCAAGATTCTCCACATTTGAGCACGTAGCTCCATGTCACATCATAAGCAACTTCGAAGTATATGAGAAAATGATATATGCATCTATTTTGTAAGAATTTTCTACTACTAGTATATATATGAATTAAAACATTGAAAGAGAGAGATGAACTAAAAGATTGATTTGACTAACCTCTAGCTAAATTGGAAAAGATTTTTAAGGTTTGGGATGGTGTAATTTATTACGTGGAAAACATGGGAAATATGTTGCAACCACCGAGGATTTGGTATAAATGATGATGAGAGGGCAGACACGTGTTAATGAGACGAAGACGTGACATAACACAGTGCATGAATCAGGGTACTCCTGCTGACATGGCCTATTCTGGGCCACTCATCTCTCCGGATTTTACTCTTTTCTTTTCTTTTTTCATTTTATATACTTAAAATATACTATAATTTTGGAATTAATTAGTTTACTTTTTTGGTTTTTTAAGAGCACGGCTTATAGGAGTCGAAACGAAGACCTATTCATATTATCTTAAGGTTTTAGCCGTTTGACTAGATGTTCGAAGATATTGATGAAATTAACTTTGTGACTTGTGATAATGTGATATGCTATTAGATTAAATCCCATAAAGAAATTTAAATTGCCTACATTTCACAATTAACAAAATCTTTTGGAACTTGACAAAAGAATGTCCAACTTCAGAGATTGCTTAGAGGAATGTGAGTTGATAGATTTGGGTTTTGCTAGATATAAGTTTACTTATGATAGTGGGAGAATGGGGAATGATAATGTCTAATGCTGGTTACACAGAGTAGTTTTATTGCCTAATATGAGTGTGGTGCACTTGGAACAGAAAAGATCGGATCATGCACCTATCATAGTAAACTTCCAAGGTCAAAAAGAGAAGAATAAGAAGATTTTCAAGTTTGAAGAAAATAGCACAGAATTGGAAAGTTACATGCATGTTGTTAGAAAGGTTTAGGTTGGGGATGAGAGTGTTTTTCAAAGCATCTGGAAGTGTGCAATTGAGTTGATGAAGTCGGCCAATAAGTGTTGGTATTTCTAGGGTTTGCATGCACTCATATTGTCATGTTTACATTGTTTAAGTTGAAGGAAAGTCGACCCTTGTAGATCCATAGGATAATCAAGGCAATAATGAGTAGGCCTATTGAAGGGTAGTCTCGTGGGTGTAGGCCCGAGGGCAATCACCATCGACCCCTTATTACATCTTAAGTTAATCGACTTGGATAAAGGCTACGAGTCACGAGATGAGATCCCGCTTTCCTTCAACGTATATTGCCCCTATTCCATGCCAGGGGTTGTGCAATACCGTTGTGAGATAAAACGTACCAAAACGAAATAATAAACGTGTTGGCAAGACACGGCTATTAGAACAAGCGTGCCTTATTCGAGTCCATTGATTCTTCTTCGATCTTGACTTGAACGAAGTCATCTTCCATAGACGTTTGGGGTTCGTCCTTCACTCGAACATATTGCCCATCCAACGCCTCTTGAGGTTCCCTCTTCATGCTTGAAGATCCATCCATGATGCCTTACACACTCGTGTTTAATCTTGTGAAATCCCACTCAAAACAACAACAAGTCTTCTCGACTTTGTGTGTTTAATTCTCACCGATTTTGTGTGGACTAAGAGAGTGATTTTCTCTTGTGTTTCTTCCCATCAAATGGCCGTCATTTACCCCTTATATAGGCGTCCACAATCTGTCCAAAAACTGCCTTGGGTGGCGGTCACAAAACGGCTACACAAAAGAGTGGATGAGAGTGATTTTAGGGAGTTTGTTGTAACTTCCCTTCTCTCTTTCCTAGTCATCATTAGGGCGTCTAGATGCAGCCCCCTTGGACTCCAAAATCATCTTTAAATCCAGCCTATAATGGCCCAAGATGAAGCCCAAAATTCCAATCCAAAAAGCCCAAGCAATCGGCACAAATGGCATGGCACAAGGCCCATGTCATGCGTATATGCTAGCAGCCCAACAGCCCATAGGCGCGCCCCATGGGCCGGCCCACCTAGCCCCACACCTAGCTAGCATTGCTAGGTACCTAGCTAGGTCACCTAGGTAGTGTCACTACCCTTTAGCTAGTTGAGCTAGCATCTAGCTAGTTGAGCTGGCTTGAGCTGCGTTTGAGCTAGTTGAGCTGACTTTCTAGCTCGTTGAGCTAACTTGAGCTAGTGTGAGCTAGATTGAGCTTTCATGAGCTACTTCCTAGCTACATGAGCTTCTTATAAAGCTTATACAATGAGTCTAGAGCTTGTTCAAACTCCTAGAGTTTACTCTAAGCTAGTATGAAGCTTCTAAACTCCTTTCTAGCATACATAGCCATGTGCCAAGCTAAACTTAAGATTTGGTTCTTGCTTAAAGCATTCTCCAAGCTAAAGTTAAGCTTCCTAACTTCATTAGAATATGCACAAAGCCATAAGACTCAATAACAAAGCTCAAATACTTACCTTAGCGTCACAACTAGTGCTCGGCGCCATAGTCCAATGCCCTAGGCGCGCCGCATGCTCCACCGCAGCCTCGTAGGTGCGTCGCTAGCCTCACCGCAACCTTGTCGTGCCATTGCACCACCCTAGGTGCGCCTCTACATGTCGTGACTTGAACCTCAAATTCAATCACAAGGCGCGCCACACCAACCGAGCCTCGAATCCTCAAGACCGAGTCCTCGCCGCGCCATGCCCTTGCACGGTACCGTTGCACCGCGCTGACTCCAAGCTACGCCTACACCAAGGCGCGCCCTTGCCTAAGGTCGTAGCACTTGAGGTTTTATACCTCGGTGTTGGTATGCAATTTCCTTTTGGATCTATGACAACTCTTTATAATTACATCATGGAAAGTCATATAAGTCAATTCCACAATTGACATTACCATTATGACTTGTTAACCTCAACATGCTCTTATAGGGATTTGATGACTTGACACAAATCACCAACAATAAGGACAGAAGAAGCAGGTCGGCCAATAAGGACAGAAGAATCAAGTGATTGAACAAAAAGAGGAATATGTTGAAAGTTTTAAACATTGGGATTTCGAATGAGAGACGATGGGAAGAGGAAGAAGTTGGTTTAGGAGATAAATGAACTTCTTATGGAAGAGGAGAAATATTTGAGGCAAAGAAGTAGAGTGCTATGGATTAAAGATGGGGATTCAAATACATCTTCCTTCCATAGATCTACCTCCATTAGAAAGGAGAAGAACAAGGTGAGAAAAATTATAGATAGCTCAGGGAGAGTTCAACCTAAGGAAGTGTATTACTGAGGTGATCAAGAGCTTTTATGTAGATACTTTCACTACCAACAAGCCAAAAGGTATTGATGAGGCCATGAGTACAGTGGAGGAGAAGATCACTTAGGAAATGAGAGAAGAGTAGGAGAAAGGGTGACTAAAGACGTTCTTGATTTTTTAAATGTAGGGGAATATATTACTACAAAATATCAATTAGACTTTCATTATGTTGATTACCAAGAAACACAAGGTGATTGAGGTGAAGGATTTCAGGCCAATAAGTTTATGCAATGTCTTTCACAAGATCATTTCATAGGTGTTAGCTAATAGATTGAAGTCAATGCTTGAAGATCATAAGCCTAAACCAAAGTGGGTATGTCCTAAGAAGACTGGTCACAGGTAATTACCATTTAGCTTTTGAGATCTTTCATTGCATGTCAAGCTCCATTAATCAAGAGAAGTACATGGATTTGAAGCTTAATATCTTAAAAGCATATGACAGGATGGACTGGGCCTTTTCAAAGAAGATGGTGTATAGACTTGTCTTTGGCAAGATGTGGGTGAATAGAGTGACGAGTTATGTTTTTGCAGTCAACTACTCCATTCTCTCTTAATGGTAAACCCACAAAGGTTTTTTAATCCTCAAAGAGGATTGAGGTAAGGGGACCTCCTATTCCCCAACCTCTTTATTTTGTGTGGGCAAGCACTCTATGACTTGATTAATCATATTGTCCAAGCTCAATAGTTATCCGAGGTCCAAATAGCTCCAACCTCTCCTAACATCACACACCTCTTATATGTTGATGACAATCTACTCTTCATTAAAGTTGAGGTTTCAAAGACAGAAAAGATGTTTGAGATTCTCCATACTTATGAAGTAGCTTTTAGTCAAAGGATAAATGTATATGAAATTGATACGGGCTTTTGCGAGGAGGAAACAATTCAACAAGTCTTGGGAGTAAGATAGGCTGAGCATTTTGAGAAGTATCTAGGATTGCCTACTCATGTGAGTAGATCCAAGAAAAGCATATTCAAGGCAATAAGAGGAAAACTTAAGACAAGGCTTTCAAGATGGATGAAAACTCTCCTCTCACAACCTGGGAGAGAAGTCATGATCAAGTTGTAGCATAATCTATCCCAACTTAATCCTTGAGTGTGTTTAACATCCCAAAAACTTTTCATGCAGAGATTCTAGCTATGCTTACTAGATTTTGGTAGGGGAAGGGGGGGGGGGGGGGGGGTGTTGTGGAACAGAAGGAATAGTTGGGTCTTTCAAGAGAATTTTGCACATCAAAAGAGCTAGTAACAAATATTGACGTTTTGACAACTGAACTAAAAAAAGAAGCTTGTCCAAGAAAAATTAGGAGAGATATGGATGATAATGTTATAGCTTGGAAGCCTCCTTCAAGGGGGATGGATAGATTAAGGTGGATAAAGGAATTGATCTAGGGGCAATGATGTTAGAAGATGGATCGTTGGGTTAGCTGCTCAAAATTAAGTGAAGATTAGCCCCATATTGGTTGAAGCTCAAGCTATCATAAAGGGTCTGCAGCTAACTGTGGCGCACAATGCCGGGAAGGAAGAAATGCAAATGGACTACTAAGAGCTCAGTTTTGTCTTGCAAGGCAAAGCTAGATGCCCTATAGAGATAGAAATTGATGTAAATGATATTAAGCAGTTAATGCTTTTATTTGCACTGGTCATGTTCAACTTTATGACTAGGAAAGTCAATTTTGTAGCCTATGAGCTAGCTCGTGTTATGCAATGGAAAGAAGGGGTTAGATATTGAGATGTACGTCTCAACTATGTTTTTATAATGTGCTCGAAAGCGATACTTAATGAAATAGCTTAGTGCCTTTTGGCACTTATTCCTAAAAAATTGTTTTAAGCTTAATCTACGTTTTTAGGTCATGGGCTAAAAAATTATATTATTGTAACATCAGAATTCGGAAAATGGTTTTCCACTCATTCAACCACATTTTTTGTTTCCCAAGATGACAAAGGACATTTTTTTTGATACGCAAGGGAATTAGGGGGTCACTAACTGGCTAGTGACCGCCATAGAGCATCCTGACAGATGAGGGTACAAAATCCCAAATAAACTGCAAGTGGAACGGAAGAGACACGATGAAAAGAGCTAGCGATATAGTCAGCCACGGAATTGCACTCACAATATATGTGAGCAATACTCCAATCTTGGAACCGAGCCAACAAGCAATGGATGTCCGCATGTAAAAATTCGATCTCCCACGGGCAGCGCCAGTTATCGAGTACGGCCTTGACCAGCTGCAAGTTATCACCTTCGATTTGAATCCGGGGAATGCCGCGACTAAGAGCCTCGAGGAGTCCCTGGCGTGTGATGGTCTCGGATATCAGAACGAACTGCTGACCAATCAGTCCTCCGTCGAAGTGGATAGGGGAGCCACTACAATCCCGAAGTAGTATCCAAAGGAAGCCACACCATCCGAGAAAATTGCACCATCAAAGTTAAGTTTCGCAAAGTTCTTCTTTGGTTTTTCCCACTTTAACCCCTTTTGGCCCTTCACGGCACGGGTTTTGGGGTTTGGATTGTTATTATCATTTGTCATTTTCCATTCTTTTACCACGTTACGAATGAGTTCACGTAGGTTTCCAATCGGATCCGTGTTATTACCATTTGAGTTGTCAAAAATGCATTTGTTCCTAGCGAACCATATGCTCCACCGAGCACATGCCAGGGTTTCAAAATTCCCTTTGGTCGTCATTTCCCTTATTTCATTAAGGACTTGGTGTAGTTTTTTGTTATCAGGGGACACCCTTTCGACAACCCTCCCGAGTTTAGGACTTAAGGAAGATAGTGTCGACCATTAAATGGGCAAGTTATTAGGATATGTTTGGTGTCTTCTTCGTGGTTGTTACAGGCAACACAGCCTTGAGTGACTGGATGTGGTTGGCAACGAGTCTCATTTTAGTCGGGAGACCGTTAAGAGCGACCTTCCAGAGGAAGTTCTTTACTTTGGGCATGATGTTGAGTTTGTTTATCCATTCCAGTTAATGTTGGATTCACCTTTAGCCTGTTGTATCCACGCCATGGCCGAGTGGGTGGAATACCAACCATTTTTTCTTGGTTGCCAATAAAGTCTATCCGGGATTTTATTGATGATATTGGTAATTTTGTCAAGTTCATTTTGGTTGACTACCCTTTTAAGTTTTTCAATGTCCCATATGTTGTCCTCCAGGAGGTAGCATTCAATGAGTTCCTCGCGATTGATGATGTTTGCACATTCACTCCTTGGGTTGATAAGGTTGAATCTGGACCAATTATCCTCCCAAAATCGAATGGTTTTTCCATCCCCCACTTGCCAAATGAGTCCACTCGTGAATAAGTCCCTCAGACTTAAGGAGTTTGGACCAAAGCAAATGATTGTGGATTTTAATGGATTTGAAAATTAGACATTAGTCCAAAAATTAAAATGTTTTATGGAAAGTTTGCATAAATGAACTCCCGACTAAGAATAGACTTCTACAACGAGCCGATGTCACTCCCGAATGTTCTTTTTGTCAAAATCCGAATGAAACAATTGAACACCTTCTATTAGAATGCTCATTTTCATTAACAATATTATACAAAGTTGATCCTTATTTTGTTGAATTAATAGCGCAAACACAAGGTAATGAGCAAGAGATTGTGATGATCATACACAACCTAAAAGAAAAAAAATGAAATCTCTGAAATTTAATGAAATATTAATTGCTTGGTGGAGTATTTGGTATTGTAGGAATAGAACGATTTTCAACCAACCCATTGAGGGACCTTCTAAAAACATAGAAGGTTTTATAAAATCACAAATTAGGTCATGGCATAAATCAAAACTATTAGATGAAAAAACAATACTTTTTCCAAAGGCATAACCTAGAACATTGCTGAAATGAAAAAAAAAAGAAACGGACTAAACCTGAATGCAAATTTGTTAAGATCAATTTTGATGGATCAAAAAGAGAAAATGGGATGGCGACTACATGATATATTATCCAGGATCATAATGGAAAAACTCTCTTCATGCATGCTTCGTCTAATGAATTTTGGAGCGCATTACAAGCTTAGGCAAGAGAAATGTATAATGTAGTTTGTGCCACAAAAAATAGAAACCTACCAAAAATTGAGATCGAAGATGATAGTCTCATAGTGATAAACACAATAAAAGGAAATAAATCTTGTCCTGGGCAGATAGAGATGATGATTTCAAAAACCTTGGTTCTCCTGCAGTTTTTTAAGACAATTCAAATTGCACATGTGTCTCGTGATTGTAGCAAGACGATTGATTTGATTGTCGGTCTACGCCATTCGTGTAGTATCCATCAAATTCAAACCCACTATGAACTTCGGGTCCTCATTCACAAAGATGTGCTAGGTTGATTTAGTATGAGTTAGTTTTTTCTTACTCATATATATATATATATTGACCTTTTACCAAAATTAATAAATAAAATCAAGAAAGGGAAATATATTGGGACATTACTTTAAGAATGAAAATACATTAGAGGTTTAATCTCTAAGGTATTTTCATTCGACGTGATCAATTGGTTTTTGAATTGGGTTTCGACTCAAACATTTTTGAGTAGTTGTTATTAGGTTGTTGAGTTGAGTTTTAACAAGTTTAACTCCAAGTAAAACTACATAATCTATTAGAAAAGAATATATATTAAGGAAATACTCTATTAAAAGTCTAATAAAACACCCAATTCATACATAAACCATCTTGATTTGAATTTAATAAATAATTCACTGTTTAGGTTTTATGGATAATAGAGCCATTGTTCATCGCATTCATGCCGCCTCTTGTCCTTAAACCACTATCTAGTGTTTCACATCTCGTGAGTCTGGCCACAGCCAAACTAGTCCATTTGAGTCATGTTCGAGCATCATAAGACCTCTTCCCAACTAAGGTTAGAAAACAAACAAACACAAAATCTTAGAGGTATTAACATGTAAAAGTTTTATGTTGGACACTAATCAAAATACCTTTTAACCTAGGGGTACCAACAAACATTGGGCTTAATCCTTTAAAAGAGTAAAATTGACCAGGATGAATATTCACTTATTTCTATCATATCTTTGAAAAAACGCAACACTGGTTTGATACACCACCCACTGGTTCACCAAAACCGACTCTTTCTTTTAATGACATGATGACTATTCTCATTATACATACAACATATTATCATTTTCTACTACTATTGACTTGATGATCTACCGCCTACGTCGCCAAACGTAACCGTTTTTTATGATGACTATCTCTTCATTATTTCAATGTATTTTCAATTATTACCATCATTATTTCCTTGCGCAAACTGACTATTTTTTAATGACATGATGACTATTCTCATTATACATACAATATATTAACATTTATTATTATTGTTGACTTGATGATCTATCGCCTACGTCGCCAAACGTAACACTTTTCTATTATTTATGATGATTATATATCTCATTATAATTTCACTGTATTTTCAATTATTACCATCATTATTTCTTTGCGTGAATGACATCAAATGTTGACTTATCGATCAATCACTTACTCGCCAAATCTCTGCCTTTTAATTACAATGACTTTTTATAAATTTAAATCTATACTACAATTAATATTACATTTATAGTTAAATCAAATGAATTTTCATTTTTCATAAACAATCCCCCATTATAAGGGGTTTAAGGGAAAACCATTTTTAAAGTTATTGTTTGTTGCCTTCATGTCGCATTTGTATCGTCGAGCCATTGTCTAGTACTTTCCTAACATCTTGTGAGTCTAGTCACACCCAAATAGTGCCCAAATGGCCCCATTCGAGCCATATTTGAACAATACAAATACCCCTTTCCGACCAAGGTTAAATAACAAACAACAAAGCCAAACCCCTAAGGATATCAACAAGAAAAAGAAAAAAAAAATGACACCAATCCTAAATATTCTTTAACTTAGGGGCACAGGTGAATATTAGACTTAATCCTTTAAAAGATTAATATGGACCCAGATAAATATTCACTTTTGCCATCTTATCTTTCAATGACATCCATCGCTCACTTGATCAATCGCCTAATGTTCCACTGAAACTAACTCTCTTTTTAGTAATGAAATGATGACTATCTATCTATCTATCTATCTATCTATCTATCTATCTATCTATACAACATGTAAAGTTATTCTCAAGGCCACATAAATGCTATAATATTTGTTATAAATTTATATATAGGTGAAAAAGAATTAAAAAAACATCTATAGCATATTGGTAATAGTGCTTCTTAATAATTCAAATGTCTTAAAATCAAATCTTCTTGTGAGCATATGTATTAATTCATTTAAAAAATAATTATCATTTTAGCCTTAAAACAAAATATGTGATAAAGTGTTTATTAATAATCTTCTTTACAATATGTAAGGTTATCATCATTGTCGAAATAAATGCCCTAATATTATGCGTAATTCGTCATCACGATAACAAGAATTATTCTTATTCTTATTCTATTGTAAAGTTACAAGGATTTGATCAATATTTTGCAACTTTTGATATTGCATACAAAATATGACCACAACCTTTGATATTACACACAAATCATAACATCAACCTTTGACATTACACAATTAATTTAGCAACCTTTGGCATTACATAAATAATTTAAAACCATTACATTATAAACTTTGGAATTACAAACAAAATTAGAAAAAGATAAGACAATTTTTGATATTACACAACACGAGATAAGATCGAATTTAATGTATAACCTTTTAGAATCTCTTATAATTAAGGTAAGTAGGTAACTGCTCTCGAAATTATTTCAATGTAGTATCTTTTATTACCACCATCATAAATTAAAAGTAATAGCGTTAATACTATCACATAGTCTAATTCAAATTTAATTTACTCTTTTCATCATTTTATGCATGAATGACACCCAATAATGACTTAATCCATTACTACCCCACCAAATCTAACTTCCATTTTAAGTATAATTTTTCATAAATTCAAATCTATAATATAATTAATATTACACAAATCTAATACAAATTGAATATATAAATCTCATTATACTATAATTATATTCACATATAAAGCAAGAATAACTGACTCGCTATAGTTGAGATCTGACCCATAACCGAGTCATTGAATTTTGATAATTATTCTCATCATAATTTCAATGTATTATTATTTATTACTCCCTCCATTTCTCAATATAAGTCGTTTCTAGATCTAAAATGTGTTTTATAATGTAAGTCATTCATTCCCTTATTTAATGTAAAACTTTCTAACTCTATTTAATTTAATTAACATTCCAACAACATTCATTAACTCAAGCAATTCTAGTGGTATTGGAAGTTTACTTTTGTAGGGAGTATTTAGTGTATTTATAAATCCAAGATTAAAGAGTTAATAGTGCATGTGATACAAACAAGCATTAAATTATCATGTTTTTCAATTTAAGCTTGTCTTAATTCCTGTGGAAAATTAAAAAAACGACTTACATTGCGAAACGAAGGTAGTACTATTGTAATAAAAGTAAATTTGAAGTCTAGATCATATTACATAGTTTGCTTTAAATTAGTTAACACTTTTCATTATTTTATCTATCAATGATACTAAGCTATCATCAACTATCTCATCGAATTAGATTCTTTGTTAATGGCGATAATAAATCTTGAAATATTTTCAATACATTGTCATTTATTACCTTTATTATAGCTATAAATATTTAGCGCAATTACTATCACTTAGTGTGAACAAATTGAATCCACCGCTTTCATTAATTTTATGCGTTAATTACATCCATTATTGCCTTGATCGTTCACCGCCTTACCGAATCTAAAATGACTTCAAAGTATGGTGACAATGCTCCATATATTTTCACTTAGTGTGAATAAATTGAATCCATCACTTTCATTAATTTTATGTGTTAATTACATATATTATTGCATTGATAGGTCACTACCTCACATAATCTAACTGACTTCAAAGTATGGTGACAATTCTCCATATCTTTTCATTTAATGTGAATAAATTGAATCCACCGCTTTCATTAATTTTATGTGTTAATTACATCTACTATCTATTGCCTTGATCGATCATTACCTCACCGTATCTAATTGACTTCAAAGTATGGTGCCAATTCTCCATATCTTTATAGCATGTAAAATTATCCTCATTAGCAAAATAAGTGTCCTAATATTATACATTCATGTTCATCATAATAATAATTATTATTCTTAATCGATTGTAAATTTTTCTTTATCTATTGTAGAGTTATAAGAATTTTCTCAACAATGGTCCATCTTAATTTTGCAACTTTGGTATTACACAAGAAATATGACATCAATCTTTGATATCACACACAAAATATAACACCGACCTTGGGCATACACTACTAATTTAGCAACATTTGTTATTATAAATAAAAATAACATCAAACTTTTGGTATTACATATGTAATTTAAAACTATTGAATTACAACCTCTTGCGATTACAAACAAAAAGTAGAACAAAGACAAGACAACCTTTGACATACATTTGATCATATCGTGAATATAATTGACATTCTAAACTTCTATCATTTGTATTTGTACACTATTTTGGTTTTTGTTATACACTTGATAATTTTTTTTAATGAAATTCGATTAAGCCTAATTTAACATGCTTAATAATACTAATGCACCTCAACTTTATATTCAACAAGTCTTATGATTACAAAAAATATGTACAATTTTTAAAATAATAAACAGAGAAATAAAATTTTCCCTCTGACGGAAGGGTTAAGCATTCTAGTTTATAATATATTTTCATTTAATAGAATTATCATATATTTAAATGTTTATAGCAAGTAGACTTGTAAATTGGACCGGTTCGATAAATCCAAATTCAAACCATCATAAACTTTATGTCTATATTGGTCAAATATAATCATATCATTCTCAATTAAAAAAACTATTTTTTAATTACTTAATTTAAAATATTTATAAATTTTATATTCATAAATAAGAGATAAATTTAATTTTTAATCATATTATCTTATTAATTAGTTATTTCATTCTCCATACATAAATTATTTCGTAATTTCTTAACCCTAAATTATAGATATGTATGGATATTATTAATTAATTTTTATAATGATTTTAATCCGTGGAGAATGATATATATATATAAGTTTTTTATATATGTATAGAGAACAAGCATGTTAATACGACTAGTTCGGTTGAGTTCGAGTTCAACTGTTCAGTGCTTGAGTTGAGTTTCAGTTTAGGTCGGGTCGATCTAACATGTCAAATGCGTTGACTTCTTATGATTATTAAAATGATACTATAAATAAATAATATTATTTAATTCTAAAAATATTTTATATATTTAATTTTTTTAGATGGTTCGATTCGGGTAGAGTTTTGACAGTGTAATCGATAAATGAGAGATTTGTATTTTAGTTAATATAATAATTATAAGAAAATCTATCTTTAACAAAAAAAAATTGTTAAATTACTTAGGGCAAAATGTGTTATATTATGAGTTGTGCATACATATGTACATTTGAAAAAAAAAAGAAAATTGATATCTTGGAGTGTCATATTTAATAATTTCATAATAAATAGCGAGTATTTTTGTGAACCATTCTAGAAAAATAATTAAGATGGACTAATTCTTCATTTTTTAAATTTTAATTTCCTCTTTAATTGCAATAAAAAATTTATTGTTACTAGCTATACCCGTCGTGCCATGCACGACTACTTGAATTTAATACTTAATTTATTTAATGAACATGATTTTAATTTAATATAAAAAATTATTTATTAGAAAAAATTATATAAAATTTTACAATTGATGTCATGTGAAACGGGGCCAAAATTATTAAGGTGAACTCACTATAATTTTGATGGCTTAATGATAATTTATGCAAAAATATAAATAAAAATTATTTGAATTAGAATCATTTAATTTTAAAAATCTTTTACAAAAAAAGATAAAAAGGTAAAAACAATCTAACTTTTTGTAATTTTTTATATCAAATTCAATTCTTTAAAAAAATTTGAATAAAAATTAAAAATATACTTAATAAGAAACGATGAAATAATATAAATAAAGAATGAATTTTTAATGATAAGAAATACATAAATAATTGAAAAAAAAATAAGGAAAATATAATGTAATTTTATATTTATCAAAAGTCAATTTAGGCAAGTAATTATCTAGATTGAAAGTTCCATTTTTTTATCAAAATTTTATTTAAGATAAATATTTTACATAAATAGAAAAAAATAAAGATAAATTTTTTTCTTTAATTTTAAATAAAATTCGTATTTAATTTTAACTAAATTAATATATCTATCTTAATATATAATATCTAATGTTCTATAATTTATTTTAATTTTAGATAAAATCTTTTAGATCTATCCTAATTCTTAATATATAATAGATAACATCTCATGGATTAATTTATCCTATTTCTATATTATCCTAAAATAATATCAACATATTTAAATTTTCAAAATAAAAAATCCTATGTGGCAAAATCCTAGGTGGCTTAACTTGAGAACGACACGTAGGAAAATCCTAGGTGGCGCAACGTGGTGGCCTTATTCCTTGCGTCTTTTATATATATACATAGATTTGAAAGAGATTATATAGATGATATCATCATAAAAGTTTTTTTAAAAAATTTTATGAATTAAATTTTTATCTATTTAGTTTACTAATTAATAATTATTTAATTTAATACCATGAATTATATATTATTATAATATATTTAGAAAAAATTTTGGACAATGCACACGTAATAAATTAGTTAAAATTGGATTTAAAAAACTCAAATACTGGTAAGTTGTAACGTATGTTAAATCTACTTTCCTTAAATTTTGATTTTTGACCCATTTTTTCAGGTCGGTTCTTAAAATTGCCATCCCCACCGATCCTGCTCCCTCCTCCCCAATTTATGATTATTTTAAATAAATGCTTTTATTCAATTTTATTTATTTTTTTCCCCTTCTGTCCAATTTCATTTCTGCCTCCTCCACCCAATCTTCCTGTTCAACCTCGCCCCATTATTTTAAATCTCTCACCGTACGAAAACCAGAAATTAATTAAAAAAAAGGCAAAAGAAAAAGAAAAGACTGGTGATTGTGTTGTGTAGTGGTGCTCTCTCTGTGCGGGTGTGTATATCATGAATCATGACACTCTGAAACCCAACAACAAATCACAGCAATACACAGCAACCCCTTGCCTCTCTTCTTCTACACCGCCTTTCCTATTCCTTAACGCAAGTTCCTTCCTTTCCTTCCCTTCTTCCCGAATCCAAGAGCAAATTTTGCAAAACAATTTCTGGGTTTGATTTCGATTCCACATCCCGTGTCGCCATTGGTGTCAATTTCGCGGTTTAGGGCTCGTGGAATGCGATAATTGGGTATCGGGGTTTCGGAATTGCGAGAAATTGAACTTGGAGTGGAAATTGAAGATGGGCGTCA
The DNA here is from genome assembly GCA_964016875.1 of Fallopia convolvulus. Lineage (NCBI taxonomy): Eukaryota > Viridiplantae > Streptophyta > Magnoliopsida > Caryophyllales > Polygonaceae > Fallopia > Fallopia convolvulus. The sequence goes on along the minus strand of OZ024728.1, from coordinate 3,915,291 downwards.
CAATGCCTAATTTCGCGACTGGTGCAACCGGTCAGGGTAAGTTTTGATTTTCTGGGTTTTGAGAAAGGTGTGTTTTTTTTTGCTTCATTGTTGCCGGAAAACGAATTGATTTTTTCTGGGTTTTTTGTTGTGGGTTTAGGGGGAGATGAAATGTACGGCGAGCTTTGGAGGGCGTGTGCTGGGCCGCTGGTTGAAATTCCGAATTCAGGAGAGAGGGTTTACTACTTCCCACAAGGCCATATGGAGCAAGTAAGAATTTGTTCTTTCAGAATTGTTGTTTTCGTTTTGATTTGGTACCAATTTTTTGTAGAGGTTAAAGTTGGGTTGTTCTTAATTTCAGCTTGAGGCATCAACTCATCAGGAGTTGAATGAGAGCATTCCTCGGTTCAACCTCTCTTCTAAGATCCTATGTCGCGTTGTTAATGTCACTCTTATGGTAAAATAGTGCTTTTAGATGGTTTCTGTTTCTGGGCTTTTAGTCGTTTTTGGTGGGTTTACTCATTTCTCATGAGATAATCTGACTTTGGCTAGGGTATTGTATTTCACTTGTTTGTAGGCTGAGCAAGAAACAGATGAGGTCTATGCTCAAATTACTCTCCTTCCTGAACAGAATGTAAGGGATTCAAAATGACGTTTCTGTAATTTCGAATAGCCTTTGTCTATTTGCTTGATTTAGTATAGGGTTTTTGACAAGTATAAACTGAATTTTTTTCCCAGCAGCTTGAGCCTGATAAGCCTGATCCAGACCCTGTTGAGCCCACAAAGCAGACGGTGCACTCTTTCTGTAAGGTCTTGACTGCGTCGGATACAAGCACCCATGGCGGTTTCTCTGTGCTCAGGAAACATGCCAATGAATGCCTTCCTCCTCTGGTATTTTGGAGAAGAGTATTTTTTTTTCTTATTTGGTTATGTATTGGAGGAATTTAGTGTTTATATGATGATTTGCATCTTTTATGTTAGGATATGACCCAACAAGTCCCAACTCAAGAACTTGTTGCTAAGGACCTTCACGGTTACGAATGGCGTTTTAAGCATATTTTTCGAGGTTCAAACTCAATCCTCATGGGTTTCCTGTCAGTGGTGTTTTTTTTATTGCTCTAAATCTTGCTTTTCCTTTTGGGCATCTTGAACAGGCCAGCCAAAGAGGCACTTACTAACCACTGGATGGAGCCACTTTGTGACATCTAAGAGGTTGGTTGCCGGCGATTCGTTCGTCTTCCTCAGGCAAGTATAATTAAAAATTGTGTCATCAGATACTTTTCACATGACAAAACATTTTGGTTGGAACTAATTGAAAAATTGTCTGTATAGAGGGGAAAATGGACAGCTTCGAGTTGGTGTTAGACGTGTGAGCCGCAACCAAAGCTGCATGCCATCATCTGTGATCTCTAGCCAGAGCATGCACGTTGGAGTACTCGCCACTGCTTCCCATGCTATATCTACTAATACCCTCTTTGTGGTCTACTACAAGCCAAGGTAACAGGATGAATTGTTGGTTTTGATTCTTGAATTGGATTTTGGTTTTACCAAAAGAAAGATCTGATGCTTCAAGATCTGAGAGAATTGTGTTTGGTATTGCTCTAATGGTGTATGGATGTTTTTTTTTGTTTAATTTTCTGATCTGAGCAGGACAAGTCAGTTCATCATTAGCTCGGACAGATACAAGGAGGCTCTTGAAAATAGTTTTGCTGTTGGAATGCGGTTCAAGATGAGATTTGAGGGAGACGAAGTTCCAGAAAAAAGGTAAGTAAAAAAATTCACAGGTTTAGTCAGTTTTGCAACTTTACTTTCTGATATAATATTGACTTATGTTTAATGCTTTTCTTGTATGTCCATCTTGATTAGGTTTACGGGGACAATTGTTGGGGTCGAAGATATTTCACCTCATTGGAAAGATTCCACATGGCGATCGCTAAAGGTGTAGCTCAGTCTTTTGGATTTTAAAACACATTTCAGCAACTATAGCTTGTAATAAAATTATACATGCTCTCTTTTCAGGTCCATTGGGATGAGCCTGCTTCCATTGTCAGACCAGAGAGGGTTTCCCCATGGGAAATAGAGCTGTTTTCAGCTTCTAATAGTCCTTCAAATCCGCCTGAATCCGTTCTGCCCACAAACAAACGTGCTCGTCCATACATGGAAACACATATTCATGGTTAGAGGAGTTTTCCCTCGCTAACATAATTATCCCCTCTAATTTTTCAGTTTGTTTTGTATCCTGATATTTACTTTCTTTTGGTTTTAGAATCCTTGTGCACAGGATTTGCAACAACGCCTTATTCAGCCAAGGAAAACGTTCAAGTTTTCGAACCTGGGAAAAAATCCGAAGCAGTTTCAAGCTACCGGTTGTTTGGCATAGACCTGATGAAACCCGCAAACGCAGTAGCAATGAATGAAGAACACAGGCCAATTTCACCTGCGCTGACCGATTCAGGACTTAATTCCAGTCTATCAAAGTGTTCCTTAGAGAAGAAACAAAAACAGGCCAAACAGATTTACTCCTCTCCCAGAAGCCGGATCAAGGTAAAATCTTTCATCCCGATTTTCATCTATTGCACCACTTATTCTTAACCAATAATGGCTAACTCGCTTTATAAAAAGGTACAAATGCAAGGTTTTGCCGTGGGCCGTGCTGTTGACCTAATGGCATTCGACGGGTACAACAATCTGATAGATGAACTGGACAAAATGTTCGAATTGAATGGAGAGCTTCGTTCAAGAGACAAATGGCAGATCGTTTACACAGACAACGAAGGAGATATGATGCTTGCTGGGGATGATCCATGGATGTAAGTCCTTAAATTTACACACTTTGCTGTTATCTATATTTTGGCAGCGATTCGTAAACTGTTATTTCATATTTCAGTGAATTCTGCAACATGGCGAAGAGGATCCTCATCTGCTCAAGCCAAGAAGTCAAGAAAATGAACCGAGGCTGCTCAAACCTCATCGCGTCATCTTCAATGGAAGGCGACACTACTGTGTTGAGCATGGACTCATCTGCTGTGAGTTAAAATAAGTAATGGTCATATCTCAGAATAATCTTATGACTTTAATTAGGGCTTCTAGTATCGTAGTTTTACCTAGTTTATGGAGTAATTAAACCGCCTAAGAAGCTTAGAGTATAGTTCGTATTAGGGGTAATATATGTGTTTTGTTTTGCAACTAATCAACTAGTGTTTCTGTGTGTTTTGGTCTTTTTCTAGAATGTTGGGAAGACAATGTGATCACTGATCAATCTTGAGTCTTTCTTTTGCATCTTCTTTGTACATATTTTGGAAGAAAAAAGTTTTGTGCTTGCACATTCAATATTTCAATGTGTCAATCTTGCTAAGCATAATCATTGAGAAATTAGCCATTTGCTAAGCATAGTTATTTCAACAATGGGTCATTGTTGAAATAGTTTTTAGTGTACAAGAAAATTTGAAGTCTCAATGATTGAATTGTTGATAGAAGATTTCGATAGTGGACAGTTCAACTAAAGGAAATTGATGATTGAACAAGACTGACTTTAGCTAGTTAACAACAAAAAAAACCGTACTGAAATTGTGATTGACGCTAACAAGTAACCAGATTTGTAATTGACCAATTTGATTAACCGAGATTGAACATGTCTTTTGCATCCAACAACTCTCGTTTGTGGAGTTTACACGCACATGTGGGGAATGGGGAGATTACCCTGTCGATTCTTTTGATTTCACTTTTCAGTGTAAAAAAATAGGTATCAAGAAAGGGTGTGCTTTTTTATCTGGGCCGGGTTTAGGTGCGAAAGGACGGTTAGGTATTTAGGTGCAAAGAGTGAATGTTGGGGGTAGAGATGTCAAAACTTGACCCGACTCCACTCGAAATATTAGGGTTGAAACCCGACCCGAAAACTAGTGGGTCAAAGAAATACCGAATCCGATAGGGTTGAAACATGAAACCGGTTGGATTGATCCGATTTATACTATTTTTAGAATATATAAAATTTATTTTGAAATTTATAATATATGTTATTATTAAAATAATATTTTGTTATTAACTATTATTATTTATTTTAATAATCATAAAAAAATTTGATATTATTAATCCGTTGGGTCGACCCGATTCGCCAAAAAACACGCAACAAGTCGAACTTGAAATGACCCGAGAGGTCTAGGAGGTGGTTTGTATTTTAAAAAAAAATCTAAGGGAGAGTGCATGCTATTTTGAGTATAGATCAATGCATATATATCTATCTATAATATTATGAGACAAACGATAATGAATGTCCCTGCAATTAATGAGATATTTATTTCAAATTAAAAACATAAACTAAAGTAAAATGAGACATTTTATTTCTATCTTAAACATATAAGAAAAGCTTTTTAGAGTATATTACTATATTATTACATGGTTAAGTAAATAAAATTTAAGTGCATGCATCTAGAATTTTGTAAACTAGATTGAGTCAATTTAATAAAATGCATAGTTTTACCTTTATTACAACTATAAATATTTATTGAACCGACCCAATTTACAAGTCTACTTGCTATAAACATTTAAATATATGATAATGCTATTAAATGAAAATACATTATGAACTAGAATGCTTAACCTGTCCGTTAGACGGGGCAAATTTTATGTTATATGTTCATTATTTTAAAAATTGTACATATTTTTAGTAATCATAAGGTATGTTGAATATAAAGTTGAGGTGCAATAGTATTATTAAGCATGTTAAATTAGGCGTAATTGAATTTCATTAAAAAAATCTAATCAATTGTATAACAAAAATCAAAATAGTGTATAAATATAAATGATAGAAGTTTAGAACGTCAATTATATTCACGATATGATCAAATGTATGTCAAAGGTTGCAATGTCTTCGTTCTACTTTTGTTTGAAATTGCAAGAGGTTGTAATTTAATAGTTTTAAATTACTTATGTAATATCAAAAGTTTGATGTTATTTTTATGCTTAATACCAAATGTTGCTAAATTAGTGGTGTATGTCCAAGGTTGGTGTTATGTTTTGTGTGTTATATCAAAGATTGATGTCGTATTTTTCGTGTAATACCAAAGTCGCAAAATTAAGATGGACCATTGTTGAGAAAATTCTTATAACTTTACAATAGATTAAGGGCCCGTTTGGTATTAATATCCTAATATCAGATATCGATATCGGGCCATATCTTGTGTTTGGTTTGGGAGTATATGGATTCAGATATCAGTATCAGGTCATATCATGTGTTTGGTATGGGAGTATATGGATATCGGGTCATATCCCTGATATCAAAACAAACCTTTTTCCATGATATTTGATATACTAAAAAAAAAGGTATGAGTGGTATGAGATATGAATGATATCCCATATCCGATACCTATACCGATACCGATACCGATATCCGATATCGATATCTCATATCTGATATCGATACCAAACGAGCCCTAAGAAAACTTTACAATCGATTATTAATAATAATAATAATAATAATAATAATTATGATAATGATGATAATAATGAATGCATAATATTATGACACTTATTTTGATAATGAGGATAAATTTACATGCTATAAACATATGGAGAATTGGCACCATACTTTGAAGTCGATTAGACTCGGTGAGGTAGTGATTGATCAAGACAATAGTAGATGTAAATATGTAATTAACACATAAATTTAATGAAAGTGGTGGATTCAATTTATTCACATTAAGTGAATAGATATGGAGAATTGCCACCATACTTTGAAGTCAATTAGATCCGGTGAGGCAGTGACCGATCAATGCAATAATATATGTAATTAACACACAAAATTAATGAAAGCGGTGGATTCAATTTATTCACATTAAGTGAAAAGATATGGAGAATTATCACCATACTTTAAAGTCATTTAGATTCGGTGAGGCGCTGACTGATCAACGCAATAATGGATATAATTAACACATAAAATTAATGAAAGTGGTGGATTCAATTTGTTCACACTAAGTGATAGTAATTGCGCTAAATATTTATAGTTGTAATAAAGGTAATAAATGACAATGTATTGAAAATATTTCAAGATTTATTATCACCATCAACAAATAATCTAAATCGGTGAGATAGTGGATGATAGCTCAGTACCATTAACAAAGACATTTGATGATGCATTCATGTAGAGTGTCTGTCCATAATGATCCCAAATAATAATGTATCCAATTATTGCGCTTCCGTTTTCTCACTTAGATCTATCAAAATTTATCTTAACGAAATCCAATTCTGGTCTGGACAACTTCTTTCGCTTTCCGTCTCAAACATATGGTATTATATTCTCTTGTACGAAATCTTCTATTATTGTGGTTGGTCTACTCTTACACCATTTTTTAAACTAAAATATGCACGTTTTGTTAAAAAATTAAACATTTATGCATACCCAGTACAAAAAACTTTTATTTCACAGAAGGTTCTTTTTTTTGGGCCCAATCTAGCCCATTTAATTTGTCCTTTTAGGCCCAGATAAGTAATGATCCAATTGCCTTACAAAAGATTCACAAGGGCATTTATATGATTCGTAATTATGTAATTTTTTAATCCCAAAAAAACATAAAACACGAATCTTAGTTAAGATATCTATGTTAAGCCGGAATAGAATTATCCCGAAGCCCTCCCGCCCCGTGTCCAACGTACACCGCTCCTCTAACTCTCCAGTCTCCACAGGCGATTGCACTTCCTCCACCATCTACAGCCACCGAGTCGGCGATTTCCACCCCGGTGCCGTCGAATCCTGCTGTCACTCCTATCGGTATCGCCAAGACCTTCTCGCCGCTAGTTATGTAAGCTCAAAGGCTAATTTTGGCTCGATAGGTTTCAATATGGGATTTTGGTCTTTAATTTCCCCAATTTATCATTTTTAGGGTTCACTTTCGAGTTTAATTTGTCATGCATTTGATTGTTCCTGACTCCTGAGACTAGAATTCCAAAGCATTAGGATTTCCCTTGCAAAACATCTGTTTGCAGAAGGCATCCGAAACCAGAATAAGTTCACCTCAGAAATTTGTTTACAGGAATTTTGAGTAAGCATCTGTTTACAGGAATAAGTTCACCTAACAAATCCAAATCATCTGAAACTAATTCCGCTTGAAGTAGGCAGTCAGCTAGATATAATCTTCTAAGATATAGATTGTGTGTCTATTGTATTCTCAGTTGTTGTCTAGATCATATATATCTTTTAAGATGAAGTGTGGCATAAGTTAGTTTGTGGCTTGCAGGTCTAGATTTGATACACTTAATCATAGATGAAATTTTAACTGTGTTGATCTGCTCTATAGCCTCTAACTGTATAATAAACTACACTACCATATATTTGTAAAAAACAAAGTTAGAGCTTTTTCTAGGTAGGCCCATTAGATTGAAGGAAATCATCCACGAGAAATAGTGCTTTGTTTACTTCCAAATGAAATGAAATTTGAGTTCACCATAACATATTGACCAAGAAATAATGCTACCAACAATCGCTGCCTGCAGACTGTCAAATTTTGAGGTGAGAGCGGGAGAGAGGGAGGGAGGGATAGTAAAACTGTAAAACCTTGCATGGGTCAGGGAATGGAAACTGTGTTTCATCTGAGTTATATTTAGCAGGCTTAGCACCTTCCACCTTTGAATCTTTCCATCTGAAAACATTTAACGACTGACAAATACAATTAAAGGTAGAAATGGGCTATGCGATGACTGATTCGAGTTCCCGCACCCAACTGCCCATGTACCATCAACTGACTCATCTGTATCCAACATATACAAAATACAAGACTATACACAACATATAAAAAGTAGATCAGTTGACTTAAGAATGTAGATGTATTGTGATGACTTGTAAAACAAATGTATATATGGTGAAAACCATTACAACAACTAGCCCATGAAAAAAATAAGCTATGCTTCTAAACCATTACAACAATTAGAGACAAAGGTCATTTGTTGTTGGATTATAGACTCTTGCTCTGATTCAAAGCCAGCTTCTTTTAGGATTGGAAGTTACACAAGAAAGAGGATAAAAATTAATAATAACAAAAAATAAAATGTCAAAAATCTGCTTTGGAATCTCTCCCCTAAGCAGTTGGGGAGGGCCATGTATTTTCATACCATCATACATGCATACATAAAACATACCAATCTTTTCTCGACAAATAACCTTCAAAGTGTTTGATTACAGATCACAATAAATTGTATTAGGACGGGTCACGAGACTCAAGAGGTGTCTAAAGGGAACTCTGATTCGGAAGAATAATTTGAAGCACGTGTGCTACTAGGATTGGAAGATCTATGTCGACGGTTATGGCCACGTCAACTTGTATCGTTGGTGGTAGAGGATGTAATTTCTCTATACCAAGGCGGTTGGAAAATCCTCATACTTGTATCAGCCTGAAAATGAGTAAGAATGGAAATAGAATGAGGAGTTGGAGTTGCAAAGCACAAAGTTCAGGAACGAGCGGAGACAGCGTGGTTTACAAGGGTCTATATGGTCCTTGGACTGTTCTTCCCTCCGATGTTCGCGAGGTCTCTTCTTTTTAACTCTCTTTTCTCACTCATCATTCTATAATTCTTCTCATTACCTATCGTGGGAAAATACCCGTACAAACGGATTCTCAAATCTCTCTCAACGACGAGAATTATGTTGCCTAGATTGGATTTCCTTGTTTGTTCTTATCAAATGGTGCTTATCTTCAATAGGGTACTTGTTTGCTTATATTGAATGGTGCTTATCTTTGTTGAATGCCCTTTTCATATGTGTTAACAGGTCATTTTGTACCGAGCTGGGCTGGTGACAGCAGCTGCATCGTTTGTAGCATGTGCTTCCACTGCATATACATCCTCAGATTCTGATGTCGAGTCATTAGTAAATTCATTGCTTCACCAGATAAGCAAGTTTGATGATTTATTCTATGTGGTAGGATGCGGTGGACTTGGGCTGTCCTTGTTTCTGATCCATATATATGTCTCGGAGATTAAGCTCACCCTCCAAGCCATATGGGCTCTTGGTGTAATTGGATCCTTGGCTACTTACTTTTTATTAGCACTTCCAGCCGGGGATCACTCTTTAGTCCATTATGTGGTCGCTCATCCTACCGCTGTCTGGTTTGTTGGCCCCGTCTTTGCTTCTCTCACTGGCCTCGTCTTCAAAGAAGGTACTTGTATACATACTTCTCATTTTCTCAAGCAACAATACTTTGCTGAAGCAATAATAATGAGCCTTGTGCAGGTCTCTGCTATGGGAAACTGGAAGCTGCCATTCTCACATTTGTAATCCCAACTCTTCTTCTTGGTCATCTGGTATTACTCACTCTTTCACTAATTTACCTTAGCTAGTACAACAACAACAACAACATTGACCCAATGAGGTTCCATTACAACAGAATCTGAGGGGTCAAGATGGGGTTACCTCTTCCTAAGGGAAGGGGGTACGCCCAATAGACCCAAGAAAAAATGAAATTCAGCTATGTGACGATTATAACTGAATTTAGTTAGAATGCACCAAAATTGATATAGGGACTAAACCCATCTCAAAGGCAGTGTATAAAAAGCCAATGAGTATGAGGATGCGCCCCATTTACCTTAGCTAGTAAGTACTCTTAATTAATTTGTGTGCTGATGCTTTAATGAATGTAATGTTCAGTCTGGCTTAATGAATGAGGGGACTAAACTGAGCCTGCTTGGTGTGTGGATGGCACTCTTCGTCGTATTTGCAGGCAGGAAATTCACGCAACCGATCAAGGTAGTGAATGTGTGTGTTTATAGTTATAATGATGCAAAAACAGCAAGTAATCTTAGCAAATTGTTGTGTTATCTTTTCCCTAGGATGATATTGGTGATAAGTCAGTGTTCATGTTCAATTCACTTCCAGAAGAGGAAAAGAGAGCTCTTCTGACCAAGCTTCAACAGCAAAACTTCAAGGACAATTTTGAGGCATGATGGTTGTAAAGGACATTGCTTACTTGCTAGGCTGATAGCTTTTGGAGTACATATGTGCTATTATGTATGAATATGATTGTACTTTACATGAACACTAGGAAATATATTCTGCTCAAAAAAGAAATCTATCAGTATAAATTTACAGCATGGAAAATGACAAAAAGAATATTAAATTTAGATTTCCTTTTCATGATGCAATACAAATACAATGCATGGGGACATGTATATAAAGTGTGGCAATTAGCTTGACAAGTAAAAATTGCTGATAAAAATACATATATAATACTTGCTGAGCTACAGGTCCATATGTAGGATTAGTCATATATGCATTTATAGTATATTTTTTTTTGTTGACTTTTATCATTGTCAACCATTAACTGTAATTAAATAATGAGACGAATTAGTTTACTTTCAAATAAGTAGCTATAAAAAATATTTTTGACTTTTTTTTACATAGGACAAAATCCTTATTCCAGAGAAACATTCTCTATAAATACAGTTAAATAAAAATTCAAAAAATTGTGCAAGGAAGTATAACTTGTACTATACATGTAACAAATATACCAACAGCAACTATATCGAGCTAATTAACTTAATAAGTTGCTGATGCAAGATAGCATGTCTATTTCCGGTGGTAGAATAATTTATCAAACGATATAGTAATCAAATGCAACTTGTTGTGCATGTCAGATAGCATTATATTATATACTGGTTGCTAGATAAAATATACTCCATTTAGATAAAAATATATATCCAGTCCGAATAGAATTACTTGGGTGTCTAGACAGTACAATTGCTTGCATATGTTTATTAATATCGAATAAGTTGCATCAACTCTTAAGATAGAAGTGTCGTGTAAATTGTTTCTAGTTGGTGTTCCTAAGGTTTTAACTATTTTGCTTTGTATTCTTTTTTATTAGAATTGATCAAATTTAAGTCTAAAGTTATGTTTAACACTTTTAAATTAGTAGTATTTGAATCCAAAAAAAAAAATCCATACTCAAATCGTCTCAAATTGAATTTCTAAACAACCCATTTTTAAGGGTATTTTGGTTTAGGAGGAGCCATTTAGAGAGCCGCCCTTCACTGCCTCTTGCCACCGAGCCATTGTTCTTACTTCCTTGACATCTCATGAGTCGAGCCACACCTAGACGAGTCCATTTGAGCCACGTACATTAAGTTTGAAATGTGGGCCAATCAGAGATGTATGGATGACGCTATTTGGGAATGCTCCTCCTGCTAATTTCTTTGAATCTTCATCTATTCAGGAATGGTTATACATTTCTTTGAAGGCTAAGGATAAGACGAGCTCTCAGTTTGCTAACATGCTATGGTATACGTGGAAATGCCGTAATAAGTTGGTGTTTGAAGGGATCGACGAGCATCGCCTTCTATCTTCCATTGTATGCTCGATGACTGAGAGCTTTTGGGAGTCGAAGGCTAGACATTTTGGTGCTGTGGCGAGCTCCTCGAATGCCAATTCCAATCTTTCTATCAGTTGGGTGCCACCACCGCCTAATTGGTTGAAGTTGAATGTAGATGGATGCTCCAAGGGCAACCCCGGATATGCAGGCGGAGGTGGTTTAATCAGAGATGCCAATGGCACTTTTCTTAGAGGCTTCATGTTTACTGCTGGTGTATGCAGTGCTCTGACGGCCGAGCTTAAAGCAATCCATTATGGTCTTCAAATGGCTGTTGCAATGGAATGCCCTCGTCTCTTGGTTGAATCTGACTCTGAGGTGGCGTTGAAGCTCATCAATAAAGCCAATCTCCTCACTCACTCGGATTTTGCTGTCAATCAGCAGTGTAAAGCCATCATTGCAAGCCGAAACTGGGAGCTCAAATTTCAACATGTCAAAAGAATGGCAAATTCCGTGGCGGATACCCTTGCTAATCAGGCTGTGAATGTTGTTTCAGATTTCACTATTTTTAATAATCCTCCTTCTTGTGTATCCTTGGTAAACTTGATCAGGACTTTGTAGCTCTCGGTGAGCATGCCTAAGTTTTCTTTATAATATAATCGCAGAGGCCTAGCCTCCTTTCCTGATAAAAAAAAAGTTTGAAAAGAACGAAAACCTCTTTCCGACTAAAGGTTATTGAGGAAACAAATCCGAAACTTCACAGACATCAACAAAAAAAGTTAATCTTGAGATACAAACTTAAATTTCACTTACTAATTTTTTTATTTATTTTTATTTAACTTCATTTTCAACGCGTTTAACCGCTTTAATTATTGACATTCTTTCGAAAAAAATATGCTTTCGTATAAGTATCTAAAACATCAATCCAATTTTTGAACTTACCTTAGCTTTCATATGCAACTGATCAATTAAAACAATAGAGTATGAAAAGGAGTATAGTTAAAAAAAATAGACTCCTAAGTCCTAACACACTTTTAAATTCGCTTTATTTTATTTTTTTGGGTAGAAGATTCGCTTTATTAATGTAAAAGGAAAAAAAATCCTAATGAACATTTTCTCTTAATGAAAATTAGATAATTTTCCAAAAAATATTATAAGCTTTTTTAAAAAAAAAAATTGGCCAAAATAAACCAATTAAGAGGGGTCGTGTGCAAGTAGCCAAGTACAATGCATAGTACAAAAAACTTTGCACTTTTGATCATGAATAATACTCCTACGATATATCTCGTTATATCATTTTTATACTAAGTGATGGTGCATCATTTTTTTTTTATCAAGTTGTACATATAATATATTGCAACTTTTTTTTTGTCCAAATCTATCATATTACAACTTGTATGATCCATTTTCTATGGTTTTGGTGCTAGCCCATTTAGCTAGATAATTCTTAGAAAAAGATACAATTAATATCTGATCAACTAGAGTCCAAATCATCCTACCTCTATTGTTAAATATCAAAATAGAACCACGTCGACATGTACCAACAATATTTAAATTCATTTGAGCTTTAATTCGTCGTATCTTGAGATTTTAATATAGAGCACGTAATTAATTTGACTTATTATATATCTCTATTTGTATAAATTTTATGTTACATGCTCAAGTTGGCCAAAATGTGTGTTCTAGGGATCACGTACCCTTAACCCTAAGAAAGATGAGAAGTGGAGACTCGTTTGATGACTCAGAAATTTATACTTATTGATCGAGCTTAAGATATTTTGGGTAGTAGTTGAAAGGAATCGAATCAAAGAAAGTTTCAATTTTTATATGATAATTATTTTTAATATTAACTGAACAAATCAATATTGAATTAGCTAGCAATTAGCAATGCATATATATGTATTTATAAGACGAATATTAAAGAATGAAAAAATGGCTTTCACGATGGGTGGGTGGCTCTGTATGCCAACTTTACACGCTTTGTAAAGAAATTTAATTAACGCTAAACAATCATATTATTCTTGGAGTATTTTTCTGGCTAAATTTTATACAAATATTTTTATTTATATTCATTTTTGGTCAACCTCGATCTTTATATTCCAAGCTTCTTGGATTGCATTTTTTCTCCGTTGAACACATTATATGTAGTTTGACATTGCGCTTAATATTTCAATTTTTGTGCTTTCTTTTTTAAATTCATCTTTATGTAAAATGATTACACTATCTAACATTAAGATTGTATTTATGCTAGCTTTTTAGGTGACAAGGTGAAGGAACTATAATAATTAACTCTCTTTTGTACTAATTCTACAATCAATGACCCAACATATTTTTCACAAACATGTCTTTATTTATAAATATAAATATTTATTTTAAATAGTTAATATATTCGGGTATTCGGGCGGGTTATCCGGGATATTCGGTCAAAAATATTGTCCGTATCTCGCCCATGAATTCGGGCGGGCCGGACTTATTTACCCTTTCGGGTTAGAATTCTTGTCAAGTCCGTCCATTTTTCCGGACGGGCGGTACGGGTTGGACGAATTAGTCCGACTTTATTCAGGTCACCCAAGTGATCGATCCGAGTTTCAACCAAAAAAAAGTGATCGATCCGAGCCATTCGTTGCTAGCTAAAGCTAATTGTTACTACCTTTTATATATTTTTTGGTCAAAATTACTACCTTTTATATAGCTTAATGCTATATATAGCTTAATGCTATATATAGCTATAGTATTAGTATAACTTTTAATTTGTTAATAGCAACTACGAATAGTAATTGAACTTCTGGTTCTGGATATAGTCATGCACTTGTCATTTTGTACGTCAAGCTGCTTTGTAATTTTGTGTTGTCCAACTAACAACCCAAGTGAGAGATAGGCTGACGAATTATATTAGTGTTAATTGGTATATAATTAGTGTATCTATTTTAATTGTAAACTAATACACTAGGACTACTACCAAACATGCCAGTGTGATTTAATTCAACCATTGAGAAAAAACTAAGTGAAAATATTATCAATTCATACAATGAGAAAACCCTATTTAAGGGCTCGTTTGGAATTAGTGGAAATTTCGAAACTGGAGCATTTCATTCGGAGCGGAAGACATCGAGTTCTTTCTTCCCTGTTCGGCACCGAGCTTGTTGGCTAGCGAGAGCAGCTTCCGAAAATAGAATTATGCTTTCTTCCCTGTTCGGCACCGAGCTTGTTGACTAGCGAGAGCAGCTTCCGAAAATAGAATTCTCTAGCTTTTCTCCAATACCCCCTCCCAAAAAAAAACTTCTCTAGCTTGTCTCAGCTAGATCTCTCCCACTCTAACAACTCAACCGAACGGACCCTAAATAATAATAACAATAAAACATATGTATATATAGCTCACAATAGACAAATTTGGTTACAAAAAACCTATATATATAAAATAATTTTAACCCCAAATAGCTTTTATTTAAGTTCATCAAAACTAACTTGTTCAAGTTAGTTTTGATAACGTACACTAGCTGTATTTTTTCTTCATGAAATTCGTTTGTTATGGTGTTGGATATCCTCCGAAAAAAATATGGAATTTAGCAACAAAATTTGTTACATTTTACTTTCAACTGGTACATTAAATTATGATTGAAGTTGGGCATGGGAACATATACATGGCATAGGTTCCATATATGGATTGGACTATACTTAGCTTCTAAGACCATGCCACTAGAATCCACGTACATCTAACAATGATTAATATAATTACGGTTTTTTTTAACCTATGCCCTAAGAATACTGAATATGAAAACTAAAGGTCCTTGACCTTATTAAATAATTAAAATATTTTTAAATAAAGATTCTTAACCTATGTTCATAGGGTATAAGTTATAAATTAATTGGATGGATGCATATATTATTATTTTAACTGATCGAATTGATTCATTATATACTGAAAATTACGGAATTGGAAAAGAAGGAATATCGAAAACAAAAAGAAAGATTTGAAGCTTTTTTGGGATGAGGCATGCAATCGTGGTATACGCATTTTCCACACACTAATGCTCGTTGGGTTGGTGTTATCTTACGCAATAAAGTTAGAATGAAATTCTCACCAACTCTTCGATCGGATTCCAAAGTTCCCCCATATCGATCCATTTTTTTACATTACTAAATATATTCTGTAATTCTGACTCGAATCCTTTTTGTAATTGATGGAGAGTATGGTATTTTTTTCTTACAAGACACATCTTTAGTGATAAATTCATTCTGAGTCCGTAAATTAGTTGGTAAAATATACAAATTAGGTAAACTAACTCAATTTAATAGAAGAACAAGTGGAGATAATTTAAGAATCGAACTTGAGAACTTTGAATATCCTCTTATATCTATCTTACTACTAAGCCATCCCATATGGATGAAATAGTTATTTACAACACTATCGAGCTTTGTTATATATTTGTTAATCCTAATTTTTGATAAGGGTATTACATTTCATGGTTGACAAAGTATGCATGATACTTAAACTTAAAATCCCATATAAGACAATTTTTGGACTTTGGGAATAAATTTACTTTCTTTCAAAAATGTGGAATTTTTTCATACTTGAACTAGAAATACAATTTCGATTTCTCTATCCTAAGGACATAAAATAAGACTCTATAGTTAGAAGCTAAAATCCTATACTGTATTTGAAAATATATATCCTATAAAAAATTTCAATGAATTCGTAGTAAAAAAAATCTTAAAAAACTTGTTAATTAATATGATGTCTTATCCCACACTTCAAGAGCATATGATAGAAAAATCAATACACGTTATATTTGTTTTCTTCAAAATACAATAACGCGGTAGGAAGCTTGAAAGATAAGCAAGCTAGCCTTAACAATGGAAGATTTGGCAAGCAACAAAACCCTAGAACAAAGCACTGAAATTAATCCACCAGAAAATATGAGTAAACTCTTTGAAATTTATTCAATAATAAGATAATAATGTTCTCAAGGAGGCTACATACGTATAAATATAGTAAATACCTAGAAAAGATAAAAGATATATATAAAGCTAAAAGATATAAAACCCCAAAAAAAATGGTAAAATGTTGTTTTATTCCTAAAACTATTTCGAATGTTTGAAAAAGTCCTTAGGTCACGACGAAGCGGTCAGTTTGACTCGCGATCCGATTTCCTATTCGTAAAGGTATAATGGAGGTCAATCAAACTCCAAACAAGCGATTTGCTTCCGAAGCGATTTTTCGACATTCGACTTCATCTTTTATACGCGTGGACATCCTCTCTACAACATATACAAAATATTTAGACCTGTTATTTTTCTGACCTAAAATTCTATTTTTTAATTTTGCACTTTTTGAAGGTTGTCCTTCAAAGGAGATAAATTATTACAAGACCTATAGTCGTTTATATATTACGGCCAGTTATTTTGGACTAATAGGGAGCATAAAAAAGACAAACACCAAAATTAAGTAAAGAAAGTGGAATCCTTTTAGGGCATCCACCATACCCATATTGATTTCTATTACACATCTTACCTTTCCACTTTTCTTCATTCTTCTTTTAGCTTCTTTTTTTATGAAACAAAAATCTCTAGAAATATGAGAAAGAAAATTAAATGGCAATTGTGGAAGATATTTCATGAAGTCTAGCTAATACAAAAATGCTTATGGGTCATATCTAATGTGGATCCGTTGACTTGAAACCAGCACTTTAATTAGGTTAATCCATTTGTATCCATATTAATATACAAATCCATTTTTATTCATGTTTAATAAGTTTAAGCAAGGTGGTTTTGTATTTAGGTTTAAGAATTAGTATATGACACATTTTTTAATATTGAAGATTGTTGTAACGAGAAATCGAACGAGAACAATAAACATAATTGACATAGAGATTTACATGATTTGATAACAATTACCTACATCTACGGGTAGAGAAACAAAATATTATTATGGAGGCAGACTAAAAATTATTAGGTATTTCGAAAGCTTATATAGAGACTCAAGAAACCATATTATAGCTTATAGGACGTAGGTCCAAACAGATCGCGAGAGGCCCAATAACAAATAAGGGCATGTTTGGATTACATGCATTCTAATGTCATTTTGAATTATTTTGCATTAATTTGAAAATTACATTATATTTTATTTTAATGAACTTTTGCATTATCTTGCATTATTTTGGATTACGTACTATTTTGGATAGTCTGTTGAGACTTGATGCTTAAATACAATATATAGCACGTATCAATGAAATTTAGTGAAAATAATAATGATAATATTTTTTAAATAAAATATGAATTATACAAAGAAAATAGTTCATCCAAACAAACTTTTACATTTTAATGAGGCAAAATACATTATAATATAATTTTACATTATAATTCATGCGATCCAAACATGCCCTAATATTATATGGATCAATACCGTCGAGGGGCGCTATCCCTTACACTCCCTTCTGCGGGCTGCACCCCCTTGACCCCTAATGTTGTCAGGGGTTCCACCCCCAAACTCTTGACGAATTGCGGTCAACGATAGATTCAAGATATATCAACCTAGATAAATAATAATGAAAATGAGAGGACCCATTACTTTGGTAATTTGTGGTAGGTATTAAGTTTATCCACCTGGATTTTTATATTGGCAAGGATGTATACTTGGCTTGCTTAGTTGGAGATGGATGAAATTAAAACCATTAATTAGTGTTTGAGGCCAACACACATAATATGGACAAAAAGATTGTCTTTTTAAAACCATACATGCTGGCTCCGAAAGAGACCCCTATACGACAACCAAATTAATACAAAACGAACCAAATTATCCCATCATCGTCCATCGATGAATTGGTACATATTGATATACAAATCCATTCCACTCATATGTACGTATAAACCCACATCTTCACGTCTACACATCTCTTTCACGTTTAATGCTCTCTTAATTTGTATTAAAATGGCTAGCCATTTGTTATGTATAGAGATCAAATTTTCATATTTTTTTAATCCATTTCATATACATCACGATCCCAAGATTTTGCTTTTTTGGTGTTAAATAAGTTTTCTAGTATATATGTTGATTGTATTATGCAAGGATCTCTTGGTTGAACATCTTGCAAGGTTCTTAAACAAGTTCCTAGTTTAATAGGCTGGTGTATTTGTGGTTAGCTAGCGGATGTAATATATATTTTCGGTTTTATAACCTATACCCTTAGGGCATAAGCCGTGACAGATTTCTCCACCCACTCGGCTCTAGAGTTGATAAACAAAAAAAAAACATTCACCTCAGAGAGAAATCAATTGGATTTGGAAACTCGACATCCAACCCAAAATCAAGATCTTCTTGTGGAAGATAGCCAGAAATGGCTTGCCAACAAAAACAAAACTTTTTGAAAGGCATGTGAGTGTGACATTACCTTGCACCTTCTGTGACTACGCAAGCGAGGACGTAGATCACCTCCTCATAACATGCCCACACACCAAACAAACGATTCATGGAATTAACACTGAAACTTGTCATATCATAAGTCAAACTCAAGTAGGCAATGGAAATTCTTTGGAAATCTTTTAATGAAATAAGAGGGAGAATAAAATGTAAGCAATTTGAGGAACTATTCATTATCTGGTGGAGCCTATGGTATCAACGAAATGCAAAAATATTTCAACAAGATAACATAGAACAAATAAAAAATATCAATGGATTCATTCAACAACAAATAAAAAATTAGAGAATGGCCAAACTGGAGAACGAAGACCAAGAGCAACCACATAAGACCCGACAAGATGAAAAACGAAGGAAAAAGAAGAACATAAAATGGAACAAACCAGCAACCGGCAAGTTCAAACTCAATTTTGACGGCTCTAGACTAAGTAACGGTGAAGCTGGTTACGGATACATAATCAGGAACGATGCTGACGAACCAATTTCGTGGAGCCACGGGAGATGCGGGCTCCAGCCAGTAATCATCGCGGAAGCTCTTGGACTTAGAGCGGGCATCCAAGAGGCCATCCGCCGTGGGATCTCTCATATTGAGATCGAAGGAGACAATCTAATTAGCGCCATCAAGGGCGCAAGGAGCTGCCCATGGGTGAGTGAGATGTTGCGAGCTGACATCCTCCTTCTTTTGAGGCGATTCAGAACGCACCACATCAGCCATATTTTCAGGGAGATCAACAGAGTAGCAGACTTCCTCGCGAAGACTTCTCATGATGGAGATGCCCTGAGTAACGCAACTGCGAAAGATCTTCAAGATCTCATCCGTTCGGATGCTCTAGGACGACCAGTTTCTCGATGAGCTGGCCCTCCTAATTTTTTCCTATATCAAAAAAAAAAGCCGTGACAGATATATAATTTGTTACAAGCAGAGTACAAGCTATTTTGTTGTAAAATAGTATGAGATAAGAGGCATGGATGTTGTCATATGGTAGCCGGTGTGATAAGGTCGTCGTGGTGGATGCACGGCTAGGTGTACGGAAGCGCCTCATGCCCCCTCTTATACCGTCACTAAGTATACGTTAAGATTTTCGATTTTAGAAATAAACCCTAAAAAGAAAATAATAAATATTATAAAAAATCTTAAATAATCCGAAATGAATAAAATCTAGGCCAAATGGTGATAAAGAACACAAACTTTCACTTTGTAGTGTTTAATAACGCCAACTTTTAAAAAATCAAATATAATCACCAACTTTAAGGGTGGTGGTGTTCATTGACACCAAATTTGAAAAAATAAAAAAATACTCACCATTTTAAAAAATGATGGCATTTAGCAATATAAAATATTCTTAGACTCGGTTCAAACTTGACTTGGGTCATGTCCCGATCTCATTTCAACGTTAATCACCCTTTGCCGACTTTACTTGGCCCTTGGGTTTCATCTCGATATCGAACTTAGTCGCCTTGATTGGGTTAAAGTTGTTGGCTTTCGTTCCAAATTGGTCTTTCTCTATAAATATTTTATCGCTTCGATCAAATATGTTTTCATCATGTTCTTGTTACCGTATAGAAATTGTCCCAGCAGTCTCGCTAAACACAACCACCTTTAGGGTTGCACAACCGGTCAACCCGACGACTTGTGAAAAAATGATGTTGACCCGCGACCCGACCCGTAACCGTAAAATGGCGGGTTACGGGTTTACTGGCCGAGTCACGGGTCAACTCGTGTGACCCGTTTGACTGGGTCAAATGAGTCACCCATTTCACCCTTTAACGACCCGTTTGACCCGCAACCCGACCCGACCCGTAATAATCACCCTTTAACTACCCGATCAATAACCACTTTTTGGTGAATATTTTTTTTTCAAAATTGGTGCCACTAAACACTACTATCTTTAAAGTTGGTGATTATATTTGCTTTTTTTAAAGTTGGTACTATTGAACACCACAAAGTGAAAGTTTGTGTTATTTACCACCATTTGGCCTAAAATCTAACACAAGTTATCTAAATAAGAGATTTTAACCATGTCTTTATAAAGATTTTAGAGAAGATATTATTTTGTATTGAATATATTATCTTTTCATATATTTTTATATTCTTTCTATCTTATCTTTGGATAAGATTGTACACGCTTGTATATATTCATCCTTCTAAGACCATAATCCATCAAGGAAATATTCTCCAAATTGAATCGTTTCATGATATCAGAGCAAGTTATGAATGTGACCTAATTTTTTTCGCTTCCCTCCCACATGTCTCACCTCCGATCACTGGATTTTTTTTCCGATCGGATTTGGTCTCGCACGATGCTTGATTCCAAGACCAAACTTCTTAGCCCAACCATAGCTCAACTGAAAAGGGTTGCATTGGATATATCCTACAAACCCATTTTACCTTCATCCTTCTGATCATCCAAGCTTGAATATTTTCCATGTATTCTTGAAGGGTGATAATTATCAAGAATGGAATATCACCTTGAAAAATGCCTTCTAAGCCAAACGCACAATGGATTTTCTTGATGGACGTATTCCGAAACGTTATGATCAATTTGTAGTGATTGACGATTGGTGGAGTGTTAATTCTATGCTCATTGGTTGGATCATTTAGTCTATCGATCCATCGCTTCGCTCTTTGATCACTTACTCGGAGACTGTTTTTGAACTCTAGAAAGATCTTCATTAGCGATTCTCGGTCAATAACAAACCAAGAATTCTTCAACTTTGCACAAACATCTCTCACTACACTCAAAAGGGGCAATCTATTGCCACACCCTAAAAAAACTATGGGATGAAGTTTCTACTTAGCACGCTTCATAAGTCTCATATTTCTACATCACATCACCCTATTGATCTCTTCACAAAGGCAAGCACACTTACCAAGACACAGTTCACTTATTTATCTTTTAAGTTGGATATTATTTTGTATAGAATATATTATCAGCCTATTATTGCTCAAGTAATAGATTTCAAAAATGGACAATTACGAATAAATAAATAAATCCTCAAATGCATACGACCATTTATATAATAAGCATGCAATTATTTAAATAGCTAGCTAGGTATCAATCGATATCAAACTCTAGTTCTTTATCCATTTGTAAAATCCATCAGAGCCCGTGATGCCATTTGTGTCGACTTTCCAATCACATATCTTTCCGCAATTGCTACTACCTTCTTCAAAGGCGGTCCAATCAACATGCCCTTTATTACTCTCACATGTGCATTTAAATCTAGTCCATCCTCTAAGAAGGCCGAGGCCAAACGCAAACTCGTAGTTATCTCCATCTTTCACCTCATGAACGCCTAAATCGTCATCGCGTGAGGTGCAATGGACAGTAATAGTGGATCCGTCTCCCATGTTATTCTTGATTATAACATGGGTTCTAGGGAGTAAACTAATTGATGAACAAGCTTCCAATGCTAAGCAAATGATTGTCAAGAATAAAGCCGACCTTGACACTTTCATATCTACTATCCCTCTCGTAATCAAAGTATGTAACCTCACGCTTATTTCTTGTGAAAAAATAAAATGATGAGAGAAAAGATACGATATCTATTATATCGAACCTGTATTTATAGAGTTATAAAAAAATCATTGGCAATCTCTAGATATCCTTGGCACTCTAGGCGGAATGCATGCACGTTGGTTACGTTTGTAGAAAGAATATATTTGTTGTGATTATTACTTCGTATTATTATTTATTTGTGTATTTGAATGATACATGAGTAAGTATTTCCCGCCCAACAGGACATTCAATTCTCTGTCAAAGTATTTCTATCCCACTTTGTCCAAATTTCATTTCATAATACGGATAATTGAATCGAATTTTTTTACCATCATATATGTCATTAATGGGTGATAGATATTTTCTTTTATTAAAAATAATAACTAGAATATATATTGTATACTCTCATTTCCTTAAATATTTTATCGAGATTATCTCTAAGATATGATCTTATTATTGTAATATTTGATCCCTTGATGATAATCAAAGATCCATCAACCATTAATGATATACTTGGCACTCTAGGCATAATGCATGCATGTGAATTTTTAGAAAAAAATATCTTTGTTGTGATTATTACTCTGTATGATTATTTAATTGTGTATTTGAATGATACAGAATAAGTAGGGATGGCAATGGGGCGGGATTCTCCATTATCGGTGGGGATTCCCCGTTACAGGTATGAGGATTTTTAGTGGGGATGGGGGCAAGTATGGGGGAAAGTAATTACCCGCTAGGGTATGGGCACAGGGACGGGGATAGATGTCCCCGCCCAACCACCCGACCCGACCACGACCCCATTTGGGAATCCCCGTTGGGGGACCCATTGGGGAACCCCGCCGGAGGACCCATTCGGGAACCCCGTGGGAAATCCCGTATGGGGTATATCCTTATATTATGTACTTGATACGTATGAATAGTATGATCATTGGATTTACAAAATTATTGTCTTATTTGTTTTTTGAAGCTCTTGTTAAGGGCTTGTGAATAATATAAGTTTAATTGGTGAATTTTATAAACGGTATATCAATAGAATTTTTGAGGAAAGTGTACATGAAAGTAAATGGAAAATAAAAAGAGTAATTCATGGGGATTATACAAGGTGAAAATCAAACGGGGATGAGGAATTCCTGATAGAGATTATAAATGGGGAAAACCAAACGGGGATGGGGAATCTCCGACGGGGATTATAAATGGGGAAATCAAGCGGAGATGGGAAAATCCCGACGAGGATTATAAATGGGGAAATCAAGAGAGGATGGGGAATCCCCAATGGGGACGGGACCCGACGGGGACAAATTTTATTACCCGATGGATAATGGGACGAGTATGGGGAGCATATATCTAAATGGGGATGGGTACGGGGATGGTATTCCCCGCCCCGAACCCGCCCGATTGCCATCCCTAGGACTAAGTATTTACCGCCCAACACTCCATTCAGTTCTTTGTCAAAATATACGTTATGATTTTCGATTTTAGAAATAAACCCTAAAAATAAAATAATAAATATTATAAAAATCATAAATAATCTGAAATGAGTAAAATCTAACACAATTTTTCTAAATAAGAGTTTTTAACCATGCCTTAAAGATATTAGAGAAGATATTATTTTGTATCGAATATATTATCTTTCCATATATTTGTATATTCTTTCTATCTTTGGATAAGATTGTACACGCTTGTATATGTTCATCCTGCTAAGACCATAATCCATCAAGGAAATATTCTCCAAATTCTACCGTTTCATGATACCAGAGCAAGTTATGATTGTGGCCTAATTTTTTCCGCTTCCCTGAGTTCCCTTCCACGCTTCTCACCTCCGGTCACTGGATTTTTTCCCGGTCGGATTTGGTCTCACACGATGTTCGATTCCAAGACCAAACTTCTTAGCCCAACCATAGCTTAATTGAAAAGGGTTGTGTTGGATCCTACAAACCCATTTTACTTTCATCCTTCTGATCATCTAGGCTTGAATATTTACCATGTAGTCTTGAAGGGCGATAATTATCAAGAATGGAGTATCACCATGAAGAATGCCTTCTAAGCCAAACGCACGATGTATTTTCTTGATGGACGTATTCCGAAACCTTATGATCAGTCTTTAATGATTGACGGGTTGTGGGGTGTTAATTCTATGCTCATTGGTTGGATCATTTAGTCTATCGATCCATCGCTTCGCTCTTTAATCACTCATTTAGAGATTGTTTTTGAACTCAAGAAAGATCTTTGTCAACGATTCTCGGTCAATAACAAACCAAGAATTCTTCAACTTTGCACAAACATCTTTCACTACACTCAAAAGGGACAATCTATGGCGGCATATTTTAGCACCTTCAAGAAACTATGAGACGAAGTTTCTACTTATGTTCCCCCACCCCCACCCCCCGCGTACGTACGTGTTCTTGTTGGAACGATTCATATGTCTCATATTTCTACATCACATCAGCCTATTGATCTCTTCACAAAGGCAAGCACACTTGCCAAGAAGCAATTTACTTATTTATCTTTTAAGTTGGATATTATTTTGTAAAAAATGTATTATCTTTCCATATATTTGTATATTCTTTCTATCTTATATATCTTCGGAAAAGATTATACATTGTTGTATATAATCAACCTTCTAAGGCCATAATTAATCAGGAAAATATTTCCCAAATTCAAATTCTATGGTTTCAAAAGATATAGATTAGAAAAATCGATATAAATAGCAATACAAATGGTCGTGATTGAAGCACACAAAGGTTGTTTATTGGGCACTCGAACCCATAATCAAGATTTGACAATTGACATGCATTGTCATGGAATATAATCTAATCGTGTTCCGATTATTCATAAGTTATAGAAATAGATCGATTACACCATGAAACTTGTTTTGGGTGTCGTTATCTTAGGGTGATATATGTATGGTTCTTGCTCGATCTCGATCGTGTTTTCCATGTTGGTGCTTTCAAGTTATGTTCCGCATGCAATATGACTACACGATCAGTGGGACAGATTCGAACGCACACAAACTGTTTTTTCTTTTGTTTTATGAGATTATTAATTTATTTAGAAGATTATAATTTTCTCATTAATGTGATAAGTATTTATACAAGAGAGTCTAGGTTAAACTTGGGCTTCAAACTATCTTATGCTTCAAGAAATTCTAGACTATTCTAAAGATAATATTTTACAAATATAATATATTTATCCTAATATGTTTCAGATTTTTTTTTGTACCAATATATTGGTTTAGAGTTAGATTTTGTAAGAAACTTGCAAGTTAGGTAATGAAAAATACATTTTCTTCACAGAAAAGGAGTAAATGTTGCAAGAAAGACATAAAAAATATCATTGGTGATCATGAGTTCCTAATTATAATCATAGTTTGTCATCTAAGTGAATATGCGTCTTATGAGATCATTGTTTCACTTATAAAAGCAACACTGTAATTTAAGTAGTTGAGAATTGTTAGGTTCTTGATTCTTTTGAGTTTTTTTCCCCACAATAATACAACAACAATATTGATTCAATATAATTCCGTTGTCGCATCCTTATTTCATACATGCTAAAAAAAAGTGTTTTCGAAAGACCCAATATATTTGGGAAAAAATTAGGGTAGAGGATCATTATATAGGAGGATGGGTCTAATTTTTTTATCGCCTGTGTGTCTTGTTATTTGACTTTAGGTTGTGATGCGAGTGCTTTGTGCTTTGCTTGGATACATGTCTGTATATTAGACAGTTAGTCTTACTTTGTTGCAGGATCGAAGATCTGTGTTAGTAAGACAAATCAGGAACTGTTCCAGTGACAGTTCCCTTATGCAGCGGAATAAAACAACACAGAATATAAAACTATAACGCGAAAGTAAGGAAACGTTTCCTTATAGAGGAACCTCTACAACCAACTAGATGGAGAGTAAACCTCTACATCCCTTGGAGGATTTTGAACAAGTACTTATATTAGATTGATAGATCTCAAGATGCACAATACAAAGACGAACTTCTCTATTGTTCGCAAACACACTTACAAACTAATACTAACGACTAAGCCATTATGAATCTAGATCTAGACACAACGAATATAATACTTGAACCTGACTCGTTCCTGGTGCAAGTCCCTTTTGCACCGAAACCCACTTCCATGTCAATTGCGAGCTTCACACAGTTCCCATCGCTTGGATCTGAATCTTCCTTTTCTAGATCTGGTACTTCGTCTTCACTGAGTCACTTGAGCTCTCTTTATCACTTACTTATATACACAATTATGTTGCGTATTTAGGAGGGCTTTTAGCATATATTTATGGTGTTTTTAGGTGCTTTGAAGACTATTTGCAGCTAGGAGGAAGAAGACCCAAAGATGCATTATTTTGGGATTTTAAGCTGGATTGAAGAAAAGACGGAGAACAGATGTTCTGGTGCTGGCGGCGACCGCCGCCTCTAACAGTCAGCTATTTCTATACGCGCCACGTGTTATGTTGTGATTGGCTCTTCTATGTCATCTTTATTCCGAGATTTATGTATTTTTGGATATACTTTTTAGACCTAGTTTATTTAGTAGGGTTTTCAGAGTTGCACCTCTCATCTATCTATCATTATCATTATCATTATTCTCTTTCAGACTTTTGAGTTTTTAGCTTTTCATGGATAACTAAGCCCTATTGCTTTGTCAGACAGTTTGAAGCATCGTTTGACTTTTAGTTGTGAGATTTCTACTCTTTATCCATTGCATGGAATTATTTTACTCTCTTGAATGAATTGTTTATGTGATTGGTTTCAACAATTTTTAGGGTTGTTATTAAATCTGTATTGCTAGATCTAGAGAAATTACTGGTTGAGTTTCTCTATTTCACAGTAGCAAACTGCATTGTACTAGTATCTGGTTGTGCTAGTCTATTGCAGAAGAGAGTTGAATTGCATTCTAGGATAAAAGCTGGTTGTTTTATGCTAGAATTG
Source organism: Fallopia convolvulus (assembly GCA_964016875.1). NCBI lineage: Eukaryota > Viridiplantae > Streptophyta > Magnoliopsida > Caryophyllales > Polygonaceae > Fallopia > Fallopia convolvulus. The sequence continues at coordinate 3,888,176 of OZ024728.1, read as the reverse complement.
TATCCTGCCTATATTCCTATTCTTAATGTTGCTTTTGAATTGAATCTTGATGGTTTCAGGGTTATTCAATTAGTTAGGATTGATAGTATCTGGTTGTGCTCTTAATTATCTTTGAAAAGGAATTGGAATTCCATGTGCATGCGATATTGAGTGAAATCTATGATCAACTTTTCATACGAATGTGGATCTCTGGTTGACTAAGTGTTTTCCTTAATTTGATAAAAATATAGCCGAAATAGGATTCGTTTTGGCTAGAGCGCCCAACTTTAATTGTTTTACTAGTTTTTGCATGCTAAATAGTAGTTTAATTCTCAAAACCCCTTTGTTACTAGAATTGCCATAAAATTCACACAAAATAAACAATCTACCTCCCTGCGGATTCGAACCTTACTTCCCTAAGACTACAGTCTTTAGGTTTGTTAGAACTATTTTGCAATAGCCGTGATTTGCACGACCATTTCACCGCTATCAAATTGGCGTCGTTGTCGGGGAGGCAATAATTGTCTTTTTGTGTGATTTTTGTGCCAATTTTGGTGTGAACCTATCTCATGGTTCACACCCGTGCTACTGATACTTCAAATCTTTTGTTTGATCCAGAAATTGAACGGACTTTGTTTAGAACTCGCCGAGCTGTGCGTGCATTATTACAAGAGTTTGAAGCAATGGATGATCAACGAGTTACTCTTGAGAGCTTGACAACTCCTAATCTAAATCATCCTACACGTGCAGTGCAATTCCCAGCCCTTGGTGATGGGGTGAAGTTTGAGCTCAAGATAAGAGTAGTACATCTACTCCCGAAATTCAGCGGAACTCCACTTGAGGATCCTATTCAGCATGTTGATGAGTTCCTTGATGTCTGCACCATCATGTGTCCCTCTGATATCACTAAAGAACAGATGAGGCTGAGAGCGTTTTCTTTTTCTCTGAAGGAATCCGCTAAAGACTGGTATCTTGCTCTACCTCATGGAAGCGTTACTATTTGGGTGAACTTGAAGAAGTTGTTTCTTGATAAATACTTCCAAGTCTAATCAACTCAAGAAGCAGATCTGTAACATAGAGCAATTCCCCAACGAGTCGCTCTATGAATATTTTGAGCGCTTCAAGAAGCTGGTGAAGAGTTGTCCCTACCATGTTTATGCTAATCAGGATCTTATTCTCTATCTCCATGGAGGACTCTGTGAGGATGAGAGATGATTGGTCAATTCCTCTTGTGGTGGAAACCTCATGAAGAGAACCTATGAAGAGGCTCTAGACATCTTTTCTATGTTGGCTGATGATTCTAGGCAATACAATGGAAGAGGTTCTCAAAACTTGTCATCCGCCAACTCTCATTCTAAAATTGATCAAGCTAACTTTGATGTGCTGAAAGAAGAAGTGAGACGATTGAAGCTAAAGGGTACTGCTCAACAGGCTAAGGCCTGTGAAATCTGTCATGATGCCTTTCATCCTACTTATTCATGTCCTACACTACAAGAGGAGGTGAATGCAGTTGGAGGGTATCAAATGAAGCCAAGATATGATCCTTATTCAAACACCTACAACCCTGGCTGGAAAGATCATCATAACTTCAAGTGGAAAGAGCCAGAGTCAAGTCCACAACAAGATCATTTTCAACAAGCTAAATCATACATGCCAAGGCCTCAAGGATAGAATCCTAATGCAACTCCTATGGAGGACATGATGAAGATGTTGATGCAAAATAATCTCAATCTTACAGAAAATGTGTCTAAGCTGACCAAGAGTCAAGAGAAATTCCAAGCAACTACATCAATAAGCATCCACAACTTGGAAAGACAAATGAGTCAAATCTCTGAAGCAGTGAGCAAACTGTAAGCAAGAGATTCGGGTAAGCTCCCCTCTCAAACCGAAGTCAACCCGAATATTCGGAATGTTAGTGCCATCATGTTAAGGAGTGGGAAGCAACTTGAGGACAGAATATGCAAAAATCGGACGAGGACGAGCTCGATGACCGCCACCAAGACACCGGCGCCCGCCGCCAAGATGGCGGCGACCTCCGTGACAGTGATCCACTCGAGGCTGAAATTTCCAAAAAAATCGACGACCGCCACCTATATGCTAAAAGCCCTCCTAAATACGCAACATAATTGTGTATATCAAACTCCCCCACAATTGAATCTCGCTCGTCCCTGAGTGACTCAGAATACTATCACTCATAAAATCTATAACCCCCGAATCATCAAAGTGCAAAGAAACTTACATAGAGAGGTAAAAGCATTCTCATGCAAGCACAACACCCGACCTAAACAACAAGATATAGCAAATAAGCTCTAACACTCAACCCTACTCAACATTAATATAGAGAAATGTCAACCACATCAATCTAGCCTACTCATCAACATGGTAGATCAAATAAGCGCCAATACTCCACAAACCATCCATAAACATACAAACCATAGCAACATGCTAGACTCAGCTCAAAACTATCAAGTAGCCCTATCATCCATCAAAACATCAATCATCAAACCACCAAAAACTAACCACTAACAAGTCCATCAAAAACATCATCAAAGAGAGTGAAAGTCTCTATAAATCTACACGTTATACCCACAAATGAAAACCTACCCAAAACACTCCTATACTTCACTTCTTATGTCTCCTGCTCCGGTAAAAGATAGTCCTAAAACACTCTTTTTTTCCACTCATTTTGCTTAGACGCCTTTTAAGGTTTTCACCTAACACTCTCTTTTCATTTTTCAATAATGGACTCACCACCTCACAACACTCTGAATCTATTTTTGCCAAGGCCTAGTGTCTGCCAGATTACCTGCTTATTACCTAGACTGCCCTTTCGGGTTTTTAGTCTATCCTAGGATTTTATTTGCCTTTTTTTCACTTTTTATTGTTTTTTTTAAATTTTATAGCACATCAATAGTAATATAATTCCACTTGCTTTCTTTCATTCGTTTCTGTTCATTCCCTTTCTGAGAGCGTACTTGACCTAGCTTCCTCGCTTTCTATTTATAGTGGTTGCTTCTTTTCTTTTGACGCTTTTGTCCTTTTTCTCTTAGGGAGCACGATACTGTTCAAAATACCAGCGTGCCCTTTTTGGAAGCTTTCCTTCTTAGGACTCTTCTTGCCGCCCAAGACAACAGTGAAAAGTCCCTTTCGTCCTTCATTTAGTAGCCCTGTATTCAGACGGGTCTTGGGAAATGTTTCCCATGCTTTTCATGTATCTTTCTTGTATTCACTTGTATAGGGAATTAGATCCAAGTGTTTGTCATTATCAAAACCTCGATTACTCGAATGGAGAAACCATTGTTCCAGTGTTAGGAACTAACACTATTCCAACATTTGTAATCTTCCTACACTTGCTATGGTATTTCGATTTATTAAAAATATCCTCTTAACTTGTTCAAAGCAAGGAGTGTGTGATTAGGCTTCAGCGGGATTACAATGACTATTTTTGTTGTTATATTATAATTGTGAGGAAAAATGACTTATAATAATATGAAATATCCATTTTAAACTAATAATAATACGAACTTTAAAAATCATCGACAACAATATGAACTATTATGATATTAACCAAAAATAATACGAACTTGAAAAGTGACTCGTAATAATACCAAGTATTCGCTTTGAATCAATAATAATACGAACTATTAACACTTCAATTTACAAGTTTCAACTATTCTCTCCCAACCATTCTCCTTTCCAACTTCTCTTGACATGTCGTCTTCGTTAGCTCTATTCTCTCTCACACCTCTTCTCTCTTGAAACCGAATTCTTTGAGAGTTGCAACATCGTGCACCACATCTAGCAACATCGTCACCCTCTCCATCCTCACCGCCTAAGTATAGCCTAACTTCATTCGCTACCTCTCGCAACACACCCTTAATTAATATCTGATATGCTTCACTCATGACTAATAAAAAAATTGGATACTTTTAGTTTACCTTTAGGCTTTCATGTATTGTTTGCCCCTCCCGAGGGGATTACTTTATTATGCTTGATGATGTTAGGGGTCGGGCTATCCCCCGTGTGATGACTACTTAGCCCTTTTTTTCCTAATTAATAAAACGCTCCCTTGAGGAGCCGGAGAGTACCGCCTCTCCTTCTACCAAAAAAAAAAAAAAAAAATTGGATACTTGTTAATAGTTCTTATTATTATTGGTTTAAAGCAGATACTTGATATTATTACAAATCATTTTTCAACTTCGTATTATTTTAAGTTAATATGATAATAGTTTTTATTAATAATGGTGATTTTTAAAGTTCATATTATTTTTTATTTAAAGTAGATACTTTGTATTATTAAAAGTCAGGTTTCCTATTTGTGAAAATAATACTCCCCCCGTTTCGCAAAAGATGTCTTTTTATGTCATTTAACATTTTTCATAAAAGTTGTCCTTTTAGCATTTTTTTCAATTATGCCCCTAAAAAGTGGGTTCTATTTTTTTCATTTTCCCATGTAATTGGTCACATTAATAAAGTAAAGTCATTTAATGAGGGCATATTAGGTATAAAAAAATTCTTTAATAATCGTATAATTGTCCAAAAGGACATCTTTTGCGAAACGGACGGAGTATTTTATATGGGTAGAATCTTAAGACTAATATAATTGATCTCAACACTACTTTCCAAAGTAGGGATAAGCAAAAGTGAATGTGTTAATCACCTTGCATTATCAAGATTGGTCCACTTGTGGGTGTCCCCCCAAAGCAAGTGGGTTTCAACTTTCAACTTTCAAGAATCGATTTAACACATTCTTTAGTCATAAAAAACCAATTAGAGTAGAATTAGTAATTTAAGATGAGATTATAAATTAATGTTTCTTGTATCTTAATTTATAAGCAATAAATTAAGCTGCAGTTTAGACGAAGTAAAAAATGGATATTGTCAAGAGAAGTAATTAGGCTACTTGAATCTATAAAAGTAGTAGGAGCATAGAATAAAGACAAAACAAATCAAATAAGAATAATATCTTTCATAATCAATCTTATGCTAATTAATTTTATTTTTAACAAAGAGAGGAATTAGTACAATTTCCATGAAATGCGTGGATGATCTCCTTAACTCAATATCTAAATATTATAATCAGAACGTATCTTCAAACCCTATCAAAACTAATATTCATTGGTTCCATTTTTCAAATTTGAATTTTATCACTTTCACATATGTTCAGATGTACTTAGGTCAATGTAAATTTGTACTTCTTTAAAGATATGGAATGGGTATGTAATGCAAAGGAAAATGTAAGACAAAGACATGTGATGTTAAATCTCTTGAATTGCACTAGTAAATCAAGTGGTCCGAAAATTCTTATGGTAATGCAACAAGGAATCTTGAATTTTTATTTTATTTTTTTGATAAGGAAATAAATTAGGAAGCCCACTAACAAGCTAGTGGTCGCCCGAGGGTGAGAAAACCTGGGTCAACTGCATTGGTATATATGCAACAAGGAATCTAGAATTTGAAATCAAACAAACAACAAGCATTAATTTAATTAATTAAAATTCCAATTAGTTCCCTTGAATGTAAGTATATTCCGTTTGATGCTCCAAGATTAACTCTTTCTTTTTTTCCATTGGTGTCTCTAACGTTTTGAGTTTTAAGATTGTGCCTTCTTTCGGTTTAAGTTGATTATATCCAATCACATCAATGTATTTTTCCACCCTCAAATTAGCAATATTTGAATCCTAAAGTACCTAAATCCGTACTGATTTGCATTTCCAAACATGCATTTTTAGAGTATTCGGAATCATTTAGAGTCATGGTTTGCTGCCTTCACGTCACCTTTTGCTATTGAACTGTTGCTTGGTGCTTTTCTAACATATTGAGAGTCGAGCCACATTCGAACCACAACTAGACGAGCCCATTTCAACCATGTTCGAATGGTAAAAAGACCTCTTCCTAACTAAAAGCTTGTTATACTTCTTACTAAGAGCATCTGCATTGGTGATGCTAGAGTATTACAACTTAAAATAAAAAAATGCCCGAAAATTAAAAAAAAATGTCAGATTTTTTTGTGGCCCAATCTACTTATTGTGAGAGAGTATGCTGAAGAAAAAAAAACTCTCTTTATTAAACTATTCTACTTTACTGACGATTTTTTTAAAATTAGTTAAAAAACCCAATTTGAGTTTTTACCATTATGCCCTAATAAGTGCTTGTTGATAATAAAAAACATAAATAGTAAAAAATAACTAACTTTCACATATTTCTTGGCAAATAAGCAAAACTTTTCATGAAAAAATATGTTTAAAAAAAGTGTAGATTGAAGAAACAAATCAAAAACCTCAAAGGTAAAATTCAGAAACAAATTAAACTTTGAGCATTAACCGAAATAACCTTAACTTTTGGGCCACCGGCCGAAATTTTCCTTGAATTAGTTACTCCGTAATAGAAATTGAAGTTAATTTTCGAGGGAAAGAAAAGTAGTTGGGATTTGGTACAATACACACCAGTAGCCTATAAGTATTTAAATATTTTAATCCCCCTCCAATTTTGCCACTCGCACGCACGACTATTTCTCTCTGTGAATTTGGAATCCAATTTGGTCTCAATCGAATCCATTTATTTTCCTTACAAAATTCGATTTTTATTTTCTGTGTATCTTGCTTCTCTTTCTCTCTCTTCTTCATCTTCCTTCTTCCCCCACCATACAAGTAGTAGCAGATTTCACAGACGAGATCCGGATCCAGATCCGAATGATAGTTCCGGCCGAAGAAGACGAAGCTCCAGGTCCGAGAAGCAAGCAATTCGGACTCTTCTCCAATTTGGCTGACCCGATTTCCTTCATGGACCTCGATTTCGCCGAATTCGAGTCCTGGCCGTTCGATCAGATCTCTGCTTCCCCCTTTTTCCTCTCCACCACCACATCTGACCAGCCTTTCTCCCCTATTTGCGCCGTCGCGGATTTCTCCGAGGATAAGTCCGCCGCCGCTACTGTCGCCGTCCGTTTCTCGCCGGATTGCCGGTTTTTGACTTGTACGCTCTATCTTTATCATCCTTCTTGTTTAAAGTCTATTGGAGGTTTTGCAATTTGTTTCATTTCGAATTCGAGGGTTTTATGGTGAGAATCGGCTTTCACTTTGCTGTTTCTTCTGTGTACTTTTTGTTTTGGTTGCTAATTCGAGTTAACTATAAAGTCTTTGCTCGTAACTGTGCCTTTTTCCTTTCGATTCTGTTATTGCTGTTCACCACAGATTTTGGTTTTCATTGCATTTTTGGTAAGGATTTGCTTTTTGTTGGAAGGCCAATCAAATCGTCTCTTTTTCTGGATAAACCGAAGACTTTGGGCACCTAATTCAAAACTCTATGTCGACATTTCAACACATACAAATCGGATACCACTTTAATTTCAACGAGCTTGTGCTTTGTGTTACTCAGTTTAACATACGTTTTCTTTTCCTGTTCAATGTTATTTCTGAGTACTGATGTATTTTTTCTCATGGTCAGACTTCTACTTTAGCTAGAAGTAAAGTTTTAACCGGTGGAGTTTCAATTATTCCTGAGAATTTTATTGAAACGAACAAGATGTTGATTTAAGTATTGGAGCAATAACTATACTCGGGGGAGATTGGGAATTTATGAAGTAAAATGAACAGGAATTGAGATTTGGGGGATGGGGGAGGCTTGGCTGGTTTGCAAATTTGGAGTGTTTGAAATCACAATAGTAAGTCAACCATAATGACAGCATCCTACTTGACCTATAATGATTTTTTTTTTGGTCAGGAACCTGAATACGATGAGCTAATGACCAAGGGATTATTTTGTTTCTTTAATTACTTCTAGCAGACTCTATAGCTGTTGGATTGAAACCTTTTCTTTCACTGATTGGATTGAATCTCTGATTAGGTGACCCTGAGGCAGCAAATGCTAACAACAAGAATGATGATGGTGATGAAGAAGATGATAAGAAGAAAATTCCAAACAATGTTGGATTTACCCGTTTGGAAGTACCGGACATGTATATCATCAAGGAAAGGATGACAAGGGGGCTTAGGTACTTCATGGATTCCACAGAACACAGTCAATGTCAAATTCTAGCTCAGGTGTGGGCGCCTATAAAGAGTGGTAATCGATATGTTCTGATGACTTCAGGCCAACCATTTGTTCTTAGTCCCCATAGCAATGGGCTACATCAGTATAGGACCGTCTCTCAGATGTATAGCTTTTCTTTGGATGGAGAGACTGATGGGAGCCTTGGGCTCATTGGTCGTGTTTACAGGCAAAAGCTGCCAGAATGGACACCTGATGTACAATATTACTCAAGTAATGAGTATCAAAGGATTACACATGCAAAGAATTACAATGTTCATGGTACTTTGGCTCTGCCCGTGTTTGAACCTAGTGGCCAGTCCTGTGTTGGGGTGCTTGAGCTCATAATGACTTCCAAGATGATTAATTATGCTCCTGAGGTTGATAAAGTCTGCAAAGCTCTAGAGGTTGGTTTTCTTCTGCATCAGATGCATTGCTGATCTCTGTGTGAACTATTGTTCCTTGATGGTGAGAAAAGTTTGCTGTGCCCTTCAGCTTGATGGCCCATTGAAGCGACTTCTCAAAAATAATAATTAACCTAATGAGTTTGAATCTCTTTGTGATTTAGGTTTTCTAGGTAGTTTGATAACATCATGGTTATGTTACCATTTACGCAGTAACAAATTGTTTTGTCTTCTGAATAGGAACAAAAAATTCTTTCAATACTTGGGCACTGCAATTTATATAGATCCCATTCTTCTCCATACTTCTTTGACTAGTTTCTATGTAGATGGTTCAAATATGAAAAATAGAATCATCATCATCTGTCTGTTAAGGGGCTGTATGAATTTATTGTTGGATGTGTGATCATTTAATGTTCTTTGCCTAAGTAATAGTTATACGGTAGGATTGATGGTCACTGATTCACAATTCATTCACTTTTGTATTCTAAATTTCAACCATGCATTGGACTAAGCTATTCCTACACTACACAACACCTCGAGGATTTCAATTAGATATACAGCCGGAATAAAATCATGGTTTCTTGTGTTTCACTGTTATTTATAAACTTCTGACCATTTTATGATGTATGGATTCTCACCAAACGTAGTTTTTTCACAGGCTGTGAATCTTAGAAGCTCGGAAATATTGGATCAACCAAACATCCAGGTAAACCACTTTTTGCTGACTAATATCATGCTTGGCTGAATTTACTCTTTGGCTAATGTGGCAATCTTACTGACACAGATTTGCAATGAAGGCCGCCAAAACGCTCTTGCTGAAATCTTGGAAGTTTTCACTGAGGTATGCGAAACCTATAAATTACCCCTGGCTCAGACTTGGGTGCCATGCAGACATAGAAGCGTCCTTGCATATGGTGGTGGTCTGAAGAAGAGTTGCTCGAGCTTTGATGGAAGTTGCAATGACCAAGTGTGCATGTCCACCACTGACGTGGCATTCTATGTTGTGGATGCTCACATGTGGCGATTTCGTGAGGCCTGTGCTGAGCATCATCTCCAAAAAGGGCAAGGAGTTGCTGGGAGGGCTTTCTCATCTCAAGGCTCATGTTTCTGTGATGACATTACTAGATTCAGCAAAAGGGAGTACCCTTTGGTGCATTATGCAAAAATGTTTGGATTAGCCAGCTCTTTTGCTATTTGTTTGAGGAGCAGATACACTGGAGTAGATGATTATGTGCTGGAGTTCTTCCTGCCTTCTAGCTTAACAGACAGTACAGAGCAGCACAAGCTACTGGACTCCATATTGGCAACAATGAAGCTGTACTTAAATAGTTTGATGGTTGCCTCTGGAAGAGTACTTGAAGAGGAAAGAAAATTTATGGAAATTGTTGATGTCTTCATGGAGGAGACTCCTGATTTGGATGTTAAGCCTGTTTTTGCATCTCACCCATCTGAACCAGCTCATATTCTGGAAAATTTAAATGGAGGTTTGGTGGCTCCCTTGGAAGACTGTAAAAAGTTCGAGGAAATAGATTTTCCAAATGAGGGAGAGACTGCAGCTGGTGTTTCTGCTTCTAAAGTTAAAGAGGACAAAAAGCCTTCACAGAGAAAACGCGGGAAAGCTGAAAAGCAAATAAGTTTGGAAGTTCTTCAGCAATATTTTGCTGGGAGTCTAAAGGATGCTGCAAGAAGCCTTGGTGGTAAGCCTTGTTATATTTACTAATTAATTCCTTAAAACAGCAATATTTTTCGTGTTCCTCATTTTTTTGCTCTTATACATACAGTCTGTCCAACGACAATGAAGCGAATATGCAGGCAACATGGGATATCTCGGTGGCCATCCCGCAAGATCAACAAGGTGAATCGCTCCCTTTCCAAACTCAAACGGGTTATAGAATCTGTGCAAGGCACTGATGGAACATTCAGTTTGACTTCAATAAGTCCAAATTCTATCCCTATTACTGTTACCTCTCCTTCTTGGCCTTTGAACGGATCCAGTCACCAACCCTTTTCAAACTCTAACCCTGTTGAGCTTACTGATGAAAAGGTTGAACTGTTAACCGCAAGGATACCAATAAGAGATTGGCAGGCAGAAACAACAGCAAATCAAGAAGACCAAAATGGCTTGTTGAGAGGGTTTGAAGCGTCCCGGGCAGGGAGTGGGTCCCGGGAGGCTAGTAGTGGCACTTCAACTTCAAGATCATGCCAAGATAGCCCGGGTAATGAAAGCACCCCACAAAATAACAGGTTTGTCTCGTCTTTTCAGGAACAAGTGGGTAATTCTATGGGCTTTGTGTTTCAACCAACTAGAGAAATGAACTTGTCGCGTTCATTCTCATTCCCCGACGTGCTTCTTGAAGCTCACGCTCAAGAACCATTAGGTGGATTATTTGCTGATGATACTGGAAGCTTAAAATATGCCAATCTTCCTAGGCCAACAACGAGTTCTTCTCCTATTGATAATATGCCAAGATTTGGGTCGAGGCAAGAGGTTAGAGGTGTGATCATAAAGGCCACTTTTAGGGAAGATATCATACGGTTCAGATTCAGTCTTAGCTCTAATATCATTGACTTAAGGGAAGAAGTAGCAAAGAGGCTAAAAATGGATGTTGGCACTTTTGAGATAAAGTATCTAGACGACGACAATGAGTGGGTTTTAATTGCCTGTGATTCAGATCTTCAAGAGTGCCTGGACATTACTAGATCATCTGGGAGCAGTATAATCAGGCTATTGATTCATGATGTTTTGGGAATCCTTGGCAGTTCGTGCGAAAGCTCAGGATGATTGATGATGATTTCAGGGTGAAACTGTAGATATATACCTTATATCTTATATCTATATGTTTGGTTAACCTAAAATATGTTAAAAGTTTCACAGCAATTCTTGTAGATTAGGTTTGCTGGGCAAGTGATAATTAAGTTGTCAATTTTGGGTCATATTTTTGAGTGTTTCTTTGCTGATGTTAAGTGTATATATAGTTTGGAATGTGCTGGCTTAAAACAGTTGGTATCAATGTTGTAAGTTGTAACTTGAAAAGTGTGAAATTGAAAGTGAATCTCCTCAATGCATATATAGATTATTTGCCGTTATCCCCCGGAGCCATGGATCCGAAACAGCAAGGAAGGTTGGATTACATTTGATATTATACAGGGCCTTTGCAAACACAAGGAAAGTTAACAAACTGATGAATATGGTGTGGCCTTCTTATGATTTAGAGGATCCCCGTTCAGGAAGTGTGGCTGAATCCTGGGCAGAGGCGGTTAATGGGCCGGGTATTCGGATCCAGACCCGTTTTGTGAATTGGGCTCTTGGCCCACAACAATGGTAGTCAGGCCCACCTCAACCTCCTTTGCCTTTCTGACTGCAATTTGCTGCTTGGTGGACTTGTAGAATGCCGCATAGAGGATCAGTTGGGCCAGTTCGAAGAGTGAGCCCAGCCATTAGGCGCCTGCACCAAAAAAAAGCCCATTTTGAGCCCAACCCATTATAAGAAGAAGAAGAGTTAAAAGAGAAAGCTTACAACAATGTATGGATCAAAAAGTTGGATGGCATAAACACTCCAAGCAATGTCGTTTGCAAGGAAGCCAATGACAAGAAAAATGGCATGTATTCCACACTCCGTTTACAAGGGAAGCCAATGACAAGAAAAATGGCATGTATTTCACACTCTTTGCTGTTAAGACTAATTTCTGCATCATTTGAGTAAAAGGTTAAATCAAATCAACTTTAATGCACTTTAACTGAATACAATTATGGGTTCCCCCATCTTGGCCACCCAGATATCGCTTGAGCGGGACTATATTGGGGCCATTGGGCGATGATGTTGACTCTTTACGAGGTTCACATTAAAGAGTAAAAAGGGTAAAATTAATTTACCATGACATACAAAGGGGCGGCATACATCATGATGTTGGAGACAATAGCCACCATGCTGACCACCATAGTCCTGGGGTCGGTGGTGTGGGCGAGGCTGAGCACAAGCGCCGCCAACACCGCCACAACAATCACCTCGGCCACCGCTATCCCGGCCACCTTGAGCTTCTGGCGCTTGTTGTCGGAGTAGAGTACAAAGACGGTGAGGTAGACGATCTCGATCACGACTCCGTCGCCGTTGATGGTGATGACAAGGGTGCTGCCGGGCTTCACAGATGGCAGCCCGTACAAGACCCAGATCATGCAGTGCATGAAGGTTGCTAGGTAGGGAACCGACGAGTATTGCTCAGCTGACCCTTTATTTACAATTTTTATAAATGTTGGCCTATCAAATCAAACAAAAAATAAAAGATTAGTCATGCTATAAAAAACCATGAATAATTATAAGTAATATCCAATCTGGTTCTACTTAATTACAATCCGATTCAGTTTTGGACAGATGCTCGCTTCTATATTATATATGATCAAAGGTTTGATTTTTAAGAAGTAACAAAATTATGGGCTATTTCCTTGACCAAAAAAATTATGGCCTATTTCTGAAATTTTGGGTAAATTTTACAGATTTAAGGGTTGATCAAAGGGTTTTGGAAAAGTTTTTCAATTATTTACCGTAAAATTTTGAAAGGAACATTAATATTTATTGCTAAAGTACGCGTACGTTTCCAAAACTATCATGATTGAAAAGCTTGTTTCTTAGGAAGGTATGGCTAAAGTTGTGCTAGCAGATCCAAACGTTACTAAATTCTCACTATATAGGCAATATAGCCATGGCAAAAAAATGGAGGTATTTAATGCGAAAAATGTACAGTTAAGAACATGTGTGAATATTTTGGTTGCAAAATGGGGTAAAAAAACATTTTGTACATTAAAAAAAACTGAATTGGCGTTCAAAAATTTGAGCTGTAAAAAGTCACATCATATCATTGAATTCCCAAAACAAAAATACCTACACAAGTCTAAAATTGGCATCAACATATGTTCTAACCAACTAAAGCTCTTAGGAAATCATTATGAAGCAAATTAAATGCAAGCTAAGTAATTAGTAGCATCTAATTGATACTTACGCTCGAGAGAAGAACAAGAAGAGGGCAATCACATTTTGTTGGATCGTTGTGCGTTAGTAAGAGCTTAGGAACTAGTGGTTAGACTGTTCCCAAGACAGCGAAAGTAAAATCAGTTCGCAAGTAAAAAGAGAAAGTAAATGACACATTTCCTTTATAGAGGAACCCCACAACAACCAATTAGTTTTGTGGGTAAATCTCCACCTCCGTTTGGAGGATTTTGAACGATCTACTTATTTTATTGATTGTTTCCTAGTTACACAGGCAAGACTTACACTTCTATATTCCTAGCAGTTCTTCCTAACTCTAGTAACACTAGTAAGCCTTTTCGACCTTATTCCTAAGCGAACAACTCAACTAAACATAAGACATATTGAACCTTACACCTCGAGCTCACAGTTCCCTAACTCCTGTGAACTTGGATTCTCCGTCGCCGAGATTGCACACTCACCGTCGGGGACTTCTCTTCACTTGTCTTTCTTATCTTTTTGTATGTGAATATTTGTTTTGAGAAGAGGTGTTTATTCCAAGCACTATTCATTTGGCTTTATACACATTTGAACTTGGGCGCAATCTTTACTTTCATGTTGTCCGAAATACCCTTTGTCTTGCACGCTAAGTTTGCAATCTTCACATGTGACTTGATTTGAACTTAGTCAACTTTGAGAATCAATCGGGCCGTTGGATCACTCGTTTCAGTCTGTTCCTCAGACTGAGCCTTCGTTCTGTCCAAGACAAGATCCTGCGATTTATTTAATGTATTTTGTTATGTTTTTTAATTTATGTTGTGTTTGATATTATGGTTTTGTTAATGATAATACAGAAGATTATGATCGTTAGAAATCGCATTTTTAGCAAATTAGCCAAATTTTTTTTAATATAAAACATTTTTACAAACCCAAAACTCAAAAATATAATAAAATTGTCCACATTTTAATTTGTTTAATTAGACAAAGAAATATTTAAATATAATAAATGAAGAGTATAGTTGTAATTGTGTATAGATAAATAAATGGTTGTTGAGAAATGAGAAAGGTAGAAAAGTGGGTTTCATGAATTTCATTGATATTTAATTGGGTTTCATGAAATGAAATTGGGAGAGTATAAGATGATGTGGAAGAGAGAAAAATGAAAAAAATGGATATTTTTTTGAGTTTCATGGGTTTCACCGGATTCACCAATACACATGGTCTTAGTTTCTATATAAGCGCACACTCCCATCTAATCTCTCTCTCTCCCCCTCCTTATAGATCGATCCCATGATTTCAGCTGGTTATATTATATATTTCGGAGCTTGCGTTATGGGAAATGTCATTAGCCTCTTCTTGTTTTTGTCTCCAACGTAAGTATCAATAGATGCTACTAATTAGTTAGCTTACATTTAATTTGCTTCATAATGATCTCTTAAGAGTTATACGGAGTAGTTAATTAGAACATATCACTACAAGAAAAAGGATTTTGGCGACAAAAAAAAATTCATTTAAGGCGACACAAATATTTTCGTGGCCCAAAACCAAGCTTTGTGCGACAAAATAGAAATTCGATGCCTAATCCGTTTTTGTCGCCATATTTTAGGTTTTGTGCGATAAAAGGGCGTTTTGTCGTCCTATGTAACGTTTTGGCGACAAAATCTTTGTTTGTCGTACAATATAGTACATGTAGGGCGATAAATGTTAGTTTTTGACGCCTTAGAATTTTTATTTATGAAAAGCCTTTTTTATTTTACTCTTTTAGTAAACATTTTAGGTGACAAAAATAACATTGTCGCCCTAGATTTTTTAAATTTTTTTTTAAATTAATTTTTATAATAACGATCTAGGACGACGAAATTGATAGATTGTAGCTGCAAGTCTAGGCAGGCGGGAGCCGAATAAGTTGGAGGGAAATATAAATTTGGCCCAAAAAAATTGGGAAACATGGCCCAATTTTTCTACCTCCAAACCCTAGTTCTCTCGCTCAGATCTCATTTTTCTTCCTCTCTTCTCTCCGTCATTCTCCCCCCCGCCCTCTCTCCTTCCTTATTAGGGTTCTGTATTTCTCTCTAAAGAGAAGCAATTTCGAGCGAAAATGGAGTATGGCTTGTCTAATTTCTTCTTTGTCTACTCGTCTGCCTAGTCGATCTACTTGCCTGCTCGATTGAGCACTAGTCGTCACCGCTCGCCTGCTCGACTTTTGTGTCGGTCGTCATCCGCTCACAGAGATGATTTCATATTTGGGTCGGTTACTTGGCTTATCAGGTACACATCTGTGGTCTCTTGCATAATCATGAACAAGAACTCACTAGCCACTTCATTTGTAATTATTGCTGGAGAAAAGAAAGAAGCTCTTGTGAAGTTGGAGACTTGACCAAAATATTGACCCAACTCGTTGAAGTTTTTGTGGAAGGCATAGTCTCTTAATTTGTAGTTAGGTTTTCTGGTCAGATTGATTTTTGGACAATTTTAGTAGTATTATTTGATGGGTAGTCCTCAATTAAGTAGAGTTGAACTATTTGGTGGTTAGTCATCTCATTGATGAGCGTTATTTAGATGGTATTGTTGTTAATTGTTCATATAAAATGTGAAGGTAGAAGGAGCTACAAATGAGGATGGAATGACACCTAGCATCTTTGATACTTGGATTCATAATGGTTAGTTCATCTTTTGCTCTCTTCAACTTTAATGGTCTTTGAATTCCTATTAATAATGCTTCTGAATTGGCATTGGGGAAATGGAGATGTTGCTTGTTTCAATTCGGTCTAATTGCAACTCTTTTACTGTTATGGTGGTGGGCTGCTTTTACTCTTTACTCTGTTGGTTAGCAATTTCTATTATAATTAATGTGATTACAAACCAAAATACGAAAATATTATAATTAATGTGATTAAGGTGGGTTACATTAAACTTTGCAATTATGTCTTTCTTGCTAGCAATTTGCATTGAAAATGTTTTTTAAGTTTTAACCAAGACCTTGACAGCTAACTAGCTCTTTTTTCCCTTTGCAAGTGACTGGTTGCAAGCATGAGGTTCACCTTAAGTGCATTCTTGAAAGGTAATTGAATCTCTATCCTAGACTTAAACTGAACAATTACCAACAATGAAGAGAGCGTTTCTATTGTTCCTCTAATAGTCTAATTTCTATCCATAACAAAAAAAAAATTGTTATGGCTAGAAATTGACATTCAACACCGCTCAATTTTTATTTTATGTTTCATAACGTTTCAAGCTAAGCAATGGATGATTTTAGATACTTCTGTACGTATTTTTTGTTTTGGGAATTCAATGATATGATGTGACTTCTTACAGCTCAAATATTTGAACACCTATTCATATTTTTTACTGTACAAAATGTTTTTTTACCCCATTTTGCAACCAAAATATTCACACATGTTCTGAACTGTACATCTTTCGCATTAAATACCTCCATTTTTTGCCATGGCTATTGTGCCTATATAGTAGAATTTAGTACGTTTGAGTCCACCAGCACAACTTTTGCATACCTTCCTAAGAAGCAAGCCTAGTAAATATTAATGTTCCTTTCTAAACTTTACGGTAAATAATTGAAAAACTTGTAAAATTTACCCAAAATTTCACAAATAAACCATAATTTTGTCACTTCTTAAAAATAAACCCTTTGATCATAGATATTGGTGTCGTCGTATAATATAGAAGCGAGGCATTTGTCCATAACCGAATTGGACCGTAATTAAGTAGAACTAGTTTGGATTTTACTTAATAATTCTTTTTTTTGTTTGGTTTGATAGGCCAACATTTGTAAAAATTGTAAAGAAAGTGTAACTTGAGCAATAGCCTTCATGAATTTCATGCTATGGATCTTATAAGGGCTTCCATTTGTGACGCCCAAAATAAACTCGTCGTCACAATCGACGGCGCCGGAGTCGTGATCGAGATCGTTTACCTCACCCTCTTCGTACTCAACTCCGACAACAAGCTCCAGAAGCTCAAGGTGGTCGGGATAGCGGCGGCCGAGGTGGTTGTTGTGGGGGTGTGGGCGAGGCTGAGCACGAGCATCGCCAACATACCCACAACGACCACCTGGCCGCCGCTATCCCGGCCACCTTGAGCTTCTGGCGCTTGTTGTTGGAGTAGAGTACAAAGATGGTGAGGTAGACCATCTTGATCGTGACTCCGGCGTCGTTGATGGTGACGATGAGGAAGCTGTCGCCTGTCGGGCATCACAAATGGCAGCCTGTACAAGACCCACAACATGCAGTTCGATCATGAAGGTTGCTAGGTCGGTGGTCTGGAATTAAATGCTGACCACCGTAGTCCTGCGGCGGGCACAAAATTAAATGTAGATATAAAAAAACCTATAAATGTAGCCCCGTGTTCTTATGAATAGTAATTTGCACGTTTCCATAGGCTATTTTCTCCAACACAACAAATCATTCTTTAATCTTCCGATTTCCATTTTTTATGCTCTGAATTTTGCTATCTTCGTCTCTTTGGCTTTTTTGGTAAAGGGCAATATCCATGAGAGTCGGACCGCAGACTTCTTGATATTACCCTTATAGACCTATATAGCGGATAGTGAAAGTACAAATGAAATGGAAATACATTAAGTTATGAATGTATATTTATTTGCTTATTCGCAATGTATATTTATTTGCTTATTAGCAATGTACATCATCTACCGGCCAAAAAAAAAAGAAGCAATCTCAAGATTTATGACATAAAGAATGATGCAAATCCCTTGATATTCACTGAATTTTCTAAAAAAAATTTATGCAACATTGTAATTTTAATATAAAATATTAAAAATATATTATAATTTTTTTAATCATATATTATATTGGGGGATAACAAAAATATATTACAATTCATTTGCAATATTTTAATTTCAGCATCATTTCCACTTAACCACCGAGGCCAAAGTATATAAAATGGAGTTGTTTTACTATAATATAATATTAAGAGCACACTATAAAAATTATAGTTTTAAGAACTAAGTCCTAAAATAATTTTTAAAATTTTTTTAAAAAATTATACCTAATGAATCTTTCTGGTTAAAGATTTTATCATTTTCCCTTTTTTTTTATAATGTGTCTTAAGGACAACTTTATAAGAATGCTAAATAGGAAAATAAAACTCTACATGGTCGAAAATGATAAATTCTATAATTATTTTTTAAAATAATCCTAACAAATTATACTTAAGTATCTAACTAAATCATTTAAATTGAAAATCCTTATTATGTGCCTTTAAGATATATTATAGAAAATTCGTATAAATAAACCTTAATAGACCTAATACTAATAAGAATATTTCTAACGCATTAGTATACCTAAGTTTAATAAGTGTGATATTTGTTTATTCATTGTTATATCTTTTAAAAGGTTCACTCATTCTATTTTAGAATTTAGCTTAAGAAACTTGTAATGTTCCAACTAATTAAAATGATCCCATGCCAGTTATTATGGCGCACAGATAAAGAATTAAGGATCCTTGATTGATAAATATGCATATGCAAGAAATTCAACTCTCGTCTTACTTTTTTCCACAAGAAGAAATCGATGTTCAATTAGTCATACTTATCATTTTTCTAAAATAGGAAAAATGAAATAATGGGATATATACAATTAACTATATTCGACCGAATTAGAGCACTAGTTGATTTTATTAAGTTAAGTGTGCACATAATTACACTTCAAGTGGCATGCTTAGACTTGTTAATTGTTATATACGAAACCCGCGTCAAATTAAGATGATAATAATAATATAAGAAGAATTTATTTTCTCACCCCTATTATGTCTATAATAACTTCGGCTCTAAATTATAATGTTTACACCCCAAGTTTCACTATTCTTTCTGCTTTTTGTTCTCATTCTCATTGTACTAAAGTGATTGAAAAAGAGTAATGAAGTGCAATATGGGTGTCAAGTATGTATAGTTGTATGTCTTTATCAAGGTTCCTAGGCAATTACCAATCTGTTTAAGCGTGAAGAAGATAGAAATAAAAGAATGAACAATTAGGAGTTCATTGATAGTTCCTTTAGGGATAAAAATTTAGAATTCAGTTTAGAAATATAGGTAATTAAGTATACTATTAAAGTTTAACTCTAAAATCTAAAACTTGGGCTCTAAACATTGTAATTTAGAGCCGAAGCTATTATAGACATAATAGGGTTGAGAAAATAAATTCTTCTTATATTATTATTATTATTATTATTATCATCTTAATTTGACGCGGGTTTTCGTATATAACAATTAACAGGTCTAAGCCCGCCACTTGAGGTGTAATTATGTGCACACTTAACTTAATCAAAATCAACTAGTGCTCTAATTTGAGTTGAATTTCTTGCATATGCATGTTTATCAACTAAGTTATTAGTCTAGTTTCATGGAATCATGGATCTTTAATTACCTGTGTGCCATAATAACCATGGGCTCATTTTAATTAGTTGGAATATTAGTTTTTAAAGCTAAATTTTAAAATAGAATGAGTGAACCTTTTAAAAGACTAGTTAAGTGCCCCATGCGAATGGGGTTAACACATAAAAAGCAAATCAAGTAGATTTAATGGGTTTAATTTGTACTACAAATCTAAGATGCTAACACAAAAATTAGAAAATTTGCCCATGAACAAGAAATTAAGCTACTACTTGCTACAAATTAAGAAAGAATAAAGCAAAGTGTAAAACACTAAAAAGCCGCTGCCTTTATCTCCAGGAACATTAACAATTTCTATGAAAAATCAAGTCAATCAAGATGTTCTATTTACATTTTAATCGCTAAAAAAAACAAAAAGAAATCGAGCAGTAAAATATAGCTCGCTAAAGTACTCATATGGTGTTAAAGGTTTCGCAAATCTAAGATGATAATGTCTGCCCAACCGATTTGTTTGAGCATTTTGATTTCAGCCTGATTCGTTTGGGCTCAATGTGGACAAATGTTTTGTATTGGAATGTTAATATGTGGGAATCAAGTACCTGCTCAGAAATGGTATAGCAAAAGGTAAAACTTCAGAAAAAAAAATATATAACATAGGCTTATCAAGAGCATCTTTACTCCACCACTCTTCTAGAATACAAGGGCAGTCAGCCAACTCCAAAGCAAATATCTAACTTTTCATACCATGAACTGGTACTTAAAGAGTTTTTAACGGAAACTTTTGTTCAACATTCAGGCATAAGTGGCATAAATTGTTATTAATATTAGCATTAGTATTTATGTTATCGGTATTCATGGCTTAAATTGTCCAAAGAGAGCAAACAAAGAAAACACATAAACATGCATCTAGAATTCATGAGCTATCGTATTCACTTTGATGTACTGAAATGGTTTGTTGGATCGTAAATGAGTTAGCAAAAGCTTGGGAACTGGCTGTTAAGCTGTTCCCAAGGCAGCGGAAGAAATAATCCCAAGTAGTTAAGACACTGAAGAAACACAGTTTCTTATAGAGGAACCCCACTACAACCAACTAGTTGTATGGGTAAACCTACCTCTACCTCCGCTTGGAGGATTTTGAATGAATTACTTATATTATTGATTTGTTCCTTAGTTACAAACAGCCAGATTCAAACTTCTCTGTTCCTACGAGTTCTACCTAACTCTAGCAACACTAATGAATCTTCTCAACTGAGTTCCTAAGCGAACAACAATCTCTAAATAAGTAACTCAAACCTTACACCAAATCGCAGTTCCCTTGCTCATGGGAACTCGGCTTCACCGTCGTCGAGATCAGACACTCGCCGCCGGGGACTTCTCTTCTTTTCTCTTTCTTCTGTTGTGGGTATTTGTGGGTTCTAGGAGAAGTGCTCAATCCGAGCACTATTCATTTGGCTTTATACTCGGGTGAACTTGGGCTTCAATCGCATCTTTCATTTGTGTTCGAAATGCTCTTTGCTTGATGCCCAAGTTGTATTTTATTCACACGTGACTTCGATTTGAACTAGGTCAACTTCTTGAGATGATCGGACCGTTGGATCAATCGTGACAGTCTGCTCCTCAGACTGTGCCTTTATCCTGTCCAAGACAGGATCCCGTGATATGCGCTGATCGGTCCTTGTCTTCACATGTGGGTTCCCATATCGTGGGAACTGTCCTCTGCTGAGTTCCTTTGAGAGAAACTCTTCATTGTATAAGCCTGTGTTCTCTGGGCATTCCTGGGAGTTCTCATTTCATGGGAACCTTCCTCTTCAGAGTTTCCTTGATGGGAACTCTTCATTGTGTGCTCATTCATGGAAGTTCTTTGCTAAACCTGTGTTTCTTAGAAATACTTGATCAAAGCACATTAGTTCCCTTATAGCGTTTGTCATTACCAAAACTCGGAAAACTGTATCGTTGATCCGATGTTTAGAACCAGAGGTTCTAACATCGTTCCAACATAGTTGTTTATTATAATGGTATTTCCTCCATGATTAAAGAAGAATTTAACTTCTCAAACAAAAATTAGAACTCTATCAATTCAGCCCAAAATAGCTTTTTCTTACCCTTAAACCCTCACAAACAGTGAAATATATAAATAATCACATTTTTTTCATTTCCAAAAACAATTAATAACCATCAGTATACTATGCTAAACAGGTAAAGTCCTCCATAATTTATTATATAAGAGAGCTATTTTAGGATTTCAATGAAGGGGGATCAGCCAACAGAAGCTTAAATACACAATAGATACTAATGCAACAACTTAGCATGACCACACAAGCAAACTTCTTAATATATTAATGCGTTATATGGAGACCTAATCCCACACATACCTCCTCCTCTCCCTCTTCAGTGCCGCTGCCGGCAATGCGTCTCCACCACCTATTCGACCCACCGTGGATTTAGGATTCCCATCTATATGCCAAGAATCACTCAATTATGACAAGCTATGAAAATCAGCAAGCACATCGGCTTCCTTATACAAGCGAAAGCCTAAGGTAACAGAAAAACTCATACGATCTATAACATGAATGAAAGTATACATAAATCAGAGAGCCTATATCAACAAAAGTTGTCGTATTCGTCAACTCACGTACACGTGGATCATGGAAGAGGTCACACTAAGCAATTTAAGAGAAAGCATACTCATAGAGTAGTCCATGGCATAAGCCAGCTTCATAGTAGAATGAAAATGAATACTTTTGAAGGCAAATATCACAACAAATTTACCTGCTTTGGTTTCATCAATGATGAATGATGATGATGATGGTTGGTACCATCAACTTTCTTCCATTTCCTGCATAATCAGGTCACACCAAGAAAATAGTGTGTTGTACAACACAAGACTAAAGAGTAAGAGAACAGAGATTATTACCTTATCATCCCTGATTTTCATGTCATTCATCTCCTGTGGCAGCTTATCCCTAGCTGCAGAATTGCCACTTGGGTTCCCTCAACCTGGAAGCAAGAGTTGCACCAACTGAGTAGTATTCATAATGGAAAAAAAGCAGCCACAAACCAAACACCTTAAGTGCGTTATCAAACTTAAATCCCCTTCTGTACAATACCGAGATAATGAAACCATTTAGTTTGAGCCCTTCACTTGGATTCTGCAACAACAACAAAACCAAATACTCATCATTTGCACTACCTAAAACCAAATAATCAAACCATTCAGTTTGAACCCTTCACCTTGTATAATATTGCTTTCATCTCCTTGCAGCAATCCAAATCAATTCAAAGTGGACCACAAACATAAAAACCTCTGCAACGTTTGTTTTTCCTATAAAAAAACGAGAAACAAAAAAGGTCAAAGGAGACATGCGAATTATCCGACCCAAAGAGTCGATCGGGATCCATTTGCACTACCCAGAACCCCTCTTCTTCCTCACACTTCAGTTGTACTGGGTATATCATTATTTGGTTTCATAGAGTCTATCGTCCCGACCTGATTCTCTCTCCTCGGGTTGTTTACCAGTTGAGGTAGGATCTTTGTCAATTGAGAAACAAGAACCACGGTTGAATAGAATGATTGGTTTAGAGCTCAATGCGCAGAACTTTCAAGAAGCACATATTATCATTATCAAATGCTTAAATATCTCTTTCAAAATCTTAAATAAGACTATATATTTTAAGTGCTTATTCTTTAATTGTTAATAATATTGCATCTTAGCATCACTAAACTTATTTTCTACAATGACCAACATTGTGAGAATTTGCAAAAGTAAACCGGCTGAATTCTAAGCATATTACAGAGTTATAAGAAATACACAAAAAGTGAGAATCAACAGGAGGGGAAATAATCAACAGGAGACGAAAACAAACATTTTCCATAGATTACTCTCAAATCCTGCCTCTTGTAATCTGAAAAGTGAGAAGCTATTGTTTTCAGGCTTAGCTTTGAGAGGAAAACAACAAAGAAATGAAAAGACCTTTAATATTGCTCACATTGGAAACAAAAAGAAAATTTATTCTCTTAGACATTTCATCAAACACCATAAGTGCATAAATCTTAAAATATAATTTTCAAACAATTTGAAGCCATAAATCCTCAAACGCCCATTAGGCATACGTAGTCGTTGAATTCTTGAAATCTAAAACCAACATCTATACGTTATGAAAGCAAAACACAAGAAAGGAACATTAAGAAAGAAACAAACTCCCCAAATTCGAAATCCCATAAAAGATATATGAACACTTCAATTTATGAAACCCGAAATTGAAATCAAACATCACTAAAACTGACCTCTGATTCCCTTAAAACAATTGACAAAATACCATAAAGAGATATCAAAACCATCATAGAGTCTCCCTCTAGCCTCGTCAATTGACAAATGAGAACCACAATTGACATAAAGACATATGTAAACAAAATTCAGTTGAGAACGACAAGTTCAAACCGCTCAATTTTGCAGACGAATTTGTACTTTGATGAGGCGGAGAAGATTTGTCGGCAGTGAAGAATTCGATTTTTTTCTCCCGAGTCCGTCGTCCCGACCTGATTCTTTCTCCTAGGTTGTTTACCAGTTGAGTTAGGATCTTTCTCAGTTGAGAAATAAGAACCACGGTAGACAGAAAGACATTAGGAAACAAAATTCAACTGAGAATGACAAGTTCAAACCGATCAATTTCGCAGACGAATTTGTAGACTCTGACGAGGCGGAGAAGATTTGCCGGCGGTGAAGAAATCTCCCTCCCGAGTCCGTCGTTCCGACCTGATGGGCTCTCCGGTGAACGACGACAAGTTCAAACCGATGAATTTTGACGAGGCGGAGAAGATATTGCGGCAGTGAAGAATTCTCCCTCCCGAATCCGTCGTTTGTCCTGAATCTCTCTCTGGTTGCGGTCATATGTTGAAATGGTACTTTAGTAAATATTTTAAAAGGGCATGGTTTTATGGGTGTTCCACTATTTTTTGTAAAAACTCTTACTCTTTTATGATACTAGAGAAGTAGAGATAGAGATAGAGAAGTAGAGATAGAGATATAAAAATGAATAAACAAATATCACACTTATTAAACTTAGGTATATTAATGCGTTATAGAAACTTCTTAATATAATAGTTCACATTTGTCTAGGTTTCAACTTGGCCTAACAACTGAGTAATTAAGCATCATGTTCTCCTCAAGATGGACTCACTCACTCACTTTCACTGGTGAATGGCATTAGGCATGATCTAGTTTTACTTTCTGACTTTGGTTTGCTACTAAAAATTACTTCTAATCTTTCATTGAAGTTTAACTCGTCGATTTGGTTCTTTTGCCATCAAAGATCAAAATTTGAAATTCATATTTATAAATCAAGTTTAACTTCGAATGAGTTCAATAGGTTGACAAAACAAAATTCCAAGACCCGCATGACTAACCTGATTCTACATTGCAAAATAACATGATAAAGAAACAAGTTTGCCGTGAGGATTGAAAGTGAAAGAGTATGCATCATCACTATCCTTATCCTTATCTGCAGTTGAAGATGTTGAGTTGATCATTCTCTTTCATAACCAAGATAAAGTAATGCAAAAGCTCCCATGGTTGGTGAAGTCTGGAAACAGAAATCATCAGACGAAAGGATCAAGCAATCATTATATAAACAATAAACTATATCAAAAGGTATTCAACCAGTAATTTCAATTAATTAGTGCCTGATGTCAAAAGCAATATGTTCAACTAAAGCTTGATCAGTTCATCTATAGACTTTGACAAAACAGAATCTTTCAATCACATACCCATAAACGAATTTAATTTATTTATCTTTAGCAAATAATGTCTTGGTCAAAAGAATATTTTAATATTAATCAAGTTCAACATCTGCCCTGGGGACAAGTGCTTCTAGCAAAAGATTAAAGCATACTTTGACCATAGTGACATAGTGTTCAGAATTCACTGATCGACACGCCTGGTTAACCAAACAAAGGATCTCTTTATTAGCAGCTAATTAGAAGAGGCAATGAAATGGGTTGTTCTACCATATCTGGGAGAATGAATTACCTCAGTTAGGTCTCCAAGTGCTACATCATTCAACTTGCTACTCTTAGGTAAATTGTAAAAGTGAATGCTGATATTGCGTTATATTAAGCATCCCTATCCCTATATTTCATGTGATGATTGATAACTGATCAGGTGACAAACAAAACAGATCCCAGAAAAAGGGAGACAAGAGGAATGGTGTACATATATTGAATGCAAATTAGAGAGAAGGATTAACCAATAGTAGATGCTGAATGATTTTAAGTACGTGTTTCTGTTGGATCGTAACCGGTTAGCTAGAGCTTGGGAACTGACTGTTAAGCTGTTCCCAAGGCAGCGGAAGGAATTATCGCAAGTATTAGAAAAGACAGAATGAACGCAATTCCTTATAGAGGAACCCCACTACAACCAACTAGTTGTATGGGTAAACCTCTACCTCCGCTTGGAGGATTTTGAATGACTTACTTATATTATTGATTTGTTCCTTAGTTACAAACAACCAGATTCAAACTTCTCTGTTCCTACGAGTTATACCTAACTCTAGCAACACTAATGAATCTTCTCAACAGAGTTCCTAAGCGAACAACAATCACTAAATAAGTAACCCAAACCTTACACTGAATCGCGGTTCCCTTGCTCCTGGGAACTCAGCTTCACCGTCGTCGAGATCAGACACTCGCCGCCGGGGACTTCTCTTCTTCTTTCTCTTTCTCTGTTGTGGGTATTTGTGAGTTCTGGGAGAAGTGCTCAATCCGAGCACTATTCATTTGGCTTTATACTTGAGTGAACTTGGGCTTCAATCGCATCTTTCATTTGTGTCCGAAATGCCCTTTGCTTGATGCCCAAGTTGTACTTTCTTCACACGTGACTTCAATTTGAACTAGGTCAACTTCTTGAAGTGATCGGACCGTTGGATCAATCGTGACAGTCTGCTCCTCAGACTGTGCCTTCATCCTGTCCAAGACAGGATCCCGTGATATGCGCTGATCGGTCCTTGTCTTCACATGTGAGTTCCCATGTCGTGGGAACTGTCCTCTTCAGAGTTCCTATGAGAGAAACTCTTCATCGTGTAAACCTTTGTTCTCTGGTCATTTCTGGGAGTTCTCATTTCATGGGAACTTTTCTCTTCAGAGTTCCCTTGATGGGAACTCTTCATTGTGTGCTCCTGTGATCTTTGGTCATTCGTGGAAGTTCTTTGCTCAACCTGTGTTCCTTAGAAATACTTGATCGAAGCACATTAGTTCCCTTATAGCGTTTGTCATTATCAAAACTCGGAGAACTGTATCGTTGTTCCGATGTTTAGAACCAGAGGTCCCAACATCGTTCCAACAATTTCCCCCTTTTTGATGATGACAAACCTATCACAAAAATCAGCAAGTATTTCAAAGCATGATATGCAGATGAGTTCCTACGCGTATTCCTAGGGAGCCACTTCTTGTGAATCACTGAGTTCGTACTTAGTTTTTTATGCAATTGTTCCCCCTTAGCTATAGCGTATTCTGTGATATCTTTTCAACTTAACTCATCTCGCATTTTTTATCTTTCCCCCTTTTGACATCATCGAAAACAAGTAAACACATAGATAAGGAAAGAAAAGAACACGCAATCATACTAAAAGCCATTCATTTTTTAAGCAAAAAATATACATAGGAACACAAGAGAATATTTGTGGGAACATTGAGGCTAGGAAAAAGAAGGAAAAGATCATGGGCTTGGTGGGAACAGGGCATCACAAAGCCGTGTCAAGACTTTTACAAGCTTTTCCTGGCCTTTAGCAATTTGTTCTTGGTCCCTTGCCATCTTTTCTTGTTCCCTGGCTATCTTGTCGAGAGTGTTGGCAATGTGCACCAACACTTGAGTGTTCCCATCCTGAGTGCCTTCACCAGATGGTAGCCTTTCTTGTTCCTCCACTGGCTCAGAGTGCCGCATTTTGTGGACCACAGAGATGTCCAGTTCCCTTCCTATGGTGACCTCTTCCTTGGATGTGTCGTAGAGGCCCTCTCTGAGCAAGAGTTTCTTGATGAGGCCAGCATAAGGGAGGGAGTGGGATTTGGAAGCCATGCACTTCTCCATGTGCCCGAGAATTATGCGAGGAAGATTGATGGGCTTTTTGAGGAGGAAGTGGTAGAGGATATTGGCATCAGGGATGTTTATAACAAGGCGCTTCTCCTGGCGAGGGATCACCATGTTGATGATGAATTGATGGGCCACTTTTGCAATGAGGGACAAGTGATGAGTAGAGGTGCCTGTGGTGGGAACACGACCCTCGTAGATCGTGTTGTAAATCTCCTCACTGTTGAAGTCGCCCCAGCTCTTGGTAGGCAGTTCCTGGAGGCCCTGGACAGGGACCTGTAGTTGAAGGCGGATTGTGGATGTGGTGAAAATGAAGTCATCGCCTTCGAGGGAGAGAGTTCCCTTGGTGCCGTTGTCATGGACCACAAAATAGTTGTAGAATCGGCGCACCTGAGAGGGATCGATACTCACGGCCTCACTACACATATGTTCCCATCCTTGGGCCTTGATGAGTTCCCATAGTTGCCCTAGCCCTTCATCAATGAGCTGTTTTTCTGAGAGGATGAGGGGGGGGGGGGGAAGGAGCTTGCGATTCTCAGAGATATGAACTTTCTTGGACACAGTTCCTTTCCCTTTGGTCTTGGAGTTCCCCCTAGAGACCGTAGTCTTTCCTTTTTGCTGAGGGGGGTCAGCCGCTTCGATCATCAGTGGGCGGGTCCTTTCCTCTGGGACCTGTGCCGACACCACCATTTGGTGTTCAGGAGCAGAGATGCCGACAGGCTTTTTGTAAGTGGTGGCCTCCTCTTCCTCTTCAGCGTCATCACTGGAGGTCCCTTCATCATTGGAGGAGGTTAGCCTTGTTTCCTCCTCGTCGTCTTCCTGACGACGACTGCTTGTCTCAGCACCGTCAGTTGGTGCTGGGTTCCCTTTTTCGGGGAGCTTGTCCCCTTGGTTCTCGGAAGGCCCGTTGAGTGCGCCTTCGAATTCTTCCTCGAGGGCCTTGAGTTGGGCTTCCTCGGCAGCAGTTCCCACGAAGATGGGTGGCAGTTCCTTGGCCTTTTTGCGAGCGATGATTCCAATGGGGAGATCATCCTCGTCAGAATCGAGGTCTATGGTTTTCTGGGCCGAAGGAGGTGGGGAAGGGAGTTTTAGTGTGTTTGGAGAAGAGGGAGGTAGAGGAGAATTTGGTGGAGTTGGGACCTTGGGAGTGGAAGGATGAGGAATAGGGGTTTGAGGCTTGGGACTTGAGGTCCCAGGGGCAGAAAGTGAGGTGGTGGGGGATTTGGGAATGGGTGAAGTGGGTGGGGGAACTCTGGGGGAGGAAGAGGATGGAGGATTCTTCGTTGGAGAAGATGGAGGAGGGTTAGTAGTTCCCTCAACCATGGGAACAGGGGAGGAAGAGATTATCGTGGAGTCTCTGGGACCAGAGGTCTCAGAGATTGGTTGGGGACGAGGGCGAAAGAGCTTCTCGACCTCGGATGGGTGAATGACGGCATAGGCGTCGGGTTTGGACAGATTAAGGACCTCCTCCATGTTGAGGAGGGATTTCTTCTTTGGCATGGGAAGAGATGGGGATGAAGAAGTGGAGATTTGTGAGTGTTTGCGTTTGGAGGAGTTGTGTTTGGATTTTAAGGAGTGGTGTTTGGATTTGGAGGGATCTTTGGAAGAGTGTTTGTGTTTGGATTGTTTGGGTTTTTCGTATTTGAAAGGGGGTTCAGATCTGAAACTGTCGACGATGCGGATCGCGGAGGAAGAGGGAGGTGGAAGAGTGGAGGTCGGCGGTGCCGGAGGTTGCGCCGCCGAGGGAGGAGGAAGAAAGGGACTTACATAATTGTAAAGTCCCTCGATGAGGACGTCGCGAAGGGCTGGATCTTGCTCCTTTTCGACGTCGTTCATCATTGTGATGAAGAGAGTTTTAGGGTTGTTAAGAATCCATTCCTTCATTTGGTCATAAGAGTGGGCTGGAGCCATTTTAGAGAAAGTTGGGAAAGAGAAGATTTTTGGAAGTTTTCTCGAAAGAGGGAGGAGGTAAAGTTGCAGAGGAAGAGAATGACAGGGAAGGATGTGGAGGAAGGAACCCAAAAGTGGTAAAGTAGGGTTTTTATTTGAGAGAGAAAGACGAGGGTAGAAAGGGAAGTTGAGAAAGACCTCGATAACCGTTGGCCAATGAATGTGGAGGAGCGTTTCAACTTCTGTATCACACTTATGACGCGTGTCGCTTTCTTCCAAGGGAAGTCACTTCGAGAGATTCAAATGCTTGGCTCATAATGCTTCGAATTCTGACACAATTTCCCGTTTCCCAAGTGACGTTTCATTTCTCAGATCCAGTGTTCCCTGCTTTTGCCCATCAGTTCCCATGATCTTTGGAAAGGTCATTTTGAGTGGAGAGGTTAAGGGAACTCACACTCAATTTTCTGTGAGGCTAGGGAACTCAAAAGAGAACCAGACAATTGCAACTCGATTTTGGGATAAAGAGTTTGGCTCATGAGAAACGTTTGTCTGGTCCTTAGCTTAGGGTAGGTTTTATGATCAACCGTCATAGTGGCTTGTAGAGAGGGTTAAAGGGAACTCTGGTTGATCATTTTGGGCCAAAAGAGATAATGTTCCTTTATACATATCAAGCTCTAGACTAGTAATATGGCAAAATGAAAGCACTGAGTCCTACAGGTCCCTATCATGCATTTCTAGTTAGACTAATCAAGCATTGAGGGAGAGACAAACAGGGACTCGTTTAGTTTAGAGTTATCATCCCTAGAAGCATTCGAAAACGCTGGTAGGGACGTCTGTCTAAAGCTTTGGTGAGAATGTCCGCAATTTGCTCTTCCGTTCTACAATGTTGCATAGAGATGTTCCCATTTTCAACATTGTCATGTAGAAAATGATGCCTAATGTCTATGTGCTTAGTCCTAGAATGATGCACATGATTTTTGGAAATGTTAATGGCACTAGTATTATCATAGAGTATAGGAACTGGGCCAAATGACATACCGTAATCCTGAAGTTGGGACTTGAGCCATAGTACTTGGGAACAGCATGATGCGGCAGCCACGTATTCTGCTTCAGCTGTGGAGAGTGCCACTGAATTTTGCTTCTTGGATCCCCATGAGACTAGGCATGACCCAAGGAACTGGGCCATTCCTGATGTGCTCTTTCGATCAACTAGGTGCCCAGCAAAATCTGCATCTGTATAAGCAATGAGCTCAAGGGAACTGTTCGTTGGATACCAGAGGCACAAGTTGTCGTTCCCTTTGAGGTACCTGAAAATCCTCTTCACCTCTTTCAGGTGTGATTCTTTGGGGTTAGCTTGAAAACGTGCACGTAAGCACACTGAGAGCATGATGTCAGGCCTACTAGCAGTTAAGTAAAGGAGAGAGCCAATCAAACCTCTGAAGTTCCTTTGATCGACACTTACCCCTGTTTCATCGGCATTTAGCCTGGAGTTTGGTGAGATGGGAGTGTCGATGGGCCTTGAGTGGTCCATCCCATACTTGACTAGCATTTCTCTGATGTATTTTTGTTGATGAATCCTTGTTCCCTCTTTTGTCTGAGATATCTGGAGTCCTAGGAAGAACGTGAGTTCCCCTATGAGACTCATCTCAAATTCACTGCTCATGAGGTCCTTAAACTTCTCTACAAGAACTTCGTTAGTTGCTCCAAAAACAATGTCATCAACATAAACTTGAACAATCAATATATCCTTAGACTCTTTCTTAAGGAAAAGAGTTTTGTCTATGGAACCTCGAAGGTATCCATGAGACAGAAGGAACTGAGCAAACCTGTCATACCATGCTCGAGGAGCTTGTTTGAGTCCGTAGAGGGCCCTCTCCAGGAAGTAGACGTGGTTGGGTAGCTTCTCATCTTCGAATCCTGGGGGTTGAGCTACGTATACTTCTTCTTTGAGATGCCCATTTAGAAATGCCGTCTTCACATCCATCTGGTATAGCTTGAATCCTTTGTGGGCTGCATAGGCTATGAGAAGACGGATGTCCTCGATCCTTGCAACTGGTGCAAAGGTCTCGTCATAGTCAATTCCTTCTTCTTGTCTATAGCCTTGAGCAACCAAACGAGCCTTGTTCCTAGCTACGGCCCCAGTATCATCTAGCTTGTTCCGAAAGACCCATCGAGTTCCTATGATGTTCTTGTTTTTGGGCCTAGGAACTAGCTTCCACACCTTGTTCCTCTCAAATTGGTGTAGTTCTTCTTGCATTGCTTGGATCCAGTTTGGGTCCTTTAGAGCTTCTTTGATGCTTTTTGGTTCCACCATTGAAACAAAGGCATTAAAAGCACAAAAATTATTGAGAGAAGAGCGAGTTAGAACACCTTTTTCATATGGAGTGATGATGTTGTCGATGGGGTGATCTCTCTTTTGGTGGTAGTTTCTTGTTAGAATGTGTGAGACGTCAACCTGTTCCCTTGACTCTTCTCCATCTGTGTTTTGAGTCTCCTCTTCCTCAGGAGAACAGTTATGTTCAGCTTCTTCGCTTGGACTTTCGTCAGGATTCTCTTCGGAGTTCACTCGTTGTTCCCCTTGAACACTAGATTCTGGTGCATTTTCATTTTGGGGAACAAGAGAGTTGGAGGCATCTTGTGGTTCTTCTGTTGAAGAGGGAACTTCAAAGGAGCTTGGATCTGTGGAGTTTTGATCTCTTTCGTTGTTCCCGGATTGTGGGGCATTGTTCCCACTTGGATAGTCTTCATCTTTCTTTCTTGGTTCATCCTCGTCGTCGTCTTCTTCTTGTCTGACCAACTTGAACAGAGTTCCCTTTCCTTGGGCCTTTGTTCCCATTTTTACAGATTTCTCGTCGAAGATGACGTGGATGCTTTCCTCTATCTTCTTAGTCCTCTTGTTGTAGACCCTGTATGCCTTTCTATGGGAAGAGTATCCCAGTAATATCCCTTCATCGCTTCTAGGCTCAAATTTGCTGAGGTTGTCCTTCCCATTGTTGTGAACGAAACATTTGCATCCGAAGGTCCTTAGATGAGAGATATTGGGCTTTCTTCCTTTGATGAGCTCATAGGATGTCTTCTTGATCAAGGGTCTGATCATGGCTCGATTCAAGATGTAGGTAGCTGTGGAGATAGCTTCAGCCCAAAAGTACTCTGGAACTCCACTTTCAAACAACATAGTTCTAGCCATGTCTTCCAAGGTCCTGTTCTTTCTTTCGACAACTTCGTTTTGCTAAGGAGTGCGAGGGGCCGAGAAGTTGTGAGAGATCCCATGTTCATCACAGTATCTTAGGAACTGTGAGTTTTTGAACTCGGTTCCATGGTCAGATCTGAGAGCCTTGAGTTTGAGTCCCATGCTGACCTCCATTCTTGTGATTAGGACTTCGAATTCTTTGAAGGTATCTGATTTTGATCTCAAGAATAGCACCCATGTGAATCGTGAAAAATCATCGATTAAAACATACATGTACCTCTTTCCTCCATAGCTTTCGGTGTGCATGGGACCGCAAAGATCCATATGAATTAGCTCTAAGGGTCTGGTCGTGCTCACCATCCTTTTGGGCTTGAAGGAGTTCCTTGTTTGCTTTCCTCGAACACAGGCTTCACACATCTTGACTCCTTCAAGGTTAATTCGTGGGAGACAGACGACGAGATCCTGGAGGTAGAGCTTCAAGATTTGGTTCATGCCTGCGTGTCCTAGCCTTCGATGCCAGAGTTCCGTTTCGTCATGGGAGCTTGCAAGGCACAGTTTCCTTGGTGGTTCAAACTCTGTGTCAACCACGTACACGTTGTTGGTCCTTCTTCCTCTTAGAATGATCTTGTTGGTCTTTTTGTTGATGACTAGGCATTCATTTGAGTCAAATGTGACTATGTTGTTCCCTTGGTCACATATCTGGGACACACTCAACAGATTGTACCCCAGATCCTTTACCAGATTGACATTGCTGATTTTGATTGACTTGTTGAGTAGTACTTCCCCTGTTCCTATGATTTCTCCCTTGTTCTTGTTTCCGAAGGACACATGACCTCCTTCGGCCTTCGTGTGGAGTGAGGTGAGGTTTTCTTTATTTCCGGTCATATGATTTGAAAATCCACTGTCGATGACCCATGTGGTGTTCCCCCTCACTGCCACCTGCAAGAAAAGTTAGTTTTTGATGACCCAGGCAAGATGACTCTTGCCTGGTTCCTTACAAGGAAAGATATTCTCGAACAACATGTAATCAACAATATTAACGTCACAAGGATCCCTAGAGTTAAGGGCAGAGTTCCTATGTGTGTTTCTACGGGTGGGAACTCTAGCAGGGTTGGATCTGTGATTTTGCCTTTTCCAGTATTCATTGTTCTTTTGAGTTTGGGTCCTAGCTTTGGGACAGCTTTCCTTGTAGTGCCCATGAGCACCACAGTTCCAGCAGGTCTTGTAGTATTCTCCTAGGTAGTACTTAGGATGCGGTCTCTGTATCCTGTTCCTATCCATAGTTTCTTTGTTAACCACTCTAGACCCGTTCCCTTTGGCTATCTGGACATATAGCTTGTGTCCAGTGTTCCCAGTGTAGTATTCTACTTCTCCGTTCACTCCACTTTCCAGAACACGTATCTTTTCTTCTAAGTGAGCATTTTTCCTTTTCTCGCACTGAAGTTCTAAGACCCTACATTCATTAATCTCTTGTTCACTTAAGGGGGACTTCCCTTTATTAGGGCTCTCTGACTCATACCCTATGCCGTGTTTGGCTGGCACAAATTTGGTCTGGGAACAAGAAGCTTTAGGGCTTTCAACCTTTTCACTTAGTTTTTGCAGAAAGATATTCTTGTCACTTTCTAGGGTCCTAATTTCATCCTCTAACTTTACGATGTGGGACACATAAGATTGAACCTTGTCCAATAAGGGCACACAGGTGGGACATGGCTCAAGACCGACTAACTCAACATTAGTTTGTTCTGATTTTTCTAGCTTCCTTTGCAATTTAATGTTATCTTTGACCAGACTTGAGAGAATTTTAAGCAGTTCAGGTTTCTCATAATTTGACAAAGAAGAAAGAACGGATTCGGGGGTTACCTCACTGGGTTGTTCCCCAGTGGTTTCTCCTAAGGCCATGGCGCACATGTCAGGTTGAGCCCATGATTCAGGCTCCTCGTCTTCATCATCACTCCATGTGGCTATGTAGGCCTTTTTCCCTTTTCCTCGGTTGTCCGTTCCCTGAGGGCACTCCTTGGCAAAGTGTCCCTTCTTGTAACACTTGTAGCATGTCACATCCGAGAGGTCCTTTTCAGCAGATTTTCTTTGGGAACTCTGTCCTTTTCCTGAGTTCCCATAGTTCTTCTTGAACTTCCCTTTGTAGAAAGATCGAAGAGCCTTTGTTACAAGGACTAGCTCTTCGTCCTCATCTTCTTCAGATTCTTCATGTTGCTCTTGTACTGCCTTGATCACCTTTTCAAGCTTGAGAGCTATCCCCTGATGTGCTCGCTTTTGCTCCCTGTCGTCTATCTTTCTCTTCTCATATCCCACCAGTTTCCAAAGACTTGGTGGAGCATAAGAGCTCTGTTTTCGGGATTCTCTTTGAACATCGTTCTTTCATTTGTCCATTCTCCAGTCAACCCATTGAAGAGTTGTTGAACCTTCATTTTGTCGGTGACTTCCTCTTTAGTGATCCCAAGGCCAGTCATCTTGGTGCAAAGTCCCTCGAAACGGGATTGGTAGCTATCAATGGATTCTCCTATCTCCATTTGAAAGGCGAAGAACTCCCTCCTTGCGTTCATCTGAAGATCTTCTCGGAGGTCTGAGTTCTCAATGTGCATTTGTTGAATGGCTTCCCACACTTCCTTTGCCGTGTCTAGGTTTGCCACTCTGTCGCAGTCTTGCACCGACATGGCATTCTTGAGGTACTGAATGGCTTTGAAGTTGGCCTCCATGCACTTGTACTCATTGGGTCCCCATTTTGAAAGGTCATTCTCAATCGCTGGATCAATTTTGAAGTTTCCTTTCTCTATGACGCACCAAGCTTGGTAGTCCTGGCTACGCATCCAGTTCTTCATGTCGCGTTGCCAGACTTCGAATCTACCAGTGATGAGCCTTGGTGGCTTGCTGTTGTTGTGACCGACTTGGGTGAGTTCGTGAGCTATGTTTGATACATGCGATGCTAACACAAATCTAGAGCAGCCTTGCTCTGATACCAATTGTTGGATCGTAACCGGTTAGCTAGAGCTTGGGAACTGGCTGTTAAGCTGTTCCCAAGGCAGCGGAAGGAATTATCGCAAGTATTAGAAAAGATAGAATGAACGCAGTTCCTTATAGAGGAACCCCACTACAACCAACTAGTTATATGGGTAAACCTCTACCTCCGCTTGGAGGATTTTGAATGACTTACTTATATTATTGATTTGTTCCTTAGTTACAAACAGCCAGATTCAAACTTCTCTGTTCTTACGAGTTCTACCTAACTCTAGCAACACTAATGAATCTTCTCAACTGAGTTCCTAAGCGAACAACAATCACTAAATAAGTAACCCAAACCTTACACCGAATCGCAGTTTCCTTGCTCCTGGGAACTCGGCTTCACCGTCGTCGAGATCAGACACTCGCCGCCGGGGACTTCTCTTCTTCTTTCTCTTTCTCTGTTTTGGGTATTTGTGAGTTCTGGGAGAAGTGCTCAATCCGAGCACTATTCATTT
Organism: Fallopia convolvulus; assembly: GCA_964016875.1. Classification (NCBI taxonomy): domain Eukaryota; kingdom Viridiplantae; phylum Streptophyta; class Magnoliopsida; order Caryophyllales; family Polygonaceae; genus Fallopia; species Fallopia convolvulus. The sequence continues at coordinate 3,851,815 of OZ024728.1, read as the reverse complement.
GACTTTATACTCGAGTGAACTTGGGCTTCAATCGCATCTTTCATTTGTGTCCGAAATGCCCTTTGCTTGATGCCCAAGTTGTACTTTCTTCACATGTGACTTCAATTTGAACTAGGTCAACTTCTTGAAGTGATCGGACCGTTGGATCAATCGTGACAGTCTGCTCCTCAGACTGTGCCTTCATCCTGTCCAAGACAGGATCCCGTGATATGCGCTGATCGGTCCTTGTCTTCACATGTGAGTTCCCATGTCGTGGGAACTGTCCTCTTCAGAGTTCCTATGAGAGAAACTCTTCATCGTGTAAACCTTTGTTCTCTGGTCATTTCTGGGAGTTCTCATTTCATGGGAACTTTTCTCTTCAGAGTTCCCTTGATGGGAACTCTTCATTGTGTGCTCCTGTGATCTTTGGTCATTCGTGGAAGTTCTTTGCTCAACCTGTGTTCCTTAGAAATACTTGATCGAAGCACATTAGTTCCCTTATAGCGTTTGTCATTATCAAAACTCGGAGAACTGTATCGTTGTTCCGATGTTTAGAACCAGAGGTCCCAACATCGTTCCAACAGTTTCTAAACCTTGAAAGGATGGATAACCTACAAATCAAGGAATCAAATTAGAAAACAATCAATGCAAATCATGATGCTACAAATTGAAGGTGATCTCTTTATGCAAAATCAAAGGTCGTTTCTTGGACATAAAGTATGACAAATAAAGGCCATTGCACAAATGAATTTGCATGCATTACAACAATTAACTCACTAAAACAAGGTAAACAAACCCAAATATTTTGTGTTTGAATTCACAATGAAGAAAAGAAAGCAAATAAAAGTATAAGGAGCTTACTAGCAGATCTGGACCATCAATTTCCTTGCACATAACCCAGGGAACTCCAATATGTAATCCAAAATCCTTGTTAGCAGGAGATTTTCTGCAATTAAAAAAGTTAAATCATATATTTATAGTGTATTGTTCAATGACATTCCAAGATTATTTAGTCATGTATAAGAGCATTAGAGAGTTTAATGAGATAACATGTAAACTCTATCATCCAATATGATTGAGACAATATGAGCTAGAGTAAGAACTTTTCCACTCTGTATTGTTGTGTTAGGAACCTTAAGGATCTGAGGTGGGAGTAACTTTAGCCCTGTTTTCTTCATAAAAGCCTTGAAAGAAGGGCATTTAATTACCAATGTTTATTTGAAGAACTAAACTATGAAAGGCTTTATCAGAAGTAGAAAATTTGCTCTACCCTCCCCTTTAATGGTCTTTTTACTGTCTTGTGTAGGTTCCATTCTACCCTCACTGTGTGACTCCTTTAGCAAATGGAATAGGAAATAGGTAAAAAATATTGATTAGTCAATAGTTAAAAAGGCCAGATAATACAGTGTAGCAAACAACTACACATCCAAATTGCAGGGCTTGTTGATTTTTCCATGATCTAGGGCTTCACTAAGAGTGTCCATCAAGTTCTCGAAGAAGAGCAACCATTTTCACCTAAAATAGAAATGATTCATATAAAGCCAAAGTACGATACAAGAGGCGCAAATCAAAACCAATTAAGACATTCCATTAAACACCTCATGTGCATCTAAAAATTTAAAATCCATCTCTAAAATGATAATGGAGGTTGTTGGAAAGTTATTTAATCTACTAATTTTACTCGAGCATTTTATCGAACACCTCTTATGCATCTCAAAGTCTCACATAAAAAATCAGAAAAATAAAAATCCATAGTGTCCATATAGAAATCAATGCCTCTCATCGACACCGATCCAGGGCGGGGCAGGGCTGCGCGAGCTTGAGGTGGAGCAAGGAGAAACGAGGCATCGCTGCTTTTTGGCGGAGCGTCGGAGAATGCGCCGACATGGATGACCTAATCCTTACTACTATAAAAGCAAACACAGCTTAAAAATCCGAGCGTTGATTTTTATAAAATCCCCTTGTTACTATCGTGCGGCTGTTATTAATTCATTATTCATTATTTCTCAATAATAATTTTGATATTTTAATGTTCCTTGAAATTCGTGTCGTATTGCTTAGCTCTTAAGTAATCTCGGGATATATATTCTTGGAAAAGCGTGATCGACTTATGTGATATTTGGATGTGAACGGGTAATTTAGACATGTCTCGAAAAACGTGTCGACGTAACTTCGCTCGTAAGCAAGCTCGGATAAGTTTGTTTCTTAGTTGTGAAGAAAGCTCGTATACGTAATAAAACAAGTTTTAAGACATTGGATGGCGTGAAGTCAAGTAAATTAATACCAAAAAAACCATGCCCCTTTAAATAAATTTACGAAAATGCCATTTCCATATTCCTTTTCCAAAAAAACCATGCCCCTTAAATAAATTTACGGAAATGTCATTTCCATATTCCTTTTCCAAAAAAACCATGGCCCTTTAAATAAATTTACGAAAATTCCATTTCCATATCTCTACACTAATGAAGTCTACGTCTTATAATCGCCGCGCAACGCGCGGCCTAATTGCTAGTCTAAAAAACGCATAAGGAGGAAGAAGACAGATACGACGTCGTTTATTAAAAATCTGCACAATTTTTTTTTCGTGTTTTAAAATGAACTTGGTCAATTCTCTAAACTTGGGCTGGTCAATTCTGTAAACTTGGGTTTATTACAACAAACTTGGGCCGAATGAGTGCCAAAATAAATTTGGGTTGAATGCCTTTTTAAAAAACAGAAGTTAATTAGGTTAATTTTGAATTGGTAAAAATTAAAACGGGGTCACGTTATAATTGTTAAAATTTTCAAATTGAAAACATCTTCCCTTCTTCAAACACAAGTGACGCTACACATTTATGTTTTTTAGATTTTTTTATCAAATGATTTATTGTTAATTAATTTTAATAGGTTACTTATTTGGTGGTATTATTGAGAGGGATGTGTTAACACCTATTGAAAACTACAATAAAAAAACAAAGTTATTTTGAATCGCTTTTAATGTTTGGTAAATTTTAATAATCCCGTAGCAGAGAGTCATATAGTTTGATTTGTACATTCATTTTTTTATGTCAAACTATGTTAGTTTATTATTTTATACTAGTTTGAACATCAAACTAGTTTGTTTTATCTATTTTTTTATCATTAGACTGTTTAATGCCCCCTCCCCAATGGCCCAATCCAGTTGATTCTGGATCCGCTGCTACAAGTTGCTCCCTTTCGGGGTCGAGGTGGCAGTGGCAATGCACGGTAAGCGTCTGCTACATAGAGATAGTACAACAATGACAAAAAGGGGTCAAGCTTAGAAAGAACACATACCAGTAAAACCCAACCGATGAAGCAAAGCAAAGTCAGGGGAGTACAAAACTAACGAACTACATTAACAAACCTTGTAGCTAGCAACCGCAGAAAGCTTTTAATCGCCATTGAATAAATGGATAAGCCAAGCGACCTTGGAGACGGAGAACAGCGTGTCGATCGAAGAGCACACAACAGTAAACCCTACAATACTATTTGATACTTGAAATTGCATCTAAAAGTAGCCCCAATACTAACCGACACTAAAAGCCATTATAATCAACTATTTAAGTTCTTGTAATGAGCAAAATCAGAGGTGAATAAGAAAGAACAAACCAAAGATTATATTAGAGCCCTCTAAAATCCTATCTCTATGTAGCAGACGCTCACCATGCATTGCCATTGCCACCTCGATCCCGAAAGGGAGCAACCTATTAGAAAATCAAAGACAAATTCAACAAAGCAAGATTCAGCAAAGAAAAAGCAAAGTGATAACTTGAAACAAGAGAAGTAGAAATTGATTGTGAAGACGATGATCGCGCTCCGCCCCCTGTACAGAGTCGGCTTCTTCATCAGCCTAATCTAACAGCCAACCCAATCGCCACCACGATATCGTCGCCCAACGGTGAAAAGAGAAGCAAGAGAGCAAAAAAGAGAAAGAGGGGCGGTGGATTGGGATATATTGTGGAAGGGATAAGGGAAAAGTTGAGGATATAAAGCTTGCAATCTTAGCAAAGCCTAAAGCTAATCTAGAAGAGTAACGAGTGAGAACGATGATGAATAGTGCGGAAATTAAAGGAAAAGTGGTAGATTTTAGGAGAGAAATCAATTCTTCATTTTGGATAAGAGAAAGCTACAAAAGGCGACTACAAGAGACTACCAACTATATATACAAGGGGCAAAATGTAAACCTAGCTAAGCTGTACAAAGGAGGCCCCAAACAGGTCCCACAGAGGCCACATAGTGCCAAATAGAATAATGTCTACACACCCCCTCAAGCTGGACTTGGGAGAAAGAGGCCAAGCTTGCGAGAAAGAAACTAAGTGTTGTTGAGCTCCCAAGGCTTTGGTGAGGACATCAGCCAATTGAAGGCTGGATCTTACATGGACAATTCGGATAAAGCCTTCTTGGACCATGTCTCGCACGAAGTGGCAGTCAATGCGCAAATGTTTGGTTCATTCATGGAAGACTGGATTAGTAGCTAATTGAAGGGCAGCCACGTTGTCACAGTTCAAAGGAATAGGAAGGGGAACATGGATGCAGAAATCTCGAAGTAAACCTTCAAGCCATACAAGCTCACTTGTTGTCTGTGACATACTTCTGTATTCGCTTTCAGCAGATGATTTGGAAACGGTTTTCTGTTTCTTGGTTTTCCAAGATACGAGTGCTTTGCCAAGAAAAACACAGTACCCAGTTAGTGATCGACAAGTAAAGGCACAAGCAACCCAGTCCGCGTCACAATAGGCTACTAATTCCATGTTGGACTAAGACGGATAGAACAAGGAGGAGTGGATGGTTCCTTTCAAGTATCTCAAGTATAAGGCGGCTTGCATATGTGGCACTTGAGGGGAAGACAGAAACTGACTTAACTGTTGTACACTAAAGGATATGTCAGGTCGAGACAAGGTGAGATATAACAGTCTCCCAACGAGGCGTCTGTAAGATTCAGGGTCAGGAATGCATTCTCCTACTTCAGGTTGTAAGTGCAAGTTGCGTTGCATGGGAAAAGGAGCCGCCTTGCACTTTAGGAGACCATAATCTGTAATTAAATCAAGGACATATTTGCGTTGATTGAGCCTAATGCCATCAATAGAGCGAGAAATTTCAAGGCCCAAGAAATATCTAGCGAGACCTAATTTCTTGATGGTGAAAGCGCGATCAAGAGAGGATTTGGTGGCTGCAATGTTAGTGAAATTGTTGCCCGTGAGAATCATGTCATCAACATACACTAAGGCAATTGTAATCAAGCCATTGGAATGCTTGACAAAAAGAGAGTAATCTTGCTTGGACTATATGAAACCCAACTTGACTAGATGTTTGGTCAGTTGAACATTACATTGACGGCTGGGTTGTTTGAGTCCATAAATGGAGCGAGTGAGACGAAAAACTTGCCCTGATTGAGCTTTAGAATATCCAGGAGGGGGTAACATGTAAACCTCTTCATCTAGGAACCCATGAAGGAAGGCTTTGTTGATGAAGAGGCCAGGAATGTGCATCAGCTAAGGCAAGGAGAACTCTAACAGTGGTGAACTTAGCTACCGGGAAAAAGGTGTGTTTGTAGTCCTTGTCTTTGACTTGGTTAAACCCTTTAGCGACAAAGCGTGCCTTAAATCTTTCAACTTGACCATTGGGTTGAAACTTGATCTTATAAACCCATTTGGATCCGATGGCTTTCTTTCCAGGTGGGAGTGCTGTTAACTCCCAAGTATGATTCTGTTCTAAAGCATCCAACTCTTTATTCATGGCTTGAACCCACTCTCTGTCTTGTTTTGCCTGGGAATATGTGGTAGGCTCAGCCATTGAAAACACATTGAAGAGAGATGCAACATAATCTGAGGAATAACTTTGCAAATCTTGCAGGGAAATAATGTGAAAGGCATGGGAAAAAGAATTTGATTCTATCGGTTCTAACTGTTCATTCAAGTTCTTAGATGGCAGCCCAGTGCAAACAAAATCATCAAATTTAGCAGGGAGTTTTGTTGGTCGATCTGACCTTCTTAAAGGAAATGAGAGAGGAGGTGTAGAAATATTCTCATGTTTTGCAGAATCATCAACAAGATCGTCCATTTCTGGGACGGGAGAACTAGAAGTGGATAACGGTGGAGTACCTGGTGAAGGAGTAGTTGAGACAACTGGCCACAAGCTTAGTTCATTATCATCTTCAGGTTGCGATAGATTAGGGATTCTTGGTTGGAAGGTTGGAATATGATCTGGAATTTTATTCTTGAAGGGGAAGCAAGTTTCCCTAAAAAGAACATGTCTCGACACAAAGGTCTTATTTGCTTCTAAATCATATACCTTATACGCCTTTTGACCTGGCGGGTAGCCCAAGAACACACACTTTTTGCTAGTTGAGTCAAACTTGGCTCTAGAATTCTTATCTGTTAGAGTATAGCATAGACAACCAATAACCCTCAGTGATGAGTAGTCAGGTTTCTTCCCATATAACCTTTCAAAAGGTGTTTTCCATCCTAAGACGGAAGAAGGAAGCCAATTAATCAAATAGGTAGCCCCAAGAATGCAGTCTCCCCAAAATCTTTGAGGAAGCCCTGCATGTAACAGTATTGCTCTAGCCATCTCAACGAGGTGTCGATGTTTTCGCTCGACTCTTCCGTTTTGTTCTGGCACTCTTGGAGCTGATTTTTGATGCATTATCCCTTTGGCCAACAACAAATCTGACATGGCCTTGTTGACAAATTCAGTCCCATTATCAGTTCTCAACACTTGAACCTTGACATCAAACTGAGTTTCCACATAATTCAGAAACTGAATGATCTGTCTACATACCTGCTCTTTGCTGTTTAATAAAAAGGTCTAAATAGCCCTCGAAAAATCATCTAACACTGTTAAGAAGTATTTCTCACATGCATAGGTTTGAGTCCTATAAGGACCCCACAAATCCATATGGACCAAAGCAAAGATTCGAGAAGAAATTGACATGCTAGAACTGAGAGGCAATTTATGATGCTTGGAAATGTCACAAACTTCACATTCAAAATATTTCAAGGTCTTGCAATAACAAATTGACATGTGTTGCATTTTTTACAAGGAAACATGTCCTAATCTGGCATGTTGTAAATACAGTGTACTTGCTTCATTACAACTTGAGCTCAAAAGGCAAGTAAGATCAGAATTTATACTAGAAATATTAAAAATAAATCCTTTCTTCATGCTCCAACAATGGCCTTCTTCTCCTCGAAACTTGTATATGCCTCCTTCTCTCCTTCCATAAGCAAGCACTTTCTCAGTAATAAGGTCTTGCAAAGTGCACCCATATGTGCCAAATATGAATACACAACTTTCATCTGAAAGGAGCCTTGAAACTGAAATTAAATTATGCTTAAAAGCAGGCATGTACAACACATTTTCCAACTTTAATTCCTTTGACAAATGTATTGTGCCATACTGACTGTGTTGAACCATCGAGTAAACCTATTCTAATAGGTTTTGATAACGCCTTAAGCTCAGTGAATAGTCCTCTATTATATGTCACATGGTCGGTTGCACCTGAATCGACAATCCAAGTGCAATTGCTTTTTTGATTCAAATTATCATGAGATAAAAGTGCCAAGTTACCTGCAAAGTTCACTGCAGTGCCCTTGTTACCAGTGTTGCAACCTTCATCAGCCGGAAGCTTTCCCTTAAATTTCTTCATGACTTCAAGATACACTGCATTGACAAGGCTTTTTGCGTCCTGCTTTGTCCCATCTTGTTCATCATTGTCAAGTGGGTTGCCAAAGTTGCCATCATCCTGCACAATTTCCATGACCTTACCATTTCCTTGAACTCTTGGCCCTTTCCACCATTCCGGGTAGCCTACAAGCTTAAAGCAACTCTCCTTGAGATGTCCCATTTCTTGACAAAAATCACACTTGCGGTCATATCTTTGTTTCTTGTAATCCCTACCATAATCTCGATCATAATTTCTGTCATTTCCAGCTCTAGAACCATGGTTTCCATGACTTGGCCCATAATTGCTTCCATATCCTGCACCATTCTGTCTATTGCCATAGTGCTGAGCTGAATTCCTGTTTTGATTTCCTCCACTTCTATTAACAGCCAGTGCATCAGCAGAATTAGGAGCCATTCCAGTAATCTCTTTCTGCCTCTCGATTCGCATCACCTTTTGATAAGCACTTCTCACTATAGGATAGGAACTCCTTAGTTTTGAGACCAAGTGAGAGAAGTGCTTAATTCTACACACACGTAGTCTAATACCAAAAGTCATAAAACGCCATTCTAATATGATTTTTCCAAAAGCCCACTTCGGCCAAAAACTAAGGAGTGTAGACAACTTACCCATTAAGGAGCATTAGTTTTCGGCCTCTTCATTCCCGAGGAGGCAGTGTCTTCATCTCAATCGCTTGTCTTTCTTTTTTCCTGAATCCAACATAGAGATGTCATCCTTTTGCACTTTCATGTTTCCCATCTTGTGTATCATTGAAGACCTTGAGTGTGTGCTCTTGAAGGAGTTTTCTGTGTCTTCCTCAACGTTGATCGTATGATATTCTTGCATCTTATTTCCATTGAAGCCTCTAACCATATTCTGGAGAAGATATCCGGTTCTTGCTGCATTGGTCCAATGGAGAAATTGCCACAGAATTCAAAGAGCGTGGGATCGATGACCGAGAGATCTCCGACAACTATAGGACAGGCAGGGGCTTGGACTGAGATAATCTAAGCATTGTTGTTTTGTGAAATTGATGGGACCACAACATCATCATTTGCGACCTCAACATCAGGCGCATTCATCTTTCTTTTATCCTGATTGACCGGAGCTTGACTCGCTGCATTCTGGTGCTCAACATCCCATATTTTGATTCCATTTCCGCCCCTTTGATGGTTACGTGGCTGCTTCTTTTTCTTCTGTACTTCCACTAGTGGCTTTTTTCCTTTCCTGTCTTCAACCCTTTGCCACCCCTCATCCGAACCATCTTTCTGATCAACCGTGGGATTCTTGTTAGTCTTTCCTTCATCCTTGTTGCCATGACTCTTTTCATTAATAATCTTTTCCATTTTTGCTACAACATTCCTTGGAGGACAATCATTGAACAAATGATCTTGAGCAGTAGAGTTCACACAACCCTTAGAAATGCCCTCATACCAAAGGTTATAGGTAAGTTTTTCCTCTGTTTTCTTAAGGTTAGGAAGGATAACATCCCCCTTCATCTTTTTCGAGTACAGAACCCTCACACATACCCTAGCATACTTGACTTTTGATCTTTTTTTCAGTGACATCGTCAAGCCTTATGATGTTTGCAATCTTATTGAAGTCTAGGATTGCTTTGATGACCTCAAATCTCATGTATTCAGTAGGGAGAGACATTATCCTTACCCAAACATCCAAGTATCTAACCTTCTCTGAGAAGGGGTCGAAGTTTGGCTTCCATGGCATGAGCACAAGCAGCGATCCAAAGACATAGTACAGTCTAAGATCCCAGACTAACTCCCTATGCATTGAGCTGGCAAATTGGATTTCGACCCAATTGTTCCTGCAATCCACCACCTCAAGGCCACCCTTGATAAAGTCCCAATCTGCAATGAGCTTCTGCTTCAACTTGGGTTTCTCAATTTTGCTTCTCTAGACAGTGCCGATGAGACACATTTTTTCGAGCATTTTAATCTCCTACTCAACAATAGACAATGTCTGGATATATTTCTCATACTCTGCTTCGTCTGGAATGGGGTCATTGTATTTGGAGGACACATCCTCATCATTGGTCTCTAAGTCGTAATAGGCTTCCTCAACCGACGACTCAAGAGCTCTAATCACCACATCAACTTCCTCAGTTTTAGAGGTGGGTTTGGAGCTTGAAGCTTTGTTGTTCAGCAAAGTGTATTTGTAAGAGCGCACGGGGTTTCCAATTTAGAGAATTTCAACACAATTGGACTTTTGGCCTACAACAATGGTAGCCAAGCCCACCTCAACCTCCCTTGCCTTTCTGGCTACAATGTGCTTTTTGGTGGACTTGTAGAATGCCCCAAAGAGGATTAGTTAGGCCAGCCCGAAGAATGCGCCCAGTCCATACGGTACCTGAACCAAAGAGTTCATTTTAAACCCAACCCATTATAAAAAGATGGTGGCCGGAAGAGTTATAAAATAAAAACTTGCCACAATGTATGGATCAAAAGATTATGGGTCTGTTCGGTGTACTAACATTATTCAAAATAATATATTCATTTACAAAATTAGATTATTGATAAAACAATTGGGCTGAAAGCCTATGTTAGTAAATATGAACTCTCTAGACACAAAATGTACATGAAAAAGACATTTTTATAGTGAAACTCCGGAACAAAAATTATCCCATTTCATACATTATAATACATTATAATGGATAATCCGAGTGCAAACGAACGTAGCCTATAAGAAGATGGTGGTCGAAAGAGTTAGAAAAAAAAAAGAAAACTTACCACAACGTATGGATTAAAAGGGTAGTTGCCATAAACTGTCCAAACAATGTCGTTTGCAAAGGATGCCAATGTCAAGATAAAAGGCATGTATTCCACACTCTTTGTTGTTAGCACTAATTTGTGCATCATTTGAGCAAAAGGTTAATCAGGTTATGGGTGCCCCAATTAGTAATAGAATTTGAATTTTTTCATGTATCTAAACTTCAATTTCAATCAAGTATCCAAGGTCTAAATGATATACGATTATGGCCTAAAATAATTAACAAATCAAATCCAGACAATAACTAAAGATAATCATATGAGATTAGAACTGATTTTAGAAACTTTTGAACTTCCGAAATCGAAGGAGAAATTTGACATCCATACTAGGGATGCACATCCAACCCGCGGGGACCCGCCCCGTTAGGGGCCGGGAATCCCCGCCAAGGTGGGGCGCGGGGCGGGGATGGGGTTCAGATTATTTTCCCCGGGCGGGGACGGGACGGGGACGGGGAACGAATTACCCGCCCCGTCTCTTCCCCGGTATATGTAAATTAATATAAATTATTAATATTATTATTACTAATATGCATGTACAGATTCTACAGAATATAAAAAAAATATGTGTATGTATTATTTTATTAAAGGAACATCCTTAATTAATATTTGGGATATATTTACTTGCCTTAATTTAAAAAATTGGAATTTAAACAGTAAAAAAAAACCCTACGTTATTGCCTCTTCACATTCTTGTGCTTTTCCAGTCTTATTCTTCTATTCTTCTTCTTCTCTGCCGTTTGCTATTCTTCTGCGGTATCCTCCTGGAATTTTTCTTTCGATCGGTATTGTTGGATTTGTTGCCTGTTGGTGGCTACTAGCGGTTTGAAAGTTGGCAGTTGGCACACGAGTACAAGACATCCCGATTCATCATTCACCGGGTATTCAATCTCATTCCACTTTAATTTTATTTAATCTAGTGTAATTTATACATTCACCGGGTATTCAATCTCATTCCACTTTAATTTTATTTAATCTAGTGTAATTTATACATTATAGTTTTATTCATTATGGTATTTTTATATATTTGATAAGATATTAAAGATTGATGGAGGGTTAATTAAGTTTATTCTACATGTCTTTGTGGAGGAGGTTATTCTGCATGTTTTTATGGAGGAATGTTATGCAGGTTTTTATAGTATTCAATATAACAATGAAAGTTTCATTTGGAATTTTTTTTTCCCAATTTGGATTTATCTTTTTATGCTATATACTATTTGGTCGAATGTATAATCCATTTGAAAATATATTTTTCCCTTCAGGCTTTGACAATTGACATTATTTAAAATTAAAAATTAAAAATTTAATTTTTTAAATGTAAAATATGTCACATTTTTAGTGTAGGAATTTTTAATTTTATGGTAAACGGGGCCCCGATTTTGTGCCCATCCCCGCCGGGTATTCCCCGCCCCGGTCCCCGGCGGGGAATAGACGGGGACGGGGCGGGGACGGGGAGGAAAATAGGGGGCGGGGACGGGGACGGGTAATGCATTCCCCGCCCCGCCCCGCCCCGCCCCCATGTGCATCCCTAATCCATACCTTGCCAAATGGTGAAACGAGATGTCGTAGCACTAAAAGAATTTGGATTAGTTGAAATTGAAAATGTAGACAAAACAAAAGAAGCTTAGTCAATAACTAGAAGATTGAGACATCAGATTAATTGTAAAGCAACCAAACATTATGGTGGCATGTATAATGGATGATACCTAGTTGTTGTGACCACACTTCTTCTTCCAATAAATTTCTCCCAATATAGATTATTTGTCTTTGCACCATGGATCCAACGGCTTCAGGGGCTCCTGGATAGTCAAGACACTTGTTGAATCGGGCTATGACAATATTCATACCTCTGGTTTGATAGCTGCAACATCACCGGAGTTACTGCAAAAATTAAAAATGAAATATCTCAGTTCAAGGCAATAATATTCAGCAGAAAACAGAAGCAATGCAAATACAATTTCAGTCAGAGTGACTTTGTATCACTGTTCTAAAAATCCCTTCCAGGCCCCTCCAAGGCACTGCAAGTACCTATCCCGCCTAGCCGTCCAGATCGCCAAGGCACCCGCCTAGGCTACTGTTCAAACCGTCTAGGCACTAGGGAATTTCAACACAATTGGGCTTTTGGCCTACAACAACGATAGCCAGACCCACCTCATCCTCCCTTGCCTTTCTGGCTGCAATGTGCTTTTTGGTGGACTTGTAGAATGCCCCAAAGAGGATTAGTTGGGCCAGCCCGAAGAATGCGCCCAATCCATATGGTACCTGAACTAAAGAGTCCATTTTAAGCCCAACCCATTATAACAAGATGGTGGCTGGAAGAGTTAGAAAAAAAAACTTGCCACAATGTATGTATCAAAAGACTATGGGTCTGTTCGGTGTACTAACATTATTCAAAATAATATATTCATTTCAAAAATTAGATTATTTATAAAACAATTGGGTTGAAAACCTATGTTAGTAAATATGAACTCTCTAGACACAAAATGTACATGAAAAAGACATTTTTATAGTGAAACTCCCGAACAAAAATTATCCCATTTCATACAATATAATACATTATAATGGATAATCCGAGTGCAAACGAACGTAGCCTATTAGAAGATGGTGGCCCAAAGATTTAGAAAAAAAAACTTACCACAATGTATGGATTAAAAGGGTAGTTGCATAAACTGTCCAAGCAATGTCGTTTGCAAAGGATGCCAATGTCAAGATAAAAGGAATGTATTCCACACTCTTTGTTGTTAGCACTAATTTCTGCATCATTTGAGCAAAAGGTTAATCAGGTTATGGTTGCCCCAATTAAAAATAGAATTTGAATTTTTATATATCTAAACTTCAATTTCAATCACGTATCCAAGGTCTAAATGATATACGATTTTGGCCTAAAATAATTAACAAATCAAATTCAAACAATAACTAAAGATAATCATATGAGATTAGAACTGATTTTAGCAACTTCTGAACTTGTGAAATCGAAGGAGAAATTTGACATCCATACTTTGCCAAATGGTGAAACGAGATGTTGTAGCACTAGGAGAAATTAGATCGGTTGACATTGAAAATGTAGACAAAACAAAAGAAGCTTAGTCAATAACTAGAAAATTGAAACACCAGATTAATTGCAAAGCAACCAAACATTATGGTGGCATGTATAATGGATGATACCTAGTTGTTGTGACCACACTTCTTCTTCCAATAAATTTCTCCCAATATAGATTATTTGTCGTTGCACCATGGATCCAACGGCTTCAGGTGCTCCTGGATAGTCAAGACACTTGTTGAATCGAGCTATGACAATATTCATACCTCTGGTTTGATAGTTGCAACGTCACCGGAGTTGCTGCAAAAATTAAAACTGAAATATCTCAGTTCAAGGCAATAATATTCAGCAGAAATAAGGCAGAAAACTGAAGCAACTCAAATACAATTTCAGTCAGAGTTACTTAGTATCACCAGTTCATATTGCATGTGCTGCAACTTCCCTTTTTCTGGGAAATGGCCTTACCTTGTTGTTGTTCTTGTCTCCAGCGTAAGTATTAATTAGATGAGCCATAACAATTTTTAGTACGTACTTAATCTTTTTTTGTTTACCTTGTTCTTGTTCTTGTCTCCAGCGTAAGTATTAATTAGATGAGCCATACCAATTTTTAGTATGTACTTTATCTCTTTTTTGTTTGGTTTGCTTTGATAGGCCAAAGTTCGTCAAAATCATAAAGAAAGGGTCGGTTGATCAATATTCGTCCGTGCCCCCACCTAGCCACATTCATGAACTGCATGGTGTGGGCTTTGTACCGGCTTCCATATGTGGACAACGAAAACATCCTCAACGTCATCGTGAACGACGTCGGAGTCGTGATCAAGATGGTCTACATCACCATCTTTGCTATCTACTCCAACGACAAGCGTAGAAGCTCAAGGTGGCCGGGATAGCGGCGGCCGAGGTGGTCGTTGTGGGGGTGTTGGCGACGCTCATGCTCAGCCTCGCCTACGTATTGAGCTTGAACCTCGAAAACTATGCTTGAACCTCGAAAACTATGCTTAAAACGCCATTTGTAACCGTGAAGATCCTTAGCAACAAGTTCTTGAGTCGGGACTTGTTGGCTCATATCCTAACATAAAAGATGCAAATCATCATATAAACTCTAAATTCCTTCAATACATAACTAAATAAGCAAAAAAAATGCTCTACTCCAAATTACCAGAGGGGGAAGGCATTCATTGGCATGTTTCCAGAGCACAGAGAAACCTCCATGGGTGCTTGTATCCGACGCAATCAAGACCTTACAGAAAGAGTGCACCGTCGGCTTTGTGGGCTCAACAGGGTCTGGATCAGGCTTATCAGGCTCAAGCTGCTGGGAAAAAAATCAGTTTATACTTGTCAAAAACCCTAAACTAAATCAAGCAACTGGACAAGATCTATTGGAAATTACAGAAACATCATTTTGAATCCCTTACATTTTGTTCAGGAAGGAGAGTAATTTGAGCATAAACCTCATCTCTTTCTTGCTCAGCCTACAAACAAGTGAAACACAATACCCTAGCCAAAGTCAGATTATCTCATAAAAATTAGCAAACCCACCATAAAGGACTAGAAAAGCCCAGAAACAGACACCATCTAAATGCAAGCACCAGGAAAGACTATTTTACCATAGGAGTAACATTAACAACGCGACACAGGATCTTAGAAGAGAGGTTGAACCGAGGAATGCTCTCATTCAACTCCTGATGTGTCGATGCCTCAAGCTGAAATCAAGAACAAACCAACTTCAACCTCTACAAAATCGGTACCAAATCAAAACGAAAACAACAGCAATTCTAAGAACAGATTCTTACTTGCTCCATATGACCTTGTGGAAAGTAGTAAACCCTCTCTCCTAAATTCGGAATTTCAACCAGCGGCCCAGCACACGCCCTCCAAAGCTCGCCGTACATTTCATCGCCGCCTAAACCCACCACAAAAAACCCAGAGAAATCAATTCGTTTTCCGGCAACAATGAAGCAAAAAAACATACCTTTCTCAAAACCCAGAAAATCAAAACTTACCTTGAGCGGTTGCATCAGGCGCATTCTGATGCTCAACATCCCATATTTTGATTCCATTTCCACTCCTTGGATGGTTACGCAGCTGCTTCTTTTTCTTGTCTACTTCCACCAGTGGCTTTTTTCCTTTCCTGTCTTCATCCAAACCATCTTTGGAGGACACATCCTCATCATTGGTCTCTACAACAATGGTAGTCACCTCAGAGTCCCTTGCCTTTGTTGCCTCAGTTTGATCATTGGAGGACACATCCTTATCCTTGGGCTCTACAACAATGGTAGTCACCTCAGCCTCCCTTGCCTCTGTCGCTTGAATGTCCTTTTTGGTGGACTTGTACAATGCCCCGTAGAGGATAAGTTGGACCAGCCCGAAGAATGCGCCTAGTCCATAAGGTATCTGAACCAAAGAATCCATTTTAAGCCCAGCCCATTACAAGAAGATAGTGGCTGGAAGAGTTAGAAAAAAAAAACTTACCACAATGTATGGATCAAAAAAATAAGTGATGGCGCCATAAAATGTCCAAGCAACGTCGTTTGCAAAGGCCGCCAATGTCAAGATGAAAGGTATGTGTTCTACACTCTTTGTTTTCAGCACTAAGTTCTGCATCATTTAAGCAAAAGGTTAATCAGGTTATGGGTGCCCCAATTAGAAATAGAATTTGAATCATTTAAACCCATTATACCTATATATTTATAATTTATTTTTATCCAGTCCCTACTAAACTCACCTCAACTCAACCATATACTGAGTTTCAACCATGTTAAGATAATAATAACTAATTAAGATAATTAATTTTAAAAATGCAACAGTAAAGACAGCTTTAAATATATACATCCTAGTTTAAGATAATTTATTTTGCCATCCTGTTGATAATGATATTACTTGAAATTTTTGTCCTGAAACACAAATATATACTTCGGCCAGCTTTAAATACATGTAGTATGGCACGACCCGAACCACCCCATAATTTTACAAATGCTGACCTAACCTGCTAACCCGACCCGAACTGCCCGATAAATTTTTTTTACATAATTTTTTTTCAAATCATCGTCGTGCACCGGATCTTGCTAGTACTCTGTATAAGAAAATTTGTAAAAAAGACATTCAACATTAAACTTTATTTTATCCATTAAAAAATATATTAAACCTCGTATGAATGATGAATCATAAGGTGAAGAAAATAATCAACGAATCACGTTACATAAAGACCACCTCGGCCTTTAATAAAGGGTAAAAAAGGGTCAAAAGATAGAATTAGATTACCAGGATAGACAAAGGCTTGACGTAATTCGCAAGGTGGGAGACAGTGGCCACAATGCCAAACACCATATGCACGCGTCTGTAGGGGAGGTTGAGCACGAGCGCCTTGAACAACCCCACAACGACCACCTCGGCCGCCGCTATCCCGGCCACCGTGAGCTTCTGGCGCTTGGTGTTGGAGTAGATAGCAAAGATGGTGATGTACACCATCTTGGTCGTTACTCCGACGCCATTGACGATGAGGATGAGGATGTTTTCGTTGTCCACCTATGGAAGCCGGTACATAGCCCACACCATGCAGTTGATGAATGTGGCTAGGTGGGGCACGGGAGAATATTGATCTACTGACCCATTCCTTACAATTTGGACAAACTTTGGCCTATCAAACCAAACCAAACAAAAAAGAGATTAAGTACGTACTAAAAATTGTTATGGCTCATCTCATTAATACTTACGCTGGAGACAAGAACAAGAACAAGGTAAACAAAAAAGAGATTAAGTACGTACTAAAAATTGTTATGGCTCATCTAATTAATACTTACGCTGGAGACAAGAACAACAACAAGGTAAGGCCATTTCCCAGAACAAGGGAAGTTGCAGCACATGCAATATGAACAGGTGAAAGTGAAGCCATGGGATCGAAGAGACAGAGAGAGAGCGCAAAAGATCAGAGGGTAATTGTGAATGATATAGCGGAAAGTGAAAGTAGGAAATTTAGTGGAAACTTCCTTCCTACTACGTACATTAAAGCTTAAAATGGTTAAACAAGCATAAGAAATAATAGCTGCTGGATAGTCAAGACACTTGTCTTTGCACCATGGATCCAACGGCTTCAGGGGCTCCTGGATAGTCAAGACACTTGTTGAATCGGGCTATGACAATATTCATACCTCTGGTTTGATAGCTGCAACATCACCGGAGTTGCTGCAAAAATTAAAACTGAAATATCTCAGTTCAAGGCAATAATATTCAGCAGAAATAAGGCATAAAACTGAAGCAATGCAAATACAATTTCAGTCAGAGTGACTTAGTATCACAGTTCTAAAAATCCCTTCCAGGCCCCGCCTAGGCGCTGCAAGTACCTAGCCCGCCTAGCCGTCCAGACCGCCTAGGCACCCGCCTAGGCTACTGTTCAAACCGTCTAGGCACTAGGGAATTTCAACACAATTGAGCTCTTGGCCTACAACAATGGTAGTTAGACCCAACTCAGCCTCCCTTGCCTTTCTGGCTGCAATGTGCTTTTTGGTGGACTTGTAGAATGCCTCAAAGAGGATTAGTTGGGCCAGCCCGAAGAATGCGCCCAGTCCATAAGGTACCTGAACCAAAGAGTCCATTCTAAGCCCAACCCATTATAAGAAGATGGTGGCCGGAAGAGTTAGAAAAAAAAACTTACCACAATGTATGGATCAAAAGATTATGGGTCTGTTCGGTGTACTAACATTATTCAAAATAATTTATTCTTTTCAAAAATCAGATTATTGATAAAACAATTGGGCTGAAAGCCCATATTAGTAAATATGAACTCTCTAGTCACAAAAAGTACATGAAAAAGACATTTTTATAGTGAAACTCTCGAACAAAAATTAACCCATTTCATACATTATAATACATTATAATGGATAATCCGAGTGCAAATGAACGTAGCCTATAAGAAGATGGTGGTCGAAAGAGTTAGGAAAAAAAAGAGGAAAACTTACCACAACGTATGGATTAAAAGGGTAGCTTCCATAAACTGTCCAAGCAATGTCGTTTGCAAAGGATGCCAATGTCAAGATAAAAGGCATGTATTCCACACTCTTTGTTGTTAGCACTAATTTCTGCATCATTTGAGCAAAAGGTTAATTAGGTTATGGGTGCCCTATTTAGAAATAGAATTTGAATTTTTTTCATATATCTAAACTTCAATTTCAATCAAGTATCCAAGGTCTAAATGATATACGATTTTGGCCTAAAATAATTAACAAATCAAATTCAAACAATAACTAAAGAAAATCACATGAGATTAGAACTGATTTTAGCAACTTCTGAACTTGTGAAATCGAAGGAGAAATTAGACATCCATACCTTGCCAAATGGTGAACCGAGATGTTGTAGCACTAGGAGAAATTGGATCGGTTGAAATTGAAAATGTAGACAAAAGAAAAGAAGCTTAGTCAATAACTAGAAGATTGAAACACCAGATTAATTGTAAAGCAACCAAACATTATGGTGGCCTGTATAATGATGATACCTAGTTGTTGTGACCACACTTCTTCTTCCAATAAATTTCTCCCAATATAGATTATTTGTCTTTGCACCATGGATCCAACGACTTCAGGGGCTCCTGGATAGTCAAGACACTTTTTGAATCGGGCTATGACAATATTCATACCTCTGGTTTGATAGCTGCAATATCACCGGAGTTGCTGCAAAAATTAAAACTGAAATATCTCAGTTCAAGGCAATAATATTCAACAGAAATAAGGCAGAAAATTGAAGCAATGCAAATACAGTTTCAGTGAGAGTGACTTAGTATCACTGTTCTAAAAATCCCTTCCAGGCCCCGCCTAGGCGCTAGAAGTACCTAGGCCCCTAGCCATAGGCACCCGCCTAGGCTACTGTTCAAACCGTCTATGCACTAGGGAATTTCAACACAATTGGGTTCTTGGCCTACAACAATGGTAGTCGGGCCCACCTCAGCCTCCCTTGCCTTTCTGGCTGCAATGTGCTTTTTGGTGGACTTGTAGAATGCCCCAAAGAGGATTAGTTAGGCCAGCCCGAAGAATGCGCCCAATCCATAAGGTACCTGAACCAAAGAGTCCATTTTAAGCCCAACCCATTATAAGAAGATGGTGGTCGGAAGAGTTAGAAAAAAAAAAACTTACCACAATGTATGGATCAAAAGATTATGGGTCTGTTTGGTGTACTAACATTATTCAAAATAATATATTCTTTTCAAAAATCAGATTATTGATAAAACAATTGGGCTGAAAGCCCATGTTAGTAAATATGAACTCTCTAGACACAAAAAGTACATGAAAAAGTCATTTTTATAGTGAAACTCCCGAACAAAAATTATCTCATTTCATACATTATAATATATTATAATGGATAATCCGAGTGCAAACGAACGTAGCCTATAAGAAGATGGTGGCCGGAAGAGTTAGAAAAAAAAGAAGAAAACTTACCACAACTTATGGATTAAAAGGGTAGCTGCCATAAACTGTCCAAGCAATGTCGTTTGCAAAGGATGCCAATGTCAAGATAAAAGGCATGTATTCCACACTCTTTGTTGTTAGCACTAATTTCTGCATCATTTGAGCAAAAGGTTAATCGGGTTATGGGTGCCCCAAATAGAAATAGAATTTGAATTTTTTCATATATCTAAAATTCAATTTCAATCAAGCATCCATGGTCTAAATGATATACGATTTTGGCCTAAAATAATTAACAAATCAAATTCAAACAATAACGAAAGATAATCATATGAGATTAGAATTTTTTTAGCAACTTCTGAACTTGTGAAATCGAAGGAGAAATTTGACATCCATACCTTGCCAAATGGTGAAACGAGATGTTGTAGCATAGAAGAAATTGTATCGGTTGAAATTGAAAATGTAGACAAAACAAAAGATGCTTAGTCAATAACTAGAAGATTGAAACACCAGATTAATTATAAAGCAACCAAACATTATGGGTGCATGTATAATGGATGATACCTAGTTGTTGTGACTACACTTCTTCGTCCTTCAATTAACTACTATCGGGTGCAAATGAGCATATCACCTATGGAACAAAAATTAGTGCACATAAGAAATCAACTAAATGAAAATTAGAGGTTAAGGATATGAAGTAAAACCAAAATAAGGAGTGCATGGTAAATGGTGAACAATTGAGCATGGTAGATTGATCAATCAATATCGGATAGAGCCGTTATTAGACATCAGCAATAAAAGAAATGCTAACCATATTACAAAAGAGAGACATATATAGTGTTATTCAGCAAGAAACAAAGTCCAATAATGTTCATTTGTACTATCAACGAAAATAACTTTGATAAAATACTAACTCAGCTAATAAAATCGAAGAATGGAGCTTCTTATAATTTATCCTCTTGACAGTGTTAGCAGTTCAAGAGATTCAGTTTAAAAGTCTCATCAATTCAACACAAAGCCCGAATGCAACAAGATCAAACCAAATAACTCAATCCACTATCAACATGTTCGAAGCAAACATGAACTAAAAACTAATGTACTGACAATTTTCATTTACGCTACACAACCAATCAGATGGACAGATGGTATAGTCTTAGTTGTACTTTCTAGCCAAAGCCATTAAAGAAGGGCTCTGAGAATGAGATTCAATGACAAGGAATATGAGCAATATGACAAGGCCAAAGACATTAGAGAAGCACAAAGAAAGAGTTGAACCAGGGAGAGGAAGAGGCTAGGGGTGTGGGAGTGCAAGAGTGGAAGATGAAACAAAGCCCTTTTTCTTGTAGAAGTTCCCATTTGCTGTGTTGGAAACACAGTTTACAACATCAAGCCCTTCTTCTTGTAGAACCTTTAGTGTATTGGAAAGGGAAAATCTTTCTGGGCTTTGGCAAGCAATAATTTCTACTTGTAGCTCAACTAAGTTCGAGTAGATTTCGATGTTGCAACCGTTGTTAGAAGAACTCGCTTCTCCATGGTTGCCATTTTGTAACAATTTAAGGTTATCCCTTTTGTCTCCCAACACTTTGATGTTGTTATGGACCACTTCCCTGAAAACAAATTAGAATCAATTAAGTAATTACACTTTTGAAGGCAATTCAAAAGAGGGTGGTATTGATGCAAATTTCACATAGCAAATCAAAATCCTAGTTGGAAGACCTACCGAGGGTTTATTATTAGCTAATTAGACATATTACCAAATTGAACTATAGATCCAAATTGGAGGGTGAATAAATTAAGGAAGAAAAGAAGGGGTTGGATTTGGATCTATGCATAAAAAGAAGATCAAGTGTGGGAAAAAGAGCAACCCTACTGTCTCGGTTCAAGGAGTGCGGATGGAGAAGCACTAGAGAAGGACAAGCTCAAACCGATCAATTTGGAGACTTTGACGAGGCGGAGAAGATAAGCCGGCGGTGAAGAATCTGAATTTTTCTCCCCGAGTCCGTCGTTCCATCCTGATTCTCTCTCTTGGGTGCCTTCTCTCAACTTGGAGACGAATTTGTAGACTTTGACGAGCCGGGGAAGATATGTCGGTGGTGAAGAATCTGGATTCTTTCTCCCCGAGCCATCGTTCCATCCTGATTCTCTCTCTCGGGTTCCTTTCCAGAGTTGTTTATTAGTTGAATGAACTTGAGCGCCGCAAAGAATAGAAACTAGAGTTTGAGGGTTTGGCTTTTGGGCTCATTTTTATTCAGCCAAAAATTTTGTTTTCCCTCTTAAAATAATTTTCCCTCCTAAAATAATTTTCCCTCCAATTAAGCCCGCCAATATTTTTTTTCCATATTTTGAATGAAATTTTTGTAAAGTTGATGTAATGCACCTTTCTATATATAAATAAGTTAACATATTCTAAGAGAAAATAATATTAAAAATGCTTAAAAATAATTCACATATATATAATGTGCAATAACTTTATAAGTACTAACAATTATAGCAAGTTTATATATTTGAATGAAAGATCTTAATTAGTGAAATATATGATTATAAAAAGTTCATGTAATTTAAAACGGATCATGATAAACCCAAAAATAGAAAACATTGTATACCTTTTTTTGGGAGAGCCTCCTAGGAACCCTAGTTTGTCGGGGGCTCCGCCCCCGAACCCTTGGCGAATACTTATCAACATCAAGTATATGAAGGAATATAACATTTTCTTATAAGAATGCACTGTTCTAATTAAAGGAATATAACTATTTCTTATAAGATTAAACGACTCTAAAGGAATATAACAATATCTTATAAGAATGAATGATTCTAAATGAATATAATGATTTCTTATAAGAATGAACGATTCTAAAGGAATATAGCGATTTCTCATAAAAATGAACGATTCTAAAGGAATATAGCGATTTTATAAGAATGAACGATTCTAAAGGAATATAATGATTTCTTATAAGAATGAACAATTCTAAACAATTATAAGAATGAATGATTCTAAAGGAATGTAATGATTTCTTATAAGAATGAACGATTCTACAATAATATAACGTTTTCTTATAAGAATGAACAGTTCTAATCAAAGGAATATAGCGATTTCTTATAAGATTGAACGATTCTAAAGGAATATAACAATATCGTATAATAATGAACGGTTCTAAAGGAATATAACGATTTCTTATAAGAATGAACGATTCTAAATAGATAATGATTTCTTATACAAAAGAACGATTCTAAAGAAATATAATGATTTCTTATAAGAATGAAAGATTCTAAAGAATTATAAGAAAATGATTCTACAGGAATGTAATGATTTCTTATAAGACTGAACGATTCTAAAATAATATAACGATTTGTTATAAGAAGTGAACTTTCCTAAAGTGGTCATTTCAACATCGACCTAAAAACCACTAATATATAAAAAAAAGGTGAGACTTTATCCATTCTTGTAACTTTTTTTTTTATTTAGAAGGTGCGTGGATCCGATTTTATATGTGAAATAGTTAAAGATATCAACATATCATCCGACTTGTTTAATATTGACTCATCGAAATTTAATAGTTATTGATATCGATTGGAATAATTGAAATTAATTTTCTAGGTCAAATATGAGGAAATCGAAATAACTCATTCCTACAACGAGTTTTAGTTTTGATTTACGACATTCCCAAAACAAGAATTGGGTTGATTGATTCACAATTCCATAAACTCCAAACCTATGTAGTGAATATTGAAGAATCCTTCTAAGTTAGGGTTGTCAATTACCCACGGGTGACCGACCCATCCGTTTAACCGACACGAAATAAATGGGAGAAATTCCAAACAAAGCGAGTGATGGGCGGTTCAGATGATTGGCGAAACAGGTTATGGGTCGGGTAAGGGTGAGATTTTATCACCTAATAACCCGATCCGTCAATCGACCAGTCAACTAACCTTACCCATCACCTGTTTCACCCAAACCACCCGTATAACCCATTTAGCCCATTATTCTAATATGTGTATGGGCATTTGAAGTCACATGTATAACACCCATTTCAGGCCCTTGATAAATGAGATCATTTGTTTCCCAGGTAACCCTTTTATTTGCATCCGTTCTACTTTCTAAGTAATTCTAACCCTAGTATATATTTTACAAGATAAAGATATTGTCGCTGCTCACTACCTCTCCTATTCTAACCCTACTATGTGTTTGTTTCCCAATTAACATGATGTATTGAATATTATTACTTATGGGATTTGTTTTTGTTTATGTATGGATTATGGATATTTATTTTAGTTTATGTATAAAAATTTATTTATAGACATAAAATACAGCGGATATAGGGGTGAATGGGTCACCCATATAACCAGCGGGTGAAAGGTGGTTTGGATGATGGCATGGGTAGAACATTTAACGGATGACGGGTGGGTCAGGTGGATCATTTTAACTTACGGGTCAAGTGGTAGAAGTGTTCCACCCAACCTATTGACAACCTTGTTCAAGTTTTGATTTATGAGGACTTCATTACGTCCCTTATAGTTTAAGGTTTGTCAATCATCATGATAATTTGACTACATCTACATGTCACATAGTTTGACCAAAATACACTCGTATTTAATACTTCTTTTCGTTTTAAAATATAGATCTTTTTTCACTTTTCACAGATTTTAAGACAAGTTTAAAATATAATAAATAAAATTGATGAGATGTTATTTTTTATGTACAAAATTAATTTGAGAATGAATCAGATAAATATTATCCAATGGATGAGATTTATTAGTATTAAAATTATATTAAAACTATATATAAATTAATTAAGTCACGACGTCCCATCTTAATACTCCGCATTATCCAATGGGTCAATATTGTTTTTATTTTTGACAAATTTTGTCATTGATTCATTCAAAATAGATGTACGCCGTACATTTTAAAATTACGGAGTAGATTTTAAGCTAAAAGCCTATATTGTAAATCAGAGATAGACAGATAGTACAATCATTGTGGGTTTTATTCCTCATCTTTAAGACCATTAAGAAGCATATTAAGTGCTAAATTATTGTGGGTTTTATTCTTCATCTTTAATATCGGTTTTTTTAATCTATGCCCTAAGGGCATAGGTTAAGCATTTCATTTAAGAGAACTAAAACCCTATTAGGAAACTAATAAATTCTTTTAAAAAATAAATAAATACAATTTAATAAAAATTATTGTTCATAAAAACATGATATTTTATCCTAAATCCTAAAAATAAAGAGAGTACATAATTTGACTCAATTACCCTTCTTATCAATTTTTTACTTTTACGTAAATTTAAATTATGGAATATTTTCTGATTTGGTTTAGATTTACTCCTTCAAATTTAAAGTACAACTTCCTCAATTAATGTTACTAAATTGAATTGATTTGGTTTGATTTCTATGTTTTTTTTCCTTTTTCAGAAAGGGTAAAACTGAAAAAAATGTGTACATAAATAGCTAAAACATCATATTTTATTGAATAAGGAAAAACCCCTAAAACATCATATTTTTATAAACGGAGAAAATACTATTTTAAGGAGCTTAACCTATACCATGACATAGGTTAAAAAAATCATATTAATATATAAATGATCCATATGACTATATATACATGATCCATACGACCATATCTATTTTTTCATTTTTTTAGTAAGTTCCTTACAATATTAATTCGCCCTTCCAATATCACAAGTAACATGCATCATCCCACCAATTCTTATTAATTTAAATATTGGTGGGTTTGAGTTATATTATTGTTGTGACACGATATGAAAGGAGTAAAACGGTTACATTCGGGTAAAATATTCTGAAAGTAAGAGTGAATATATACGTACCTATTTCCGTTTGTAAAAGTTAGATTATTGAACAACAATCAAACTTATCATGCGAGGATTGCGTGTGTTGAATTGAGAAATCAATTTTGGGTCATATCTTTGAGTGTTTCTTTGCTGATGGTAAGTGTATACAGTATATAGTTCGGAATGTGCTGGCTTAAAACAGATGATATCTATGTTGTAAGTTGTGACTTGAAAAGTGTAAAATTGGAAGTGAATCTCCTCAATGCATATATAGATTATTTGCCGTTATCCTCCGGCGCCATGGATCCGAAACAGCAATGATAGTTTGGATTACATTTGATATTCTACATGGCCTTCTTATGATTTAGAGGATTCTTGTTCAGAAGTGTGTGGCTGAATCCTGGGCGAAGGCGGTTAACGGGTCGGGTATCCGGATCCAGAGCCGTTTCGTGAATTGGGCTCTTGGCCCACAACAATGGTAGTCAGGCCCACCTCAACCTCCTTTGCCTTTCTGGCTGCAATCTGCTGCTTGGTGGACTTGTAAAATGTTGCATAGAGGATCAGTTGGGCCAGCCCGAAGAGTGAGCCCAGCCCATTAGGTGCCTGAACCAAAGAAAGCCCATTTTGAGCCCAGCCCATTATAAGAAGATGGTGGAAGAGTTAAAATAGAGAAGGCTTACAGCAATGTATGGATCAAAAGGGCGGATGGCATAGACTGTCCAAGCAATGCCATTTGCAAAGGATGCCAATGACAAGAAAAAAGGCATGTATTCCACACTCTTTGTTGTTAACACTAATTTCTGCATCATTTGAGCAAAAGGTTAAATCAAATCAACTTTGATGCATTTTAACTTAATATAGTTATGGGCGCCCCCATTTTGACCTGACCTCTCAGATCCCGCTTGAGCGGGACTATACTGGGCAACGATGTCGACTCTTTATGAGGTTCACATTAAAGGGTAAAAATGGTAGAATTGATTTACCATGACAGACAAAGGGGCGGCATACATCATGATGTTGGAGACAATAGCCACCATGCCGACCACCGTAGTCCTGCGGTGGGTGGTGTGGGCGAGGTTGAGCACGAGCGCCGCCAACACCGCCACAACGACGACCTCGGCCGCCGCTATCCCGGCCACCTTGATCTTCTGGCGCTTGTCGTATGAGTAGACTATGAAGAGAGTGAGATAGACGATCTCAATCACCACTCCGGCGCCGTTGATGGTGACGACGAGGGTGCTGTCGGGCTTCACGAATGGAAGCCCGTACAAGACCCATAACATGCAGTTCATGAAGGTGGCTAGGTAGGGCACTGGCGAATATTGCTCAACTGACCCTTTCTTTACAATTTTTATAAATGTTGGCCTGTCAAAACAAACATAAAAAATGATTAATTATACTATAAGTAAAATTCAATCTGGCTCAACTTAATCAATTACGATCCGATTCGGTTTTGGACAGATGCCTGACGACTCGATATATATAATCAAAGGGTTTATTTTTAAGAAGTGACAAAATTCTGGCTATTTGTGAAATTTTGGGTAAATATACAAAATTTTCAATTATTTACCGTACGTAAAGTTTTGAAAGGAACATTAATATTTACTGGTAAGTACGTGTGTTTCCAAACTATCATGATTGAAAAGCTTGTTTCTTAGGAAGGTATGGCTAAAGTTGTGCTAGTAGATCCAATATAGCCATGGCAAACAAATGGAGTTATTTAATGCGAAAAATATAAGTTCAGAACATGTGTGAATATTTTGGTTGCAAAATGGGGTAAAAAAACATTGTGTACAGTAAAAAAAATCTGAATTGGCGTTCAAATATTTGAGCTGTAAAAAGTCACACCATATCATTGAATTCCCAAAACATAAAATACCTACACAAGTCTCTAAAATCATTCATTGCTTAGCTTGAAACGTTATAAAACATAAAATAGAATAAAAATCGAGCGTTTCTTTTGTTTCTCTAAGTCTAATTTCTAGCCATAAATTGACATTCAACATATGTTCTAACTAACTATAACTCTTGGGAAATCATTATGAAGCAAATTAAATGCAAGCTAACTAACAAGACTCCCCACCCATGTGATAAACACAACAGAAATGATCACGCCCTTTGTGTTTATGACCATAATACTTTAATTAGTAGCATCTAATTGATACTTACGCTGGAGACAAGAACAAGAAGAAGGCAATGACATTTCCTGAAGAGAAATCAAGAGACATAAAAGAACACAAAACCCATATCAGTCTCAGTATATACTCATCAAAAATCAGCCAAAAAAGAGTTTTTAAGACTAAAAAATCTCAAATTTTGAGTATTAATTGGGATAAAATAAAACAAAAAAATACCCAGAACGCCAACTCCAAAACGCAAAGCAGCAGCTGAAACCATGGCTTTTTCTCTGCAAGAGATCTAAAGGGAGACTCTTGGTAATGGGAAAAAGAGAGATAGAAAAGAGAGCAAAAGTTTAGAAGGTCACTAGTTTTTTGCCTTCCTTTTAGTTTGTGAATGATATTATGTGTGTGTTTGGAGTGAAGAAGATGGGAGTTTGGTAGATGAAATTGTAGGGTTTATATAGAAATTAATCAGGAAAGAAGACACTCAGGTCTCGTTTGGTTCTATGCCTAGTGTATATGGAATAGGATTAGATATATGGCCTATTCCGTATTTAGTGTTTGGTATGAAATAAAATTTAGGTATGATTTATTCTTATTCTCTCAAAATACACATGAACTTATATCTTATTTTTGAGATGAGTATAAGTGAAATATATTTCAATTCGATTTCTGGTATAGAAACAAACAGAACCTAAAAAAAAGCTTGTTTAATTGGTTTGGAGGTGGTTGTGATCCGGAGGAAAAGTTAAACACATGGGTATGGAGAGAGTGAGAAGAAGGTATTAATTGGAAACTTGATTGAGAAAGTAGAAAGTGGGAGCAAAAGTTGGCACTATCTTCAAGATTCTCACTTGGAGATTGTTTGGATTGATTCATATGATTGAGTTAGGAACCTAATTTCACTAGTTAGGTTGGTTGAGTATTAGAACTCTTACACAGTTTGAATTCGAAATTTAATGGATTGTATCATTGTTAGTATATAAAGTTCTCACGTCGAAAGTTGGGATCAATAAAGTTTGGTTTATAAGGTTACTGGATTAAAATAGTTGTACTTGTATGGGCGAGTTGAAATCTAAATTTCTTAGCTTATATGTGCGTATGTGCGCTAATATGCACATAATCCTGGTGAGTTGGTCTACTATGTAGGCAAGTGTTTTAATAGTCTTTCTAGGTGATACTTTATTCATTCGTTTAAGCTTTTGGATTCAAAAGATGCGTGGATCCGATCTTATATATGAAATAATCCGTTAGTATTGACTCACCCGAATTTAATTAACAGGTATTGATATCGATTGGAATAATTGAAATTAAGTACACTTTTTTCTAGGTCAAGTAAAGAAATCGGAATGACTCATATATTCTTATAACGAGTTTTAGTTTTGATTTACGAGATTCCCAAAACAACAAATTGGGTTGATTGATTCACAAATCCATAAACTCCAAACCTATCTAGTGAATACCGAAGAATCCTTCAAATAGTTGTTTATGAGGAAGAGTCCACTACGTCAATTTATTCCTTATAGATCATCGAGGTTTGTCAATCGTCATGATAATTTGACTACTTCAACGTGTCACATATTTTGGTCAAAATACACTCGAAATTAATACTTCTTCTATTTTACAATATAGTTTTCTTTTTCACTTTTTACAGATTTTAAAACAAACTTAAAATAAAATAAATAAAATTAATGAGATATTATTTTTTATGTATAAAACTAATTTGAGAATGAATCATATAAATATTACACAATGGGTGAAAGTTTTTAGTATTAAAAAGGACATTGAAACTAGATATAAATTGACCTCCCAAATTCCGCTCAAGCAGAGCTACACTAGGTTAATGTTGTTGTTATTTTTAGCAAAATTTGTCATTAATTGATTTAAAATAGACATATATTGTGAAATTATATTTTGAGCTAAAAAAATTTATACCCCTCCGTTACAAAATATTTTTCATTCTAGACTTTTTTTTGTTTTAAAATTATCGTCATTTTAAAATTTTTGTCATCTACTTTACAATTATACCCTTATATTTATTTTTATTTTTTAATTAACGAGGGAATATTTGTTAGTAGTAATATTGGAAAATAAAACAAAATAGAATAATAAATAGGGTCATATATATCTATTTACTACTTTTCTTAAAAAATGTGAAATTATCTAAAATGACAATTATTTCATAACGGAGGGAGTATTAGAAAACAGAGGTAGTACAATTGTGGGTTTTGTTCCTCATCTTTAAGAGCATTAAGAAGCATATTAAGTGCTAAATGTTTCTATTTTGAGGGTTTACTAATTAAGAAGCATATTAAGTGTTAAATGCTTCTATTTAAGAGCCGAATTCAGTAGAGTTTGTTAGGTGAAGTTCTAAAACCATATAATAATTTAGTGGGCAACATGTATGGAGAAACTGATATTGGTAGGGTCTTTCCCAAAATGAGCCCACGAAATACCCGTTCCGGACGTACACTACAAAAAAAAGCGGATTTAGCGACCATATTTATGGTCGCTAAATGCAAAATATGGTCGCTAAATGCATTTAGCGACCATATTGTGGTTGCTAAAAATGGTCGCTAAAAGGTCGCTCGCTAACCACTTAGCGACCATATGGTCGCCAATTTTAGCGACCATTGCGACCATATGGTCGCTACAATCAGCGACCATATGGTCGCTATTTAGCGACCGTGGTCGCCGTTGGTCGCAACCAATGCAGCGACCAATCTGGCGACCATAGCGACCACCTGGTCGCTAAAAGCAGCGACCACCTGGTCGCTAAAAGCAGCGACCACCTGGTCGCTAAAAGCAGCGACCATATGGTCGCTACTGGTCGCTGCTTTTAGCGACCATATGGTCGCTAAAAGCACCAAAAAAACGCACGGGGGACGCCTTTCTCTGGTTCGAAGGCGCACGATCGTGCACAAAGGTGCACGATCCTGTTGTAAATTAGCGACCATATGGTCGCTAATTGTTTTTAATTTAAAAAAAATAATTACGAAATATTATAAATAATTACTAATTAATATAAATAGTTAATATTTAACGAATCATTAATTACTAGAAATTCATTAATTTCCATAAATTCATTAATTTACATAAATTCATTAATTTACATAAATTCAAATAATTTACAATAATATAATAAAATTACGCTAATCTACACGGCTTCGCCGGAGCCGTCGGGACCGGATCGGCGGGACGTTCCCTCACCCCCTTGGGACCGGCGCATCCACTCCTCGAACGTCGAGAACTTACTCTTGAGCTCATCCACATCTTGCCTAAGGCTGATGTTTTCCTGCGATAATTCCGCCACACGAGGAGGTGCACGACGCGGCGCCGTCAATCGGTCGTCGTAAAACTCATGGGCGGCGTTGCCAAGGCCGAAGACGGCACCTCCCGGGCCCACCCCCCAGCGGTCGTAAGAAAGGCATCACACGGGTCCTGAAAGGACGGCGGGGTGCCCGTTTCCGCCGACCTCTGGGTGAGGATCTCCTGGGTCCGAGCCTAATCACGCAAATAATTAAAATAAAACAACAACAACAACAAATCAAAAACAACATCAATCAACAACAAACAACAACTAAATCATTTACAACATCAACAACAAATCAACAACAACAACAAAAATCAACAATAACACCACCATTTAGCGACAAGAAGCAACAAGCACAAACAACAACAACAACAAACAACAACAACATCAACATGAACAACAAACAACAACAACATCAACATCAACAACAACAACATCAACATCAACATCAACAACAACAACAACAACAAACAACAACATCAACAACAACAACAACAAACAACAACATCATCAACAACAACAACATCAACATCAACATCAACAACAACAACAAAAACAAACAACAACAACAACAACAACTTCTCAATCAAACAAACAACAACAACAACAACACAACACCAACTCATTTTCAAATCGAGGAAAATGAGGAAAAATAATCAAAACTTACAGCGATTAAGGACGACCGCTCGTCTATAAAATGTCGATCGGCGCCCTGCGTGTGCGTCTCGATGAGAAGCTCGAGAGGCGTGATGGGGCATTGCAGGTGTTGCTCCTACGAAATTCATTAAGGGTGTTACGAACTATTAAAAAAAACTAACTTAATTTAATTTTAATCAAATTAAGATAAAATACTTACCAAGCGACGCATGGTGTCGAGGTGGGACCTCGAACCACTACTGTGGCTCACCGGATTGGCATTCCGGATTGCCTTCTGGCGAGCACACTTGGCTTTGAACTCATCTGTGGCCCAATCCGTCGTCTGCCACTTCTCCCAAGTGGCGGATTGGATGAAGTTCGGCCTCTTCCTGGAATTTCGATGCTTCCCGATCAAGTCATCGTATCTCTTCTTCGCTCTCTTCCCGATCAAGTCATCGTATCTCTTCTTCGGCCTCTTCTTAGCGACCAAGTGGTCGCCAAAAACGCGGGATATTACCCGCCAAAATAGATGTGCCGCGCCAAAACATCTGACCAATTCAGCGACCATATGGTCGCTGACGTTTGCGACCATATGGTCGCTATAACGCTAGCGACCATATGGTCGTTGAAGGTTGCGACCATATGGTCGCTGAGATGTGTTCTTCTAGTTGCGACCATATGGTCGCAAACTTCAGCGACCATATGGTCGCTACATGCTAGCGGGAAATTAGCCCGCCCACTTTTTGCGACTATAAAGGCCTAGCGACCATGTGGTCACCCATTTTAGCGACCACGTGGTCGCGAATTTGGTTTTATTTTTTTCCCCGTTTTGACGTCCAGATTTGCGACCATTGGCGACCATATGGTCGCTAATTAGCGACCATATTTCGTGGTCGCAAAAATATGGTCGCTAAATCTGCAGAATGGTGTAGTGGTAGAGCGGTGCTGACCGATCGAATCGGGTGAGCCAAAGGTAAGACCAGAAAAATCCCTTCGTTCTATTCTACTTGTCACTTTAGCGTTGATTTTGTGTTCAATAAAACATGTCATTTTAAATATTTTATTCATAATTTTCCAAATATAACCCTTCATTTATTACCTAAATATCCCTCCTAAATTAATTATATTTCACTTTTTTATGAACAATTATTATGTGAATCAATTTTATAGGTTAAAGAAAAAAAATAAAAATTAATGTAAATTGTATTTAATAGGGGCATTTTAGCAAGATATTAAAGTGTCTTAATATGTTTGAATTTAGCTAAAATGACAAGTAGAATAGAATGGAGGGAGTAGTAATTTAGTGAACCCTAGGAAAATAATTTAAGAGAAAAAAATTAAAATTAGATTTGGTGATATAAAAAGGCCCATGTTATGCACCGCCCCATAAAATTAGTTTGCAACATTCAATTTATTAAAAATTACAAAACTACTCCAAACATATTTTTCCTCTCTTTTCCACATTCTCTAGTGTCTGAAACCCTAATTCAAATCTAAATTTCTATATATTGTTATTTCTTAACGAATGTCGAGTGACAATGAAAAAGTTCTCACGACGAATTATATAGTTGAGATTCAATGGCACCTTCAATCTTCATATAAGCGTTATTCAATTTTCGGAATTGTATATGCACGTGTACAGATTGCGTGCAAAACAACTATGCACGCAATTAAGTCGTGTGCAAAAATGCTTTGCACGTCGAACACTGGCGTGCATAAAACATGTGCACGCATTTTTTGTGTGCAAATAAGCAGCGCACAACCAATTATTGTGTGGATATTAGAGAGGCGGTGCGACGAGACGATGATGGAGTGTGGTGTGGACGGAAGTGAAGAGGAAGGACGGTGAGAAGGAATCGTCGCCGGCCGATCGTGAAAATCTTCAATACTGTCGGGGAAGAGTTGAGGAAGGAAGGACCGAAGGAATAGAATTGAAGGAGAAGGGTTTTGGGCTTATTTTGTAATATTAGGTAAAATAAAACCTGCAAACTAAAATGGGGGTGCGCTGCATAGCTCGTATGTATAAAAATCTCATCTTAATTATTGATACTCCCTCCGATTCAAAATAAGTGTCGTTTTAGTTTTCGACATAAGATTTAAGAAAAGTATTAATTAACCTCAAAAATATAAATTGTTTATAAATTTTACCACTCATCACCTTTTTTAGCCAATGAATAAATAACATTAATTAATAAAAACACATTCCAATAACAATTCTCATAAATAACTCCTAATTAATTGTCTAGAAAACTTAAAACGACACATTAACTGAATCAAATTTAAAGTGCTAAAACGACACTTAATTTGAATCAAAATGAATATTTTATTTAACAATTGAGATCTTTTTAACCCCACTTATAAAATTAAAATACAATTCTACTCAAATACATTCCTTTAAGAGCATATCAAGTTCAATTCAAATTTGTATTCTAAAATGGCTTGACTTATCCATTACCATATACACGACGACCGAAAGTTGCATGGCGTACTACCTTAATTACCTACATTATACCATGACATATCCAATCCTTGCCACACTATACATGTATAGATTTGCCCACCTTCTACATTTATTATTATCTACATTTAATTTTGTGCCCGCCCAAAGAAAACCAATCCTAATCTCTTAAGGTTGACGATTTTTTATTATATTTTTAATTTTTCTATTTCGATTTTGAAAATTCATGAAAGTAGTGTGTTTGTTTTTTGCTATTTCAAAAAAAAAAATCTAGTGTGCTTTTGACAAGGTAAAAAAGTTGAAGTCTTCGGAAATGACAAGTATTTTCAAGTTGAGGGAATAGTATTTTTAAGTAACGTTTGTTGTTTTGAAAAACATTAGGAGTATTTAACAATACTCCGTATAATTAAAGGTAGAGATAGATTTTTACTTTTTAGAAACTATTCTTATTAAAATCTATCTAGTATAATTGTAAACAAAAATCAAGTCTTTGTAAAAAATTGAGCCACTTGACAATTTAAAATATTTTTTTAATTTTTTCTAAAATACTTTCACTTATCCAGTATCTCAAACCACTACCCATTAACAAATTAATATTTTGTAATTTTTACTAAGAAAATAATTTATTTTTTTAAACCACTTTCACCTTACCCACTTTTTTCACTATCCCAAAAACCACCACCGACTAACAAGTTAATATTTTGTAATTCTTTATTAAAAGAGATGTGATTTGTGAAAATGTGTTTGTAAATTTTTTTTAAGAACTAGTCGAAAATAATTTATAAATGAATTTTATATTAAATTCGTACAAGATACATGAAAAACACTAAAAAAATGTGATTTATTCGTGAAAAATGTGTTCGAGAAATTTTTTTAAGAATAAGTGTAAAATAATTTTTATATTAAACTTGTATAAGGTATGAGAATACAAGTGTAAATTTAAATTAGTTTCAAACCATTTCTGCCACCGTTATTGCTATTACTACGTCAATCATTATCACTTGTCCTTAAAATTTGCCCATCAAGTTAATTAAGCAATTTTGAATTACGTAAAATCAGATATTGATAATCTATACATGATCGATACATATCTTCTATTTTTTCCTATTTTCAGTAACTTCCTTCCAATATCACAAGCTACATGCATCTCACCAATTCTAATTAATTTAATTATTTGTGGGTTTGAGTTATATTATTGTTGTGACACGATATGAAGGAGTAAAACGGTTACAATCAGGAAAAATATTCTAAACGTAAAGAATATATACGCACCTATTTCCGTTTGTAAAATTAAGTTAAGATTATTGAACAACAATTAAACTTATCCTGCGAGGATTGCGTGTGTTGAATTGAGAAATCATGTGCACTAGATCGAATTACATTTTTGAAATAAAACAAAAGGCCTAAGTTTTATAACTAAATCAATCATATCATATCATCTTTGCTGAAGCAAACCAAATCAAGTTCAAGGGCTATGAAATTAAGTTATCTCTTTATTTAATGGATAATAACATTATTTCACGTGTATATATATAATTAGATATGATTATAAGTGTAGCATTAGAGCGGTTAAAACCCGACCCAATCAAAAAATCGATCCGAACCGTCCGAAAATTTTAGGATTAAAACTTGACCTGAAAATCAGTGGATCATAGAAAGACTCGAATCTGCCTAACTTGAACCTAATTAGGTTGAAATCCGAAACCTGTTGGGTTGATCCGAATTATTTTTTTGAAGAAAAATTAAAACGTTTATTTTAACTATTATAATATACTTTATTATCAAAATATTAAAATACATTTTTATTATTAAAAAATATTACAACAATAACTTTGACCCAATGAGGTTCCGCTACAGCGGAATCTGGGGGTCAAGATAGAGATACTCCTGCACAAGGAAAGGGGGTACACCCGATAAACCCAAGAAAAACTGAAATTCAGCTATGTGACAATAATAACTGAATTTAGTTAGAATGCACCAAATTATTAAAAGCCAATGAGCATGAGGATGCGTCCCAATATTATTAAAATAATATTTTAATTAAATAAAAATTTTATTATTAAAAATTTTATTTAATTAAAATATTGATTTAATAATCATAAAATATTGGTACTCTTGATCTGTTGAGTTGACTTGAACCCGCATGATAACCCGCTATAACTCAACACGATTCGACCAGTAACGTGATTGACCCGAATTCGTACTTATCCGAACCCGATCAAACCGAACCTTTTAACAGGTCTAATAATAGGCATGAATTATTATATGTTAGGTTGTATATTAGAAAGTGAATTAGAGCATATGATAATTAGGTTAGCCATGTACATCTTGTGAGAGGTGGGGCATGCAATTGTTGCTCCTCAACAGACTCCTGATTTTTGCAGGAATTTATGTATCACTGTTAAATCTCAAAAAAATATTGTAGTACAAAATTGAAGAGAAGGAAAAAGGCAATTTACCAAGAACAAGCAAGTGGGTCATCATCTAAATTTGTACATGTCTATTTCCATGAAAATAAATTTTGTGCATTCAATTATTCTGAGGCAAATCAAGATTCTTTGTACCAGCATTTACATATGACATATAGCATCTCAATCCAAGCTCCTTCCATGGATAAGTCTGATTGTTCATTAACATAATGTGGAGTGAACTCCAAAAAGAATGATGATTTTTAACCTCAACAATCTGATTTTCAATATCAAAAAAAATGGAATAAGTTTTCCCCTTCCTACCCCTAACTAAAAAAATATCATCAGAGATGAAATTCCGAATGTCCCTGATATCGAATAAAAGATCAAAATTGTTGTAACTAGAACCATTACTCTAACTATGAATGTTTTTTTCTGTATAATTTCGACTCGTATTTTCACTGCTACTGGTATTGTGAATAGGATCAAGACTTCTCATTGATTTACTTAGCCCACACCTATGTTTGAACTCCCCCTTAGACAACATCGAATTAAACCACCACTTTTTGTTGGCCAATTTAAATACACGATAAATTTTGTATATAAGTTTTATCAATCTTATATATTAGATTTTCAGTTCAACTTCTCCGTGCAAAAAGCTTATTTACAGAGTTAAATTTTGGTAGGTCCTTTTGAATCAAATTTTATGTTAGGAATCAAGATATTGTCTTTTTTTGCTTTTTTTTTTTTTTGTATTTTGTACATTTCTCTTTGTAATTATTAATAATTTATTAATATTGATTTTCAAGAAAATAAAAAAGTAGAGCAATGGAAGAGAACACTATAGTAATTTATTACGAGTAATAATTTATTAATATTTTTTGTTTTTGTGGCAGACATGATGGAGTTACTTGACAAACTTCTAAATAGATGGACTCGAGTTTTGGTCTCGTTCAAAATCATTTGGGGCCAGGTCGCTAATGTGTTTCGCGGCTTCAAAAGATCCTTCATCCCGATAGAGGGAACGTTAACAGTCCTTTTCGCACATACCGTGATGGTTTGACCTATTGCGCGCCGGGCGCTATGTATTAGTGCTTTACTCGCCTCGAACCTACACTCTTTTCTAGTCTACCTTTTTGATTGTTTGTACTATTGGTTTCTCATGTTGCTCTTCTTTGGCTTTCTTGTGCCTCACCTAGCTGGTTTAGACTGTTGTCTCAGACAGCTTCTCGGTGAACCAGATTTGTCTGGTCTACTGAATTTTTACCTAGTTAAAAAAATAGACATTTTAAATTGTGTGAAAAATGCTAAATAGATAAATACTCCCTTGAGTGATAAGATAAGAGACCATATTAAAAATAATTATCTAAATTTATTTTTTTTAGATTTTTTTAATCATTTTATAGAGTTATAAAAAATTCAATTAGATTTTTTTTTCAAAATCTAGGTTCTTAATTTTTATAGGGACATTGAATTGGATAGAAAGATATATAGAATGAATTAAGCCTGAAGAAAGCCTCATTCCACTAACAATGCAATAAAATTTCACCTTTAATCCAACTTGAAAAATCGAAGGAATCATTGTATTCATTTTAATGCTCTATTTTTTATTTTTATTTTTTTGGTAGAAATGCTCTATTTTTCTATTTGTCTCAGCAATTAGTGCTTACAAGTTTGAAGTACCAATTACGTCTAGCAAAATGAGATGTAAATTTTTTTTAAATGTTTGTCTAGGAATTTGAATTCGAATCTTTGTAATAGTGGGTACAGAAAAATTAAATTGAAAGAGTCATTTTATTTAAAATCTTATAGTATTCGATCAGAACATAGAACAGTTTTAACTGATCAAACAGGTGGGAGATTAAAAAAATTATTACAAGTTGAAGTGCATGTACATTCTCACCTAAATGGTTGTATATACGTTCAATTGAGATGAAGTCTTGGATTGCGTGCTTTGGGAGTTCAAAAGTGTCCTCTATTTCAAAGGGCTTTCACCAAGAACTTCACGCCACTAACTTAAAATTATTATTTCTGATTTATACGGTGTAAAATGCTGAATGTTAGGTCATCCGTTTAGTTTTATTTGTTTTTTTAGACTCAAAATCGTATTTATAAAAAATTATCTTTTTATGTATTTTAACTAAAGGTATTTTGGTATAATTTAAATTTTTTAAAATATATATTTAAAAATATAAAATGACAAGTAGAACTAAATGAAAGAAGTATAATATTGTGATGTAATTTTTAGGCCTTCAACAATACTATGTCGTACGAGTTAATTTGTAACTAAAGTCTAAAGAGATGGTTTTTATATGTTTTAGTTAATGACTATGTCGTACGAGTTAATTTGTAACTAAAGTCTAAAGAGATGGTTTTTATATGTTTTAGTTAATGACAAACTCGTGTGTTTAAAACATCTCGATCCATTAAAAAAGAAGAAGCTATTCAAAACATGTTTTTCTTGCATTGATTAGTGGTGGTTTACACTATATATAACATGCATGTATGTAGTTAAAATTGGGCTAATCACTTGGGTTATATATTCAACCTTTTAATTAATTAAATAAAACGACAATACTTACAATATACTCTCAACAAAATGTACACTTGACATGTTTTTTTCTTATTCACCGATAGTTGATTAGTAACTAGAGCTGTCAAACGGGTTGGTTAGGTTGGGTTCGGGTCCGGTTATTTTGGGTTCGGGTTTAGTCGGGTTTGGATCGTAACAGGTCATCGGTCAAATCGGGTCGGGTCATTTTATTTTCGGGCGGGTTGGGGCGACCCAACAAAACAAGATAATCGAATTTTTTACAATTATTAAAATATTATTTTATTTACAAAATGATTTTTAATAATGATCTATTACTTTTATATACTCCGTATTTTAATAATAAAATATATTATAATTTTTAAAATATATTATTTATATTCTAAAAATGTAAAAAATCGATTTAACCCAATGAGTTTCGGGTTTGAACCCAATAGGTTTCGGGTATATTGGGTTCGGTTTATTTTGGGTTCGGTTTAGCCGGGTCAGCTTTTGACAGCTCTGTTGATTACCCAAACAATCAATTATTCTTGTAGTCAACTGTTAAATGATACTATTCCGTACGGATTAACAGATAATTAATCTCAAAACCGAAAATTAATGAGGGATAGCTTTTGGAATTAAAGACGAAGCGTGCACTCTGAATCTATAGGATAGTTGTTAAACGTGCATTCCTTAATTTGGTAACATCAACAACGAATCACACCACCACACCCTTGGGATGGCGAAGGAGAATTTGCAATAATAACAACAAAACCCAAGGATAAACGATGAGCACTAAAATGTTTAAAATTAAACGTTATGTATTCGATTATTTATTTGACATCTTTCTCGATGGTTTAGAATATTAAGCATGTTGTTAACAAAGGTAATACGGAGTATATAATTAATGATAATGTGATTGATAAAATTCCCCAATTGGATCACTCATTTCTCTTAAACCGCATTCGGAATCATCCAGAATTTTTAGTTCCCATCCGCACAAATTTTTTAGTTCTCATCGTAAGGTTGCGGTGTTTTGAGAATAAAACTTATCCCGCTTCTGAAATCTAAAGAAAAAC
The DNA here is from genome assembly GCA_964016875.1 of Fallopia convolvulus. Taxonomy (NCBI): domain Eukaryota; kingdom Viridiplantae; phylum Streptophyta; class Magnoliopsida; order Caryophyllales; family Polygonaceae; genus Fallopia; species Fallopia convolvulus. Next base: position 3,811,625 of record OZ024728.1, on the reverse strand, counting down.
CAGCATAGTATATATACCATTGAGTTACTCATCCTATTATCAATTGGTTTTAGAATAGAACCTCATAAGCTTATGTGTTAGGGGCCTAACGCGCTTGTGCGTTCGTACGGAGACATCCTCAATATACCTACCTATCGGCTCACAAACTTTCTCCTAATGGTTTTGGTCATGTTACTAGTATCGCCAATTGATTCTAGAATGGAACCCTGTGGCGCGCCTTATGTGTTGGGCCTAATATGCAGGTGCGCTCATACAGACACGTCCCCAGTCTACCTACCTACCAGTCCATGGACTTTTTTACCGGTTCTTCTAAACCTTAATTGTTTGGTTATCATGTTTATTATGAGAACAATGACATTAATTAATTGCATTCAATCCGAACTCACAAGAAGATCACACCAACACTTAGAATATATTCCTAATTAAAATTTTAGTACTATATCCTAACCACACATTCCCTAAACGTTTAACAACTAACACGTACGTACGAGTTCCTTGTTTCCAGAGCATAAAATTAGTAGATCTTATTGATCGAGCAATGAGCACATTGAAGAATTCAAACTCAATTTGATTAACACAATGGAAATACATAAAGGCTATAGACCTATATAACGGATAGTGAAAGTACAAATGAAATGGAAATTTTTGGGAAACTTCTTTCGTAATACATTAATGTATTTATAAATGCTTATTCGCAATGCACATTGTCTACCGGGCTACCGGCCAAAAAAAAAAAAAAAAAGCAATCTCAAGATTTATGACATAAAGAATAATGCAAGTCCTTTAATATTCGCTGATTTTTTCTAAAAACAAATTTATGCAATATTGTGTAATGTTAATACATAATATTAATACTATATTATTATTATTTTAATCATATATTATACTGGGAGAGAAAAATATATTACAATTCATTTGCAATACTCTAATTTCGGCATCATTTCCGCTTGATCACCCGAGGCCAAAGTATATAAAATGCAGTTGTTTTACTATAATTTAATATTAAGAGCACACTATAAAATGATAGTTTTGAAACCTAAACCCTAAAAAAAATTTAATTTTTTTTAAAAAATTATACCTAATCGAATCTTTCTGATTAAGGATTTTATCATTTTCCCTAATTTTTTTATTATAATGTGTCTTAAGGGCAACTTTATAAGAATACGAAATATGAAAACAAAATTCTATAACTATTTTTAAAATAATCCTAAAATTACACTTAAGTACATAACAAAATTGTTCAAATTGAAAATCCTTATTATATGCCCTTAGGATACATTATAAAAAAATTCATATAAAAAACCTAATAGACCTATAATACTACTAAGAATTTTTATAACGCATTAATATATATACCTAAGTTTAATAAGTGTGATATTTGTTTATTCATTTTTATATCATTTAAAAGGTTCACTCATTCTATTTTAAAATTTAGCTTAAAAACCTAATATTCCAACTAATTAAAATTAGCACATGGTTATTATGGCACACAGATAAATATCCATGATTCCATGAAACTAGACTAATAACTTAGTTGATAAACATGCATATGCAAGAAATTCAACTCTCGTCTCACGTTTTTCCAGAAGAAGAAATCCATGTTCAATTAGTTATACTTATCATTTATCCCTTCCAAAAAAATTTAAAAAAAAATGAAATAATGGGATATATACAACTATATTCGACCCAATTAGAACACTAGTTGATTAAGTTAAGTGTGCACATAATTACACTTCAAGTGGCGGGCTTAGACTTGTTAATTGGGATAGTGCATTGTTCTTTCGGAGAATTGATGGTTCTTTACGAAAATCCGCATCAATTTTGGGAAACTCTTCGTGAGAAAAGATTTCCAAATTCGATTACCAAACGAGCTATATTATTAGGCCTGCTGACCGTATAGTATTAGGGTTTCGCCAAATTCATGAAACAGATCTAACTATTATTCTCCATCATCATATATGTTTCTCCTAATTCGGAAATTAATCAACGGTGTGTATTTATCGAGCAATTTATTTCACATTTAAATTATAAAGGTGTAGAAATTTGCGTAATAATTAAGTCATACTCCTTTAAATTTTTATTATATTTTTAAGGGTTGTTATATTTTTACAAAATCCTATCTTAATTATAACTCACTAGTTTTACCCGTCGTACCATATACGACTACGATTCGATATTTTATAAACATTATAAATAAGATATTAATAAATAAATAAAAATATAATATAAACTTTAAAATAAGTTATTTATTGTTCGTAGAATGTATATAATTTTTTAATTAAATATTATATTCTTCCTATTTTATTATTTTTATGTACGTAAATTTAGAGTTTATCAAATATTTCAATATCTATTAAATATATTATTATCCATTTTTATTAATTTTAAAAATTCTAACTATTTATCATTATTTTTTTATAAAAGAAAATCACTATATTTCTATAAATAAATTCGTCAAAAGATATATGATAAAATATTTATATTTATTTTTAAATATTTAAATATTTATCTTTAATTTTAAATACTTGTATAAGGAAGCTTTCAAAAAATATCGTTATACTAAATAGATATTTTTTTGATGTTAGAGATAAATTTAAATAGTTAAAAAGAATTTAATAGAAAGAAGTTATAATAATAGAAATAAAAATTAATTTTTTAAATATGAGGTGAGGCTAGAATCGTTCTGGTGGCTCGAAAATGTAAAAATTTAATATATAGTTATAGATATTACCTATTTTTATTTTTAAACATTATAAGTATTTATCATTAATTTTTTTATTATAAAAGAAAAAAATATATCTATAAATAATTTCGTGAAAAGACATCATGCTAAAAGGTAAAAGATATTTATACTTATTTAAAAATATTTTAAATTTGTTATCCTTAATTTTAAATACTTGTATAAGGAAGTTTTCAAAAGATATTGTTATACTAAATAGACATTTGTTTGATGTTAAAGATAGATTTAAATAGTTAAAGAAGAATATAATAGGAAAAAGTTAAAATATTAGAAATAAAAATTAATTTTGTAAATATGAGGTGGGGTCAGAATCATTCTGGTGGCTCGAAAAGGGATAGCTTTAATATATAGTTATAGATTTAAATTTTAATTAAGTTTGTAAAATTTTGTAAAATTTATTTATTTTATTAATAAAATCAATCAAAAATAAAATATAGTATCTTTTTAACTATACCAAGTTAATTATTATTTAATTAGTAAAATTTATATTTATCAATAGTTAATTCAGTAAATGTTATATTTTCTTTTACTTTTACACAATCTTATCATACCTATTAACTATTAAGACTATATAACTCATATGAGACACTTAAATTAAAACTTAGTAATAAAAAAGCATCATCTTTATACAAATTTTCCATTTAGAAATAGATTGATAGTGATTGTACTAGTCAACTTGCCCTCTAGGGCACAAAGGTTGATCTACTTTTATCATATAGTAGTAATAGGATTGCTTCCATTCTTTCCAAAGTCAAAAAGTACAAAAGGAAAACTATACTAAAATTATGTAACACAAAAAATTCAAGATTGAATCGAATAGTAGTTGTAAATGACTTAGCTACTTTGTAACCTCATAGTTCACATTGTTCCATTACATTTCACATTTTTATTTTTGATGAACATAATATTACAAAAATTACCATATGTCTCAAAGTTGGTTGGTGGTATCTTGATGAAGCTCACACTTTATTAAGGTGAAAGTTCATTTGCCTGTTTCTTATTTGAACAACAGTATACTCCATACAAAATCAGTTGGGCCAGCCCAAGCAAAATTCCCAGGACGCTAGGTGTCTGCATCATAAAAGCCCAAAGTTAATGGAAGTATTTTTTTTGTTGAGAGAAAAATAAAGGGAAATTTATTAATGTTTTTAGCAAAGAGAAAGTGAAATCTTTTCATTAGACTTGATCATCATGGGTGACATTTTTCTTACGGTCTTTCGGATTATCAAGTCTGTTTGATTTTTCGAATTCTTACCTTATCAAAAACCAATACAAGTTCAGATCGAATATGGCTCGAACTGTACCCTATTTTACAGTCCATTTCATTAGTCTAGTTTGTTGGTTTGTTTTATTTGGGTTGTTTTTTCATGCCGGTTTGTCTGGCTACTGAGAATCTGAGATTCATCTCGGTCCCTTGATCTACTAGGCAGATAGAGTCTACCCTAGTGTTCATTTCATAGGACTACTATAATTTGGTATTTACAAGAAAATATAAATATTTCCCTTACAACATGTGAAGCCTTATTAGTATTCAATTAATTGAAAAGAGAGGCAATGAGGGTGTTTTGAGTGCTTACAACAATGTAAGGATCGAATGGTTCAAACCCATAAGTGGCCCAAACAACCGCGTTCATGAAGGAAGCCAATGAAAGATAAAATGGCATGTACTCAACACTTCTTGTTGTGATCACCAATTTCTACACATATAAACATTTAAATCAATATTCTACACGAGTTAAACCAAAATTAAGCATATTTATTAATGGAAGTGAGAGACAAAAAAAATGTGATTAATCCACATACCATGACGGACAAAGGCGAACCATACATCATGGTTCCACAGACGACCCCAATGATCCCAACGATTCGAACCCTAGACTTAGTGGTGTGGACCAAGTTTAGAACCAAAGACGCGACCAATCCAACAAACAGGATCTCAGCAACAAGAATTGACATCAATTTAAGCCTCTTCTTATTGCCATTGGAGAAGACCACGTAGATTGTCAGGTAAACGAGCTCGAATGAGCATCCCAATGCACTCACTACGAGTAAAAGCGTGCTATGTGTGCGCACGAAAGGGAGCGCGTATAGAGACCACACCATGCTATTGAGAAAGGTTAGCAAGTAAGGCACCGCCGAGTATTGCCCTACTGAGCCCTTCTTGCATATGTGATAAAATGTTGGTCTATATATAAGAGATGGAAAAAATGAATTTGTTGTAAAAAACTAACATGTAATGTTGTTAGGCGAAAAATGATGGTATGTGGAAATTAATTAAGATAATATTGGAGATAAATTAAAAGGGCTAACTTACATTGGAGACAAGAACAAAACTAGAGAAAATATGTTTCCTGAAAGAATAAATGTTGAAAAAATGCAAATTAGTAACGGACACATAAAAATGAAGAATAGTTAGGAGATTGATTATGTGATAATAAGTATTTACCTAAAATGCCCATAGCAAAGCGGATGATGCCTTGAGAAACCATGTCTATGATTGGTAATTAACACTTAGAAGTGTGTGTGTGTTCTAGCTTAGTTTGTAGGTGTGTTGTGAGTGAATGAGTGAGGTTAGATATAGCAATTCAAAGGAACAAAACAATGGCATTTTTATGAGCTTTTCCCTCATCCAATTGCATTTATCATATAGTTAATTTAACTTAAAGGGTATAGAGATGCCCATATCTTAGAGTTACGAATCATCTTCTTTTTTGACAATTTTGGGATGCTTTTGTGCACCATGTTTGTGGCTTCGCCATTAATGTTTGGACTGGAATAATTCTCGCACACTATCAAGATAAAATTTGTATTATCTACTGTTGATTAAAGCGATAATATCTTGATTAATCATTAACATATATTATGGTGTGTGGAATGATGCCCGATTAACTATCACTGAGACTGTAACAATTTTTATTATTATCTTTGAAAGCGGTCTTGTTCTGATGAAGTTTTAAAATCCTATTATAAATTAGTGAATTTTAAAAAACTAAATTAAAAAGAAAAAATTTATTAGTTAATATGGAGAGAACAAACTAATTAAATCTAGGCATTAAATTATATTTAGATAGTTGAGATTTATCTAAATTCACGCATAATTTTTTTTATTAACCTCCATTGTAATTGAACCCATTTGAAAGTTGATTAGCATTGAAAATTACATGACTTATCCCACTTGTGCGGAGTGTATGGATTTTTTTGTTTGAAACTTGATCAAATGACTTTTAAGTGTTGTCTTATCATTACATTGTTTGATGGAATGTTTCATGGAATTACCTTATAAATTTGTCTTCTCTTATCCATATGATATTCAATTTTTGTAGCTAGCTCCATTTTCACCTTATCCCTTCGTCCTTTATATCGAACGTCTCAATCACTTGATTCTAGATTCTGTTGAAAAGGGAGAGTGGTGTACCATGTTTGGGTCCTTCTCTCGAAATCTTCAGTGGCTCGGGTTTAGATTATTTAGAAAAGCCTCAACCTCTTTTGCAAAGCTTCAAGCCTCACCCTCTCAACTTTCGATGTGGGAAGAGGATTCTCAACAAGTATTAAGAGTGGCTTGAGTTCCAAATTATGGTAAGAGAATGTGTTAAAATCCGATTGGCCGATATAACGTGGAGGTTCACACGTTCATTCGTGCGATTTGTGTGCATATACGCGTTAGGCCCAACACATAACATCAATAGAGTTCCATCCTAAAATCCATTGACAATAGGGGAATAACTAAACTTATATACTAGCTAGGCAAGCTTTATTAGAGTTTCCGGCGTGGGATGCATTTTCTTTCATAGAGTGGTATTCAGAGCATGGGGCGCATCCTCATGCTCATTGGCTTTTATACACTGCCTTTGATATGGATTTAGTCCCTATATCAATTTTGGTGCATTTTAACTAAATTCAGTTATTATTGTCACATAGCTGAATTTCAGTTTTTTCTTGAGTCTATTGGACATACTCCCTTTTCCTTGGGAAGGGATACCTCCATCTTGACCTCAAATTCTGTTGTAGCGGATCTTCAGAGCGCCATTGATCTGGAAAAGTATCTATCTAGAAATACTTATTCTCCACTCCCAAGTCTCCAAGAAGACATTTGTCCTAATTCAGAGTAAAATTTCGGGTTAGTTGAATGGAGGGAAGAATAAACTTCGAGCTTCACGCCATGTGGCTTTGACAAGTCAGCTCCATGTTCATTTCTTGTTCATTCCACATTGTTAGGACGGTGTTGGGAACTCAGGTTCCAAACATCCGAACAACGATGCTTGTTTCTAGTTTTGATAATGACAAACGTCATATGGAACTAACGTTTTACATTCAAGTATTTCAAGGGAACACCAGATTTGACAAAGACTCTCTAAGAAGGGAATGCAAAAGGAACACATGAATACATGATAGCAAGTTCCTATCAAAGGAACTCAAGAGAACAGTTCCCATCGCATGAGAACTCACATGTGAAGACAAGACCGTTCAGCATGAAACGCGGGATCCTGTCTCAGACAAAACAAAGGCTCCGTCTGAGGAACAAACTGAGGCAAGCGATCCAACGGTCTGATTAACATTTGAAGTTGACTAAGTTCAAATCAAGTCACATGTGAAGATTGCAAACTTAGCATGCAAGACAAATTAAAGGACATTTTGGACAGCATGAAAATGAAGATTGTAGCCCAAGTTCAAATGAGTATAAAGGCAAATGAATAGTGCTTGGAATAAGCACTTCTCCCAGAATTCACATCCTTATACAAACAAGAAAGAGAGACAAGTGAAGAGAAGTCACCGGTGACTAGTGTTTGATCTCGACGACGGCGAATCCGAGTTCCCAGGAGTTAGGGAACTGTGACAGTGAGCTCAAAGTTGTAAGGTTCGATTTAGCTTGTGTTTAGTTGAGTTGTTCGCTTAGGAACTAGGTTGAAAAGACTTGCTAGTGTTGCTAGAGTTAGGAAGAACTGCTAGGAACAGAGAAGTATAAGTCTTGCCTGTTGTAACTAGGGAACAATCAATAAAACAAGTAGATTGTTCAAAATCCTCCAAACGCAGGTAGAAGTTTACCCACACAACTAGTTGGTTGTTGTGGGTTTTTTTTATAAAGGAACTGTGTCCCTTACTTTAGTTTTTACTTGCGATTGTTTTACTTCCGCTGCCTTGGGAACAGTCTAACCACTAGTTCCCAAGCTCTTACTAACGTATAACGATCCAACACATATATGATCATCCTTCCTAATGCTATTTGTGATCATATTGACAAATTTTGTCGTTCCTTCATTTCAAAGTGATGGGGTTGGGCTGGAAAAGAATGTGCTTGGTAGCTTTAGCTTAGAATGAGATGATCTGATCGAAATGAAATGGAGGGATGGGAATTAAATATTCATGGGAGTTCAACCTTGCTTGTCGAGAAAGGTTGATGGAGGTTTACCATAGAGGATGTGCCATTGTGGGCAACTGTCATTCATAGTAGATAAGTGTAGTCCTCTTTTCTATAACTTCGTATTCCTCTAATGTCTAGTGAATGTTATCAAGGGGGTCAAAGAGGTGGTGAATATAGACATTTGCTAGGTTTTGGGTGATATGCATGGAATATCTATATTATTTTGGAATCATATAAGACTTATTGATAAGTCATTGATTGAAGTGGTCATCCAAATCTGAGATTACTAGATCATTAATGCCACATTAGAATGGGCTAAATGACTTGCTTCCGCTCTCAAGCTTGGTTAAGTTGGCCGCTTGCATTGTGCGATTTCCACTGAATAGGGTGCCAAGGATGAGACAAGTTGACACCTTTACTTCTTAAGAAATATATTTTGTTGTTTTGGCCTATAATATCTCATGTGTGAGTTTCTTAAATCTCAAGGAATAGATATAGTGATCCACACTAGGATATGAAATCTACAACAGTTTGAAAGATTTAGAACCTTTATACAATCTATGCATAGGGGCGGCATCATGACCAACGAGGAGAGGTTTCGTCGATCACCACATTGTCACTTATCCCAACGTTCATATATGTAACTGCCAACTAGGGTCAAAATTCATTCATTGATCTCTTCCATAATTGTCAAAAAGTCATGACTCTTTGGCTGAAATAAGACATTCAATTGGACATGGGGTGAGTTCTTCTTAGCATCTTTGTCCATTTTCTATCAATGATTTGTCGTTTGATCGCTTGTTCATGATGAGCGTCAATAGCATCGTTATTAAATAGTGTTAGTATCATATCTCGTAGCGGAAACTTTAGTCTTTGAGTGATGTGTATGTGCACATTTTTATCTTATTGATACACGAGTCTATATAGAAAAAAGTTTATCGAAATCACCAATTTTTTTAAGTAGGTAAATATTTGGTCGAACTTCGGGAGTTCAACCTAGAGCATCCTTATGAATGAGACACATAAAGAAAAGCAATCAAATCAGTCATGTTATTGCAGTCACGAGGCACATGAAGAATTCGAACTGCCTCAAAGAACTACAAAAGTACAAGGTGTCAGCACTCAACATCTCTATCTGCCAAGGGCATGAGTTGTTCTCTTTTAATGCATTTATACCAATAAGACTATTTCCTTTTATCTCGATTATAAAAGTCACCAATAATGTCAACTAAACCATCAACACATATATGGTAAAATTAATAGAAATCCAACATAAGATACTACAAATTTACTCCAAGATAATTTTTTCATTCTCTTGAAGTGAACTATTTTATTTGATTTTTTCACTTTGATTTTTTCCCATAACAAAACACATGAGCCCAACTTCTTCTGAAAACATATACTAGGGTTGCATAATAGTTTCCTTCAAACCCACTCCAGGTGGGCCAAAGCCCATCTCAGCTTTGGCACAGCTTGCTTGTTTTTGCTTCATGGTTGACTTATAGTATACTCCATACACTATTAGTTGGACCAGCCCAGAGACAACTCCCAGAGCACTTGGTGACTATATTAAAGAGTTCAAAGCCTAAAGTTAATAAGAATTTGAAATGGAATATTTGGAAATTAAAACAGAACAAAATTTCTAAAAGAAATCGCATTTTCTTGGTGGTATTGAGCTAGTCACTTTCTACCAAAAATATGAGCTAGTCACTTACATGCGTTTTTTTTTCCCAAAAAACATGCATTTTTTAGAAAATAAATAAATATTTTGGGGTTAGTTCCAAGCCCAAAAATGTGTATTATATTTTTGCAAACTCTATAAACCAAACCCAAAATTTTACAAGTTTTCCAATTATTTAAATGAGTCAAAATTCGACATTTTTCTACGAGTACTATAGTTTGAAAATCCATCTTATCAGTTAAAATTAACCTTTTTTCCTTTAATGATAAATCCATTAACAAGCATAAATAAATAACTACCAAATAAATAACTTACAAGAACGTAAGGATCAAATGGCTCCAAACCATAGATAGTCCAAAGGGTCGCGTTTAAGAAAGAGGCTAATGAAAGATAGAATGGCATAAACTCCACACTTTTAGTCTTGAACACCATTTTCTGCATTATATCATCAAATAAATATATTCTTCAAACTTATATTAAACGAATCATTTAATATAATTTAATGCATTAAATTTGTAATCCAAACAAGAATATATAATTTAACTTAGAGTGAAAATCTACGTACCAAGGCGGATAACGGCGAAGCATACATCAAAATAGCAGTGATCAACCCAATGATCCCAACGATCCGAATTCGTTCCTTAGTGGTATGAACCATGCTAAGAACAACACACGCGAGTAGCCCTATGAACAAGATCTCACCAACCACATAAGAGATCAATTGAAGCCTCTTCCTCTTGCCATTTGAGTATATCACAAAGAGGAGCAAGTACACAAACTCAATCACGCATCCGGCTGAGTTCACCGTTAGAAGCCACATGCTTTGTGGGTGAACGAAAGGGAGCGCGTATAGAACCCACATCATACAGTTGAGGAAGCTTAGTAAGTATGGCACTGCTGAGTATTGACCCACCGAGCCCTTCTTGTATATGCGAACAAACGTTGGCCTAGACAAGAAAAATCGGTATCAACCTATTTTTGTTGTATCAGTTATCTTATTAGTTTTACTAGGCCTTAATTTTTTTTAATGAAATCATTCAATAAGGTTCAATTGTTCGAAATGAATTTTTAAATCAAGTTCATAGCAAGAAAAAAAACTCATGTTTTCGAAATAATATCATGCACGAGAGATTCAATTAAGCGAAACATGCCAAAGAAACCCTAAATAATATAGTCACATATTCATGCATGAGTTTGAGACATCTTTCTTGTGGATTTCAAGGAAGTTCAAAGATATTACTCGACTTACGATGGAGATGAGAATAAGGGTAGGTAGAGTATGCTTGCCAACCTATTATTTTTTTTTCCATATTGGGTACCTTGTTAACTTTGTAAGGTAAAATTATCGTATCAACTAGACATGTCAAACATGCATGAGTTTAATTTAAGGAGTTTTTCTTGCTTATTTCAACCTCAAAGATAGTAAGAGACAATCGTCAATGTCTCATTAGCCTATCTGATAGGCGATGACATTCGTGATCAATTTTAATATTTTAAGTGTCTCATATAGACCAACAAAAAAAGATAGTACGTAGTAGACTTACGATGGAGATAGGAACAAGGATAGGCAAAGTACGTTTCCTGTAACAAATATTATTAGATCACATGAGTTTGTATATCATCAAATTGATGAACGAAGAAATTAACAAAAACCAAAGACAAAGAAGTTTGAAAAGCTTATATGATAAGTACCTAAAATACCCACAACACTACGAATGAGGGCAGAAGAAATCATGGCTTAAGATTTTGTTTCGAGGCCTATGTTTTTTGCATGAAGAAGTGGCTTATAAATACAATGAGTTGAAAGTGGCATCTGACATGCATCCTAGTGGCACAAGAATATCTTATCACAATAACCAAATTGACACTTCAAAGTAGCGGTGTTTCCTGCGTTAACCAGTCATGTATGACTGCACGAAATGATTTAAAAAACTAGGCTAAAGTGTGTCCGAAGTTGAACCAAGTTTGATATGATCAATTTAGGGAAACGTTATGCATATATAGATAATTTTAAAAAGAAGACGTAAAAATGACTTGAAGTCTATATCTCTTTCTTGTTCCCATTACTTTAACTGTCCATGTCGTGGGTTTTGTGATGTCTTGATTGTCACATTATTTCTAACACATCTTAATCTTATTTAGGACACATAAATTTTAGATTTTCATACTTCTTGTTCTTTCCGTTTCCTATACTTAAGGGAAATGATGATCTCGTTTCATTAAACTAGAAACTTGTTTAATTTGTCAATAATGCAAACACATCTAAAAAGAAAGTTGTGTTTATAAATATATCTCCACCAAAAAAATGCTCGATTTTTTTAAAACATTGATGGAGTTTTGAGTGCTTATGACAAATTTCAAAGAAAGGTAAAATTGTGGAAAAGGTCACGCATAGGGTTTATTAATGATGTGAATATATAGGATTAAAAGCGCTTGTAGAACAAGTAACGTGACTTAATATTGTTATGTTTTAATATATGCTTGTAATATGTAACAAACACTATATTATAAGAAATTGCACACATAGAATAGGTAGGAGGAGCATGAACCTTGGATCGGGCACTCAAGATGCCATGAACCAACCCATTCGATCCATGACTCGACCACCCTTGAGCTGCTAGATCACATGGTGCTTGACTAATGTTGCTATTGAGCTTGTTCATGTGCGACTTGGGTCTGATCCTTGCAATAGAGCTTATTGGGCCGGTTTGTTTCGAGAAGCTGATGAAGACTTTTAAATAGAACGTTGTGTTTCACTTAAAGTCGAAGCAACGAAGGAGAACAACATTGTTTTGGCTTAGGGTTTGATATATAAGCTAAAGGTGCATCCCTAGAAGCCTTGTCTTACCGCTTCTTCTGCGCCATTGTGAACGAGTTAGGGTTTTGAGCTCCGAAGTTCTCCTCTGGCGATTTCACTCTAGCTTCTTGAGATATCGTGAGACCAAGGAAGGAGAATAAAAAGAAAGGGAATAAAGACAATGAGGCGAGGGAGTTCGGTGCCTTTAGTGGTTTGAGTTCTTAGTGAGCTCATCTGATTCCTTCTCTGTTCTTCTTGCTTTGTGCTAATTTTGTTATTCACTTGTGCTTATTAGCTCATGTTGTCTGTGTGTGTGCACTTGATTTGTAAACATGTGATTGTTGGCCTTTGATGCCTAGTGGATTGGGCGAGTCCCTCTCTTGAAACTCCGAGTATGGTAAAACCGAAATGTGTAAACAAACTCTTGCTTGTCCATTGCCTTTTCAATTTCATTTTCAAATCAAATTAACTTGACAATTGAAGTGGATTAATTTGAGATTTTAAGCTTTTACAAATATAATATAAACTAACCTAATATAAAAGATAATATTTTTCCTAAAGATAATAAGAAAATAATATAACCGTAAAGATGCTATTTCTTTCTTGATACGCTCTCGTAGTATTTTGAAGAGCACATCGACTTCTTTTCTTGTCTTGTGTTCTTGTTCTTCTTCCAGTGTAGACCAGAGTGGCAAGAGACACAAGAGAAAAATGGGAGCATCTAGAGCGGTAAAAAGTGTCGTAGAAGGGTGGCAACTTGAGCAACAACGACAACGACCTCGACCTGGGTAGATGCATTGCTAGGATTCACTGTGATGGCGGAAAAATCGGGTAGAGAGATCAACAATAGGAGGAAGAACGGTGACAAAACAAAAAAGCTTCACCATTAACAACAACTCCGCAAGTGCTAGTTGAAGGGCAACGACTTGTTGAGCGACGACGGAAGCCAAGGAGTTTGTGTCATTATGGCTCACCATGGTGGCAACAAGAAGGCTCAGGGTGTGCAACCGAAAAAATTAGTTTTTTAGGGTAAGATATAGTTGGCTCTAATACCATGACAAATTTTAGAGAAATGTAGAATTTTAAATTAGGTTTTTAAGGGTAAGATATTATTGGCGGTTGAATTGTAAATTAGGTTAAGATATTGTTGGCTCTAGTACCATGACATACTTTGACAAATTTTAGAGAAAGGTAGAATTATGGACAAAAGGATACATTGTTGGGCAAAGTCATTGATGCGAAACCGTCTCCGAAAGGATGCAAGTACGCGCCAGATCTTTGTCTTTGATTACGTATTGGGTCTCGTGATGCGAATGCAGAAGCGATTTGATTAAAACAGAGGTTCTGTAATTGAGTTGTTTTTTATTTGAGAGATAAGAGATGATCGACTCAAGGGAGAGACGATATAGAGAAAAAGTTTATAAACGTAGTTAATAATGTCAACTACACCATCAACACAATCTCGTAAAATTAATAGCAATCCAACATAAGATACTACAAATTTACTCCAAGGCAAATTTTCAGTCTCTTGAAGTGAACTATTTTATGTTTTCTTCCATTTTGATTTTTTCTCATAACAAAACACATGAGCTAAATTTTCTACTAAGGTTGCAGAATAGTTTCCTTCAAACCCACTTCAGGTGGGCCAAATCCCATCTCAGCTTTGGCACAGCTTGCTTGCTTTTGCTCCATGGTTGACTTATGGTATACTCCATACACTATTAGTTGGACCAGCCCAGAGACAACGCCCAACGCACTTGGTGACTATATTATAAGAGTTCAAGGCCCAAAGTTAATAATGAATAAAAATAGGAAAAAAAAGGGAAACAAAATAAAATTTTAATATTGATTACTGATATAAACTCTCGAGACAACCTTTTCCCTATGATGATAAATCTATATTTTGGTGTTTTTAAAGGCTTTGTCCATGAAAGGGTGGAAGTTGAATCGAAAAACTCAATAGTATTACGCTAAGATCCTATTTGTTTGACTAGATACCTAAAGGCTCTAATAATAAATATAATAATAAGCATAAATAAATAACTTACAAGAACGTAAGGATCAAATGGCTCCAAACCATAGATAGTCCAAATGATCGCGTTAAAGAAGGATGCTAATGAAAGATAGAATGGCATAAATTCCACACTTTTCGTCTTGAACACCATTTTCTGCATTATATCATAAAAAATATAGAATTATCAAACAAATATAACTAGATTTCTTAAGATAATCAACTTATAGTGAAAATCTACGTACCAAGGCAGATAACGGTGAAGCATACATCAAAATAGCAGTGATCAATCCAATGATCCCAACGATCCGAATCCTTTCTTTAGTGGTATGAACCATACTAAGAACCACACACGCGAGCAACCCAACGAACAAGATCTCAACAACCACATAAGAGATCAACTGGAGTCTCTTCCTCTTTCCACTTGAGTATATCACAAAGAGGAGCAAGTACACAAACTCAATCACGCACCCGGCTGAGTTCACCGTTAGAAGCCACATGCTCTGTGGGTGCACAAAAGGAAGCGCATACAGCACCCACACCATACAGTTGAGAAAGCTTAGTAAGTATGGCACTGCCGAGTATTGACCCACCGAGCCCTTCTTACATATGCGAACAAACGTTGGCCTATAAGAGAAAAAGTGGATATTAGTGAATTTTGGTCGTATCAGTTATCTTATTAGACTTTAGAAGCTAAAATTGTCATATCGCGTAGACATGCCAAATAAACCCTAAATAATATAGTCACATATGCATGAGTTTGACATATTTTTCTTGTATATTTCGAGAAAATTCAAAGATTGTACAAGATAAAGGATATTTTTTGAAGAACATTTATTAGACGCGCTTTTTAAGCTAAGATTGTCGTACTACCTAGACATGCTAAACAACAACACTACTCAATATCTCCTGCTCGAGCGAGACCTAGATATACACATCGCCCCCAAACATGTTGGGAGGGTGTTTCTTGTGGGCCCGATGAACACAAACCAAACTTGAGCAAAAACATGAACAACAAAGAGCAAAGCAAAGGTAGTAGAGACCCAGGCATAGAAGATGAACACAACAAATGTCAAGACAGAGAAAAAATAGATCTATGATGGAGATAGGAACAAACCCTAATATAGTTGAAACGTTTTCTTGTATAATTCAAGGATTTTCAAAGATAGCACTACTTACGATGGAGATAGGAACAAGGATAGGCAAAGTACGTTCCCTGAAATGAAGATTAGATGACATGAGTTTGTTGATCAAATTGATGAACGAAGAAGCAAAAAATAAAATAAAGAGATTAGCAAATTAAGATTATATCATGTTGATGTATGATGATGTACATACCTAAAATACCCACAACACAACGAATGAGGCCAGAAGAAATCATGGCTTAAGACTTTTCAACCGGTTTGAGTTTTATGTTTTGTGTTTTGCATGATGCATTAGAAGTGGCTTATAAATATAACAAGTTGAAAGTGGCATATGACATGCATATATCCTAGTGGCACAAGAATATCATATCACAATAACGTACCAAATTGACACTTCAAACTAGTGCTATTTCTCGTGTCAATGACTCATGTACGGCTGCAGGACCTGTCACAAAACCTAGGCTAAAACATGTCCGAATTTGAACCCGATATGATGTATAACTATGGAAACGTTATACGTACATGAAATAAAAAGGGATGTAAAAAAACACTTGAAATCTGGATATTTAGCTTGTTCTCGTAACTTTAACGGCCTTGAAATGAGTATTAATTATTTCCGTGGGGTTGGTTTATGATGTCTTGGTATATTGTCACATTATTTCTAACATATCTTATTTAGCATATAGTATATAAATCGGTTTGAACACAACTTTATATATAAAATAACTATTTCCTAATAGAAATCGGTAAATTCTATAAATGTATAAATAAATTAGAAAAAATAAATAAATCTAAAACCGAACTTTTTCTATTATGGTTATATTTTGTATTGTCAATTGATTTTTCACGATCACTGGTTATTGGCCAACGAACTTTCACCTATATAATAAATCTTAAGTTGTCTTAAATAAACAAATCTAACCCAATTTTTTAAGGGCTCTTAACCTATGTCATTCGAATAATTACACCTGAAATCGAAACCGAGAGTTGTATTATTAGAAAGAGGTCAAAAATGTGTTGCAAGTGCTTTTTTGAGAATCCATTATAGTTATGGTTATGGAAAATTTTCAGGATGCTTCCAGCACCATATCTTTTGATGCACCATTAAAAATTATGTTTTGGGTATGTGGAATAATTCTTCAGAAAAACACTAATTTTGCTAGCTAGTGCTAATTTATATTATCTGTTGTTATCGGTTCAAACTAGCTGTGTGCAACAGAACATAAAATATTGATATGTTTAACAAAACAAGGATCATATTCATAGCTAGAGCTTTGCAAAGCTTCCCTTATTAGCAGTGATGCATTTGTTTTTGTCGGACTTCAGAAACTAATATTAGAATATTTGCACTGAAAATATTAGAATATTTGATATGATTGGGCGATCAATTTATCAATCTTGTCTCAAAAGGGTATTTTGCAAGTGTTGATGGCTGATTTGTTGTAGAAGGGCACAGCTGGATCTTTCAATGTCTTGTTAGAGAAGTTTTTATAAAACAGTAACGGCAACTTACTTTGCTGATTAAAGAAAGATCCGTTTTGCTTAAAATACTGCAATTTGATTATGATAAAGAATTACAATTGAGAATGAATAAATGCTTCACTCAAATCTTTCATTTCATTAGCACCTTAAGTCAAATGAACAACTGAACAAAGTATATAATTTGTTTTTCACAATCAATCAATTTGTAGGAATTCTGGTGGGCCAAACAAGTGGGCATTAGAACCTCTTATTACCACTAATTAAATTAGTGATTCATTTCAAAAAAATTGATATCTTAATAGGACCATTCTTTTTATAAGATTTTTATATATTTTTTCGGGTCAAGTTTTTCCAGTTAAGACTTGAGCAAATGAATATATGTCGGCCTGTTTGCTTAATGAAAATGAGTAGGAGATTCTTTATATAGAGTTTGGTTCAAATGAAACAAACTCTTATTCTAAAACGTGAAATGAATGTACTTTTCTTAGTTCCTAGTGCAGTGCATTGTAAAATACAAAAAGTACAATCCGAAAATATGCACTACAATAAGTACGAAAAGTGCACTACAAAGTACGAAAAAGTGCAAATCCGAAAAAGTGCACTACGAAATAGGAAAAGTGCACTGCTAACTAGAAAAAGTGCATTCGTTTCAGGATAAGAGTTCGTTTCAGGATAAGAGTTCGTTTCAGGATAAGAGTTTATTTCATTTGAACCAAAATCTCCTTATATATTAGTGATGTTTAGATGATTTCGGTCAATGTGAGATTGATGATATTTGTTCTCTCCAACACGCACCCTCAAGTGATAACTAGCTAGACCTAGTTAGCATTTGAATAATTTTGTATTTTTTTTGATCTAACATCTCAATCTCTTTATAGCTAGTCCACCATTTTTATTTAGAAACAGGCCATTAGCATCTCAATCTCTTTTTAGTTATACACTCAAATCCAGAAAAGCATACTCGGACCGAACCCACTCTTTTACCATGTCAAATTTCAGTGGACCGTGATTAAACAAGTGATGTGTCGGAAATTTAAGGCCTCGTTCGGCATCAACGGGACAAAGCGGGAGAGGGCGCGTTCAGAAGCGGATGGAGGTAAGGATCCTGTTCGGCAACAGCGGGTGAGCGAAGCGGGAAGATGGCACGCTAGCGTGGAGATGCTCCTTTTCGCCCCTCCTCCCCCCAAACTTTTTCCCAAAAACGCTACTGTACACTCCACTAGCTTGTCGACGCTCCTTTTCGACCTCCTCTTCGCTGCAACCTATGGTGCCCTCGTGCTGGGATTGAAGGAGGTAATGGGCCGGAGCTGAAAAGTGGAAACCCTTTCACGAACGAGAGGAGACGAGAATTGGGGGTCACGTGAGTTGCAATTGAGGGCAAGTGAGGGGTATTATTTTTTGGTACTTTGGGGGCAATTTCGTCATTGTCGTGTCTCCTTTTTTCAATTCCGCTACGATGTTGACAAACACTTTTTTATCCATTCCGCTCATGTATTCAGATTCAGCTACTATCAATAATCCCGCTACCAGTTCCAGCTTCAGCTAGATTCCAACTCCAGTTGCCAGCTCCGGTTAGGTGTGCCAAACAGAGCCTAAACTATTTTACATATAAGGTTGGGATCCACCTTCGATCTAATCCAAAAACTTAAGCTAATAGGTAGGAGATTCATCCTTCCTTGTATATTAGTGCTTAGTGGTGTTTAAATGATTTTGGTCAATGTGAGATTGATGATATTTGTTCTCCAACGGACTTCAATTTTCAAAACCAGTACACATAATCTATGCTCTAATGACATAGGTTAGAAAAAATCGTAAATGATATAGCAACCAAACTTATACTACACCTTTTTATCATCACAAAAAAATTAGTGATGCATTTGAGCCTCTATAGAAATATCTATATCCATATGTCAAATAAACAAGAATCATGTTTCTAGGGCTTGTTCGAATTTGGGACGAATTGTGTTAACTTGAAGATTTTGCTTCTCTATTCCCGCTGCTTTCAACAACTCATCATCCTTCTTTTGCTTGGCATCAATGGCGATTGGCGAGGTTCCCTATAGCTAGCTTGTCTTCCGTTAGTTTAAGGACGTACTTCAATATTCCATTTGCATCTTCTATCCTATCAAGAACAATATCAAGGGAATTAAGAATAGTATCGTTATCAATGCATTGTTTTATCAATCATTTAGCATCAATTCCTATTTGAAAATGATGCTAGAGCAAGAGAGCACTACAAGGAGCTAGCAATGAACATCAAATCAGCAGGCAAGTTAGTTGATCTAAAATGGGATATGGATCAAATTTAGATTAAAGTTGCCACCATACACTTGCCGACCAGTTTTAATTGTCACAACGTAACGCAATTTGAACTTTGAGTTAAATCCTGGTCCATCCAATTCAATTCCTCAGCCTATGTAATATACATCCATTTGGGAATAACGGCAACTAAAGCCCATCATCCAGATTGTAAAGAGAATACTCATAACATACAAAACAGTACAAGAATGTACAGCTTGCAAATCTTAAGAGCTTGCAAATTTCTGTTTTTTTTTTAAAAGCCTAGTAAGTACTACTAATCTCTAGTTTGTTTACTTATCAATCCAGTGTCATCGCACTAAAAGTAGTGTCTGAGGGTCAAGATATATGCATCCTTATTCCGATAAACTCGAATAAAAGTTTTCGAAAGACCAAATGCCGTATAAAATGATATAAAAACTATATTTATTTCAAAGGCTCTTCATAAATACAACCAAAGAACCATACTCAAGTCTCTTAACTTCTAATCTGTGTATGTAAAAAAAATTAAGAAGTTAACCTTCGGGCATCTAGTCAAACGGTTAAGACTTTATGGTAGGACTAGTACCATGAGGTTTTCGTTTCGACTCCTACGGGCAGTGCCCAAGATTAAAAAAAAACGTTAAACATTTGACACATGTGCTTTGGTGCATATGATGTAGAAGATGTGATTTTTTGAGATGTATAATGAATGAAATTTAAGATTTCTATATTGATAATATGTTTTGAATCTATTGCTGACTGATATTGGGCATGGGTGTGAGGGCAGAGACCCGACAACACCAATGGTCCTAGGGAGTCTCACTGATTAGGGTTTAATGAGTCGCTATATATACTCATGAAACACCTTATTATTGTAATATGTTCTCTTAGCCTCTATAATAAGAATTCAGTTTCTCTACCCGTGGACATAGCTAACGTAATGTTAGTGAACTATGTAAAATTTGTGTCTTTCTTCTCTATCATTCTCGTTACAAAATATATTTTTAAATTTATAAAAAGGTAAAGTAAATAAGTTAAGGAGTCTTGTTAGAAAATCAAAACAACATTTCTTATTTTAAAGTGTTTATCACTTGCAGTAGATTTTTGTCCCTTTAAATATAGAAATTCAGGTCTACTAATAACCAGTTGATCTAATGGGATTAGATGTTAGGCCTTTTAAGCATTTGTCTCATTGGCGGTGTATATGGAACAACTGAATTGGGAGGCTTGACTCCAACAATGGACCTTTGCAGTATCTGAACACGGATTAGTCTTCAATCCAAGATACTTTGGATCTTCAACTATGAACCTAAAAAAAATCCAGCTCTCAAAATTTTGACAATAGCTAAGTATAATTAAATAATTCAAAGCATCCATAGAGTTTAGAATTAAAAATTAATACATTGGTACATTGATAATTGATGTGGAAACCATTCAACTATACCATGCTCTGACTTGTACATGGAAACAACATCTACTTTGCATGCTTGTTGTAGCATCAAAAAGTGACCCTTATGAAATAACAATCTATAAAGTTCTATCAAGATGCTTGCTGTACCATATCAAAGGCATTGCTTGGAGCTGTTCTATTGTATTCCAACAAAGAAATGATAAAGCTTTTCCCAAGTGTCCCTTGCAACTAGACATTATTTTTCTTCTTTACAATTTGAACTATTTCAAATATAGATTCTCAAAACTCAGTTGTGAGAAGAGCAAGCCTGACTGACAGATGAGTCATGAGTCCATTCAGTTTCAATATCTTTTCTGGAACATTATATTGCTTTCCACAATTTGTCAGTCCAAATTACTAAGCCAGTTGACAATGCTACATGAAAAGAGCTGAAAAGAAAACCAACCAGATAATGGCTGAACAGAACATCTGCAAGAATGCTAGTGCAATAAGCAACATCTCACAATTTGAGCAATTGTTATTGAAACAACAGGTTCAAAATTTAATCTTTTGGGCATCTAGTCAAACTGCTAAGACTTCGAAGTAAAATTATGATGTTTCCGTTTCGACTCCAATAACCAGTGTGCACTTGATAAAGAAAACGCAATCAAAGAAAATGCTAAAGATTAGATAATAGGCAAAACTAAAACCAAGGCTATAGATAATTAAATACCTTTCAATCAACTAATATCAAAAAAACTCTAATTCAACAACTGTTCTAAAAAAACCAGAAAAAGAATTGTCAAATGGGTATAAAAATCACATGAGCAAAACTCTTCAAAAATTGGACTTCAATTTAGGCTAAAGAAAACAAGCCCATGTTTCAGGGAAGCCATAGCCCAAGAAGCACCAAAGAAGACTGCTATGCTTTGAATTTTGGGCTTTTTTTTAAGAAATATGAACAAATTCGAGAAACCCTATTTGCTCCAGCCTGCAATGTTTCTATTTAAACTCTCAAAAGATTAGGGTTTTGTACTTTACGATTGCAATCGCCGGCCACCTTCAATTTGTAACGGGTCAAGAGTATTATTCTCTGCAACTTCTCCAATTCGATTCCAACTTGTGGGTCGAGGTTCTTGAGAGCTGAAATCAATTCTTCCATGTATTGCTTGTTGCACATTCTAAAGCAGCAATCTTTTTAATTTTTTGAGAACTTTTCTTTGATGGAGATCAGATGAACGATATGATGATTATGATTCCCTATTGGTTTGATTCGCCGAAATGATGGCGGAATCACGTATTAGCTCTATCTGATCGTTCTTTCTTTCTTCAATTTTTAGTCAAATCGAAAGCAACATTTTAGGGATTTTTAACCTAAAACTCCATTGTTTTTTCATCGAGTTGAAGGATGATATGATGCAGGAAAATTGTTTCCCTATTGGTTTGATTCACCAGGATGATGGTGGCATTTTTGTATTCGTACTGTCTGATCATTCTCCAAGTAATTTGCTTTTCATAAATTTTTGATTTGTCTGGATTTGAAAATGTAGTTTTCATTTGACAATCTTGAGTGTTCAATTGTGGTTTCAAGATTCAGGGTTGTAATTCATTTTTGTGTTTCTTCTGTATTGGAAGAATTTGATGATTTGGAAGCTATCTTTAAAGCACATATCGAAGGCTTGACAGGACTACAAATATGAACCCAGTTGAGCTCAATGCTTGTGCAAGATTATATCATGTGTTGTTTTATTGATTCACCAGCTTTGAATTGGTAGCTGGTGTGTTTTCTCTTTAAAAGTGACGCAAATTCTAAGGGCCCGTTTGGTATCGATATCTTATATCTTATATCGGTATCGGGTATCGATATCGGGTATCGATATCGGGTATCGATATCGGGTATCGATATCGGGTATCGATATCGGTATCGATATCGGATATGAATATCATTCATATCTCATATCCCTCATACCTCTTTTATATGGGTTATATCAAATATCATGGAAAATAGCTTCTTTTGATATCAAGTATATGGGTCGATATCCATATACTCCCATACCAAACACTAGATATGGCCTGATACCGATATCTGAATCCCATATACTCCCATACCAAACATGAGATATGGCCCGATACCGATATCTGATATCAGGATATCAATACCAAACGGGCCCTAAGATGTTAGTATTGTTTAACTGAATTATTGTAGAGAGATATGTGTGTACCATCCCGAAAGTAGAACAATTTTCAATTCAACCAGAACAGAAATTTATGAAAGTTGAGTTAGCTCAATTCAAACAATACTCGACTTGAAACTTGAATGTGTTCTTAAACATATTCACTTGAATATGAACATGGGCAATAAATTGAGACAGTACTTGAATTTGCATATGGTCATTAAAACTGAGACTATGATCCAAAGTTAATTGATATCTTGTAAATGAGATGACATTGAAGGGTACCATATAAATAGGGCTGAAGCTAATTGGTAACTTAGTTCCAGTTTTCATAGTTCCAGTTTTCACAGGGTTCATGTATGAAATGATAGGAAATGCTTAGTTCCAGTTTTGACAGAGATGTAAAATGGCGAACAGGCCTGGAGATCATACCCGTACCTTGTAGAAGTACAGATAACTTCAGTTTGAGTGAAAAAATGCTTGATCAGGCCTTCAATCAGGCAAAAAAAGTGTGGCCTGAAAGTCCGTGGGATCATTATCTCAAACCCCTCCAATCCCGTGGGCAATTTGTTTACAAGAGATGCTATAAATAGGATCTTAGACTTTGCAAGAGAGAAGAACATTCATATCATATCTGATGAGATATTTGCTAGATCTACCTATGGCACTGATGAATTTGTATCTATGGCTGAAATTGTTGGATCGGAATCAGATTCAGAGCTAGATGATTTTGAGAGAAGCAGAGTTCATATTCTGTATGGATTATCAAAGGATCTCTCTCTTCCTGGTTTTAGAATTGGAGTAATCTACACCTACAATGAAAATCTCTTAATTAGCTGCTGCAAAGAAACTGGCCAGATTCTTCTCCTCAGTTTCAGTCCATACACAATGCATACTTGTTTCAATGCTCTCTGATTCAAGATTTATCCAAAACTACATTAAAACCAACCAAGAGAGACTGAAAATTATCTACACAAAGTTTACTGCTGGATTGAAGGAACTGGGCATAGAATGTGTGAGAAGCAGTGGTGGTTCTTACTGTTGGGCTAATATGAGTGGTTTCATCGGGTCACACAGTGGGAAAGGCGGCGAGCTTGAGCTCTGGGATAAGCTTTTGAAAGACCTGGATCATCCTGTCATTGTATTGAACCAGGCTGGTTCAGATTGTGTTTCACCACTTTGTCTGGAACGAATCCGCAGAGTTACTGAAACCTGCAAAGCTAGCTTCATAGTGAAGTTCTTATTATTTGTTTATATTGTAGTTACATGAGTAGGTAAACCCAGAAAATTACACCATTTGTTTTAAGTACAGCTTGGGTGGTCATATTTAAGTTATCTTGGATGAATTCATTCAATAGAATTTGCTACAGGCCACTTGTGTTGTATTTTTTATGTTCAGTATTCTTTATGGTTTTTTTAATAGCCCAGTGACAACATACATTCATGCAAGCTTGAAATGAAATGTCAGAATGACAATATTTATTTGAGAACTTATAAATATTGTTAACAATGGATTAGGAAACAAAAAAGAATAGCAACCATTTTTCTATCAACTACTGTACTCATCAACCACACCCAAAACCTCATTTTTTAAGCTAACCCTAAATTTATTATTTTTCTGAAATCTGATTTTCAATTATTATGATTCCTAATGGATTCAAGAAACTGAACAACTTCCAACATGCTTGGTCTCTTTGAAGGCCCCTGAGTAGTACAAAAGAGCCCTAACTTCATCACTTGGATAAGCTCATTTTCAGGAAAATTCCTAAAGCTACTATCAAAGCAATTAGGGAGCATATCAAAGTTTCATGCTTCCGGAAAATATGCTAAATGAGCTTGATGCCATAAATAGAAAAAAAATTTGGAACAAATCGGGAGAGTATGTGCCCATGATAAGATGGGACAGGATCTGTAAATCCAAAAAGAAAGGAGGACTAGGACTACGCAAAGCAGGACATATGAATAAAGCGCTACAAATGCGTCTCCTTTGGAAAATTTTGGATGAGCCTGCTAATTTCTGGGTTCGTATTGTAAGAGAAAAATACCTTAAAGACAAAGACCTGTTAGAGTATGTATGCAGTAAAAACGTTTCATGGCAATGGAAGAAACTTATGAGTTTAAAAGAGGATTTCAACAAGGGATTAATATGGCAAGTTGGTGATGGAAAGTCGATTCGATTTTGAAAGGATGCTTGGGTAAGCAAGCGCCCTCTTCGAGAAGAATGCCAACATGTTGTGGGGAATGAAAGTGATATCTCAGTAGCTAATTTCATAGATAATAACCGGAATTGGAACGAAGATGAATTGAAAAAAGTCCTACCTAATTTCTAATTTTATCAATAACAGTTCCTAAAAATCAAGTCCAAGATAGACTATACTGGCACCCAAGTAAGAATGGTTGGTTCTCCACCCAGTCGGCTTATGCCTTAATATCAAATGAATTAAATATGAATGATTGAGAATTCAATTGGATTTGGAAACTTGACCTAATGCCGAAAATAAAAATGTTCTTGTGGAAGATCTGCATCAAAGGACTACCTACTAAGGATTTTCTTATACAGAGACACATAGCTGTCACTTCAGAATGTCCTTTATGCAGCCATCATGATGAGACAAATGAACATCTTTTGATCAATTGCCCTTTCACTCAACAGAAACTTCATGCCATTGACTCTCAATTCATTGACATTCTAAGGGACGCTTTAGAAAACCATAACACCATGCCTCAGATCATCCAGAACTTGAAGAATACATTGTCACAAAGAACTCTATGTCATTTGTTCACGTCCTGGTGGGGTATATGGTTTTGGAGAAACCAAGTGATTTTTAATCAGGATAGTAATGGACACTGTAGTAATGTTGAGGAATTTATTCAAAACCATATTATGTGGTGGAACAAAGCAAAAAATGTGAATGAAAAGGATAATGTGTCTTGCAGAAAACAAAACCTAAGGCAAAGAAAGAGAAAACAAAAACGGGTGAAACCGCAAAACGGATTTGTGAAAATAAATTTCGATGGGTCGAAAAAAGATAATGGCAAATCAACGGCTGCATATGTCATACGAGACCAATTTGGAAATATTATAAGTATAAATGCAAAGAAAAATGGCTGGACTGTAGAACAAGCAGAAGCTATGGGTTTATCGGAGGCTATACAAGAAGCTAATAGAAGAAAATTTCGGCGAATAGAAATTGAAGGTGATAGCCTAATTGTGATCAATGCTCTTAAGGGAAGTCGATCCAATCCATGGACAATTGACATAATAATTGCAGATACTCTGATTTTGTTGCAATCTTTCGAGGTGGTCATTACCAAACATATACCTCGAGAATGCAATTCTGTGACAGATTTGATTGCAAAGCTACACCATGATTGTAGTATCAATCAGATTATAAACCATGGAGGGATCCAAACCCTCATCCATAAGGATACCCTAACCTGACTTAGTCTACCTAATTTTTACCTATTCAAAAAATAATGGAGCATATACCTTTCAGCCTTCAATGTTATCCATCCGTACAGCCTCTATTAGAAGCTTAATGTCACATGAATTAACTTTTTCAAGAGGAATCCACTCTTCTTTATCTGAGCCATCAATCAATCTTTCCAAATTTACTCTTGCACTGCCAATCTGCTAATCACACCAAATGCACATAAAAAAAATGTATGCAATTCATCAAGATAATAGGTTGATTATAAATAATTAACAAGTGACACGACTCGCGGGTCACGGGTCTAACGTGTCGATGCGCGGATTGACTCGTTTGTCTAAGTCAATTGGGTCCAAAAATGATATTTTTATCCACAAAATTGTTCTTTTAAAACTCATCGGGTTTGCAGATCGAACCATAAACCAACGGATATTTTTATAAAAAATTATTTTATATACCAATAAAAAAAAGTGGGATTGAATTTTAAAAAATAAAGAAAGGAGGATCAGGAATGTGTTTGGCCGTTTATAGAGCAAAAAAGTTCAAGCGGAGAGCGTTTACAAAACTCGAACCCGGAGCTCCCACATCTTTTGCCTATTGCATCATCATCTGAGCTATTTTGTTTATTCTAAATATTTTAGCTCTTATGATATATATTGCTCCTTAATATTTTTTGGGGACCCTATGCAATTAGGCTGTTTGCACACCCTTATTTATGGGTCTGACTAGATGTAGAGCTGTGTTGAACGATCGAACTAGATGAACCAAAGGCCAAACCAAAAAAAATAAAATTATTACTTTAATAAAATAAATATACTAATAGAAGATTAATCTAAGTACGTGTAGGTACAAAGTATACTTTTTAAAATGATGAGTAATCATAGGTGATTTTATATCAAATATTCGGTTTCAATATTCCGGTTTTTCCACAGAAAAAACAAGGTTTCAAATTTAGACATTGACTAGCATACGTACCCGTACCATGTACGGATTTGGTGAAATATAATTAAAATATTTTAATAATAAAGTTATTTATAAATATTTTTAATATTTTATATGAATATGAATAAAATTTGTCAATTATTTTAATTCAAGATCTAATATTTTTAATTAAAAAAATGGGGTAGTATATAACTACTCCGTAATATATAAATATAGTGAATATAAGAATGTACAAATATTTTTTATGTGAAGGATATTAATTATGTTAAAATTCTTGTTAAAATGATAAAATATATCATTAATTAAGTAAATGTATGAGTAAATAAGGAGAAATTATAGATCTGAGTAGATAAGGCCTAATAAAATTTAAGTAATTAAGAAAATATTTATTAATTAATTCGAGGAAAATGAGATAAGAAGGAATCAAAGATTTAGTTATTGTATTTTAACAAATTTATATAAAAATACTAAATTAGTTTTGAATTAACTTTTTTAGAGTCTTGATGACGTGGCGCCACGTATGCGAATTAAATATAAAGTCGACACATATGCGAAATTAACCAAAGGTTGACATGTGTCAAAAGGCTTCTTCTTTAATATATATAGACTAGTATAGTAGTATGTATTCCCGTACCTTGTACGGGTTTTTCTTAAATAAAATATTTATAATAAAATATTTCAAATATATTTATTATCGGAGAAAAATAACCATGTAAATGCTTAAATATTAAATTTTTGTTATGACCTGCGTAAAAAAATAAGGCAATTATCATATAACTAATCAAGATCTTTTCATATAAGGTAACAAATAATTGGATTATAATAATAATCAAATTGGCAAGGAGATTGCTAGTAATATACGGTTACAAAGATAACTATTCAATTAAGATATCTTAGTTAAAAAACGATTCTAACTAAAAATAAAATAAATATTCTAGAATTTGTATGATAGCATCAAAAATATCCTAATTATCTTCCTATCAAAGATTGTTTAATAATGCAATTTTTTATCCTATATTCTAAAAACATGGATAATAATTTATCATATCCAAAACTAAAAGATTATATAAAAAAAGATGGTGTGATCCAATCTAAAAGTAACATACGTCGTTTAATAATTTTTTTAACTTTCGCTTTAGTTTATAGTTATGATGTAGATTCTTAAGTACAGACTAGCCCAATTAACCCAATTCATCGACCCCAATATGTAGAAGAGCAAATAAGCTAAGATGATTACATCCTCGTTAGCATACTAGCAATACGGTGCATGTGACAAGATTTAATGATGAGATTTTGGAGAATTTGCTCTCATTTAATTTGATTATCATCCAGGAATCACATATTAAAATAATAATACGGAGTGTTGAGCAGGAAATATTTACTATGTATCATTTAAATACACAATTAAATAATAATACGGAATAATAATCACAAAAAGATATTGTTTCTAAAAATTAACATTTATGCATGCATTATGCCTAGAGTGTCATGTATATCATTAATGATTGATGGATCTTTGATTATCAAGGGATCAAATATTACAATAATAAGATCATATGTTAGAGATTATCTCGATAAAAAAATTGAAGGAAATAAATGTATACAATATATATTATAGTTACTATCTATACAACTATAAAAACTCTCCCTCTCAAGAACAATAAATGTTCTATTTTTTAAATACAAATTAATTATCCTACTAATATATCTATTTGGTTTACACAATCTTCTCCTTATTGAAATAATAATTTAAAAATATTCTAAATTACAAAAGGCCTCTAATAAATATTGAAAATATTATTTAAGTTAATAACACTTCTTTCTTACTACTTAAATGCATAAATGGTCTCATATTTCACATCATAAATTAGTGATAAAAATGAATTCAAATTATAATGTATCTAAAATTAGAAAAATATAAACAAGTTGGTTTTATGAAAATGCCAAAATTAAACATACAACACAAAACATCACAACTGAAATACACGATCCTACATATACAAAGCATGGAAAAATATAACATTACATCAATTATATCATACAACTATATACTTATATCTATATGCTTAACCTTTCATAAACATATACTCACTTTTCTATATATAATTGCACCAAATCAACCATTCAAAATTTAGGTTTAAATACAATTTTCTTACATTACTTTTTTCATCAAATTACACATATATTTTACATTTTTATACTAATTCAAATAAAATGCACATTTATCTATCTCCACTTATAAAATCAATAACCATAGACACAAAATTATACCCCGTCCATCGGACGGGCTAAGCCATCTAGTTTATAATAAAAGAAAAGATTCATCGACCATTAATGACATACATGATTGTAAGAAAAAACTCAATTCAATTATGTGTATTAGGAAATGAAATTAGGACAAAGTGGGAAAAAAATAGTTTGATAGAGAATTGAATAGAGTTTTAGGCGGGAAATACTTACCCCGTACCAATTAAATAATAATACGGAGTAATAATCACAACAAATATATTCTTTCTAAAAAACAACGTGCATGCGTTCCCCCTAGAGTGCCAAGGATATCTAGTAATTACCAAGGATTTATCGTAACTCTATAAATACAGTTTCAATATAATAGATGTCATATCTTTTCCCTCGTCAGTTCATATTTTTACAAAAGAAAAAGTGCAAGGTTATACATACTTTGATTATGAGAGGGATAGTAGATATTAAAAATATTAATACGGAGTGTTGGGCGGAAAATACTTACTCTGTATCATTCAAATACACAATTAAATAATAATACAGAGTAATAATAAGATCTACGTGCATGCATTCCGCATAGAATGTCAAGTATATCATTAATGGTTGATGGATCTTTGATTATCATCAAGGGATCAAATATTACAATAATAAGATCATATGTTAGAGATTATCTCGATAAAAAATTGAAGGAAATAAATGTATACATGCAATATATATTATAGTTACTATTTATAATAAAAGAAAAGATTCATCAACCACTAATGACATGTATGATGGTAAAATAAACTCAATTCATGTATATGTATTATGAAATGAAATTTGGACAAAGGGGGACAGAAGACAGAGAATTGAATGGAGTATTGGGCGGGAAATACTTACTCTGTATCATTCAAATACACAATTAAATAATAATACGGAGTAATAATCACAACAAATATATTCTTTCTAAAAAACAACGTGCATGCATTCCACCTAGAGAGTGCCAAGGATATCTAGTAATTACCAAGAATTTATCGTAACTCTATAAATACGGTTTCGAAATAATAGATGTCGTATCTTTTCCCTCGTCAGTTCATATTCTTATGAAAAAAAAGTGCAAGGTTACATACTTTTATTATGGGAGGGATAGTAGGTATGAAAGTGTTAAGGTTGGTCTTGTTCTATACAATCATTTGCTTAGCACTGGAAGCTTATCCATCATATGGTACGCGTGTTATAATTAGGAATAACATGGGGGATGGGTCGTCTATTGTTATGTCCCGAGGACAATAACAAAGAAATTGATAGAAAAAGAAGGAGATTAGGAAGAGATTAAGGGAGAAGAAGAATCAGAGGAGGGAAAGAGAAGATACAGAGTAAGGAAGAAGGAGATAGAATTCATTTCATTTCTGGATAATTGTTCCTCAAAGATCGTTAGCCTCTTATTAGGCATTTTATCCCTAATTACAATTATGGCCCAAACTTATCTCTACTTACAAATTCTACCCATATAACCTATACATGACATTACCCACCCCTTATAAAAGCTTTGTCCTCGAAGCTTATAAAAGTAAAAGGATCACTCAATTCTTGAAATCAACTTGCCAACTGAACACTTACTATCTTCACTTTGAACTTGCTACACACTTGGAGACAGCCTTGAAATTGCAACAGAAAATCAGCCTTTCAATTTTCATTCAAGGCAATATAACATTTGCAATCATTACTTCATTCTCCTCAAATTGTTATATACCAACAGTAGCTCAACCATGAATATGCAAAGTAGCTTCTCCACTGTTTTGTTCATCACTGATTTCAGCACAGTAGGTTCTCCATGTCTACCCATATCTTCCCTGATTAATCTCACTAACCTGCAACATAACTGGCTGCAAATTACCAAGTTCTGATCAATGCACTAAGTTCTGATCTGTATCTTGCCTTGCTCAATTCCCGACACAACAGCAAATATCATACTCCAAGAAATTGATATCACACACCAGCCAACATCAACAAAGAATTTCCCCCTCACAACACATCAGCACCTTCATTTTTTTTTTTGATTCATTGACAACTAAAGATTACATTTTTTTAGCATCAATGCCTCCAGGATCCCATAGTAATCTTTGATTAGCAAAACCAACCTCAGTAGTAGCAACACCTCTACTAGAATGCAATGTCAATCCAGCAACATACCAGGCAAAGGCTCCGCCCGGGTCAAAACTAAAAATCGATCTATCAAACTTGATAATCTGACCATAGTGGTCAATTCCAGGATCAAAGATAAAGATATCATTCCCTACCTTGAGATTGACGATCATAGAATCATACTCACAACTAGGCATCATCTTCAAGGAATAACAACTCTTTCTTACAGCAACATTCATCATTTTCTCTTGCTCAGGAAAATCATACAACAACTTATTTGAATCTGTAAATCCACTCATGCCCAAACTGAACTGATGCCCAGACAGATCTCCCCTCGAAAACCAGACAAAAATGGATAAAGACCATTTTGATGAACTTGTGTTGGAAATTCCTGGGTCAAAAACTAAATTTCCATCCCACCACTTCTGCTTGTCTACCATCATATCTCCTACGAGTGGAAATTTAACTTCATGCCTAATCACATTTGGTTCTATTTCAAACACACCAAACCTAGACATTTCAGGAAACACCTTGTGTGCAATTGCATTTTCTGAGGTTTCGAACACTTGTTGTGCATCAAAAATTCCACCAATCCCATAGTGCTTCTCACACTGTCTTACGCAGCTACAATCTCCAAATAATTGCAATTCAAGATTTAAGAAAGGAACATTACCTCTGAATTCAAAATCGATTGAGAAGCTTCGATCTCTTGTATCTCGACTGATTTCCCAATTGATTTCCTCTAGAGGTTCTTCAAGAATTTTACCCTCTGATTATTCCACGTGATTGCCAGAGTCTGTCACACCAAGATTCACTTGCCTTTCAAAATTGGTTCCGAGAAATGATTGCTGTGAGGAATTCACCATATGACTACTTGGAATTTCGATTTCTTCCGCCTTATCGCTCGGTGGCACTCCAAGATTACTAATTCGTGCAATTTGTCGCTTTTCCGATTGATTATTGTCCTTCAAACTCGCGTGAAACATTTGGATTTCTTCTATATCCGCGTGAATCATTTTTTGGGAATTAATCGGCGCTTGATGACCCTCGAATTGGCTAGCATCTTCGATCGGAGCCTCAACTTGGTTCAATCTACCACTGCTCGCATCTTCTATCGGAGCTTCGTTACTCAGTTTGTCACTTTTATGGCCATCAAGAAATAGAAATAGCTCCATTTGACAGCTTCCATCATATATGTTTCTCCCGTTCAAAGAGTTGAAAGCATCAATAGCCGATGCTCTATTTTTGAAGCAAATTCTTGAATGAAAAGGCACACCATTATCAAATACTTCTATAATTTCTATATCACCCACGCTCGAGAATACTTGGTTCAACACTTCCCAAGAGATTATGTACTCTTCCAAATGAATCTTGACAAAAATTGTGCGACCTTCCTTTTCTTCAAGTCCATTGCACGACTGAATCTGGTCAAATCTCGGGTTGATCGGTAAACCCATCGACCTCCTCAACATATTGATTTTCCCGTTCGAATCTAGTCGACTCCATAAGTAGTCCGAATTCACGATTTCTTGAGCTAGATATTTCACAACGTTTGCCATGGCCGAATCTCGAACTCAATCGAATTAGGGCAAACTCGAATTGGGCGCAAAATCGCCAGCTCTGATACCAATTGTTATGTCCCGAGGACAATAACAAAGAAATTGATAGAAAAAGAAGGAGATTAGGAAGAGATTAAGGGAGAAGAAGAATCAGAGGAGGGAAAGAGAAGATACAGAGTAAGGAAGAAGGAGATAGAATTCATTTCATTTCTGGATAATTGTTCCTCAAAGATCGTTAGCCTCTTATTAGGCATTTTATCCCTAATTATAATTATGGCCCAAACTTATCTCTACTTACAAATTCTACCCATATAACCTATACATGACATCTATTCATGTCCATTGCAAGTCAATCGATGACGATATAGGCGATCATGTGGTGAATCGTGGACAGACCTACGAGTTTTCATTCGGCATCTCTTTTATTGGCCCAACTACGACAGAATTTCAATGCACATGTACGAGTAACAACAAAGGGCATGTTGATTGGACCGCCTTTCAATCAGGTTATAGCAGTTGCAGAAAGACGTGTGAATGGAAAGTCGACGCAAATGGCGTCACGGGCGCTGATGGATTTTACAAATGGATCAAATAGAGTTTGATATCGATTGATCCATAGCTAGCTTTTTTAAATAATTGCACATCTGTTATATCTATCATATAAATATACTTATATAGATATCGTATCCATATTATATTTAAATAATTGCGTGCTTATTATATAAGTGATCGATCGTATGCATTTGAGGATTTGTTTATTCATAATTGTCCATTTTTCCAATCTAGCTATTACTTGAGCAATACACTGACAATTAACAATATGGATGATGATGAGCAAAAAAATGCCATCTCAACTTTGAAGATAAATGCCATATTTTCCATTCAACTGTAACATGCGTATGGGAGTATAGCTAATAACAAATTGTGAATCCCTAATTCCCATAAATGTATCAAAATAAACAAGTACAACTATCAATCGAATTTTCACAATACAGCAGAGAGGGGGTAACAAATTGGTTTTCTACTTCGTTTTTATATGTTATAAACGTTTTTTCAACTTCATCTTTAGATCTTAACAAGTATACTTTAGTATATCTTGAAAAGTCGTCCACAAAAGTGATGTAATAACGCTTACCATCTCTACTTTCAGAATTTTTAAAGTCAGCTAGATCCGTGTGAATTAATTCTAGCAATTCTGTATTCGTGTTTTCTACAGGTTTGTAGGGTTTTCTAATGAATTTTTGCTTCAGCACATCCATCACATTTTTATGCTCGGTTTTGGTTAATTTCAGAATTAAACCTGCTTTGCTTAAATGATCTATAGCATTCACATTCACATGTCCTAATTTAGCATGCCATAAATCAAAGGACTCAACCATATAAGCAGAAGTAGAAGCTTTATTATCAGTCTCAACAACAGCAGATTCAAGCACAACCAAACCGTTCCCAGTCATGAAACCCTTCCCCACAAATTCACCATTTTTGCTAATCACTAATTTTCCTCCATCAAAGAGGAGTCTAAAACCAGCCTTAATTAAAAGTCCACCAAAAATCAAGTTCTTACGCAAGGAAGGAACATACAACACATTCATCAAGGACAATTTCTTTCCAGAATTAAGTTTGAGAAGAATTTTCCCTTTACCGACAACTTCGGAGATGCTGGAGTTGCCCATAAAGACCTGCTCACCCTTATCAGCAGGTTTTTAGTCGGAGAGGAGCTCCTTGTTGGCGTAGAAGTGCCTAGTCCCACCCGTGTCCACCACCCACTCAGCCATGTCCACCACGTTCACTTCTGAGATTACAGCAACCAGGTCCTCTTCAGTCAGGTTGGCCTGATTCTGCTTCTGGTTCGGTTTGGGACCATTCCTCTTGAACCAGGCGTGGTCGTTCTTCGGACCGTCGACCCTATGGTGGCAAACAACGACACGGTGTCTTGGCTTGACGCAAACAAAGCACCCTCCCTTCGCCTTTTCGCCTTTTCCACCTTTCTTGAAATTCTGAGTTTTCTTGTTTTGAAGAGCTTTCTGATTTTTCCCAGAGTGTCCAACAACACCCTTTTTGAACCTATCATTCTTCGGACCAGAAGATTCAACTATGTTAGCCTTAATCGAATTATTATAATTGTTCGAAGGCTTATCTTTGAGGCGATTCGCCTCTTCGATCTTCATATGTCCGACTAGCTCCTCTAGGGTCAGATTCAACTTCTTGTGTTTGAGATGGTTGCGATAACTGGCCCACGAATCTGGAAGCTTCTCAATTAGGAAGTTCGCCTGAAGGTATTCACACATCTTCATTCCTTCAGCAAGGATGTCAGCAACCAGGTTCTCGTACTCATGCACTTGTTCCATCACGGGCTTGTCATCAACAATCTGGAAGCACAGGAACTGGCCAGCAACATATTT
This sequence comes from Fallopia convolvulus, assembly GCA_964016875.1. Taxonomy (NCBI): domain Eukaryota; kingdom Viridiplantae; phylum Streptophyta; class Magnoliopsida; order Caryophyllales; family Polygonaceae; genus Fallopia; species Fallopia convolvulus. The sequence goes on along the minus strand of OZ024728.1, from coordinate 3,775,867 downwards.
TTTCTTTCCAGCATCATCAGAGCCATACTTTTTCTCAAGAGTCTCCCAAATGGACTTAGCAGATTTGTTAGTAAGACACAAATCAAACAAAGCATTCGACATATGGCTCAGTAAGATACCCCTTACAATTTTATTGTCTTGTTCATATTTTTTAGTTTCAGCAGCAGCCTTTGAGGCAAGTTCAGCAGCAGCAGCGGTGGCGGCCTCATCTGGCGTTGTTTGAGAGTCAACAAGAGCCAGAGGTAGCGCCTTTAGAGGGGCTGCACGCGGGTCGTTGAGCAGGACGTAGTCGACTTTGAGTTGCTCGAAGACAATCAACAGCTTTTGAGACCAACGACGATAGTTGGTCCCATCAAGCGGTTCAAGCTTCGACATGTCGAGAAGTTTGATGATTTGGCCCTCCATTCGAACAGAAGCAGAGTTTGTTTTGTTTCTAATTTGTAAGAATAAATTCTTTGCAAGGCAAATAAACAATTAGTAATAAACGAATGTAGGCCAAGGGATTTTGATGTGTTACTGCGTCGTGGTATATTCCACTGCCTTAGAAACAAAACGCCCGGACACCGGTACAGATCCGAATGAGCGTTCTTCCCCCAAGGTTTTAGCGCAGCTTTCTTCGAAGCCGTGTACTCGGCTAAAAGAAATTGGGAATGGAGTTTTACGGAACAGTTGCAAGAGAGCCACGTGATGTTTTGTGTTTCAGATTACAATGAGAAGAAGAGAATGCGTTGGATTATTTGAGAAGGAGCAGAATCGTGGAAATAAATAGAACTGATTTGATCAGTTATCCCACGATCTGCAGTCTCCCATTATCTCACGAAATCCGATCAGTTAGAGCTGAACAGATAAGAACGTTTTACAAAGTCAAAAACAATTTCAACAAAGCGGAGAAGTTGCGGAAGAGTTATCGTCTAACTAATCCGCAAATCTCGGAGGCCCAGTGATACGCTCTAGATTAGTATGGTTATCTCTTGTATTTTAGGCATGATTTGAGTGTGTTTAGGTTAGTTTTGAGCAATATTGTAATATGAAGACCGAAGACACGATTTGAAGAATTGCAAGAGTTTTGAAGACAAGTGTTGATTTAGAGTTGTTTTGATGCCATTTTCTTGTGACGCATCGTTCGGGAGCTACGGTGATCGGATGAAGCTGAATTTGGTATCATTGGAAAGCTAACTCGAAGAGCTACAATTCATGTTTTTTACGGCGAGTTCAAATTCCAACTCTAAGTGGGTCAAAACCACCTCCAAAGTTGACACCAGAAAGCTGTCAGAAGACCCGCGACCGCGGCCTAGTACCCACGCCCACAGTGTTGGCCTTATTCGCGAGGATGGAGAGACGCAGAAGACCCGCACCCGCGTCTATGAACCCGTGCTCGCGGGTGGCGAGTTTCCAGCGCTGACTTCGTTTATTTTTATCTTATGTTTTTTTATTTTATCTTTAGTATTTAGTTTTATTCTGCTGTTTCTAGTATTTATGACCTAGTTTCGTATTCAGTTGAGGAGAGCCTACTTTCTAGTTTAACCTAGTTTATTTTCAGTTTTTATGGAGAACTAAACCCTTTGGGGTTCGTTTGAAGGTGAAGCTCTGATGTATGAACTCGTGAACTCGCTATACTAGCTTGTATTAGGGTTAATTATCTTTGACTTGGCACAACGACTTTAGCCCGGTCACCCAGTTTTGATAAAACATTTAAAATTCCCGTAAAAAGATAAGCCCCAGCACCACACCGCGCAAGTGTCATGAACACGAGCGGGACGGACGGATGTCAGCGGCGTGCGCGCGAGGGAGCATTCCTCTCTTGCTTCTCTAATGAGTGGTATACAACATGTCTTTATAAGGCACTCTGACTCGGCTAAAATCGTTGTTGCCAAGATCAAAGATAAATAACCCTAACTACTAACTAGTATAGCAAGTAAGCAAGGGATCGAACCCAAGAGAATCGGGATTCTGATCAATCAGCAAAAAGTAAAGACAGGGGTTTTAGAGTTCAGGCAAACAAACAAACAAGCAAATATTGTTGAGATTAAATCAAGTGAAGGAAAGCAGAGTTCATTCAATCAATTCCACCTTTTTAATCATCCGATTATTGATTCATCCACTTTTCTATTAATTCCCTAGTTAATTCCAATCCTTATAAAAGATATCCGCTTGTCCATGATCCAAGCGAAACGATGATATGAACAAGAACGCTTAATTAAAATCATACAAAATATTAATGATAGAAGGATATTAATTCATGCAATCAAGCTACGAGTCTCATGCATAAAATAACAATCAAACACTCTTTCTCAATTCTAGTCCACGATCCTAGAAAAGAGTTGTTTCAAGGATAAATAAGATTGCACAGACAACAATCAAACTAATCCAAACAGTACAATATCAATCAAATTCAACAAGTTGCGCACCAAGAGAAATCAATTGATAATCATGAAATTAAGCACAAGAGTTTTAATATTAACCAAGGGATAGAAAAGTTACCAGAATCTCACGAAATACATAAAAAAGCTTCCTTGATTAAACAAACTCCAAAGGTAAATTAGTTCTCCATAATACTGAAATAAAAACCTAAAAGTAAAAGTATGCTAGAATTGTTCCACCCCTAAAGTGAAACTTGAAACTAACTTAAATAGTAGAAATAAGTTCAAAATTATATAGATATAATAATACAAAAGATAAATAAAAACGAAACAAAGGCGGCGGTTCTGAAACCCTCGATCCGCGAGCGCGGAAATAATCCGCGTCCGCGGATCCAGTTGATGTCCTCGGCCGCGGAATCTCGTCGATCCGCGAGCGCGGAAATAATCCGCGTCCGCGGATCCAGCTTTCCTCGCCCTCGGATTCTTCATTTTATCCTCGGCATCGCGGGCTCGGTTGGTTTCCGAGGGCGCGGATCTTGACTCCATAAGCTCTTCACTTCGAATTAGGACTTCTGTCTTCCAAATCTTCAACTGTAGGCTTCTGCTGATATTACAGATAATCATCCTAATCTAGCCTAAAACACTCAGAAAATCCTAATAAAAATACAAAATTACGTTGTACTAAAACCAGCGTATCACACTCCAAATGTCCATGTTTGGTCGATGTGGGACTCTTCCCATAAAGCCAAGTTTCACATTTTCTACCCACTCTTTCCATATATCAAGTAAGGCATCTATTTTTGAAATAATTACAATTATTCCCACAAAGAGTGCCTGACTGAGTCGTCTTCTTTAGGATGTCAGGCCGAGGGAAGTGCGGGCGCCGACAGTCCCAACTTGCGACTCCGTCACTCCGAGGCTCGACTAGTTGTCTGTGTGACTACTGGAGGCCGAGGCAGGGGCAGACAAGAACAACAACTGAATTACCAAAGATTGAAGAACAACAATGGAACTATGGAAGTATGGAAGTGGAACGGTGGAAGATTTGAAGTCGAGATTCGAGAGGTCGGAGAGGACGAATCTCTGGCATTCTAAATTCGGATTTTGGAACTCCTTTAATGGAGTTTTGAATCCTCGATCCTTGAATTGGCATTGATGACTGGAAGAGCGGACTCGGAAGTCGGAACGACGGAACTTGGATTCTCGGAAGACTGAGGAAGAGGCGAACAATGGAAGAAGCGAACTAGCGAAGGGTCGACCCTCTGTCGTCGGAAATTGCATCCCTCATTACTTCGTTATACACGCGTAAAAAAAAATTTGTTTGGGGGGGGGGCACGGCCCATACCCGCCCCCACTTAGTTCCGCCACTGGGTCTGACTAGACGTAGGGCAGTGTTGAACATTCGAACTAGATGAGCCAAAGGCCAGACAAAAAAAATGAAGATTATTACTTTAATAAAATAAATATACTAATAGAAGATTAATATAAGTATTGTAGGTACAAAGTATACATTTTAAAATGATGAGTAGTCATATTCTACCAAAAAAAAATTGATGAGTAGTCATAGGTGATTTTATATCAAACATTCGGTTTCAATATTCCGATTCTTTCACATAAAAAACAAGGTTTCAAATTTAGACATTGATGTAGATTATTAAGTACAAAGCCCAATTAACCCAATTCATCGACCTAATATGTAGAAGAGCAAATAAGCTAAGATGGTTACATACTCGTTAGCATACTAGCAACACGGTGCATGTGACAAGATTTAATGATGAGATTTTGGAGAATTTGCTCTCATTTAATTTGATTATAATCAAGGGATCAAATATTAAAATAATAATACGGAGTGTTGGGCGGAAATACTTACTACTTATCATTCAAATACACAATAAAATAATAATATGGAGTAATAATCACAACAAAGATAGTTTTTTTTTAAAACTCTACGTGCATGCATTCCGTCTAGAGTGTGTCATGTATATCATCAATGGTTGATGGATTTTTGATTATCATCAAGGGATCAAATATTACAATAATAAGATCATATGTTAGAGATTATCTCGATAAAAAATTGAAGGAAATAAATGTATACATGCAATATATATTATAGTTACTATTTATAATAAAAGAAAAGATTCATCAACCATTAATGGCATACATGATGGTAAAATAAACTCAATTCATGTATATGTATTATGAAATGAAATTTGGACAAAGGGGAATAGAAGACAGAGAATTGAATGGAGTATTGGGCTGGAAATACTTACTCTGTATCATTCAAATACACAATTAAATAATAATACGGAGTAATAATCACAACAAATATATTCTTTCTAAAAACCAACGTGCATGCATTCCGCCTAGAGTGCCAAGGATATCTAGTAATTACCAAGGATTTATCGTAACTCTATAAATACGGTTTCGATATAATAGATGTCATATCTTTTCCCTCATCGGCTCATATTTCTACAAAAAAAAAGTGCGAGGTTACATACTTTGATTATGAAAGGGATAGTAGATATGAAAGTGTTAAGGTTGGTCTTATTCTATGCAATCATTTGCTTAGTACTGGAAGCTTGTCCATCATATGGTAAAATACATGTTATAATTAGGAATAACATGGGGGATGATGGGTCGGATATTTCTGTCCATTGCAAGTCAAATGATGACGATTTAGGCGATCATGTGGTGACTCGTGGACAGACCTACGAGTTTTCATTTGGTCTCTCTTTTCTTGACCCAACTTGGACAGAATTTCAATGCACATGTACGAGTAACAAAGGGCATGTTGATTGGACCGCCTTTCAAGGAGGTTTTAGCCGTTGCGAAAACACATGTGAATGGAATGTCGACACAAATGGCATCACGGGTCTTGATGGAATTTACAAATGGATCAAATAGAGTTTGATATCGATTGATCCATAGCTAGCTATTTAAATAATTGCACATCTGTTATATCTATCATATAAATATACTTATATAGATATCGTATCCATATTATATTTGAATAATTGCGTGCTTATTATATAAGTGGTCGTATGTATGCATTTGAGGATTTGTTTATTCATAATTGTCTATTTTTCCAATATTATTATATTACTTGAGCAATACATTATTGACAATTAACAATATGGATGATGATACCTAATGCTAAAGTAGTGTTTGACTCCTTAAGTGTTATTCAGGAAATTCGAAGTTCGAATTCCACTGACGGCAAATATGGAGAAACTGATATTGAGAGGGTCTCCCCAAAATGGGGTCACGAAGTACACGGTCTGGATGTAAACGGTGTACGACCGATCGAACCGGGCGAGCCAAAAGCTTGACCAAAAAAAACAATATGGACGATGATGAGCAAAAAAAAATACCATCTCAACTTTGAAGATAAATGCCATATTCTCCATTCAAAAGTAACATGCGTATGGGAGTATAGCTAATAACAAATTGTGAATCCCTAATTCCCATAAATGTATCAAAATGCACAAGTACAACTATATCTAACTTTCACAATACAACGGAGTTGTCAAACACAATTCAATGCCAAATTAGGGTTATTAGATGAAAAAGTTGTCAAGCTTATTTTTTCCCCTAAAAATAAGCTTCCATAAGCTCCTTTTAATGCTTTCAACCAAAAACACTATTCCCACAACTTATTTTCTGACCATTAACCGTGGACAGTGCAGAAAAAGTATGCATTATAATGCACAATCCAAACTAGGGGTGCTCACGGGTTCGGGTCGAACCCGACCCGCACCGACCCGACCCGTCATTTTTGGGTCGGGCTGCGGGTCAATGTTTGAAAAAAATCGGGTCGCGGGTCGGGTCGGGCCAAACCCGACGGGTTGCGGGTGGACCCGCAGACCCGCGCCCTTTTTTTTAAAAATAAAATAATTTCGTAAGTGTTGGGCCTGCCTCCTATTTCATTCAATTTTGGGCCTTTGGCCCCTTTCCTTTTATTTCAAAGACATTGCCGTTGCTCCAAAAAAACCCTAGGAGAAACTTCGACTCTTCGCTGCTGCTTGGGCGGACCGGCGGAGTGCTCGCAGCCTCGCACCATCTCTGACTCTCTCTCTGTCCCGGCCTTTCGCCGCCGGTGCTCGACTCGCACGTCGACAACCTCGAGTAGTCGAGTCGCTAGAAGCCCGAAGCCTCGCACAGTCGCACGTCGCCGGTTCTTCTCTGCCCGACGTCACCTGCTCTTCTCCGCCCGACTCGCACCACTCTCCGCCCGATGTCGCCTGCTCAGAATAGGGTTTGATTGGCTCTTCTCCACTTAATCAAGTAATTTTGATAGATCTGAGCCCCTGCTATTCAAGTGGTGGTTGTTGTAGCCTTGATTTTGATAGATCTACGGTTGTTGTAGCTTGATTTTGATGGATATGCTAATCAAGTAATTTTTATTTTGATTTGATTTATTGTGCTCATTGGCTTCGATTAAATAGAGACATGTAAATTAATAGTTATGGTATTTATTAGGGGTGTTTCAGGGTCGCGGATCGACCCGCGGAAAAAGCAAAAATAAGCGAATGCGGGTCGGGTCGGGTCTCGACCCGCGACCCGATCCGCGAAAGGCCAAAAAACATACTTTTTTGAAATACATGCGGGTCAGCGGGTCGACCCGCGACCCGACCCGCAAAACCCGCAACCCGCGGGTCGGGTCACGGGTCGGGTCGCGGGTCATGTCTAAAAAATTTGCGGGTCATCGACCCGACCCGCAACCCGCACTTGCGGGTCGCGGGTTGACCCGACCCGACCCGTGAGCACCCCTAATCCAAACAGGTCCTTGGTCTTTACCAAAATTATTCATCTAGTGCAACTATTCAACTATTATGTATACTTCAAACTTAATATATCATTGCCATAGTTGGCATCAGCTTTGTCGATTACTTTATAGACTATCCATAAAAAATAAGGGTTTTTCTAGTGTTAGGCCATGGACATAGAATAACAATAATTGAGGTTTACCTAATTAACAGTTTAAAGATAAACATTACTTAGGTTGTTCTAACCTATGCCGGGTAGGTCAAGCATACTAATGAAGAAAACTAAAACCCTATTAGGAAATTAGTGAATCCTTTTTAAAAAATTAATTAATCTAAAATAAATATAACTTTATATATAATTACCATTTTTAGTAGTAGTACCTCACGCTCTTTGACGCTCACTCTCGCTCGCTAGTCCCCACGCTCGGCGCCCACCCCTACCGGGAACCTCGCCGGCGACCCCCCGTCGCCCCTAAACCCTAACCCCAGCTGGATCTGCACACCCGAGATCCGACCCCTATCGCCCCTCCCCGAGGCCCTAGACCATTTCTAACCCTAACTTAGCCCCAACCGTACATGGGATCTTCCAACCAGACCAGACCGGACCATCGACCGCACACCGACGCCGCACCGGCCGACCGGACCAAACCGACGACCTGTAACTTTTGCCCCCCCAAACACCACCACCACCCGCGGACCCAATTTCTTTCCCCCACCTGACTCGTAGCACCCTTCATCGTGACCCTCACGACCCAACCCAACGTGCGACCCGCCGGAAGCCCAAGGGAGACCCAATCCCGCCGTCAGCGCACTCGCCTGCAGCCGGCCCTCCTATGCCCCGAAGGGGCTCGATATTGGCTACCTAGTTTTGCCTTGTATTTGCATTTTTTTGCTTACTAGATCTGCTTTCCTTGTTTCTATCTTTGATAGTTGTTGTTTGGTGTCTGTTTCTAGTGGTTGCCTTGTGTTTTAGTCCACTTGCTAGCTGTTTGTTCTGTCTTCTAGATTTCTTCTTCTTTTCTGGTTCTTTTTGCCCTGTTCTGTGCAGTTTGTAGCCTTAGTTTGTTGGGGCTGGTGATCTTGCATGCTTTTGTGTGTTCTGACTTATTGGTTGGTTACATTTTTGTTGTTCTAGTGCTGTTTTGCTGGTGCTTGTGTTGTTTGCTGGTGGTTTTTCTAGTGGTCCTTCTTGTTTTCGGTTGTTGTGTTTTTGTGGTGTGTTGTGTTTGTGTGGTGCAGGTTACTGTTTATGTCTAGCTATGAGAGCCTGTTTGAGGGCAGCACACAATGGTTCTACCGAAGCATATTGATTCTGGACATGGTAGAAGATCTAAAGTTGGTTTGAGATTGGGTTCTTGGAATGTGGGTTCACTTACCGGGAAATCGTTTGAATTGGTAAATATCCTTCAACAGCACAGAGTGGATATTGCTTGCATTCAGGAGACTAAGTGGAAGGGAAAGAAAGCTAGGGAAATTGACGATTGGAAGCTATGGTACTCAGGGGATTCCAGTAGTAAAAATGGTGTGGGTATCTTAGTGGACAAGAAGTTGAGAGATCATGTGGTACAGGTGGTACGTAGAAGCGATCAAGTGATGATGGTGAAACTTGTGTTTGGGAGGGACACATTGAATATTATTAGTGCCTACGCACCGCATGTAGGGCTAAGTATGGAAGAGAAGAGACGTTTCTGGGAAGATCTGGATGGAGTGATGAGGGACATCCCCATGTCTGAGAAGGTAGTGGTCAGGGGTGACTTCAATGGCCACATCGGCAAGGAGAGAGACAAGTATGAGAAGGTCCATGGAGGTTTCGGTTTCGGGGAAAGAAATGACAGTGGTAGAGCATTGCTGGAGTTTGCAGTGGCATTTGGGTGTGTTGTAGCAAACTCGTGGTTCAACAAGAAGGATGATCATTTAATCACCTTCCAAAACAGGCTGGGCAAAACACAAATTGATTTTTTGTTGCTCAGAAGTCAAGATAAGAGAAGTTGTAGAGACTGCAAGGTGATCCCGTTCTGTGGCCTAGTGATACAGCATAGGTTGTTGGTCTTGGACTTGGTATGGTTTCGGAGGAGTGGGATGGCAGGTAGTGCGGGGCAACCCAGGATCAGGTGGTGGCGCTTGTCGTGGGAGAATGAGGGCATTTTTCGTGACAGGGTTTTCCAAGAGGCAGAAGCTAAAGGAGCGTGGCAGATTAACGACAATGTTGATAGTATGTGGGGTTTGATGGCAGAGTGTGTTCGGAGAGTTGCTTGTGGTGTCTTGGGTATGTCGAGAGGTAGTAACGACAACAAAAGGTCCGAAGGTTGGTGGAATGACAAATTTCAAGAGAATGTAAAAGCAAAACAATTTGCGTACAGAAACCCGGTGGTGTGTAGTGATGGAGACAAATAAGTGAAGTTAGCAGAGTACAGAGCGGCGAACAAAGAAGCTAAAAAAGAGGTAGCCAAGGCTAAGGCCAATGCCTACGAAGGGGTGTACAAGGCTTTGGGCGAAAAGGGAGGTGAAAAGGCGATGTTTCGTTTGGCTCGGGATAGACAGAAAAAGAGCAGAGATATTGATAGAGTAAGGTGTATCAAGGATGAAGATGGGCGGGTTCTAGTTGAGGACAGTCAGATGAAGGAGCGCTGGCAGAGGTACTTTTACAGTTTGCTAAATGAGGGTTCGAATGCAAGGGATGACTCACAGGCCCCAGAGGGGCACGCAAACCGTCTTTTCTATAGACGTTTTTCCAAGGAAAAAGTGAAAGAGGTGATTTGGAAAATGGGAATCAGGAAAGCAGTGGGACCAAATGAGAAACCAGTGGAAATTTGGAAATACTTAGGGACCCATGGCTTGGAGTGGTTAACGGTACTATTCAACGTCATTTTTAAGACGGCTAAGATGCCTGAAGAATGGAGGCTCAACAATTTGATGCCACTATATAAAAACAAGGGAGACGTACAACAATCCAACAATTACAAGGTATCAAACTTCTTAGTCACACAATGAAGTTGTGGGAAAAGTTGATTGAGTCAAGACTAAGGAAGTTGGTTGGTGTGTCGGATGTTTGGAGGCCAAATGAATATCAGAAATGTATATCGGGATTCTCAAGGATATGTACGAGGGGTCCTTAACCAGTGTGAGTAGCCCAGGGGGAGATACAGATTACTTTCCGGTAAATGTGGGGTTGCACTAGGGGTCGACACTTAGCCCCTTTCTATTCGCACTTGTTATGGATGTGCTGACGCGAGAGATCCAAGGAGAGGTACCGTGGTGCATGTTATTTGCGGACGACATTGTATTGGTAGATGAGTCGAGGGCTGGAGTTGCTAGTAAGCTCGAGGTCTGGAGGGAGAAGCTCAAAGCAAAAGGTTTTAGACTGAGCAGGACAAAGACAGAGTATGTGGAGTTTAAGTTTGGTCAGGTAAAGAGGCCCATCGGGGAAGTACTTTTGGGAGGTGTTCCCGTTATGGAGAAGGAGAGTTTCAAGTACTTAGGATCGATTCTGCAAAGCGAAGGGGACATAGACGAGGACATTAAGCATCGAATTCAGAGGGGTTGGAAAAAATGGAGGGACACCTCAGGGATTTTATGTGACAAAAAGATCCCACTTAAGCTGAAAGGCAAATACTATAAGTCAGTTATTAGACCTACAATGTTGTATGGTTCAGAATGTTGGCCTACCAAGAAGGTGCAGGAGCAGAAATTGATGGTAGCGGAGATGCGTATGCTGAGATGGATGTGCGGGCATTCGAGATTGGACAGGATCAGAATCGAGGTGATTAAGAAGAAAGTCAGAGTGGCTAGTATAGGAGAGAAGTTGAGGGAATCGAGGTTGTGCTGGTTCGGACACATACAAAGGAGACCACCAGAGGCCCCAGTATGTAGATGTGAGGGGATGGTTTTCGACGATGCTCGTAGGGGCAGAGGTAGACCGAAGAAGAGCTGGACGGAAGCTATAAAACATGATCTAGCCTTGCTTGATATTTTAGTGGATCTTGCAGTTTGTAGGGACCTTCGGAGGGAGAAGATCACGGTGGAGGAGTGGTAGCTGGGCGCGAAAGGGCCCTCTCCCTCTCCCTCTCCCTCTCCCTCTCCCTCTCTCTCTCACCGGTGTCGTTTTTCTTTGTGCTTTTGGTTTAGGCCTTTTTTACACACCCTCTCGATTTCGAGGTCGAGGGAAGGGTGGGTATATCCTGGCCTTTCAGACCTTGCCAGAGGCAGGTCCACACTGGGTTGTTGTTGTATATAATTACCATTTTTAGGAGCTTAAACTATGCCTTAGAAAAATCGATATTACTTAATACCCTTTCAAAATTAAGTTAATGATTTCCTTATTTATATTATTTCCCCTATCAATATATATTCTCTCCCTAATTAAGGAAACATAATCATTGTTAACACTAGAAAAACCCAATAAAGAATTGAAGTCTATAAGACCTGAAATGACTTGCCAAATTGAAAATACAAGTTTATAAGACATGAAATCATTGAATGGTTAAGGAAAAGCCACAAACTTGTACATCAGTAAGAGAATTTTCAATTCACTCTAGAGTTAATAGCTATGCAACAAGCTGCAGAATTCTTTCCAACATCACAAACTATATACACTTGAATTCATCGACACCTAAAAACTTGTTAAATACTAAATGAAGTTAAGAGAGGGAAGTCAAAAATATGTGTATACAAATTTCCTAGCTAGATTTTAGCATTCAGTCTTGCACTTGTGAAAGGATGGAGGATGCCTTCGTATTATTACACTTCTAAGAGCTTTGCACGAACAGATTGAGCACTTACAGATTTGTTCACACTGTAAAAAAAAAAAAAGAAACAAAAACATCAGCATAAAAATCATTTATATGACTTTTTTCCAAAGTTGAAGACGAAACAAGGCTTACCACACGAGAGTATCTCGCTCAGATATATACTCAGGTGCAAGCTCTTGAAGCAATTTAAATTGTTCTACAACTTCTCCTGTCAACAACAACAACTTAATTCAGTAAAACAGCAAACTGGGAAGATTTTGGGTTTCCAAAATCTTTAATTCGGATAAGAAATAAGGTTTCCAAGTCTTTTACCTCTATCAATTATGTCAGAGTGTCCTGTGATGACTTTGTACAAGAGTTCCTCCTTAGTCATGACTGACCGGTTGCTGGATTGAAACAACAGATGAATCATGTCAAACAGCTTTGGTACATCAGACAACAATTGGTGCCTCCTCCTAGCTTGTGAGATAGCTGGATCTTGTTCTTCTAAGATCTTTCTTTCCTTTTCTCTCACCTGCAAAGAAGCCAAAAAGTTCAGCAATCCATTGATAGACTCAAGAAAAATGAAGCGAAAATGAGAACATATGAAAAGAGGGTTACTTACAGATTGTAAAAGATTTTTTGGGAGAAAATCAATGATATCACTTTCAGCATTAGAGGCTAAAGCATCATCAGCTTGCATTTCAGTTTCAGCATTGTCCTCAGAATCAAACTTCAATGACCTGGTTGGGATTGGGCGCCGGACTAACTTGGTGGGTACATCACACATATCATCATCTGGGCTCATATTAGACCTTTTAGAAGGCTTTATAACTGGTGTGTTGGCCATTAACTGGATTGAAGTTAAAGCTTCTTTAACAGGAGTTTCCTGAATGTCAATTGACCCTTTAGAACCAGAGAATTCAGCTGAAATTTCCTTGATTGGAGTTGCAAGCACGCTTGAGGATTCAGATACCGGGAATTCATTCTCACTTGAAACTCTCCGCGAGAAGCTCCTTTTAAAAAGTTGAGGAACATGGGAAGCAGTTGCCACACAAGAACTCTTGTCAATGCTTGAAGTTTCACTTTGGTTTGATTGATAGAATAATGCTGGTAATTCTGCCTCCGGAATGTCATTTTCCTGAATTCAGACAAGACCATTTTCAGATTATAAGCTACTAAGATAAGAAACAGTTCAATTTGAAACTAAACAAAGCATTTGCTTATAGTATTATACCTCATGGTGGGATCCATAGTAATCCTCAATACGGGCTCGGAACAAATCTTTAACGTCTTTCAAATTCTTGCTAACCTTCACAGCTTCCATATCCAATGTCACAAGAAGTTCCTCTTTCATACAATCAGTTTGCTCATCACGAAGGTGTATTTTCTTCACTACAATGGCCTCTGGTAAAATATACTTCAGTTGAGCCAAGTGATTAACGGTGAACCTCCTGTGTTCATGTCAATCCCAAATTAGCAAGAGAAGGGAACATAGAATGACAAAATTCGCATCTAATTGAATTAATAACAAAGCATTTGACCAAACACAAATCTCAATTGATAGTGCTAAGACTCGAGTTGTTACCTATCCGTTAGGGATTGGATTTTGGGGCAAATGTTAGTGAAAGTTGATGGCTTTCTCCGCATCCTCAACAATGGAATCATGCTCGCAATAGCGTTGAAGAATTCACACAGCATCAGATACCTATCAGAAATCAGAACACAGAAATTGTCAGACAATGAACGCTTACACTCCCAATTCTTTCACAAACATCAGCAATTTTCAGATTGAACCGAAAACGCCCTAATTAGAAAAAAAAACCCTAGAAATCGAAACGACTTACTTCTCCGGTAACCGCACAGATCTCTCCACATTTTTCACAGCACTTCTCTGACCCTTTTCTACATCCCGCATTTGCAAACCCGATCGGGATCTGAAACTTCCATGCGAATCCGACCTGGTTAGGTCCCCGTTCTGGAGCACCCGCTTCACATCCTTAATTGACAACGCCATATTCTGGTTGCGGACTCTCGGCGGCCGACTACACTTCTCCGGCGTCTCGAGCATCGCTGGCGGATCCTCCGGCAGCAAAGTCGCCGGCTTTTTGGGCGTCGATTGAAGCGCAGGCTTCTTCGATCTGAAGGGGATCGACGATTTAGATTGAATAGATTCCATTTCCAGCTACCACAAGAAAGACAGAGAGAGATTATGAACTTCCGCAGTGTAAAAGAGACGAAGAAGAATCCGATGTTAAGTAAGTAGTGTGAAGGGTTTTGGCGCAACAGCATAGTCCGCCACATGAGCTTCCCGCCTCCTTTTTGGCGGGCTCGCGCGCGCTTAGATAATGGGCCAAGCCCAATTAAGATAATTATGGGCTTACATTTAGGCCCATTATTAGTTTGTAGGTCCACTGTAATACGTTACCCTAAGCACCCTAAAATTCCTAAATTCATCTCCAACATTTCCGAAGGGTTTTTGAGGGGTTTAACTGTGTAAGCTCGCAGGCAAGAAAATTCTTCTGTTCATTTTTCCTTCAATTCACCATGAGAAGAGCATCTTCCAAGCTCCTGTCACTCTCCAACGCTCCAAAACCTTCGTCTCAATTCCTCAGATATCTCACCAATTTAGTATATTCAACGCCCATCCAAGATGATCCGCAAACCCTAGCTCCGTCTTCTTCCTCCGTATCACCATGCCCCAAATTCAAGCCCTGTGGAAAAGCCAATGGTTTACTGTTCTCCAACCCGAGAGCCCATCAATTCCGAAAAGTCCCGTCTCAGAATTTCAGTACCCAGGTGGAGAATGCCGTCGTTCAGTTGCCCTCCAGGCAGAGGAAGATCAAGGAAAGATTCGAGCTTGAAGAGGCGTTCGAGTCTGCGGAATCGGCGGAAGAGATGATTAGGGCTTTTAATGAGATGGAGGGCAGCTTTGCGGAGGGGGAGCTGGGATTGGCCTGCTTGAAAGTGGGGCTCAAGCTTGATCAGGAGGGTGATGATCCCGAGAAGGTACTTTCCTTTGCTAATAGGGCTTTGAACACTTTGGATAGTGAGAATAAAGTCTCTTTGCCTGTTGCTATGACCTTGCAATTGTTGGGTTCTGTTAGTTACACTTTAAAGAGGTTTAATGATAGTTTAGGCTACCTTAATAGGGCCAATAAGATACTGAGTAAGTTAGAAGAGGAGGGTAGCTGTGTAATTGAGGATATCAGGCCTGTTCTTCATGCTGTTCAGCTCGAGTTGGCTAACACAAAGAATGCTATGGGGAGAAGGGAGGATGCATTGGGGAATCTTAAGAAGTGTTTGGAAATCAAAGAATTGGCTTTGGGCAAAGATAGTAGGGAATTGGGGAATGCTAATAGGGATTTAGCTGAGGCATATGTTGCAATTCTTAACTTCAAAGAGGCATTGCCTTATTGTTTGAAGGCATTGGATATACATAAGGTGTCTTTAGGGCAAAATTCAGTTGAGGTTGCACATGATAGGAGGCTCCTAGGTGTCATTTATACAGGATTAGAGCAACACGAGAAGGCTTTGGAGCAGAACCAGCAATCCCAGAAAGTGCTGAAAAATTGGGGTCTAAGCTCGGACTTGCTTCGTGCAGAAATTGATGCTGCTAATATGCAGATTGCTTTAGGAAGGTATGATTCAGCTGTCAACACTTTAAAGGGTGTTGTACAGCAAACTGAGAAAGACAGTGAAAATCGAGCTCTTGTTTTCATCACCATGGCTAAAGCACTTGTTAGCCAGGAGAAGTTTGCTGATGCCAAAAGATGTTTGGAGATTTCAATCGAAGTTCTTGAAAAGAAGGAAAATGTTAAGCCGGCTGAAGTAGCTGAGGCATATGTGGAAATATCAATGCAGTATGAGTCCATGAACGAGCTTGAAACGGCAATTTCATTATTGAAGAGAGCCCTTGCCCTTCTGGAGAGTGTCCCACAGGAGCAGCACTCTGAAGGGAGCGTTTCTGCAAGAATTGGATGGTTGCTTTTGCTGACCGGTAAGGTCTCACAGGCTATTCCTTACTTGGAGAGTGCAGCTGAAACGCTTAAAGAGAGCTTCGGTCCCAAGCATTTTGGTATAGGATATATATACAACAATTTGGGTGCAGCTTATTTGGAGTTGGACAGGCCTCAATCTGCTGCACAAATGTTTGCTGTTGCAAAAGATATTATGGACGTCTCTCTTGGTCCACATCACACCGAATCAATTGAGGCTTGTCAAAACCTTTCTAAAGCATATGCAGCTATGGGGAGGTGAGACTCTCTACATTTAGTTGATTTTACATTATTCGCAATTATCTTTGGTATTTAGGGTGTATATGGTCGTACAAGTGTAACATGTTTTTAACGAGTAGTTAGCAATGATCTTTGGCATTTTGGGTGTGTTTGGCCGTACGAATTTTTTAACTAGTAGTTAGCAATTATCTTCGGCAAACAATGAGTTGAAGTTTTTAAATACTCTGAACTGCGTTTGGAAATCACAACTAGTTATCAATCTCTACCCCCTATGCCAGTTTGTAGTTTAGCATAAGGTTTATGGTATTTCGGTCAATTCAAGCCAAACTGCTACTAAAAACTAGTTCAGAACCTTAAAATTTAAGTTTTTCATTTCAACTCCCATTTCAACTAGCAACTAGTTGTTTTTTCCTTTCCAAACCATGTCAATGCATTTTTTTTTCAACTTGAACTTCAACTGGTTATTTTACCTATTCAAACACACCTTTAATGTGTCTTGCGTTCATGTTTATTTGCTTGTGAGTTTAAAACACCATTTTTTTCTTAAACCTAGACGACTGGTTCTCATGCTTCTTTATTATATTATATTTTATTTTTGTCTCTTCCTTGGTGCAGTTATGGCCTAGCAATGGAGTTTCAACAGCAAGCAGTTGATGCATGGAGGGGCCATGGACCGAGCGCAGAAGATGAGTTCAGGGAAGCACGTCGCCTTCTTGAGCAACTAAAACTGAAATCCTCTGGCATTTCAGCAGAAGAATTTTCCACAAAAGCTTTGCCTTTGCCTCAGACAAGTGACCCTAAAAGAAGCTTTCATCCCGAGACTTCATACACTCCGAAAAATTGAAATGTAGTTGGATCTGGTCTAGCTATGGTGACTTTGTTACATGGTGAGTTTTCATTTTCCAAAAAGCTCCATAAAGCATAAATCCAGAAATGATTGCTGTTCATTACATGTAGAATTCCAAGTAACCCTTGTTGTATCCAAAATGATGTTTTTTCTTTCTCCCTTTGTCTCTTCTGGTGGAATTTGTGTTCATGGGTGGGTTTTAGCTTGGTCAAGATCAATTTTTTGATGAGAATTTTGAAGTAATAATGCTAATCTTAGACCCTTTTGGCAATAATGTGGAATCTTTTGCTGATTAATATATGAGAAGGAACTTCCATGTTGCTTCCTCTACTAGACCCTTGATGTCTATGGTTAAACCCTAACTTTTACCTATCCACCAAGTCATTGAATGAACCCTATTCCATGCATTATGTATGCAATCAAGTTCATTGAACTAAACAGAAAGAAAGACAAGTTAACTTCACAAATCAGGTTGAATAGTCAGGATTCTACAATATGTGAATATTCAATAATGATTCAATGCCTATTTGGTATTTGTAGTAGGATATCAAGTATGGGTATAGATATGACTGATACCCATATCCGAATTGGTATATCAAAGATAACAATCATATTCATACTCATATCCGATATTTTGATAGCACTTGTACTCATACGGCATGATATCAATACTGATATTCTCGATATCTCATATCTTAGATATCATTAATACTCTTCAGATTGTTTTAAATGCTTCAAGAATGGACTCGTTCAAATCTTATACAAATCTATTGTTGGCAAGTTGTGAGACTATCCAGCTCTGAGTTCTTATCAATGTGGCTGCAGTTGGATTGAGATGAAAGAAACCATGTTTAAACCCAGCTGGTTTGGGGCCTGTCACCTGTGGTTGGTGATGAATAAATTTTCAAACTTTGATCAAAAGCCAAAAACATTGACTTTGTAAAGAAGAAGGAAAGAGGGTAGGAAGGATGAATACAGTATTTTTTAACAACATGATATATGAGACCAGACTACCAGAGCCAACAACTAAGATTAGTCAAACGGTCATGTATTGACTGTTTGACCATCTGCCTTGAAATGGAAACCTGATTTATCATTTCCTTTTAGTTGCCACCGCCAAAATTGCCCAAAATCTTGTCTTGTCTTTACAAACGACAAATTGCGGATTCATTTAAGAGAGTGCTAATGTAAGGCCAAGAATTCTATGCCCATTGGCGTCATGGTGTATCCCTAGTCACGATTGAGACGTGCAAAGAGATTTGCACTGAGGTTATGGCAACCATGCATTATAGATTTTCAAGATTTTACTATAGCCTGGAATAAATATCTTAAAATTAGTCCCTATCAAAATATATTGATCTAGGATAGACTAATCATATCATAATTAATAGAGGAAAAAAAACACAAGAACTTTTGACTGATACGAGCGTTGGGGTTATGGGGCTGATGGCTGATCAGAAATGGCAACTCTTGAAAATGCTGTGGTTAGTACATTAATCATCTGTTCTATTTTTCTATAATGTATACTGAAAATATATTATAAATATTTAGTTTAAATACTAAAATCCTAAAAAGTTGCATTTAATCAAAAAAATTCAATTTAAAAATTTTATTATGTGCCATAAGGAAAAGGATTAAAAAATGGTTTTTCTAATGTGTGCCATGGACACACATTTAGAATTCTAATCTTAGTAAATCTAGATATTGTTTATTAATTTTGATTTTTTTAAAGGGTTTATTAATTCCAATTTAGAGAATAGTTTTGAAATAATTTCTCAAATTAACACTTTTATTGTGTTCCCATAGGCACACATTAGCCGAACCGAAAAAAAAAATCATGTAGCTCTTGTTTGGTTCATTATCAATTTTTCAAGAAGTACAACTTTTCCGGCCCTCATGAAATAGTTTTAATTCCTATGTTTTGTTTGAAAAATAAATACATGAATTTAGTTTTCGGAAATTTTTACTTCCTCCAAATCACAAGAATTGAACTTACCATAGTAGGATAGATAAGTTTCACTTCTTATGATTTGAAACAAAAATTTCTTATTTCCACTATTTATACGAGTTTAAATCTTGTGCAGAACAAATGTTCTGTGTGAATATACGACAAGTAAAAGTGCATAATAAAATATAAAAAAATGCATTTCTAAATGACGCTATTACGAGACATTGTAAGATATTAAAAGCGCATCGTAAAACATCAAAAGTACATTCAACAACGGTCAATAGTGAGTCTCATATATATTACCCATAATTTTTATGTTGCACATAATTCACGCTCCTATTTATATAACCAAACATAATTTGTCAATTCCTGTTAAAATACTTCCTACGAAATTAAGTTCCCGAAAATTAAATTCTCACATTGAACCAAACGAGAACATAGTTAATGTAGCACAAATATGCATGATTAATCAGATGAAAAGCTCAAAATACATTCATATATAGAAGCAATCTTTTCATTAACAATACCCATTGTTGAGGAAAGAAAGTACATGTATTATTCATATGAGCCATGACATAAGATTCCATGTTCAATATAATTTCTCAAGTATTATTCATATGAGCCATGACATAAGATGCCATGTTCAATTTCTCCTTCCCATTCACCAGCAAGTCTTTCAATCTTATTTTTCTCCTCCCTTTTCAAGACACTTTTATTCCTCCCCCATCCTTGCAAAGTACATACTACTCAACCTAGCTAGCTAGAAAATTAGTTTTCACCACTTAAAGATGAAAGAAAAAAAAAACATGACCAAGTTGTAGTAATTAATTATTGATATAGCTAGATATTCCTTTCTACTTATGGGTACCAAGCATTTGCTCCAACAAATTATCATCCAAGTACTCAAACTCAATCACTTGCTCTCCTCCATTGCCCAAGCTTGAAGACCCACCTCTCCAAAAGTTATGCCTTCCAAGGCTAATCACCTCATCATCACCATGGTAGCTTTGGTCATTGGGGAAGTTAAGGATGGCTTGGTGGCCCCTTAGCGCGAATGCGGCTTGGTCATAGGCTCGAGCCGCTTCCTCAGCCGTGTCATATGTTCCGAGCCACAGGCGAGCCCCTTTGCGTTGCGGGTCCCTTATCTCGGCCGCGTACTTGCCCCATGGACGCCTCCTAACGCCTCTATACTTGGACCCGGATCCACTTCCTTGCACTCCTCCTTCCATGATAGGGCTTAGTTTGTTGATTGTTGTTTTATTGGCTAAGTTTTAAGCACAAAACGATGCGTTTTGAGTATGGAAATGGGTAAGGGTCGAGAAGGAAGTTATAAGGAGAGTGTGAGTTTGTGGAAAGTTTGAGATGTGAATTGAGGTATTTATAATTGGTCTAGTTGGGGGATGAGAAGTGTATTTTAAATGGTTTAGTCCAAAGAGGCGGAATTACTTTATTATATAGATTGGTTGACTAGCCGGTCCATGGAAGATTAATTTAGACTAATATAATAATTTGGGTTAAATTTTATCACATGAAATGAACATCCAAAAAAATTGCATAATATTGAGAGAGGAATTTAGATAGTCTATAGATGGTTAACAACTACACACATATGGTGAAAAAATTAATGTAATTTTTAGTTATGTAGGGAGTATAAATAGGTTGAGAGACCTAAATGGGATGTTTTGGGGTATATTGATGTTTATTTTCTGGTAGAAGGAGAAACAATACTATCCGATTTTTTAAGAAGAAGTTGTACGCTTGTACAAATGTTTAATGTGGTCATATGTTGGTGTTAATTAAAATTATGGATACATGAAATCAATGACATATTTAAGTCGAGAGGGTGTACGAGAAAGGCTCAAATATTATTATCATCACCCGAGAAACTCAATAAAAAACTGAAATTCACCTATTTAACAATAATAGTTGAATTTAGTTAAAATATACCAATATTGGTATAGGGATTAAGTTCCAGTGGCAACTGTCTGGTCAATTGTCACTTGGACACAATCCCTCAAAGTTTACGAACCATCACATTTGGATTGATCTCTCCTTTATTGGACGAGCTGTTTGAATGTGCTCATAAGGACAACGAGCTCAAATAATCCCTCAAGCCTGGAAAACCGTCGCACCTTTATTTTGTGGACTGACTGAACGAGGCCTTGAAGCCAGCAAGCCCGAACACTCTTAAAAAAACTCTCTAATACCATGATAAAATCTAGTAGGGTTAGCTGATAAGCTGAAAATCGTACGTGTAATAAGTCTAGTATACAAGTTCAATATTTTCATCTAATATTCCTAATACCATAATAAAATCTAGCCGGCAAGCTCCTTTACTCTTCAAAATTGTCATCTAATATCTCAGATATTCAACGAGTAAATCCTTGATATTATGATTCATATTATAAATTAATAATATATATTAATTAATTACAGAAAGAGAAGTTCTATATATATTACGTTTATTATAATTTCATGCATGCATGTGTACATTCGTGTCATGAGTATATGATATATATGGCATTCGTGTCATGAGTATATGAGCTAATTCTATGTCTTGACTTGACCGTCGTTAATTATAAACTATTATATTTTCTAATCTCAATATTTCTATCCCACCTCAGCCTTTTGTTTCTTTTATCGCGTCAACATTGGCTACATATACAAATAATATAAGTTATTAAAACGTAAACAGGTGACCTGATTTAGAAACTTCAATCGAGAGTAATGGAAGACACTGGATTAGTTTCAAACTCCGATCCATAAGAAAACTATAGAGAGTACAAACAAGAACAGTTGAACTTCAATATCTCTCTTATTTGTTTAATTGTACGTATACGTAATTCCAGGATCTTTTTTAATGGGTGTCAAATGAGGCTTATTATAACCACATACTTAATTTATAAACTTATAAATTAAAGCTTACAAATATGTCTGATTTTCACCTTATGTATATTGGCATATAGTTATTTAAGTTCAAGTAAGACCTTTATTATTGAATTGTAAGATTGTGAGAACCAATTTGTATTTATGATTTTGAGTTATATTATTATATAAATGTTTTTGAAAGACTGTATTTATGTTTTTGAGTTGTACACTTTGATGAACATGCAACTTAATTAAAAACATGAATATGCAACTCTATAAGCAATCAAGATAAATAGATGAAAGACGAGGAAAGTTTTGGGAATACAATAATATAAAAATACGAATATGCAACTTAAAATATAAATACGCAACTTTATAAACATGAATTTAGTGCAATATAAAAACATGAATATGCAACTCAAAAACATGAATGTAGTCATTCAAAAACATGCATATGTAACTCAAAATCATGAATATAAATTATTCACACGGTCTTACTGATGTAAACAGGTTTGCGCATGCATAGAAGATCTTCGTCGTCGGAAACCGCGTTCTCGACATGCAAAATTGATCTCGGTCGTCCGATATCCGATTGAGCTCTACCATACCTTTCCAGACAGGAAATAGGCTCACGAGTCAACTCAACGCTTCGCCCCGACCTAAGGGATTTTTTGGACATTTCAGTTCGTTTCAGGGCTTAAATTAGGATTTTAATATTTTTCGGGTTTTTTCTTACAATTTCTTTTAGCTTTATATCTTTTATAGGATTTCTCTATGTATATACATACGTAGCCCTGGAAACATATCTATCTTATTATTCATAATTTTAGGATTTTCTCTTTCAATCTGGTGGATCTTTAGTATTTTCGTATTTAGGATTTTGTATTTGCGAATCTCTATTAACAAAGGCCCGTACTTGCCTACTTTTCAATCTTTCTACTTCATCGATCACTTATTATAATGATGGTTTTACCTGAACCTACATCTCTCTGTATATTTTAATTTGCTACAAGCCTACAAGATTTGCTACTAATTAACACTATCTCATAATATACAACACAGCCTACATATTTTTACAAAAGTTATAAAACAATAGTAGAAAAAATTCAAGAGAAATTTGTCGGAAACCACCCGTATGATAGGCCATATTTCGCTAAACCACCCGGATGTTTGGATATTATTTTAGACCACCTGTATGATGGTCTCCGTTAACAAATAACCACCCCACCCCATATTCAGTCAAAAAAACGTTGAATGCGCGTGGCCACGTGGAATTTTAATATTTTCCCTTTTCTTTTACACCATTTAAGATGTAAAAAATCCCAAAAGCTTCAATTTAAAAACTGAGCCCTAATTTCAAACCACCCCCACGATACCAATTTCTGGCGATTCTCCGATGCCGAACAACGAGAGTTTTGATTGAGCTCCAATCATGGTACAACGGCAAAGTTAACAAAAAATTGAGCTTGGGCAAGCATCGAAAAAGGCGATTAATCGAAGATTGGGTTGGGCGAGCATCAAGCTGGGCTGTATCTGGGCGATTAGGGTCGAAACCAGTAAAGCAAGGTACAAAAGGGGAGATTGGCGCAAGCAAGAGCTGAAGAAGGCACAAGCAAGAAGTGAAGAAGGCGCAAGAGATCTGCCATTGCTCTGATAAGGTACGCAAATCTCATGGCTTCTCTCACATTGGATTCTCTCACGTTGAACTACAGTAATTTGACAGTGGAAAATCACTATATGAACTGTGAGCATCATAATTGCTTTTCAGTGGTAGAATAAATTGGTTTTTGTGAGCATAAGTAATTCCTTGCCTTTTAGACGACTTAGATTGGTGTGCATGTGACAAGTATTTGATTCTTTGTCCTGGCATGCACTATAAATTATGATATTTATATGATTTTTGTATCAAAGATTCCTTAGGTTGGTGTGGTCATCAATGTTGTGTTGTATTTTTGTCCACAAAAGTCACATGAGATGTAAAACAATATGGTGTGGTCATGCATTTCTATTGCAAACCTAGTGAGATTCAACTACCTGTATTTATTACTCTTGTGTGCAGATGAGTTTAACATTCAGGTTTCAGTATGATGGCCGATTTTATATGTCTCAATTAAGTGAAATATGCTACAGAAAGGGAAAAGTTCATCTCTATAAAGGTGTTGACCCAGACATGATCTCCAAAGTGGTTATGGAATCTATATTAAAGGAAGATTTTAGCTTGATGAATGTGAGAGAGATATGGTTCTCACAACCTGGTCAAAAACTTCACACTGGTTTAAGATTGATTAGAGGAGACAAAGATGTAATGGAAATGGTCCACAAAGCTGTTGGAAATGATGGACTAGTCCACTTGTATTTGGTCCAAGGAAATGAGCCCAGTCCAACAACTTTGAGAAGCCAAAGCCCAACTGCACAACCTCTATCTAATTTAAGTGGTGTGAGTGCTCCAACCCTAAACCTAAGCCAAAACCTAAACAACCAGCCTGTGAAGAGTGGTGAGAGAATAATCCCAGATCTGAGAGAGGCAGAAATAGAGGAAGATGTAGAGGAATTAGATGGGTCATTACAGTCAGGTGATGAAGAGGTTATAGGATCTGAAAGCTCTGATTCAGACAAAGATTTTGAGTTCAGAGAGAGTGAAGGTGAGGATGATGATCTGTTTGTATAGAATGTTGATGAGGGTGTAGGTTTATTTGCAGCTGGTGGTGCTATTAATGAATCAAGTGATGGAGAATCACCTTACATTGACAATGAGATGCCACTGGATGAGTCTGAAGATCTGAGGAGTGTGAGTGGCTCAGATGAGGAGACACGTGTGAGGTATCCACAGTTCAATCCTTTAGTAGACTTCAAAAAAAATCTAAAGTCTGGATTGGTTTTTGGGTCAAATGATATCTTTAGGCAAGCTTTGAGACAGTGGTCAATTGAAAATGGTGGAGATTATTACTACCTACACAATGACAAGACTAGAACTTCTGTGTATTGCAAGTATAAGTGTGATTGTGCGATGAAGCATGCTAGGAAGAAGTGTAAGTGCAAGAAAGTTTTTTTGCAATTTTAGGGCATGTGCTAGAAAGTATGGGAAGGATGGTAGCTTTTAGTTGAAGACAGTGGTTGCAAAGCATGATTGTGGGTGGCAACATTTGAATTCTAAGATGACATCAAAGTGGCTAGCTGATAAGTATTTAGAGCACTATAGGGATGATCCTCATTGGAAGTTGACAGGCTTTATAAACTCTGTTAGGAGAGACTACAATGTTGATATCTCATACCACCAAGCATGGAAAGCAAGGTTTAGGGCAATGCTGAAAACACAAGGTGATGCTAGGGTACAATATGGCAAGGTCTGGGATTATGTAGCAACCATACAGAAATGGAATGAGAAGAGCTCAGCTTATGTCCATGTGTGTCTAAGCAATCCAGAGAAGCCCTTGTTTCAAAGGATGTATATCAGTTTTGAGGCTTGCAAAAGAGGTTTCATGGTGGGATGTAGGCCTATAATAGGACTTGATGGGTGTCACTTGAAAGGTGCATATACTGGGCAGGTTTTGGTGGCTATTGGAAAAGATGGGAATGACAACATATATCCCATTGCATTTGCAGTTGTTGAGGCTGAGAGGAAGGAAACCTGGGGCTGGTTCCTAGAGATTTTAATGAATGATGTTGGAGAAGTCATGCCTACTTTCATGTCTGATAGGCAGAAGGTTGTTTTCCTAACTCTTTCTCTCTATAATAGTAGCTTAGTTCTACCTATATACATTTTGTAGCTCAGTTTTGATTGTGTTTCTGCAGGGATTGATTGAGGCATTGAATGATGTTGCTCCTATGGCTCCAACAAGGGTTTGCGTCAGACATCTACACAACAATTTCAAGGTCAAATGGCCTGGCAAGACATACAAGGATGGTGTATGGGCTGCTGCAAGGGCATGGAATCTCTGTGACTTCAATTCTGCAATGGAGGAGATCAGAAAATTGGATCCCAATGCCCACAGGTATTTGATTGATGCAAATTATGTAACATGGTCAAGACATGCCTTCAAACATGACACCAAGAGTGATATGCTACTAAACAATGTATGTGAGTGCTTTAATTTAGTTATACTGCCTGCAAGAGAACTGCCAATTCTGTCTATGTGTGAATGGATTAGAAGATGGATGATGAAGAGATTTGTTGCTAAAAGAGAGGGAATGCTGAAGTATGAGGGTGTCTTCACACCAAATGCTAGGAAAAGGATTGAGAATGCAAAGCAGGAATGTTTAAGGGGCTACATACCTGTGTATGGAGGAGGGGATAAATTCGAGGTGGATAGTTATGGAAGCACATATGTAGTGGATCTGGCTGAGAAGAGTTGTGGATGTGGTAAGTGGGATCTGTGTGGCATTCCATGCCCACATGCTATGTCATGCATACTGAAGGATAGGAGGAACCTAGATGGCTTTGTGCATCCTTTTTTCACCAAGGAGATGTACCTCAAGGCTTACCATGGCATCATTAGTCCAATGCTTGGGGAACATCAATGGGAGAAGACCACACACCAAGCCCCTGAGCCACCCAAATATGTTGTGCAACCTGGGAGACCAAGAAAGTCAAGGAAAAGAGAGGTTGGAGAAGGAAGTAAGCCATGTAAGGCCAAAATGATTAGAGTTGATGGAGAGTTCAAGTGTTCTAATTGTGGTGAAAAGGGACATTACAAGAGAAAGTGTAGCAAGCCACCTAAAGCACTTGAGCAACCTAATCCTAGGAATGCAGGAGGGAGGCCTCCAAATTCTGACACTGTGGATTTTGGACACAAGAAGAGGCAGTACACTAAAAAGGTTTGACATTTGTCTATTTTCTTATGTATCTCTTTATTCCCCACGAAGTGCTAACTATGCTTTATTTGTTTTTTGGGGTAGACAAAGTCCAAAGCAGATCACCCCGAGGCTGGCCAAGCTAGTACACAAACTACATATGATGTTGTAAGTACACTTTGGTTCTCACAATTGTTAAGATCAGTTTTGATGTTTTACTAACTCATCTATTTTGCCATGCAGGCAGGTGAATCGGTTGAAGGCTTGGGAACACAATCTTCTATGACTCCTGGGATGACTCATACACAACAGGTAATGGAATTTTAAACAACTTTTTTGGATTCTGAATTTAGTGAAGTTCTGCAGCAAGTGTTCTAATTGTGTGTGTGCGTGAATTGTGCAGGATATTGCTCCAACCAATGATTCACAATCATTCTATCCTGTTACAAAGATCAAGAAGTTCAAGGTTATTGCAACAAAGAAGGCTCTGAACTTAAGGCGTTCACCAAGGAAGCACCTCAGAGGAGCTCCTCCTCCCAAATAGATGTTGTGCGGAATCATGTGTTTTAGTTTCTGTGTAATCAAACTTATGCCTATGTTGTACTCAATCTCAGTTTCTGTATGTTTTGGTACTCGACCTTATGTATATGTTATGGTACTCATGGTTGATGCTCAAACTTATGTCCATCCATCACATTTTGGTACTCATGTCTGGCTGATGGATGATGTTTTGGTACTACTAATAGCTCTGAACCTTGTAATGACAATATGACTTATGGAATCCTTGTGTTATGTGTATGCAACATATTATTGGTGTTTATTCTGTTGTGTTTGTGGTGTGTTATGTGTCAATTGTTCTTTCATGACACAAACTGCTTGCTTTGGTGTCTGTTTTGGCAACTTAATCAACAAAAGTCCATCAATTAGAAAACCATCACAACATCATGCATTACATAAGGCATATTATTCAACATCATACATTCTAAACAAGTAGTTTGTTGACCATATCATTACATAGACCATTTAACTAGTACAACATTGAAGCACATAAGCACAAACATACTAACAACCAAGACAATGATACCACTTGAATCAAGAATCTTCAATTTGGTACTAAAAGCCTTAGAGTCAACTCTGTGTGCCTCTTTATCCACCATTAACTTGTCCAATAAGATCTTCATGGCAGCAATTTCAGCTTGTTGCTCTTTGATTGAATCCAACAATACCTTATGACTCTGTTTCATTTTTTCCTTCTCATTCACCAATTTGTTTATGACATAAACAGCTCTTGCATTATATGGCTCATCATCCCTCCATTCAAAATAATTGCATTTGTTCACAGATCCAAATTGAGGACAACCATAAAATCTCCTTCCATAGTTCCTCTTAGTTTGTGCAGTGGATTCCTTTGCTTGAAGCCCACAGAAACAAGCCCTTGCATGTGAATTGGTTGATGTATAACTTGAGCTTGACATCCTATTTAGAAATTCAATGTCAACAATTGAAACCAATTCTGAATTGAAACCAATTCAGAAATTCAGAACAGAAATTCTCAATGAATTCAGAATAAACACTTGTAGATATCAAAGGCAATTGAATCCAATTTAACTCAAAATTAGGGATACGAATCCAATTTAGGGATTCCTTTGCTGCATCAACCTACATGTAAGCAAAGCCTCAGTTCAAAGAAATGACTCGCATACATCTACTTCATCCTCAACATAACATGGAATGGGAACTGAATCTAACACATGGAATGAGTATTCAATCTAATTGAGGTACCTCTCTCGAAGCTGCAGGTCGATTTGAGCTTTGATTTGTCTTTTGAATCCAATCGCACAGATATGCCTTCTGCTTTGCTGTTGACCTTCGATTGCAACTCAATCGCCTTCTTCGTTGATGTTGACCTCCGATTGCAGCTCAATCGCACCTCAATCTCCTCCTTCGTTGCTCTCGCTCTTCGGCATCGGAGAATTAGGGCTCATGAGCTGTGGGGGTGGTTTGAAATGGTGTAAAAGAAAAGGGATTTTTTACATCTTAAATGGTGTAAAAGAAAAGGGAAAATATTAAAATTTCACGTGGCCACGCGCATTCAACGTTTTTTGACGGAATATGGGGTGGGGTGGTTATTTGTTAACGAAGACCATCATACAGGTGGTCCAAAATAATATCCAAACATCCGGGTGGTTTAGCGAAATATGACCTATCATACGGGTAGTTTCCGACAAATTTCTCAAAATTCAAAACTAAACCTCCATTGTTTCTTGCACAAAAGTTACCGGCCTCCTGAATATCTAAATAAATTGCAATTCTGATATCCACTTGCTTGTTTTTGTCTCTAATCAATCGAGTAATTTAGATCATATTTGAACAAGTCTACGTGCAAATGCTATCATCATTGTTGTGCTGAGTTTTCATTGATCATGAGTAAAAGTGACAAGTGATTTGTTTTTTGAAAGGAGATTCAAGTTAATTGACTATAAGAATTCATATATTTATGCATATAATCATAATCATAACATCACAAATGTGAAACAATGTTATCCTATATCGGAAATTCTGATTATAATATACCCATGGGCACATATTTATTTTTTAATAAAAAAATGTTATCTAACATATATATACTTTTGGACTACTCATCATATGGCCAATTGGTTTTATGATGGAATCCATGGGCTTGTGTGTTGGGCCTAACGCTCATATGAGCATGAATGGACGTGTGTATCTCCATGTTGTATTGGCACATCGGACTTTAACATGATATCATAGTCTGTTCGGTCTAGGTCCGGACTCCTGGTCTATTGATGGGCTAATCGGCCTTAAGGCATGACATCAAGTTGCAACGGGCATATTGTAGGGTCATGCACTAGGCGTGTGATAGAATGTTATCCCACATCGGGAATTCTAATATAACTTGCCCAATATATATGCCATTGGACTACTACTCTTATTTCCAATTGGTTTTAAGATTGAACTCCATTGACTTATGTGTTGGGCCTAACGCGTATGTGCGCATGAATGGACGTGTCAGTTGCACTTGAGAGGGCGTGTGAAAGAATGTTTTCCTACATCGGGAATTCTGATATAACTTGCCCAACATATATATCATTGTGCTACTCCTCCTATTGCCATAATTGGTTTTAGGATGGAACCTTATGGACTTGTATGTTAGACTAGACCTAATGTATATATGTGTATGAATGGACGTGTGTACTCCACGTTATATTAACCCATATGACTTTAACAACAAATGTAATTTTACTTCCTTAAGCTTCCGTTAAAATATGGAGAATGTCAATTTTCAATCTACCCACATAGCTTGTTTATTAAGAGAGTAGCGACATTTTTTCCAAAATGGTTCATTAAATATTAAGACATGCGCCCAATATTTTCATTTCCACGAGAGTCGCCTTTTTGATTTCGTGATTAATCTAATCTTAAAATTAGATCAGGACTTTAGTAGTGACTT
This sequence comes from Fallopia convolvulus, assembly GCA_964016875.1. Lineage (NCBI taxonomy): Eukaryota > Viridiplantae > Streptophyta > Magnoliopsida > Caryophyllales > Polygonaceae > Fallopia > Fallopia convolvulus. The sequence continues at coordinate 3,745,850 of OZ024728.1, read as the reverse complement.
GGTTTTTGCATGACCACGTCATGTTATACGTCTCATATTAGAATTGTGGCTAGGTATCGACAAATTATATTGATTTGGTTCAAACGTACAAGTTCATCTATCGATTGGTGAAAATAAGGCTCTTCCCACACATCATGTATACACAGCTTGAGTGTATAAGTTAAATGTATTATTTTTTTGTTGCTAATTAATCTTAAGATGTATAAGTTATTAGATTATTTTTTATTACTAATTAATTTTAAGATAAAATTTTAATAAGTTTATGTGTTAGTTTTAAATACGTATATACTAGTATGTATTCCCGTACCTTGTACGGGTTTTATTTAAACAAAATATTAATAATATTTTTTTTCAAATACATGAATTATCTAGGAACAAATAATCTTGATCTTAAGACGCAAATTAATTTTTAATTTGTATATAACTAAGATAAAATTAAAGGTTTTTTAGAATCTAGAACACTTTTATATTAGTAATATCCCAATTTAATAATAAATCAAGTTATCTTAAATAAATTATTTTAATAAAATTATCTTTTAAGTTTTTCTAGAATTTAGAAATTTAGAACTTTTTATTATTACAAAGATAACTATTCAATTAAGATATCTTAGTTAAAAAACGATTTTATCTAAAAATAAAATAAATATTTTAGAATTTGTATGATAGTATAAAAAAATATCCAATGATCTTCCTATCTATCATATCCAAAAATAAAAGATTGTTTAATAATGGGATTTTCTATCCTATATTCTAAAAACATGGATAAGAATTTATCATTTTCAAAAATAAAAGATTAGTTTAAAAAAAAAGGGTGGTGTGGTCCAATATAAAAGTGACATGTGTCGTTTAAATTTTTTTTAACCTCCACTTTAGGTTATAGTTATGATATGATGTACGGATGGACATGTTAACCTTTATATTATATATTAGTCCACCAAACTTTATCATGATTTTATACATTGTCGAAAAATAAACTTATGCATGAATTGTACGTGATGGATATGGGAAGAAACACAACGAAGAGTAGGGATACACATGGGGGCGGGGCGGGGAATGCATTCCCCATCCCCATCCCCGGACCCTGACTACTATTATGCTCCCATTCTCGCCCCGTCCCCGTCTAATCTCCATGGGGAACGGGGTGGAGAATGCCCGTCGGTTATCGAGTTATTAATAGGGACCCATTTATTTTAAAAAATATTTTAAACTAGCAATTTAATATTTTAAAACTTTAAAAAAGTTTACAAATATCAAATTTAATAGCATGAATTTTAAATTTCATTATATAATTTATAGATATATATAAATTTTTAAATTAAAAACTATAATTATATTTAAAATCTAATTTTATTTTACGTTTTATAAAATAGAAAAATATATCGGATATATATAGCGAGAATTCAGGGCGGGTAGTACATTTCTTGTCCCGGTCTTGTTTTAAATCGGGGATACAAAATTAATTCCCGCCCCCTTTCCCACTAACTGCTCGTTTGTTTTCCATTGAAATTCCCATGAATTTAAATATCCCAGGAAGTAGAAGTAAATACATGTGTTTGGTTGAAAATTAACTGACAGAAAAACACAGGAATTTAAATTCCCATGAATTGCATTTCCTCCAAAACAGGGGAATTGCAATTACCATGGTGGGGGTAGGTAAGTTCCAATTCCACCATTTTAATTTCAAATTTATTTTTTATTTTTATTTATTAAATTGCAAATCTCTTATTTACCCAAAAGTCAAGTTATTGATTTTCATTAATAAGGGTTGTTAAGGTAATTTTAATTAAATTCCCATGAATTTTAACTTTCAACCAAATAAAATAGAGAATTAATTCCTACATAAATAATTTTAACCAAACATTTTTTTCTCAAATCCCATGAATTACAATTCTCAGAAATTTAAATTCCCGTGATTTAAATTTCTACGGATCATACTTCTGTCATTCAACCAAACAAGGACTATGTCAGGAAATTTCCGCCCATTAAGAGCAGGTCCCCGTCCCCACATGTTAGTTGTGCTTGTGCATCTCTAGATTAACTGCCAAATTGCGTAAACAGCAATAATAAAGGTCACAACTCACAAATATACCGGATTCGGACCGGATCCATGTGAGGCTTGACACGGAATTTTGGCCCATAAACACGGAGCAATGTAAGAGAATATATTCACACAATCACACTCCATAGAATAGCAATGGGTCTGGTTTAATCAACACTTGAAACATATTCTCGACCCAAAAAAATTAACACTTAAACATAGGTAGATAGCTAGGTAAGGTAACATAACATATAGGTAACGTGTCTAACCTAGGGATGTAAATCATTCATGTATACTTAATCAATCTGCACACCTGATCCAGTTATATGGATAAAAACCAATCTAAGAGGGTGATGGATGAGTGACAGATGGACTAAATAATCGGTGGGTTGAATGCGGGTGAAGGGTGTTGGAACAATAGTTGTTCCATGGTTTCTCTTAGTTTTGATGATAACAAACTTAGTTGGTATAACTTGCTTCTACATGCAAGTGTTTCAGGTAAACAGGTACATAGTCACGAGTGACGGAACATTGTGAGGAATGATGGAGAGAACGAGTGACAGATTTAGGAAGCGCGTCTCGAAAGGAACGCGTCTTTCTATTATGGCAAGTTACCAGATATTCTGCGAGCAATCTTCTGCGAAGATACGAGATATTCTGCGAACAATCTTCTGCGAAGATACGACAGTTGTAGGCGGTTGCTTGAGAAGATCAAAAGGAGGATAAGATCAAAGTTTACAAGATCTTATCTAGGAAATCCGAGATCATTCGATTTTGGCAAGAATCGGCATGGTTGAGGATCCAAATCACAAACAATACTTTCTCCTATTAGTTTGGGATTTTTTAAGTGGAAAATATGCGTAATTAGGCAAGAATTACGTATGAGATCAGACTTGACATCTCTTATAAATAACTAGGTTATAGCTAGGGTTTAAGTGTGGTTGTAGACGACGAACTTGGAGAGAGAGCTTTTCAAGTGTACGAGTGTGTGGCGTTTTTTGGTGAAGAATCCACAAGTAAGTCAGTAGTTTACTTTCTCTTAGGTTTACGTTTAGGGTTGTGGAAGTCTAGTTGGTTGAACTTTGGTTGGTGCCTTAGTTATCAGGGAACTTGACTTGTCTTATAATCGTTGAAACTTAATAAAATTATTCTATTGAAAATCCTCTGAGAAGGAGTCTTAGGGGTAGAGGTTTTTTCTTTCTACGACTTGTTGGTCGGACAGAAAGTTTTCCTGTATAAATTCTGTGTTCTTATTGTTTATTTCCGCTGCCCAGAGAACATTGCTAGTTCCCTGACTTGTTACTAACGCGTCACGATCCAACAAAGGGTCATCCGATCCACCATCCGATCCATCACCCATGCAACCACCTGACCCATTCATCCACTTATTAATTGTATATATATATATATTGAACACCCAATTACTTCACCCGACCCATCCGAAAACCCGACATACGATGAACGAACCGTTGATAGATGATAGCTTTCACGGGTGATGGAGAGTTGGGTGGAGCATTTATCTCATGGGTCATGTGATGGTATTGAGTCATCTATCCATGACCCGATCCATTTCCATTCATAGTCTAACCCAAATACAAACAACCGAGAAATGGACATGGACTAGACCTACTCTAATTATATAGTAAAGCCTGTAAGCCATAAACCAAAGAAGTGTTTGTATAAGTGCACATATGAGATAATTAGTTTAAACTAGGGGTGTCAATCGGGCGGGTCGGGTCGGGTTTGGGTCGGGTCAATTCGGTTTCGGGTAAGTTCGGATTCGGGTCAAATTCGGGTATTTTGAAAATTGGGTCAAATTGGGTTGGATCAATTCGGGTCGGGTGCTCAATTAATCGGGAAAAGTCGGGTTTCGGGTCAATTTCGGTCGGGTCATTTGATTTTCGGTCCAACTTGATTTCGGATAAGTACGGTTTCGGGTTTAGTTAGTTTCGGATTTAGTCGGATTTCGGGTGAGTCGGGTTTTGGGTTTTTCGGATTTTGGTTGAATTGGATTTCGACTTTGACCGAATTTCCGGTTTATCTGATTTCGAGTAAGCCGGATTTTGATTCATACAATATATCGAATGATGATTTTTTGTAGTTTAACTAATCTAGGGTCTAAATTAAAACATAATTATAATAAGTATTCACTATTATTAATATTTTAAAATATAATGTAATTTTCGGATGGTTTCGGGTCGGGTAACTTCGGATTTTCGGATGGTTTCGGGTCGGGTAACTTCGGATTTTCGGATGACTTCGGGTCGGGTAGCATCGGATATCGGGTTGCATCAGGCTTAGTCCATTCGGGTATAATCGGGTTTGGGTTAATCTCGAGTTCAGGTTTTTTCGGATTCAGGTCAAATTAGTTCGGGTCAAACATGTCTCGGGTATAAAACTTTTTAACTTTTTCTCGGGTCGGGTCGGGTTCGGAGTCGGACGGGTCGGGCGGGTTTCCCGGATCGGGTCAAATTTTGACAGCCCTAGTTTAAACACATAAGCCATATAAAATCTCATCATCCTTGGAGGACAAGTAAAATCATTAAATTCTGAGTCCGTAAATTATAAGGCAAAGTCCACCAACCTTATACACTAGACTAGTAGACTCAATTACCCCAAACTTTCTTCTTCAGACATTTATTTAAGTGGTTAAGTGTTTAAATATATTACTCAAAAATCTTCGGTTTGACTCTTATACACTACTCTTCACAAAAAAAAATAATCTTACCCCGACTTTTGGTGTGTAAAAATTTAAATTATTTTATGAAATTAGTTTAGATTTTATTACTATATGTATTACTATTTTTTCTAAATCTACATGGTGGGATCCTTAATTAATTGCATAAGTAGAAAAAAAATCGTATCAAAAATGAAAAATCAAATTTTGTTACTTATCCTCCAAGGACACGTGTTAAAAATCTTAAAATGTAAAATTTTGTTAAATCGGCATCGAATTTTAACATGGGTGCTATTGGTTTAATGAAATCATGGCAGAGAGAAGAGGCATGGATGCTCTATTTGAAGATTTTAATATCGATGCTTTTCTAATTTTGCATTGTTTTTTTCTTTTTGATTTTTTTTGATAAGATTTAAATATTTTTGTACTTTAATATAAATATGTGTAATCAATACTGAAGTTTACACAAAGTTGGATGGGAGTCTAGCAACTAACTGAGCTCCGACACCCTTATTCAAGGCAAAGCACAAGCGCTGAAAAATAAAGGAACGAATATTAGCGTTAGCCGTATTACTATAAGTAGCCCGTGCGACCCTAGATAAAAACTCAAGGGCATCGCTCCCTACCTCTCCAAAAGTAGAGAAGGCAAAAGCAATAAAACTATATCCATTGTCTGTGCACTTCAATTCGTACTTCTTCTTCTTTCGGACAACAACATTAGAAACAACAGCTCCATGAACAAAAGCATCAACACCAGCCCCCGCAAAAGGAGAGACACATGTGACATCTAAGCAGACGTTCCTACCTCTGTCCCAAGAGTAAACCAGAAGATTTGTAGGTCGAAGATCTCTACCTTCCTCGGACAAAAATCCAAGAGGTACCTCCTTTTGCACAACGACGCCAGCCTGAGTACAGATATCCCCCAACACGTCCCGGACTAGGTTATGGCAAAACTTAAGACCAATATCATTCCCACAGTGGACAACATGATCGCCAAAACAATCTATGATTTTAGAAGAGCAACAAGGGCAAGTAAAACCAGCGAGATATATAGGAATAGCAAGGCGATAGCACAAAACACACCTGAATTGTTTTGGGTGCATCGTCTGTCCTAACCCTTCAATTGGGAGGGTTCTCAAGAAGTCCAAAGAGTGTGCTGACCTGTTGCTAATGAGGATAGCCTTTTTCCTAGAACTCGGGTTGTACAAACTCACCAAATTCTTCTCTATCGTATCAAAGTACACTGTAGTCAATTTTTTCATAAAGGGAGGGGGGGCTTGTACTATTAAACTTAAAAAAAGATGAGGTGATAGAAATTTACTAGATAAACATAACATACACCTAAATTATGCCTTTGAACATTTGGTTCGGCGGTTTGGCATTTGGAGTAGTACCCCGAGATCATCGTTTCAAATCTCTCATTAAGTAAATCCAAGTATTACTTGTGGTGATGCTAATCTTTACTTTATCAAAAAAAAAACATACTAGGAATGGATGCTCTATAATCCTTACTTTATCAAAAAAAAAAACATACACCTAAATTATAGGTTAGGAAGGCCTAATTTCCAAGCGTATGGATGAGTCAAGTCAGCCTCGATCATGATAGTTGCTATTGGTGTCACTAAACTTTTTTGGACAAAGCGAACACTTTCATTCACTTAATTGAAAAAGGTTATTTTAAATCAATCAATACTTAACGAAAACGCTAATTATGGCCAATCTTCTATGCTAGTAAAAGTCAGTAACCCAATCCTGAGAGTAAGAAATATGTCCAACTTACATTCAAACAACAATTTAAATATTCCAATATCAACAACAAATCCGTTGTCGTCCAGCGGTTAGGATATCTGGCTTTCACCCAGGAGACCCGGGTTCGATTCCCGGCAACGGAACTTTTTTTTTGCTTTATTTTTCAAAAAAAAATTTGCCCATGTAAATAGGAATTTGCAGGGCTAAAATCTTGGTTTATACTTTAAAAATTAGACCTATGTAGCTGAATTTGGGCTAGGACAGTTCATCAACTAAAATCATCCTTAGAACAAACTGATCAGAAGCAGAATCATCAATTATCTGCACCAGAAGAACACAAGGATTGATCTGAATAGCCATATGCATCACATATTTAACCAAAATGCAACAGAATCTCATCTCCAGAACTAATAAGAAACACATGGTAACAATGCCATAAGAGTAAAAGCATTGTCTTTTTTGGATAGTAACATGTTTTCATAAGCAACAAAGCTAATGAGCACGCTCCCGAAGAACTTCAAGATCCATTTCAGTAGGGTCTGTCGCCTGAATCTCGTAGTGGATTCCGTCCAGCGCTCTCTTGATCCTGTCCTTTGACGTCGCGTACAGCATCTTAGCGCGGATACGAGATGTATCTGGAGACCTAATCAATCATATCACCAAACAAACATCACATTTACCACTTTACCTGGACAAACCAAATTTCATAAGATTGAATGAATGACCAATTTCTGTACTGACCATGCAATGAAGAAAATCTTGCTCTTTTGGCAATTCTCGGAAGTCACGAAATCAAAGTCATAGACCGCGTATCGACAGTCATTCTCGGGCAAGGACGAGGCGAAATCCTCGTAGCTCTCGGCGGGCCCACCGGTCTTCTCCACCACGACTTCCTTCTTCTTCTCGTCGATTTTGAAGATCACGTAGCGATAGACTTTCTTTCTCTTAAGCTCCATGAATGTGTCCAAGCTTTGGTCAGCCACGCCCATTCCAGATGAAGCATTGGACTGAAAGACATAACTAACAACACTTAGGTTCCGTTTGTTTCCATACCAAGAATCATGTTGGAATAGGAATTACTCAAATCTTAGTTAATATGGGAATCACTCATTCCCATTCCCTTAATTAAAACAAACATGAGTATGAGTTCGACTTGTTCCTAAACCCATTCCTTATACAAGGATATAGAAACAAACGAGGCCTTAAAGGATTGAGATGACATTCAAAGTTGGTGATTTCTTGTAACAGATGTACAATTAGTGACAAAATTCATAATTTGGTGGTTGTTAGGAAAATTTGAAGTGCATTGAATAGACAAGATGATTGATTCTCCAAGAAAAATTATGACCATCATCTCAAAATCCAAAAGTCTTATAGTCCTATCTAAGTATTGAGTTGTGTAATTATGGATTCTGATTTACTAATCCTCTCCTTTGGAGTCCTTTTGACTACTCAACACAAAAAAGGTTTCTTTTTGATTATCAAATACCACTATGAACTATATGCATATTGAGTTCTTCTTCACTTTCAGTATCTTAGGGTTCTGAAAAACAATAGTCAACAGCAAAACTGATGCCATCCACTATGACGATCTGATTGATCAATACTTTAGTACTTAAACAAACCACCAACAATCAATTAAGCAAATAATCTACAACAGCAGAAACAGGAAAAGACAATTAAAGATGAAATAAGAGACATGAGGAACAAATTTCCTGAAAATTAAACAGAGATTCCGATTACCCCTCTGAACTTGAAGGACATGGCGGCGGCTTCAATGGGCGAAATGGGTCAGAGTCCGAGAGAAAAAAATTATTAAGCTTTGAGCGCAAAATTGGAAGGTTTGTTGGAAAGGTTTGGTTTTTATGTAAATGGACTCGGAAAGGAGACGAAAGCAAAAATGATTTAGAAGAAAAGAGGCGGTGCGTAGGAATAACGCTAGTGTGCTTTGTTGGGTATCCCAGGCCAAATCCCACGTCACATTTTGCAATTTTACAAGTCGCAACAAATGCCTTTTAGCAATTCTAAAACTCAATTCGACCCAAAAAAAAGTAATTCTAAAACTCAAAGGACAAATTCCACAATACAATGTGTTAGGTTAGGTTAGATTGATTTTATACAACTTGATCTATTCATAATCCAAACAAGAGTATTGATCACTAAAATAATTTACGCACAATCCACTATTGAGGGGTTTATGAGTTACGGTTTAATCCAAGACCATAATTGTATGGTTCCAACCGTATTAAAACGTAATATATATATTTTAAAAACTGAATAAAATTCTTCAAAATGTGAGACTTACTTTTGTTGGTAAACTTTAGATCCATAAACTATTAGGCAAAGTCCACATACCAGATAAATCTATTTGAACTGATAGAAGAATAATGAAGCTTGATTTTTCACCCAAATAAAGGGACGAAGGCAATGATCAAATTTGAGAACTTTCGACATCCTCATATGGTGTTCAAATTTTTTACTTGTTATCTTAGAGCCTAATTTTAAGGTTCAATCATTGTCCAAGGTCTTGTTGAATTGCTTTTATTATATAAAAATATTGAGTTAAGTTCAAGTAAAACGACTTTTATTGTGAGAACGTGTGCTAAGTTTGTATTCATTATTTGGAGTTGCATATTCATTCATTCATTTCATATTACACTATATTCATGTTTATAAGTCGCATATTCATATTTTTATACTATTATATTTTTGAAGCTTTCATAATATTCCATCTCTTTATCATGCTTATAGAATTACATAATCATATTTGTAAGTCACATATTCATATTTTTATATTATTATATTTTTGAAGCTTTCTTAATATTCCATCTCTTTTCATGCTTATAGAATTACATAACCATATTTGTAAGTCGCATATTCATAAAAGTGTGTAACTCAACAGAATAAATATGCAACTCAAAAACATGAATATAGTCATACAAAATCATACATATGCAACTCAAAATCAGAAATATAAAGTGGGCGCACGGTCTCACAATAATAGTGGTTTTACTTGAACTTAAATATAAAAATATTATGCAATTATAATAAAAGATTAAACTAGTCTTAACTATCCAAGGCCTAACCAAATTGAAGTAAAATATAAATCACGGTTTCACCTCACAGTCCATTAGGTCGAGAATTGTAGATTATGGCCCGACTAAATACACACCCTTACCACAACTACATTGATGTTCATTTTTTTGATCGGAAGGGGCGGTAAGAACCAAAATTTATTAAGAAGGCTAATTAGGAACAGTACGAGGGATAGCCAAATCTCATGCATCATCAAATAACAAAGGTAAAATAGTGGCAGGAGGTTCAAGTAAACAATGATAGCCTAAAGGAAATGAAAAACCATGCGAAGCAAGACCACCCGCAACGCGATTAGCCTCATGATAGATATGGCGAAACTAGACAATCCAGTCTCTATTGATGAAACCTTGGCACTGTGAAATCAAGATGAAAAAAGGATGAGCTCGATTGAGCGTTTTGCGTAGCAACATAATCACCAATTGAGAGTCAGCCTCTACCATGACCTTACAAAAGCCATCATCCCAAGCAAGACAGAAACCTTGGAGAACACCCTAGAGTTCGACAATACATTGATGCTTATATTAACTTCATAAAAAATGTATTGGCGAATTTTGGGTGTCTTCTTCTAAAACACACCTTTCACTGCATGTTTTTTGATGGAACCTTTCACTACATGATATTTGTGTTACTTTGGTGCAAATTTATAGTCTCTTGACTCACTTCGGCATTAACTCGGAATCCTTACAACTACATCTTAACATCCTCCTGGCTGTTCAAAAAAAAATTGAAAATCCATAAGAAAAATCTTGGCAGTTTTTAAATCAACATTTTCACTAATCACCTTACTATGAATAATGTAACGGAGCCTCACTGGGTCAATGATGATGATGATGACCTTACTATGAATAATATAGTTACTTGTGGCTTTATCATTCAAGATCTCCCCGCTAATCTTATCACTATGGGTGCAAATAAATGTGGTTTTATTACAATCTTTAAGGTTGCAGATTTAATTCTCCGAATAGTATTATCACTATAAAAGACTTGGACTTATGAGGATTGAAATAGATGGAGACAATCTCATTGATCTAAATTCTATTGCTATAAATTTTATTAAAGGTATTTGCATCTATCACTCTTGGGAAATCAAGATGATTATTTATGGGGGACCTAGTATCCTTTGAGATGGATATAACCCCTATAATTGAATTTAGATGTACACACTCTTGTCCCTTAGGTTTATTGACTTTTATATAATGCCTTTGAAATGAATATAACCCATATATTAATATTGACGTATTTACTTGAATTTCAGTTTTCTTTGGGTTTGTCAGACGATGATGATAATGCTTGGACCTTCCACATACAACTTCTCAATTTTATATCGGGACAAGGGTGTGTACATCTTACCCTCCTAGACTCTGCCCTAGGCGGGTTAATACTAGGTTGGTGTTGTTATTTATTCATAAAAAATTCCGACAATTTGGATTTCTTATATTTACAAGAAAGTGGAGATACATTGGATCAAACTTAAAAAATCACATTAGCCGGCCTTCAATTCAAAGTTGAGACTAACCTAGCTATTACTTGTTAAAAATACCATATTTCACCTTTGTCTCTCCTCCAATGTTCTAAAAAGATCTAGACTAACTCTGACAGAGATGAACATCTGCCTAACACTTAGACGATTAGGTGGACGAGGACCTTTTAACATCTAAGCAGGACCCAAACAAGATTTTTAGAACAATATTTTCCTCTTATCTTATAAACTAGTATTACCTTTTTCACCTTCATTGTTTTATAATTCAACATACTAACTCTACATTTATTTACCAAGTACCAACACGGGGTTAAGACTAACACAACTTGTAACATTCTCTCATACAAGCCTAGTGGTAAGAAGTATAGGGGGATGTTGAAAAATTCAAAATTATTTTTTTTCCTTTGACTTTTCATTTGAGTGAAAAAAAATCAATTCCCACAATCCTTTCTTCGATCCAATCAAGTAGGTTGACACAAGCCTTCGCGCATTTGGTTCAACATGGTGGATGCTCTACACGAATCCAAATAATACTTGTGGCGCCTATTAAAAAAATAGGTTGATACAAACCAATTTATAAACCCAAAGTTTACCATCAAAAGTGAATCCCACATATTTACATTTATACCAACAAGCATGTAGCGTAGTGGGAGGGGCTACGCTTCCCTTCGTTGAGGTCGAGTGTTCGATTCTCAGTGGAGGAGAAATGAACTTGTTGGTTCGTTGAGGTCGAGTGTTCGATTCTTAGTGGATGATAAATGAACTTGTTGGGAGAGCAGATCCCACCCAAAAATAAAGGGGCCCTCGCGAGACTCGAACTCCAGACGTAAGCGTTTGATGGAGCAAAGCTCTCCGCTGAACTGGGGTGGCAATGACCAAAAAAAAACATATTTACATTTATTTTAAAGTCTCAAAAAATTTTATGGACCAAAAAACAAAACAAATGCCAATTTTCAATTATGCTACAAAGTCAAATGTACAACCGAATACGGGAAGTGCAGTAACCTCACTTCGTAGCCAAAAATTCGAAAGCTTGTCATTCATATTCTCAATCCAATTCGAGTTCGAATCATTCTGCTCGCGATCGGCTGCAAAAGTTCTGTATTTCCCGGCCAGAGCCATTGATTTGTAACAGGAATTTGCCGAGAAATCAACTACACGTACGGATGTGAATATTTTGGAGCGCCCTAGCCCTAAAAATTATTTCCCAAAACCTAATTGCCATCCGCCTGAGATGGATCACGAAGGTTAATTAAAGCTTCAATCTTGATTTCTCTCCTGTCTGCATTTTGATCATTTGAATTCCAAACCCTATTTTTAACCCCCTTGTAACTTTCTGTGTGTGTCTGTTTCAGGCCAACGAAATTCGTCGAATCCGTCTAATTTGCTTGCGACTATGCTGAGTAGAAGAGCGAAACTTCACGATGAGCTACGAAGCATCGAGAAACAGGTCCACAAACTTCATTGATTTTGGATTTTGATTCTGTTTCTGTGCTCTTCAAATTGAATCTGTGTTTGATTTTGGCTTATGATAATGCTGCTCTTAACTATTTTGGGGCTACATGTCAGAATTGTTAACAATGTGGAGTATGAGCCTAGTTTCCACTTTCCAGTTGATAACTGAGGATCATTACATATTCTGTTCTCTGTTTTAATTTGTTCTTGTTGTTTTCATATGTAGTCTGACTCTGAACAACATTCATTATACAGGTGTATGACATGGAGACCACTTATTTGCAGGATCCAAACCAATGTGGAAATGTATTGAAAGGCTTTGAAGGGTTCTTGTCCTCATCTAAGAGCACTACATTGTATGTTTGAATCCCCATCTAACTCTTTTGTACACCAGAAGCTAGTATGATGATGCTGTGTTCATCATGTTGGTATTGGCTTCACTGCAAGTGTATTTATGTATTTTGTGATTTTCATTATGTTGTGATGTTGATCATTTTGATCCTGTTTATCAATGCTTGTTTACCTCTCTTGATAATGCTAGTTGTGTATGATGCTTTGGTTGGTGATAAATTATGGTCTAATATAATGACAGACCTTGAATATTGCTAACTAAGATTTTGGTGGAGCTTCTATTCAGATTGAAACGGTCAAGGAAGTTCCAACCTGAAGATAGATTGTTCTCGTTGTCTTCTCTTACTTCACAAGCGGTATGTATCCTGATAACACTACAATTACCCCTATCGAATTCTAGCACTTCGAACAGAGATCAGTATGGATCTGAAATATCTTTTACACAAGATTTGCTAGATGTTTAGGACTAGAAGATCCACTTTCTGATGCTAAAATACATTGTCTGAATGCTAAAGTCTTAGGAATTTATTTCTTTATAACAATTTATTTGTTGTCCTGTAATACATGACTTTTCCTGATTTGGTTAATGCATGTGACATTCTTTTGTTTTGTTGTTTTATGTAATACAGGCCGAAGATCAAGCACTTGGAAGAGAAGGTTTACCTTATTAATACCCTTTTTTCATTTCTGACTAATATCTTAAGCTTCTTCTTTTCTCTCAATGATGTATTGTTGTTTATGATCTGATTATTAGATGGAAGATTGGAGTCGGGTCCAGGCCGCTACAAAAGTGGAGGTGTTCTTGGCTCTGGACCGTATGTTCTCCATTCTCTCGCGTCTTAAACACTGCTTTCGTCAATCTGTTATTGTCAATTGATTAATACATTGTGTTCTAATGTTTACGAAACCAGGGGGAAACCGAAGAAAGGAAGAGCAGGAGGTAGAGAAGGGAAAAGACCGAGACAAGCTGATCAGGATTATGACTATGAAGACGATGCTGACGGGATGTGAATCCTCCATGGTTTACTGACTTTCTTGTGTGTCGAACTCTTTAATACAGAATGTTTCCATGAATGATCAACAGGACGACAGGCGACAGGCTTGAAATGGGTGCTTTTGGATGATACATACACCCTTCTTTTTGTTTTCGAATGTCCTTAGTTACGAGTTCATGATAATTGTGAGTACTAACTCGTTATGTTATTTATATATATTTTTTTTAACAAAAGAAAGCTACAAAACCTCTTGACATTGCAAGAGTCTTGTCTCAAAACCCTGGAGAGAAACTAACCGCTCTCCACCTTACATTATTTCCCACAACTACATACATGATCCGTTTCTAAAGTTAAGCTATAGCCCTCCTCTCGGATTCGCTACTGCCACCGCGGCTTGACCTTGAACCACCAGCGAGAAGTAGAGCCTCCTTCCTCTCGTACTTCAACTTCTGAGCTTCCTCCCGGGAGATTTGGTACGAGTTCATGATCACCTCGATGGGCAAGGCCTTGATGAAGGACGTGCTACCTGCCACGGTTTGGATCATGGAATTGTGGTTGGTCTTAAACGACACCCACTCGAACCCTTCATCTCCCGCTTGCTTCACAAGGACAAAGTTCTGAGGCGCCACCACTAGCTGGTTCTCCCTTAGCACACCGTGGAAGATGTCTTGGCCTCGCTCATTCACGATTTGGACCCGAGCACTTCCCCTTGTCGCGTAGATCAGGTTGTGCGCGTTCAGAGTCCAGTGCGGGCCCATTATGGCGTTCTAGTGAGTAAAAGCATTGTATCAAATTCATAAAGTGAGTGCAAGTTTAATAACATGTTTTGAGTAGTTTTTAGGGTTTTTACATACCTTGTAAAGGACACCTCTCTCGGCGCTCAGGCGGAGATGGCGAAGGACAGGGAGGTTAGAACTAGTAAGGGGGGTAAGACGACCGGCTTGGGGGACATAGATTTCGGCTCTGTAGGGGTCGTCAATGCTCGCTCCCATCCTGAGCGTGCAAATAGGTTGTTCCAACCCATTAGTGACCGAAGCCAGTAGGGTGTAATCACTAGTACTGCAACCACATCCACCCCATCTACTTCCTCTACCACCTCGACTTCCTCTTCCACCATAGTGGATTTCTTCCCACTCCTCTCCTTCTCCTCCCTGACTTCCTCTTCCTCCTCGACTTCCTCTACCACCCCTATGGTGGATTTCTTCCCATTCTTCTCCTCGGCTTCCACAACCTCCATGGCGAGTTTCCTCCCACTCTTCTCCTTCTCTACTTCCTCTTCCTCCTCTACCTCCATGGCGAGTTTCCTCCCACTCTTCTCCTTCTCTACTTCCCCTTCCACCTCTACCTCCATGGCGAGTTTCCTCCCACTCTTCTCCTTCTCTACTTCCTCTTCCTCCTCCACCTCCATGGCGAGTTTCCTCCCACTCTTCTCCTTCTCTACTTCCCCTTCCACCTCCACCTCCATGGCGAGTTTCCTCCCACTCTTCTCCTTCTCTACTTCCTCTTCCTCCTCCACCTCCATGGCGAGTTTCCTCCCACTCTTCTCCTTCTCTACTTCCCCTTCCACCTCCACCTCCATGGCGAGTTTCCTCCCACTCTTCTCCTTCTCTACTTCCTCTTCCTCCTCCACCTCCATGGCGAGTTTCCTCCCACTCTTCTCCTTCTCTACTTCCCCTTCCTCCTCCACCTCCATGGCGAGTTTCCTCCCACTCTTCTCCTTCTCTACTTCCCCTTCCACCTCTACCTCCATGGCGAGTTTCCTCCCACTCTTCTCCTTCTCTACTTCCTCTTCCTCCTCCACCTCCATGGCGAGTTTCCTCCCACTCTTCTCCTTCTCTACTTCCCCTTCCACCTCTACCTCCATGGCGAGTTTCCTCCCACTCTTCTCCTTCTCTACTTCCTCTTCCTCCTCTACCTCCATGGCGGGTTTCTTCCCACTCTTCTCTTTCTCCACCTCGACTTCCCCTTCCTTCTTTTCCTCCTCGACTTCCTCTTCCTCCATGACGGGTTTCCTCCCTTTCTTCTCCTTCTTTTCCTTGACTTCCTCTACCTCCATGACGAGTTTCCTCCCACTCTTCTCCTTCTTCGCCTCGGCTTCCTCTTCCTCCTCTACCTCCATGAGGGGTTTCCTCCCACTCCTCTCTTTCTTCGCCTCGGCTTCCTCTTCCTCCTCTACCTCCATGGTGAGTTTCCTCCCACTCCTCTCCTTCTTCGCCTCGGCTTCCTCTTCCTCCTCTACTTCCATGACGGGTTTCCTCCCATTCCTCTCCTTCTCTTTCCCGGCTTCCTCTTGATCCTCTACCTCCTCCATGGCTTTCCTCCCTCTCTTCTCCTTCTCCTCGCTCTCCTCGGCTTCCTCTCCCCCCTCTACTTCCGTGGTGAATTTCTTCCCACTCTTCACCCTCTCCTCGACTTCCTCTACCTTCATGGTGGCTCTCCTCTTGCTCTTCACTTTCTCTTCCTCGACTCCCTCGTGATCCTCTACTACCTCCACGGTGGATCTCCTCCCACTCTTCACCCTCTTCTCCTCGGCTTCCTCTTGATCCTCTACCTCTGCCATGGATTTCCTCCCACTCTTCTCCTTCTTCTCCTCGGCTTCCTCTTCCTCGGCTTCCTCTTGATCCTCTACCTCTACCATGGATTTCTTCCCACTCTTCTCCTTCTTCTCCTCGGCTTCCTCTTCCTCCTCGACTCCCTCTTCCTCCTCGGTGGATCTCCTCCCACTCTTCTCCTTCTCCTCCCCGACTTCCTCTTCCTCTACGACGACTCTCCTCCCACGGTTCATCTCCCCTCACAACAGGCGGCCTAATCACACGCAGCTTCTCCGCCTTCACAATTTGGCCCCGCTTGTCATCTTCATTGCTTCGAAGACTCTCAACTATCTCCCTACGCACCCCAAACACCTCCACAAGGATCTCAGGGTCAATCCCATGCAACATGTTCTTAACACCCTTTTGTCCTCTTCCCCCTTTCTCCTCCTCGAACTCTCCTTGTGGGTTTCCCGCCAAGAAGAACCCCTACACACACATTCAAAACCACCCACCATTAATTATTTCCCACTTTCATAAACATAATAAACCTAAACCATGGATACTTAATATATTAAACTCACCCTAGGAAAGCTCTGATCAAGCTGGTTGATCTCATTGTTAGTGTCAATGAGATTAACAAGGATCAAATCCTCCTCACCATCATTGAACAACCACTGCACTACTCCAGCCGGTAAGGCGAAAACGTCGCCCTGACGGAACCTCAAGATCTTCTGATGCTCATCTCTAACTCCCCGTCCTTCCGATTCGCCTCTAGACACAGATTGGAACGTCTCCTTGCAACCAGGCAAGGCCATCCCTCTAATTCCCCTACCTATCCACAACCCACATCAAAAATCACATCAACAACTCCAAATTCAATCAAAATTTCAAACCACACATAACATATGTAGACATTACACCTTTGATGACATAGTAGAGCTCAGGGGAGCTTCTGAAGTAAGGCAAAAGGAGTCCATCGGGCTGAATGAAGCGCCTCATGAAGGCGACGCCGGCGCACCTGAACTGGGCCTCATTCGGGTCCCAGAACTCGGTCACACCGGCCTCGGACTTGATCTTGCTCGTGGGCTCGAGGGCGTTGATCTTGTCGATTTGGCATTCGTTTCCTTGATCGCGATCTTGGCCTTGATGATGATGATGGTGCAAGGGAATGGGCAGCCTCCCTTGTTGTTCTACATCATGCCTGATGGCTAGAGCTAGGAGTGAAGAGCAAGTGAAGGCTAAAAGGTACAAGAAGAGTAAAGGTGACAAAGACTTAGCCATATTTTGGAGGGTTTGTTTTGAGTTGGGATGGTAAGTGGCGAATGGAAAGTGGGTTTTTATTTATAGGGATGAAAGAGTTAGTGTGGGATTGACACATAATGGTAACAACTGAGCTTGCATTTTGGACAGTTTTCAGTGTGCATGGCTTTGTGGCTCTGGTTTGCTTCCACATAATGCTTACAATTTTGGCCAAGTGGAATGAGTTATAAGCATGCAATTCAAGTGTACAGCACCTGGGCTCTTTTGTCAGTTTATGGGTCACTTTATAAAAAGAAAGAATTGATGGTGGTAGTGCTGAAAAACCTAAATAAGCATCTGATTAAGATCGAGGGAGGATTGATTGTGTAACTTGGATTATAAGGTTTAGTGTAACTTGGAATATGCTGAAAAATGAATCATCAGAAAGCTATGTAGACTTTGAAACTATAGCATACTTAATTAACTTGTTGATTGATTGATGTAAATCATTCAAGGAAGGCATGAAGTAGATAAGCCAAACTCATATATATATAGAGAGAGAGAGATATCATGTATATAGCTGTACTAGTAGATTTTTACAATGATGTATATAGTAGATGGGAATCTATTATGTTAATAAAACTGAAGAACAATTGTGTTCTATAAAAATCTTCAAATGCTACTTTCACTTGTAGTAAGTACGATTATTTACCAACACAGCAATCCAAAATAAGTTCTTTTTTTTTGTTTGAAACTGATACATTAAATAAACTCAGATTTGATTGTTTGTTTTTGATTTGAAAATGAAAGTATACGCAAATGGAAAATCAAAGTTTATTGACACAGTTTGATTTTACCCTATTTTCGGAGTCCCAATCCATTAGGTATAATTGGCCAACACATTAGTCATCTACAAAGCAAGCACACACAAACAATAAAAGTTGTGAAATACTAGCGAAGAACTATCATCAAACTCCCACCTGACTTGTAAAATTAAGTTGTCTTTGAAAAATAAGACTCATAAATTTGTCTCAGTGTGCATTTCTCATCAATTCTGTCCTGTGTTTCTGAATTCTCTCTTATTAGATAAAGCCTCTCTGCTCTCTTTCTGGATTTCCCATCTCTCCCTAAACCCAACTTTCTGTATTCATAGAAATCACTTCTCAATTGGGTTTTGAAGTGGGCTTCTCATTTGGGTTTTAGTGAACACTCTCCAATTTTACGGTTCTTGGGCTTCTCAATCCGGATGAAAGATTGAGATGTACCCAAACGAGAAGAGTACAATAAACTGAAGTGAATAAGCCAATATGGTGGTACCAACTACCAACTATTGCTAGATAGGTACGTGTGTGGACTTGATTAAAATATCAAAAAGATAGACTTGTTTTCTCTACTTTAACGTGTTTCCGTCATGATATGTACGACTTTTGATTAAAAAAAGACACTTACATTATTGATGGAAGAAAACAAACTAGCAAACTCTCCTTGCAACAATACATTCCAGTTCAAACCCCTTACTCCATGGCTGAGACAGCCTTGATTGGCGTTGCAAACTCTGTCCTTAGAACACTAAGCTCTCCTGCTTTGAAAGAGATCCTCCTCCTATGGAACTCTGACAAGGATTTCAAAAAGCTCAAGGAATCCATTGAAACCATCACCAACTTCCTTCATGATGCTGAGCTAAGGGAGTCCAAGGAGCATCTCGTTAAGGGATGGCTTTCTAGGCTAAGGGCGGTCTTGTATGATGCTGATGACTTGTTCGATTCTATTGCTTATAGGGCCTTGCGCGAGAAGGCCAATGTCGGTAACAAGATGCAAAAGGTACGGATTTTCTTCAAATCCAACCCTAAGGTTTTTCAAGTTAAGACTACTCATGTTGTAAAGGACCTTAGAGAGCGTATAGATGATATTGCTAAGGATATGAGCCAGTTCAATTTTGCAATCAAACCAAATGAAATTGAAGAGTTCCCTATTCGACTTCGTGATAGAAAGGAAACTCACTCTTTTGTTGACGCCGTGGATATAATTGGAAGAGATCAAGACAGAGATGAGATAATGAAGCTATTGCTACTTGGGGATCATAGAGGCCAGCAAAACTTTTCTGTTATCTCGGTCATTGGATTTGGAGGACTAGGGAAGACTGCTTTAGCTCAGCTTGTGTTTAATGATGAGAGAGTAAAAGGGGGCTTTGATTTGTGCTTATGGGTATGCATTAATTACTTTTCAGATTTGAATAAAGTTGTGATGGCAATCTTAGCATCTATTCTTGAAACTCATCCCCATGACAATAGCTTAGATCACCTACAAAAGGAGCTAAGAAAGAATATTGATGGGAAAAAATATTTGCTAGTCCTGGATGATGTTTGGGATGAGGATGCATCCAATTGGCTCGAGTTGAAACGCCTCCTTAATTGCGGAAAAAGTGGTAGTAAGGTTTTGGTAACAACGCGCAAAACTAATGTGGCCAAATGTTTAGACGCCGTAAAGCCTTACTATGAGTTAAGGGTTCTATCAAAAGAGAGTGCTTGGAGTTTATTTGTGAAAGTCACGTTTGAGGAGGGTGAGCTTAGTAATGATTCTGAATTGGTGCCATTAGGGAAAGAAATTGTCTGTAAGACTGGATATGTTCCCCTTGCTTTAATTGCTATCGGAAGCATGCTGCGTTGTAAGCCGAAAGATAAGAAGACATGGTTGTTCATGGTAGACAGGGAACTTTCGGATATTCTTTCAGATGATGCTAGTAATGACAAGATCATGCAAGTTTTGAAGGTTAGCTACAATGACCTCCCATCTGCATTGAAGCATTGCTTTGCTTATTGTTCACTCTTCCCTAAAGACTATGATTTTGATAAAGACCAACTAGTTCGTTTGTGGATAGCTCAAGGGTTTATTGTTCCACATGATAAAAAGAGTTTGGAGGAAGTGGGGGATGATTGTTTCTTCCACATGGTCGATAGATGCTTCTTCCAAGAGGTGGAAATGTGTGAGACATTTGATGTTCATTATAGATATAGATGTAAAATGCATGATTTGCTACATGATTTGGCAATACAAGTTGCAGGGTCAGAGTGTAAACGTATCTTTAAAGAATATTTAGGTACTACTCTTCGTCACATCTCTGCAGAACATTATTCAGACTTCAAAGCTTCTTATTCTGGTATGTCTTCCCATTCAAAGACACTAAAGACACTTCTATTACGTGGTGATGACACTGCCAAGTTGACAACAGAGTTCTTGAGTTCATTTTTGTCAAGTTTCAAAGTGTTGCGTGCCTTGCAATTATCACATTTTGAATTTGAAAAATTACCAGACTCCATTGAGGGATTGATTCATTTGAGATACCTTGACCTATCACGAAATTCTAAATTAAAATATCTTCCACATTCAATTTGTAAGCTTCACAACTTGCAAACTCTTATACTTGAGGGTTGTAGTGGTATGAAAAAACTGCCTTCAAATCTAGGGAAGTTAGTGAGCTTGAGACACCTTATTTTGGAAGACTGTGGTGCCTTAGATACTTTGCCTTCAGGATTGGCAGTGTTAACTTCACTTGTTACTCTAGATCGGCTTATAGTACATCCTGATGATGGGGGTTTGAGGTACATGGGTGGCCTTGACAACTTGTGTGGATTCATAAGAGTTGAGCTTCCGGAAAAGGGATGGTCAAATTGCATTGAAGAAGCAAGAGAATCAAACTTGTCTAGAAAGCACAAACTAAATGGGATGAGCCTACATTGGAGAAGCGGTGATAGTGAAGATAAAATGGCAAAAGAAGAAGCAAAAGCAGTGCTCGAACAACTTGAGCCTAATGAAAATCTTCAACATTTGAAGATAAAAGGGTTTAGAGGTGACACACTTTCTGATTGTTTTTGGTCACTTTCAAATCTTAAGAAGCTTGTTCTGCATGATTGTAGTTTGGAGTACATGGATGTCAGTTGTGTAAGATCAGGTCGTTCTAGCTTGTTCTCGTGCCTTGAGTTTCTTCAAATGAAACACTTGCGTAATTTGAAGGGATGGTGGAGGGAATTGGGAGACAATGCTGACATGTCAGCACTACCATGCTTGCTTCATGTTTCAGAAGTTTTGATAGAAAATTGCCCAAATCTTATGGAAAGCATGCCTTCATTAAGCAAGGAAATTGAAAATTTGAAATTGATGTATGTTAATGAAAAGTTGGTGAATAAGTTGTTGAGTACTACTCCAAACATGAGTTGTTCTTATAGAATTGAATGTTGCCACTATAACAAGCTGCAATCATTAATACTCTGGGATATAAAAGACTTAGAATGCTTGCCAGAAGGTTGGATAAGATATTTAACCGCTCTCAAGTCACTTTATATCTCAAATTGTGATGAGTTAAGTTGGGTGTCTAGTTGTGGTTTGACATATCTCACTTCCCTTGAAGAGTTTAGGATCTCATGTTTTAATAGAGTGAGATTAGAGGATAGAGATGGTGAAAAGATGTTAGCCGTGGAAATCACGAATGGATTGGGGATGATGATGCTATGGAAAGCGTTGCAGAGACTCCGTAGATTGGAAGTGCATTGGCAAAGCCACTTACTAGAGGGGCTTCAATACCTCACTTCCCTTGAAGAGTTGGAGATTCACTATTACGAAAGCAATCAAGTAGAAGTAGATAATGAAGACATGGAAGGTAAAGGATTGTTGTGGAAATTAGGATTAATGGAAGGGCTTCAGTCATTGAATATTAGATTCAGTATGATTCGATGCATGTTTCCTACGTGGATCCAATACCTCCGTTGCCTAAAAGAATTGACACTTTCTAACTGCAAGGAGTTGATGAGTATAAACTGGGGAATCCTTGCGAATATGAATCTTCGCAGCTTGAGGTTTGATTGGGTTAGTAAGGTGAAGATTGAGAGTATCAGTTTTGATGATTGTGTGGCAGAACAACAAACCCAATTCAACTCTCTCGACCGACTCCATATTTCTGGAGATGTTGATGATCAGGTATTCTTTGTATAGTACTTTTAGCTTTGCTTGTATAAACTTATTGTTGAATCAAGCGTGCGCGTGCATATGACCTTGTAGGATGAAGAATGGATACGTGACATTCCATGGAACCTCCTTCCATCTCTCCCTAATCTTACACTCTATAGGATAAGGGAATTGAGAAGTCTTCCTGACGGAATTCAACACCTCACCTCTCTAAGACAACTGACTATTGTGGAATGCTTCGGGATCGAGAGAATCCCCGATTGGATAATCAATCTCACCTCCCTCCAACTCCTTGATATGAGATGGTGCTCTCCGAAGCTAGCAAAGAGATGTGAAAAAGAAACTGGTGTGGATTGGCATCTCATCTCCCACATCCCACATATTCTTGTAGGAGGTAAGCTTCATGCTAGTATTTCAATGCCTTGTTGTCACATTTGTATATTGAAGTTTATATGTTTGCTGAAAATTTTGAAGCAATTGATTAGTCCTATCATCTAACTTCTAAATATGATTTATGTTCCTTGCAATTAAACTTGCAGCGCCTTGAAAACCACATATTATACCCAATGTTCTAAAAAACGTTAGGCGGAGAGGGATCGCCTAGCACCTAGACGGTCTAACCGGGCGCCTAGACGAGCTGGAACGCTAGGCGGGCTAGGACCTTACAACGCCTAGGCGAGGCCTAGATGGAGCTAGGCGAGGTTTGTTTTTTGGCTCCTAAGTTGTACATTTTTGGCTATCCTTTGGTTCCAACTAGTGAGCACCCTTGTAATAGAAAGTTACATTGCAGACAAGCAAATTAACGGAGTATTTTGGGAGGGAGAAGAAGAGGAGGATAAGACGAAGCAATTCAAGATCTTACAACCGTTGCTATGGTGAAAAGTATAAGTGCAAAGGTGCAAGCAGTTATGGTCTTTCTCATCTCAATGTATGTAATTTAATATCTGTTTTGAAACGTTAGTTAGGAGTTACTTGTAATTTTGTCTTACAACATATGGATTTGTATTAAGTTGCTATGTTTACTATAGTTTAGAAGAAATTAAATTTGTTATGTCAGTGAACTTACATATGTTATTCAGTCCCTTGCAAGTTGAGCATCAAAGAATTGAACCCTTTTATCTGTTGCATTATTATATTAAGCAAGCCAATTCATGAATATTATCATTACTCTTATTGAGTACTATTTTTGTTCTTGGATGATAATCCAAACAGAATTATATTAGTGGATAAGCATTGGAGTTGAAGCAACTCAATGTTCATGCTTGGACAAGAGACAAGACGGTCACATCCAAGCAGCTCCATCTCACTTGAACGACAACTTTTAAATACAAGAAAACCCAATTAAGTTGTCTCTGAATTAAAACTTTCCAAGTCATAAATTCTCTCTTCAATGTCCAAGTACTTGTCTCATCAATTTTATGAATTTCTGAATTCTCTCTTAGATATATAAGACCCTTTTTTCTGGATTTCGCAACTCTCAATCACTAACCTATCTTTTTGTGTTGATACAAATCACTACTCAATATGATTTTGAAGTGGGCATGAGTGCATGACCATACTAAGCATCAAGACTAGCACTCATACTATGTTGAAACCCCTCCTTAGTTGCGGTAAAAGAGGTAGTAAGGTTTTAGCTACAACACGTAAAACAAAAATGGCCCAATGTTTAGATGCCATAAAGCCTTCATTTCAATAAGCGTAAGGTCCTGGAGTTCATTTTTGGCAGGTTTCAAAATGTTGCGTGCCTTGAAACTATCCATCATATATGAAATTAAAAGAGTTACCAGATTTCGTTGGAGAATTGATTCACTTGAGATGGCTCGACCTATCAAGGAATTCTCAATTAATAGTTCTTCCGAATTCAATTTGTATTTGGGGTTGTGAAAAATTTAAGGAATTTGCCTTCAAATCTTGACAAGTTAGTGAGCTTGAGGCACCTCATCTTAGGAGGATGGTAGTGGTTTAGAGACTTTACCTTCAGGATTGGCAACATTAACTTCACTTGTGACTCTAGATCGGCTTATTGTGCATCATTGTGACGAGGGCGAGAAAATCAAACATGTCTAGGAAGCACAAACTGCAAGCATCTAACAGCCTCATGAAATCATCTAACAGATTACAGAGCTGCTGGAATTAATTGAGGCTCCTGAAGCATCTAACAGCCTCATAAAATCAAATCTTGCTTAAGGTACATTTTTTTTCCCACATTTCATTCAATTTATCAGATAAATAAACATATTTTTTCTTAACCAGAAAATCTAGTACTATTCTTTTTTTTTTTTTTTCTAATT
This sequence comes from Fallopia convolvulus, assembly GCA_964016875.1. Lineage (NCBI taxonomy): Eukaryota > Viridiplantae > Streptophyta > Magnoliopsida > Caryophyllales > Polygonaceae > Fallopia > Fallopia convolvulus. The sequence goes on along the minus strand of OZ024728.1, from coordinate 3,720,989 downwards.
TCTTACTCCAATTTGAAAACAGAGAAATCTGAACTAGTGGAGGTGAAGAGAATGGCTACTTGGGGAACTGATGTGTCTGATGACCTGGTTTTAGACCAGAAAAAAACTAGCTTAAGCTCTTAAAAAAGGTATAATTGTGTTCTACTAGAATGTTTACAAGGTGTATGCAATTGAATTTGCAATCTTTTCATATCATAGAAAACCTAAAGGTGTTTCATGAAGCTATTTTTCATACTAGAATTGCTTGCCATAATCGGACTACACATAACATTTTATACATCATAATGATAAGAGAAAATGCAAACCAAATTCATAAACCACACTACAATACATGATCATCTACAATCTCTTGGTTCTCTAACTCTGCTCTAAATCTATTGATGAACTCCTCCGCCCTTGCATCAATCCCTCTCAACAAACCGTTGCTAGATCCCACCACAGCTGATCTAGCAACGGTTTCCGCCTTACCCTTGGGCCCGCCCGAAACCTCCACGTCCACCTCCACCTCATTCGGGTGGGCCCAGAACAACTCATCAATGAAAACAGGCGGCGGAGCTTGCAAAATCGACTGCTTCTTGAATCGGTATTGGTGTTTGGGCCGGTGCAGGGCTTTCGAGGCACCAAAGAGTTGGCGTCGGTCCCTAGCCTTATAACGACGGTTTTTCTTGGAGGCAAGTAAAGAAGGATGGTACTTGGAGGATGTTGGTGCCTTCAGCTTGTAGCTAAAGGCATCAGCTCGCCGGATTTTGGAGATCTTGATGAACTTGCAAGGATGAAGCTTTTGTAGGAGCTTTGTGGTGATTCTCTTCCATGTTTTAATGGCTGGAAAGAGGCCTTTGCCTAAGGCTAGACAAGGCATTGTAAATGGAGGATTGAAGATAGTGGATGTGGGAGTGAAAGTGATGGAGTAGGCTTGTGATATATAGAGAAGTCTGCTTAGTTTCTACGCTGGATGTTAGGTCCATCTACTCTCTCTCCCTTGTAATTTTTTTGAATTTTGTTGTGAATCTAAAAATTGGATTAATGGTTAAGGAAACTAGAAAGAATTTATTCTATGCTGTGGCAAGTTGCAATTTTTTTCCTACTGCTTAAAATAAGTTTTAAAGAAGAATAGGTTTTGTTAGGAAGATGTAGGATTTTGGGTAGTATTTGTTTAAAATTTTATTTTACAGTTTCAAATCTTCTAAAAACCTACTAGTTAAGTAAAACCTTAACCTGTTAATGACATGTATAATACTCCGTAATACATTATTTTACATTATAATGTAATAGAAGATTTAACGTATACAAGATAATGTGTTATCACATGCGAGAAATTTTCAATAATTATCTCTTGAAAATCCTTAAATTCTTCCACCCAACCTCTCTGGTGGTAGATTTTTTTTTTTAATTCGGTAAGATTTAGGATAACCCAAGTACTACTTGGTTTAGCCTAGAGCACCCATAAATGAGTGAGAATTGTGAACAATTCTTGAGAAATTAATATTGTGATTTCGTCGTCGATGGGTGTCAAAACGGCGACCTCGGAGTTCTCCCCCCAAGGACCAACCGTTGGATTGGGCTCCTCACCCAACCTCTAGTGGTAGGTTATTAGTGTGCAGCTTAAATTCAACACTATTGAATGGAGCTACCTAAACAGGCTAAACTTAATCAAAGATCATCACAAAGTTATATGAAAAAGTAGATTCTTCAACTTTCGAACCAGATTCGGTAGGTTATAACATGGTTTAACTTTTGACATTCTTACTCCCCCTCAAAAAAAAATCACTACTTTACTTGTGAAAGTTATGAAAAATATATATAAAAAACTTGTTCATATTGGTTACATTTCAATTGTAGATCATCCAACCTCCATTCATTACAAAAACATCTCTCTCAGAATCATCCAAGCTGTAAATTTGAGCATCTAAAACCAATATTCTGTGGTTGCTTTTAGACAAAGCTCTCCAACAATTTTTTATGTACATAATATATATAGCGTGTGCAAGCCGTAGCACATAACAAAAACTTCAATACAATATACATGTACACCCAAAATGTCAATCCTTTGGTGGTAAATCTCATACTCGTAATTAAACCAACCAATAAGGACTACAAACCAAGTAACCGACTTGCAATGAACGACTCGACCCATTGAAAGGAAAAATGACGAGGCGTACGAGAAGCATCCTTTCGTTGAAAATAACCGACTTACAATTTTAGTCATATAAAAAACCTCAAGAAGTATAACCATCATAAGCTTGATACGGACGTAACTTCAAATACAAGGCCATCAAGAATTAGGCGTCGCCCAAAGAGATATGAGGATTAATATGATATAATTTAGATTAATAACTTTAGTAATTTTAGATTAATAATTTTAGTTTTAGTAGAATATTGAATTTATGTAATTTTTTATAAACTAGAGCTTTGCTCTCTTCTCGGGTTTTCTTTACGGTTCTTTCCCGGGACGCTTTTTTTTAAACCGTTAGGGCTTAGGTATAAATACTCTTGGTAACCTTTCTCATAATTTTATCCAAGAAAATAGTTTGCCCTAATTTCCTTTAGCTTCTTTGATTTCTGCTTTTGCTTATCCCGAGTCGGATTCCACACCGGAATAGGCTCAACCCCCTTGACCAACAAGGGTTCGATACGCGGTCCACACCGGGCTCGTATCAACTGGTGCTTTCATCCGGAACCACCGCCATGTCCAAGTCAGTCGACGAGAATGCCGAGAACACCACCGGCAATCAATCGGAACTACGTGATTTGATCTTACAACTTTCCGACCAATTTGAGACGCTTAAGCGTCGTGTTGACGAGCAAGAATCTCGCTCCGACACGATGTGCGATCTCATGCAGCCAAACAGTAACCCTAACACAGCGATTTCGGCGGCGCCCCTCACGTCCGCTCCTGCGTTGTCACCCTCGCCGAGTCCAGCCATGATCTCCACTGGTTGGCCGCCAGTAGTAGCGAACCCTAGTTCGCACCAGCCGTCGCACCTCGCGTGGTCCGCCTCACCAATTTGCCCTAATCCGTCGGCGCCACAATTCACGGCCTTCACACCACCGTCCACAATTCTAAGCGAACCGCTCGTGGGCTGGCCGCCGCCGTACCACAACCCTACCGCCGCCATACAACCGGAGCCTGCGTGGTCCATCGCAGGCTGGACACCGCCAGCCTCCATGACTGCGGCTCTGACCACCTCGCGACCTTTCGCGGGGAACCCTAACGTGCAGGCGCTCGGCTTTCCGCAAGATCATTGCGCCATTGTCCGCGCACCGCCGGGTCCAGAGGCGACCCCAAAAATTAGGGTCGATCCACCCCGTTTCAATGGGACCGATCCCAATGGCTGGATTTTTAAGGTACAGGCTTATTTCGATTACTTTCAGACCGCTGATCATGATCGTCTTCGTATAGTAGGTATGCTGTTTGAGCACCCGACTTCAGATTGGTTTCGCTACCAACGTCGGAATAATTGCGGGGAAACTTGGGCAGCCTTTCTTCTCTCCGTTCAACAGCGCTTTGATCCGACGTATTACGAAGATTACACAGGGTTATTGGCTAATTTGAAACAGAAGACTTCTATACTTGATTATCAAACCGAATTTGAGGCCTTATTGAATAAAGTGACCGGCTTGTCAGAAGCAACACTGATATCTCTTTTCAAAGCGGGACTGAAACAACCGGTGCGTCGGGAGTTGAATCTACGGAACCCGACAACGTTAGCCCAGGCTTTCGCCTTAGCCCGTGAATTAGCGGCCTCTTACATGGAAACCACGTCGCCGTGGCTTGCAAACAAACGGCAGTGGCCTTCCACTGGATCGCGCCAAGGGCCGCCCCCGCCGAAGGCCAACCCTGCCGCTCCATCTGGTTCGGCCGAACCTCCACAGGCCGCGCCCACCTCTAACGGTAATCTCTCATCTCTTCCGATTCGTCGTCTTTCTAGAGCTGAACGTGATGAACGTACTAACAAAGGCTTATGTTGGAATTGTGATGAGAGGTACACTCGGGGTCATCGCTGCACACCCCGTTTCTTGGCATTATTAAGCTGTGAGGACAGCGATGATGAGGACGAGAACGAGATCTCGGACGAGCTTGATGTTACGGGAGACATTTCCAGTCTTAATTCGATGGAAGGGCTTCCAAATCCGCGTGCTTTGCAGTTATCAGGCACAATTCTGGGTGTTCAAATGCAGGTGCTGATTGATGGAGGTAGTACTCATAACTTTATTCATCCTGGACTGGCTGAAAAATTACAACTCCCATTGATAAAAATCGCCCCCTTTCGTGTTTTTGTGGGCAACGGAGCTTATCTTGTATGTTCACATCAGTTTCCGGCAACTAGTATTGATCTTCAGGGTCATGTTTTCTCGATTGATCTCTATGTGTTAGCGGTGCATGGACCGCCAGTTGTCCTCGGTGTGCAATGGTTACAAACTTTGGGCACTGTGTCCCACGATTATGCTAAACTGACTATGCAGTTCTCCTGGGATGATAAAATTGTGTTTCTGAAAGGCGATCGGCAATCCCCAAAACCGATTTCTATGTCGGTACTTCATTCACTTTGTGCATCTGATCAGATTATTGAATGCTATGAGGTCCTCAGTTTGTCACCCGAGACTACTTCTGATGTTCTCGATTGGCCACCGAACTTGGCGCCGGAAATCCGCGCCGTACTCGAGGACCGTCGCTCGGTTTTCCAAATGCCGACCGGACTTCCTCCGCCCCGGACTTGGGATCATCGTATTCATCTATAGCCAGGGTCGAAACCGGTTAATGTTCGTCCCTACAGATATCCGTATTTCCAGAAATCGGAGATTGAACGCCAAGTTAAGGCCATGCTCGAGCAGGGCATCGTTCAACACAGCACTAGTCCTTTTTCGTCTCCAGCTCTTCTAGTTAAAAAGAAGGACGGCAGCTTTCGCTTCTGCATCGATTATCGTGCCCTCAATAACATCACCGTCGCAGATAAGTTTCCTATTCCCACTGCTGATGAATTATTTGATGAATTAGGGAATGCGGTTATTTTTACTAAACTTGATCTGCGCTCAGGATACCATCAGATTCGGATGCACTCTTCCGATATTTACAAGACAGCTTTTCGCACTCATGATGGACATTTTGAATTCTTAGTTATGCCGTTCGGCCTGACTAATGCACCATCAACATTTCAGGCCGCGATGAATACTATATTTGCTCAATATCTGCGCCGTTTTGTAATCGTCTTTTTCGATGATATTCTGATATACAGTCCCTCTCTTACTGATCATGCTTCCCATCTGGATACAGTTCTGCAGATTCTTCAGGACAATCATTTTTATGTGAAAGGGTCGAAATGCTCCTTTGGCACGACGACAGTAGAATATTTGGGGCATATCGTTTCCGCAGGACAGCTTCTGGCCGATCCGGCAAAACTATCAGCTATGTCTGATTGGCCTATTCCGAAGTCAGTTAAACAATTGAGAGGTTTTCTGGGTTTGACAGGCTATTACAGGAAGTTTATCCGCAATTATGCCCTACTAGCAGCTCCATTAACTGATTTATTACAGAAAGACAAGTTCGAATGGTCAGAATCGGCAGCTTCAGCATTTCAGCGTTTGAAAGACGCAATGATATCTCCACCGATCCTTCAGCTACCCGATTTTTCCAAACAGTTTGTTGTTGAGACTGATGCTTCGGATGCGGGCGTTGGAGCGGTTTTATTACAAGAAGAGCGCCCTCTCTCGTTCTTCAGCAAGAAATTGGGCATCCGACGTCGCGGGTCTTCCGCATATCACCGTGAGCTTTTCGCCATTGTTTCCGCTGTTCAGAAATGGCGTCAGTATTTGCTCGGCCGAGAGTTCTTAATACGCAGCGATCAGAAAAGTTTGAAAGAACTTCTCACTCAGGTGATCCAGACCCCTGATCAGCAATTTTTCATGTGCAAGCTCATGGGTTATAAATTTAAAATTGAATACAAATCTGGAGCTAGTAATCGGGTGGCGGATGCTTTGTCCCGTTGCATGAGCGAAGACAACGCTGAGCTGCGCCAATTCTCCACCTTTGCGGCGCCCTTGCCGGATATTCTGCCTTGGCTTAAAGCCGAGAACTCGTCCATGGAGGACTTACGAGCCTGGCACGCCGCAGCTGCCAACGGCACGTTACTTGAGCCGTTCCGCATACATGATGGTATTTTGTATTATGGGCATCGACTAGTATTAGCTGCGGCCTCCCCTTTGAAAGCCGAGATTTTGACTGAATTCCATGCTTCGCCTAGCGCCGGCCATCCTGGCATTGAGCGCACTTTCCGCCGTGTTGCTGAGGTGTTTTTTTGGAAAGGCATGCGAGCTGATGTTAAACGCTTTGTTGATGCTTGCATTATTTGTCAATCTACCAAGTATAGTACTAGCAAGCCAGGCGGATTAATTCAGCCTCTTCCCGTTCCTCAACAAGTTTGGGACGAGGTGTCCATGGATTTTATTACCGGATTACCCCCTTCTCGGGGTCACACCACAATTTTGGTTGTAGTTGACAGACTCTCTAAATACGCCCACTTTGGGGCCCTCGGACCCTCTTTTGATGCTCCTCGGGTTGCTAGTTTGTTTGTTGACTTGGTAGTGAAGTTACATGGTATTCCGGCCATCATTCTATCTGATAGAGATCCCGTATTCCGCAGTGCTTTTTGGTCAGAAATACATCGTTTGAGTGGTACTAAACTCCATCACAGTACTGCTTATCACCCGCAGACTGACGGTCAGACGGAAGTAAAAAACCGCAGCCTTGAGCAGTATCTGAGAGCGTTCACTCAGGGACGACCCCGCCGATGGTTCGATTTTTTGCCATGGGCCGAGCTGGCCTTGAATTCCTTGTTTCATGAAGGTTTAGGCATGTCTCCGTTTAGAGCTCTGTATGGATGAGAGGCCCCGCCTATAGCCCGGGTGACAATTCCGGTAGGACAACCGACGCTAGCTTCGGAGGCTATTCGCGATCGCGACCAAGTGCTCGAATTGATTCGATCGAACCTGCTTAAAATGCAACAACGCATGTCGTCCCAGGCGAACAAACACAGAAAAGACGTCGAGTTCAAGGTTGGTGACCAAGTCTTGTTGAAACTTCAGCCCTATCGTCAGCATTCTGTAAGTCGCCCTCTTTCCGCCAAGTTAGCTAGGCGTTTTTATGGCCCATTTACTATCATTGAGCGTATTGGTCCGGTGGCCTACCGTTTGGATCTTCCGGCATCTGCTCGTATCCACAATGTATTCCATGTCTCTTTGCTCCGACCATTTATTGCCGATGGATCCCCGATACAGCCAGCTGCGTTGCCATCCGAGTTTCTATATGACAGGCCAATTTCAAACCCCCTCCGAGCCACAGCTGACCGGGAGGTCATTGTCGATGGCGCGCCACGCCTTGAGTGGCGAGTTGAATGGGCGGATGGTGCGCCTTCCGAAGCAACGTGGGAGCCAGTTGACGTCCTCCGTCGCTCTTTTCCGGATTTACGGCTTGAGGACAAGCCTATTCTCATCGGGGAGAGAATGATACGGACGTAAATTCAAATACAAGGCCATCAAGAATTAGGCGTCGCCCAAAGAGATATGAGGATTAATATGATATAATTTAGATTAATAACTTTAGTAATTTTAGATTAATAATTTTAGTTTTAGTAGAATATTGAATTTATGTAATTTTTTATAAACTAGAGCTTTGCTCTCTTCTCGGGTTTTCTTTACGGTTCTTTCCCGGAACGCTTTTTTTTGAACCGTTAGGGCTTAGGTATAAATACTATTGGTAACCTTTCTCATAATTTTATCCAAGAAAATAGTTTGCCCTAATTTCCTTTAGCTTCTTTGATTTCTGCTTTTGCTTATCCCGAGTCGGATTCCACACCGGAATAGGTTCAACCCCCTTGACCAACAAGGGTTCGATACGCGGTCCACACCGGGCTCGTATCAAAGCTCCTCTTAAAATTAAAGTAAACCACAAACTTAGGCCTCCTCTCGAACTCACCACTACAACCACCGCTCGGCCTTGGGCCCTCGAGCCACCACTGTAAAGCAAAGTCTTCTTTCTCTCGTACCGTTCTCGAGCCTCTCGGCTACCTCCCGAGAGACTTAATACAAGTTAATGATCACCTGATGGTCCAATATGGGTAGAGTTCTTAAATCCTATAGCAAATAAGTTTTGGAGTGCCACCACTTTGCTTAGTTATCTCTTAGCACTCGTCTGCCCTCACTCATTCACGATTTGGACTTGATTGTTACCTTTGTTGCATAGATCAAGTTGTGTTTTTAGCAATGTTCTAAAAATCCCGTCTAGGCCCCACCTAGGCGTTGGAAGGCCCTAGTCTGCCTAGCTATCTAGTCCGTCTAGCACCACCTAGGCAACCGTTCTGACCGTCTAGGCACTAGGCAACCCCTCTCCACCCAAGGTTCGTTTAGCATTTTATAGACACTGGTTTTCAGGGAATAAAGTAAGGCCATTATCTGATGGATTCAAAGGCTAAGCTTAAATTGCAATAACACATATTTAGAAGTAGTTTTAAGAAAAAAAATTGTTCAATAGGTTGTTCCAACTTATCAGTAATAGATTTCTTTTATAAAAAAAGATATTCGATGTATCAGACATGGCTGGTACAACTTATTAGTAATAGATATTACTAAGTCTACTCACTAAATGATCCATCATCTACTTCCTAGACTACCTTGATTTCTTGACTAGATGATTTATAAAACTAACAATTCTTTCGTATAAAATGAATGGTTTTAGGTTGAATTATTTACATAGGCAGGAAGAGTAGCTTTACATTTATACCTCCAAAAAACTCTCTTCTTACGAAAATGAGAGTTCCTAATGGTGATCACAATCTTACCAGGCTCACTTATGTAATAAGAACTCCTCACTGTCTCCCTTATCCTCCCTTCCTTGTAAATCTGAATCTTGTATGAGCCTTCATCATCAGGCACAAACTCTTCCTTGTAAATCACTCCCCACCCAACAACCATTACATCCCAAACAACCGTAACATGAATCTGTCACACATTTTCAATCAAACAAACACATCAATAGAGCCAAAGATTAACAAATCAATTGAGCTTCTCTTTCTGAATCTTACCTCGCGAGCCGGGATCTCCATCTTCCCATGTTGTGCTCCTTTGATGGCAGTTGCAAATACATTGTTATGATCGTTATCTACTGCAAACTCTTGGTCGTTGTCTCGCTTTAGGCCACCATATTGGACCGGAATGTTCTGAGGTTCTATGTACCTGTGATTTGGCATCACAAGTGTCAAAAGATCAAACATATGGAGTCTATGAAAACTTCATAAATGGAGTTTTATAAATTAGACCTAAGTCCGGTTCCAGTGGAACCGAGAAATTGGCCTGGAATTGGGACCGTACGAAGCCGAGCCACCGATTTGGTTCGGGGGTGGTTAAGGTCCTTGTTCCACCACCCGTTCACCCTCGGAACCGTGGAACCGGCAATTTTTGGCTGTTCTGAACCGCCGATTCCACAAATATTTAAAAATAAATAGATAAAACCCATTGGAATTGGCGTTTCCCTTTCCAACATGTGAAACTGTGGTTGTACTTTTTCAAAAAAAGGTCTGCAACCGAGTTCTCGGTTGGACAGTTTTTTATTATGACTAGTTTCGAACCGGAACCGGAACAAGTGTTGGAACCAAGACCAGAATCGCGGAACTAGCCAAGCTCCGGTTATGGTTCCGATTCGGAGGAACCGGAACCAGGCCAGGTCTATTATAAATGAGAGATTATGAAAGCTCTTCAAATTACTTGAGAAGCCTTGATGTGACCCTATTATGCCTCTCAACAACAAACTTCTTCCTTGTCCCTGCACTGCAATGTTGACCTAAGAATCCTTGCACCGTGTTGAACCATGAAGGAGGGTTTATGATGATCTAGAACCACGAAATTTGAAATTTGAATCATGTAATGATCATTTAATAGAATTTCAATTTAGAAGGAGAAGAAGAACTTGCGTTTCTGTAGATGATGTCAGGATAATGATCTTGGAAAATCCTCAACATCTTCTTCCCAATCGAAACGAGATCCGTCATGCCCCTGGGCGGCACATTCTTCAAATCCGAAATCTGAATCAGCGACACCACAGAGCCGCCGCCTCTACAACCGTCCAATTCGCCGCCAATCGGTGGCTCGAACTTGAATTTCGTCCTAATTATCCGCTCCAAGACCTGAATCCTCCACCGGAGAAACTCCTCCCTACTCCTCTCCGTCCCGAACACCGTCGTATAGAAATCGGCGTCTTTCAAAGCCCCGTACACGCTGAAGCACAGCGGCCGCCCTTCCCTGTCCGTACGATCGGCGAACACCATCTTCTCAGCGGCGATTCCGATGCTCAATCTCTCATCGAGGATCCCGTCGATCTTCTCCCTCCTTCGCCAGATCAGAGTCCGGTAGATCATCTCGTACGCGTCTGGAACCTTCCAATCACGAGCTCGGAGGAATTTCAGCAAAATTTGGTCCGTAGATCCATGGCCTTTGCTCGGGAGCAACGGGATCCCCCAGATCTGAATCTCAGTCGGATCCTCGTCCGAGGCGAGTAGTAGGTTCGACCGGATTGCTTCCTCCAATAGGCGTCGGAGATCGTCGAGAGCCTTGTTCGCATTCCTGCCTCGGCGGAAGGCGTTTTTGATCGATATGCTTCGACGCTTCTTCTTCTTCTTCTGGTGGTGCGTGTTGGTGGAGTCGATAATTGGAAGCTCTGTCGCCGATTCTTCGGCGGGGTGGATTTCGCCGTCCGGAAATGATTCGTGATCGGAGTATTCTTTTTCGTCTTCTTCGTCGTCGACGTCGGAGCTCTCCAACGATTCGGCCGATGTGTAGTCGGAGTCTTCTTCCATTTTCGGGATTTTTCGGTGATTTGGTGTCCGGCGGTCAGTGCAAACGCCGGTTGGGTAGAAAGGTTCTCGAAAAAAAGAAAAAATAAATGGTTATTTTTTTTTACTATTCTTTTTCTATTATTATTTTTTAGTTGTTGGTTAAAAAAATATTGGGTGAAAGTAAGGCAAATAATTATCTAACAAATGTAAAAAACATGGAGGATGATGTCTAATCTAACAAATTATAAAACAATGCTATGTACGGATAAAATGCATCATTCAAATTTTAGAAATGATCTATCCTAAGTCATTGGAGCATATGGTTAATTCTCCAATCTTCTTCTTGTCATATTTTTTTAAGTCGGTTTATTGTTATTTACTCTCGATCGCTTCTACAAGCTTGTGTTGATTTTTCTTCTAATTCGTGTAATTGTCTTTTTTTCCATTGTGTTTTAAGTCTTACTAACTTTTCCGATCGTGATTTCTTACTTTTTTTGTTTGGTTTAGTTTGTTGGTCTTTTTCTTTTGACTTTTATTTTATGTCAAGTTTATCCGGCTATCAAGTTTTATCTCGGTCTCTTATTTCACTTAGTCGGTCTTATATAGAAAAATTAGAGCATATGGAGGTTAAGTGCGATTTATTATAGTATATTTTTAAAAAAATTGGTAGGATTTTATTTTAATTTATTTTAGTGTCTAGTTTCCCAAATTGATTTTTTTTTTCAATACTCTTAGAAAAATCGGAAAAAAAAGAAGTCTGTTTTATGAATTTATATCTATCTCACATTCACATCGATCAAGTAGTATAAGATGAAAATGGGCCAGAGCAGGAAATGATGTTTGTTATATGTGATTTGGGCCACGCCCATTTGGTTTAGGATATGAGTGACTAGCTACAATTTGTTTTTGATTTGTTAAGGTTTTATTTTAAAAATGGGACAATCTTAATTGAATGTCTAGGTTAACAATCGTCATCTTAACAAAAAAACAATCGTCATCTTATTGGTACCAAAAAAAACAATCGTCATCTTAACAAATATAAAAATTATTCCTCTAAGTCTAATAAATGTTTCATTCTCTTATAATAATTTCTACCAATATTAAATTACAATAAATATATAAAAGTATTTTTAAAGAAAATTAAATAAATACTTACAAGTTATATTTGCCTATTCATTTTTAAGGGCTTCAAATTTTCTAATTTCAAAATAAAATAATATAATAAACAATACTTATGTTTTATCAAGTAAATGAAACATTCAATACTATTATCGATTAAAGTTAAAAATACACCTAAAATTGGGAATAGTTTTAAGTGTAAAAAGTGAAATTAATATTTGAACTGTCAAATTAGGACGTAAAAAAAGTTTGTGTATCTTAAATTAGTATGCACTGATTAAATGATCAAATAACTTATATATGTATATTTTTAATATTTTGTTTTTTTATATACAATCAATTATAATATTTCATAACGAAATTAATTAATATTTTTAACCACATGTTATGATATATAAAAATCCGAGCATTTTAAAAAAATATGATATAAATTATATCTTGTCCACGAGTAGTACTCTAATCTATTAAATAATTGGTGTTTTTTTATGTGGTTTCTCACTTCGTATCATTTTTTTCTCAAAAAAGGATTATTAAATCATACGTTTGGAAAGTTGATGAAAAAAAGGTAAATAAAAAAGGTTTTTTTTTTGTCTTGACTTTGGTTCGCCCGGTTCGATCGATCAACACCGCTCTACGTTCGGACCGGATATTTCGTGACCCCATTTTGGGGGAGACCCTCCCAATATTAGCTTCTCCATACATGTCGATAGTGGAATTCGAACTTCGAGTTTTCTGGAGATCACTTAAAGAGTCTAATACCACTTTACCACTAGACTATCCGAGTATTGGTAGGTAAATAAAAAAGTTACCATGAACTTTGCAATTATAGTTACATGCATCATAGAGTATATTCATTAATCATTAACTTAATACATGCATGCTGCATGCACCATGAAAGCATGCACCCAAAACAAAGGGAGGGGGTGTACATTTTAGTCAACGTATTCACGGGGTGGATATATTAAGCTAACAAATGTATATTCACGAAATTAATTTTAAAACAAAAGTAGTTTGATTGGACAAGTGCTTTTTCCTTGAAAAGGGGTGTGTGTGTGGTTAGACAAGTTTAGTCCGAATTCTCCTCTTATATATGATTGTCGTCTCTCATAGTTGCATACCTTTTTTTTTGTTGCTCTAAATCATAAAAGATTTTTCTATAATGTTATTTTAGGCCATATCATATGGTAATAATATTCACATTTATAAAATTAACATTTTTATATTTTAGGTCATATGTTTTTTTGATGCTAATTAATGATATATCGGAGCTAGAAATAATTCAAACGGAGGCCATAACATTACTTCCGTCAAACGGAGGCACATATTTAATATGTTGGAGTATAACCTAACTATACATGATTTAAATAAGGCATGCTATTTAATTTTAAAAGAGATATTTTAAACTAAATATTTTATTGATCTCTCGCACGATTAGATTGGTAAACACCGATCTACGTTCGGACCGGGTATCACATGAGACCTTTATGGGACGACCTTCCCAACCTAGTCTTTCCGTATAAGCCGCAAAGGAGATTCGATCCAAATTATTGGACAAATGCTTCAAGAAACTTAACGTGTCATCTTGCTAGACCAACTACTGATTTGTTCTAAATTAATTATTAATTTGAAGCAAAATGAATTTTAAAATGTGGGTGAAATAGTATAGAGGTTTACAATGGTGGAAAAAGTTGTCTAAAGAGTTAAAATAAACTCACCATAGAATTAAATCAAGTTTTATTTCAACCTCTCTTTTTTGGTCGAAAGAGATGCGGTAATCTCCGAGTTAATATCAGCAAAAAACAAAGAAATAACACCCTCGTACGACTCAGATTATACATGAACACCTAAACTAAACGAAAAGGTAAAAGAAGTCAAATAATCAAAAACAATATTCGTCTCTCTATAAATATGTCGAACAATTCAATCACTTTTAAGCAAGCCTTGAAATTGAGTAACCAAACTAAATAAGGACCGATAACGATTATTTCATTTTCTTGTTTTTGTATTTTCATTTATAAGATGAAATTGATACAAATTTATGGTCAATCAAGGACTAGTGACATTAGCCATATTTAGGGGATATTGCAATGACATTCGTGCCAATTAACATAACAACAAATTAAATCACATTTCCATGCTATACATATCCCACCCAATTAATGGTTTTACTTTCAAGTATATATATAATGCAAATTACATTTATAGATTAACACAAACTAGACTAACATGATGTTACAACTAATTACTAGCTCTATAGCACATAATCAAAAACTATGTCATTAAAGAAGTTAATCTCAACCATAATGCACATCTTACCTTATCTAGCCATATATGCTTAAATTGTTGGCAGTATCACAATGCGTACATATGTCATATGTGGGATGATTAAGTACTTCCTTCGTTTTAAAATTATTATTATTCTAAACTTCTTTTTAAAACCTTTTTTTATTTTAAAAATATTGTCATTTAACATTTTTGTCACCACTTATATCCTTATATATATTTTTTTACTTTTTAATAAATGATGAAAGAATTTCTTAGTGGTGATTTTGAAAATAAAATAAAATACAATACTCCCTCCGTTCATAAAAATATGATGTTTTAGCCTAAACCCTAAAAATTAAGAAAAGATATAATTTGACTCAATTACCCTTCTTATCAATTTCTTACTTTTACTTAAATTTAAATTATGGAATATTTTCTGATTTGGTTTAGATTTACTCATTGTTAATTCTCATACAACTTCCTAAAATTAATGTTCCTAAATTGATTTGATTTAATTTCTATGCTTTTTGTTCATTTTTTCATAAGTGTAAAACTGGAAAAATGTGTACATAAATAGCTAAAACATCATATTTTATTGAACAAAGAAAAACCCCTAAAACATCATATTTTTATGAACGGAGGGGGTAAGAAATAAGAAATTATATGTCTTTTATAAAAAAAATTAACAGAATAAAATTATCTAAAATGATAATAGTTGTGAAATGATAGAGATAGAGTACCAATCAGGAAATCAACACAGCAAATTTAAATTTTGTATAATTTTTTGGTAGAAATGAATATATATAATTGGTCTGCTCGTGATTGATTAGGGAAATGTAGCCCTTATAATACCTCTCTTTCAAACCCACAAAATCACCACAAATCCAAACATAAACCCTAGATATAGAATATTCAAACCTCCTCTTTAAAATTATAAAAAAAAAAAAAGGGCAATAATCACACCCCCATTAATTAATTAAAAAAAAATAAAAAATGGAAAAAGTTACTCCTCCTCAATGTGATCCTACCAGTAGTGGCCGGCATCCCAGGTGGCCGACGGCAACGGCGGCAGCGCCGCCACATCGGCGGAGGAGGAGGCGGCCGTGTCGACGTGAGGCGTTACTTTAGGTTGATTCTTGCGCTTCTTCTTATCATAACTAACCCCACGCGCCTTAGACTGCGCGTCCCTGACCTCGCGCAGATAAAGCCGAACGGCGCGTGCGGCGAACGGGTTGGACGCGGGGGACCCGCCGTTCTCCTCGAAGGCGGCGCGTAGGCGGCCGACGAGCGAGTCGAGGCTGCCCCAGGCCTGGCGGAGCGGGCAGGGGCAGGGGGCCGGCGGGGAGGGGAGGCCGTAGAACGGGCAGCCCGGGCAGTGGACCTTGGTCTTACCGAACTGGTCCAAGTAGCGGAGGAAGTCCAGGACGTGGGCCCCGCTGCATTGGGAGAGTGGGACCGGGCCGGGCTTGTGTTGGGCCCTCAAGAAGTGGCCGAACGTGTTCCAGTCTCTCCGTTTTTGGTTCTCGTAGCGGCTGGTGGTGGCGGATTGCGGTGGTTGGTTGGTGGCGGGTTGGGGCGGCGACGGTGGTGGGTTTGGTGTGGTGGTGGTATAGAGGGAGTTCATTTTTGAGATGAAGAGAGTTTTGAATTTGTGATTGGAATTTAGGGGTGTACGTTTTTTGCTTGAAATAGGGGAAGCAATGGGTTTCCTCTTTAGTGAATGAGGGTGTGTTTATGTTCCTTGACTACACGTGATGATTGATCGGACGGTCACTTTGTGGGGAGTTGATGATGATGATGATGATCGGACGCCCAATAACAATGAAGAAAAGTGTCACTTTGACATTACAATAGTTTGATTTCACCAATTAATTGAGCTATTGCGTAGCTAAATATTGGTTTAAATCTTTAGTTTGTTCGTGAACTAGTTGGTAAAGCTAGTGTTCAAACCAGATATACTAATTTGAACTAATCGGCTCGATTTAGTGAAAGGAAGAATAGTGAGACTTAATTTTTTACTTAAGTGAAAACATGAAGGATCAAATTAACCTAGAATCTTCTAATGTCCCTCCATATTTCGTATCACTGGGTCACTCTATGTAGGGCTTAGCTACGTATTGTTACTCCCCGTTACATTACCAATAATGATGAATTGATGACCGATATCACAAACACCTTGAGTGTAGTTAAATTGGTCTTATTCTGTAATCACTTGTCTATGATTTTTATTCTCTAATGAAAGAACAAGCTATATATAGAACATAGGAGAAAATAATTGAGTGTATTTTGATGTAGGGTGAAATAATTGTCGTTTTAAGATAATTTAATTCATTTTTATTCTCTTATTTACTCTTTTTTTTTGGTTGAAAATTCTCTTATTTACTTATATACAATAGTTCTTGTTGGAAAGTTGTGTGTTAGAATAGAGTCAAGAAATAGTTATGGGAATTGTTCCTTGGGCAGCGGAATAATAATAAATATGCAGGTGATAGGCACAAGGAAGAGAACAATATGAGAAGTATAGGAACAAAGAGTATTATGGGAACATTTCAAGGAATTTTAATGAACAGGAACTAAAGGCATAAGATAAGTAAAGAGACACAGTTCCTTGTAGAGGAACCCCACTTCAACCAACTAGTTGAATGGGTAAACCTCTACCTCCCTTGGAGGATTTTGAATGATCTACTTTTTTATTGATTGTTCCTTAGTTACAACAGGTAAGACTCAAACTTCTCTGTTCCTAGCAGTTCTTCCTAACTCTAGCAACACTAATGAGTCTTCTCAACCAAGTTCCTAGGCGAACAACTCAACTAAGACAAGTAAACCAAACCTTACACCTGGACTTGACTAATCACAGTTCTCTTGCTCCTGGGAACTTCTTCCTCGCCGTCGCCGAGATCAAACACTCGCCGTCGACCACCTTCACTCTCTCTTAATGCTCTTGCCTTTTTGGATTTCTGAAGGGGTGAGTTTTTCTCTTGGGCTTGTTCACTATTTATGTCTAAAGAGCCTTGCTCCCCAATCCTCAACTTGGGAAATGTCAAGATTGCCCTTATCTTGTTCCCCAAGTATGTACTTTCTCAACATGTGACTCTTGTTTGAATTTGGTCAACTCTTGAAGCTCATCAAGCCGTTGGATGAATAGGCTCAGTCTGATGCACAGACTGTGCCTCTGATTTGTTGTGAACATGTCTCCGCATTTCACGCTGATGTGCTTTTTGGACTGGCTTGTGAGTTCCCTTCATTGTTCCTTTGAGCTTTGAAACTTCACTGTTCTCATCATGTTCCCTAGATGGGAACAGTTCCTCATATTACACTGGTGTTCCCATCATTGTTCCTTTGAGCTTTGAAACTTCACTGTTCCCATCATGTTCCCTACATGGGAACAGTTCTTTCATATTACACTAGTGTTCCCTTTCAACATTCCTTCTTCTTGGTTTTTTTTTCTTTTCAATTGTCAAGGGAACAATGTCATCCCATTACACTGAGAGTTCCCTTCACTTCACTGTTCCCTCTATCCAGAGGAACAGTTCCTTTCATTGTTCCCTTGGACAATTCCTTCCCTGAAACACTTCATAGAACATATCTAATGTCAAGGGTTTGTTATCATCAAAACCCAAAGGGGCAAGAGAACCTTGCCTTAACAATTTTCCTTTTTTTGATAATGACAAACCCTTCAAGATTATAGAGCAAACCAAATGCTAGTTCCTCCTAAGGGCAAAGAGCAAAGGTTTGTTATCATCAAAACCCAAAGGGGTAAGGGAACCTTGTCTTAATAGTTCGTTACAAATATACCTACAGAATTACACAGCCCAAAATACTTTTTTTTGAAATTTCCAGCCTAATTACAAGGCTAATTAAATTTATTTTTTCTTCGTGATAAATATACCTTTGTACTTGAAGAAACTATGATCGATTGAGAACGAGGGTATAACTGTATAAGACAAGATAATCAGTGGAAACATACAAAATTGATGAGCCAACCAGCTCTATGAAACAATATATTGGAAAATCCCAAAAGGGGAGAGTTTCTACAGCAACAGTGCAAAACCCTCAAAGTGGAAAGAAGCAAGGAATTTTGTATTTAAGGAGCCGGTCTAATTGAACCGTTCCTATTATTACAAGGCTGAAATAAAGTGAACCAAACCCCCTAATACAGTATTAGTGCTAAAACAGAACAAGTAAAGAGTAGTGGTTGCTCAGTTCCACGCCTTTCTTTTGTAGCTCCAACTTGATAACGATCCACACTCTACTTATTCCGCAGTACTACATTTGGTCTACATTTGGTTTGGAATTTTTATCCCCCAACGATATAGAAAAGTGAATAATATTTTTATTGTTTAATTATATTTTAAGATGATAATTGATAAGATTTTATGAAAAAATTTAAAAGAAAATAGTGAGAAAAAATAAAATATACTGAACTTGGTGAGAAAATAAAGATACAAATTTATAATTAGAAAAAAAAAAACTTACCCACATTTCTCATCGAAATCTCTTTCTATCTAAGTAAAAAATAATATTAACATTACATTCTTCCTTTTTTTTTTCTCCTCATCTTTTCACTTCTCTTTAATTCTCACATTTTACCCATTTCACTCAATTACCAAATGCAGATATACACTTGATTGTTTTTTAAATAAATTGATTTCTTATAGCAGTTTGTGTATTTCTATATTCTTTGTAAACGTGTAAAATATTTTAATTTGACCACATTTGCAAATTTATAAAATGTAGAAAATTATTATAGATGTACGAATTTCAAAACAGATTTCTATTTTTCTATATTTCATATAAATATTCTTTAAAAAGTGTATGATAAAATTTTAAATTATGTAATAAATAATCTTATTAGATTTTCTAGAAATTAAAACATAGATATAAGAATATGAGTTTAGTTCAAATGAAATAAACTCTTATCCTGAAAAATGAAACGAATGCATTTTTCCTAGTTCGTAGTGCATTTTTCCTACTTCAGAGTGCACTTTTTCGCATTTGTACTTTTCGTAATTTTTGTAGTACACTTTTCGGATTGCATTTTTTCTAGTTAGTAGTACACTTTTTAATTTTCAGGATAAGAGTTTGTTTCATTTGAACCAAACTCATAAGAATACGGAGTTCAATTTTGGCGAGGATTTTTTTTTGAAGGTGCATGTGTACAAGTGACTTTTTTTTTGATTGGGTAATAATTGGGTTTACCGGACAGGCCTCAAAAAACTGAGAGGCCGAGTAAGCGGCAGTCGGCAA
This sequence comes from Fallopia convolvulus, assembly GCA_964016875.1. Classification (NCBI taxonomy): domain Eukaryota; kingdom Viridiplantae; phylum Streptophyta; class Magnoliopsida; order Caryophyllales; family Polygonaceae; genus Fallopia; species Fallopia convolvulus. The sequence continues at coordinate 3,701,538 of OZ024728.1, read as the reverse complement.
ACCGACAAGAACAGACAAAGACGAATAAAACAAAACAAACAGAGACGAACAAAACACATAAGTAAGTACATCTAACAAAAAAACACTAGAACGACCACATCCACATGTATTTTTTTTTAATAAATATGTTTCCATAAATTATTTTGTTTGTTCGAATATGTCCGCAATTAGCCTAAGTATTCAATTTCTCAATTATCGAGTAGTTTGTAAATAAATACATATATATTGTCTATACACACGTTTCCTATAGGCTATAGAGGATCTTATTATATATAACTAGGTCATCCTAGAATTACATTATTATAAACTTTTTTGGTAGAAACATTATTTACAAGTTAACAACATAAGAAGGGTCACCACGTTAATGTTTGCTCAACTTTCTGTAAGAAAAATTGCATGTTACGTTTACGCATATGAAAAGAAAGAAATATTTGAAGAAAAAACTTTAACGTTTATACTTGAAAGACAAAATCTGACCGGAGAATTAGGACACGAATCCTAAGCTAAAATGAAATATTTGTTCTACCAAAAAAAATCTTCTGAAATTCAGAGAAAAATTATAATGACAAATCTTTTAAACTTATGTGAAAGGTTTTTAGATGCGTATAAGTAGAATTTCAGAAATAATTTCTTGCACCTAAACATGGATCTAAAGCATTCTTGATTAGAGACAAAATTAGGGTTAGTAGAATACCTCTTAATGCGTGATTAGGGTTCTTTCTTCGAGAGAAAAAGCCCCAATTGTGACTTCTCTAATCAGTCCACACGAGTACAGGATCGGGATCTCCTTCGCTTCCGATTGCTAGATCGAAGTGCCAAAGACTAGAAAAAGTGGAAGAAGAGAGCTTTTCTTTCTAACATAGGAAAAACTTCTGAAAACCCTAGCTCTCTTCTTCCCTTTAAAGGCCTTATATATTTATTTCCCCAAATAAATATATCCTTTTAATTGTCAATAATATCCAACATATTTATTGATAATTAACTCTTTTCTTATTGGACTAAAACCCTATGTTTGACAAAGACTTTCAGCCCGCTGATCCAGTCCGTCAACTCGATGTGTGTGACCTCATAGGACCCGTTTATAATAGTTATGGATTAAACTATTTAACCCATTAATGGTAGTTGGTTTCTAGCAAAACACTACGACTCCTAAAATAAACGGATTGAATCTCTCTATCAATCGTCCTATTCAATATTCGGTAATTGCAACTTTTATTAAAGGACACAATTCCTTCATTATGATCCAATTAAGAAGAATTTCATACCATATTAATAAAATTTGTATTGACCGACTCAACTTAATATAAAAAACGATATTAAAGCCTAATTCTTCATCGAAATAAAATGATAAAAATATAAATTAAAATTTTGTTCTTTAAATATTTTTCATACATCCTACCACTCCAAATTAACTAAACTCATTATCTTATGTCTATGTCAAATTAAAAAAAAAACTCTCATGTATATTTTATAGTTTTTGTTTTATACGGAGTAAGTGTGAATTATTAGAAAAAGAACATGTATTAGGAACCCGACTTTAACTAGGAAAGGTGAGAAGCATGCAAGTGTAGCCGACATGTGTAGCAGGCGGGCACGTGGTGAGGGTTGCCATCGTTGTCTGTCTCGAGTGAGCGTACGGCTCGACTCGGCTGGTAATGTTTGTCAAAGCTTTGGGCCCCACTCTCGGAGTAAAAAAAAGAGGCTTGTCAATCAAACGTCTCCTCCAATTGACCAATGTGTTGTGTGATTCTTGTACCTCAGCCTGAGCCTTTTGAATTTCGACACCCTTCTAGCTCATTTAACCAAAACACATGCCCATCATATACATGCACTATGATAATGGAGTAGATAATACGTCAACAAACACTTGAACTTGTAACTTTTTATCAACTAGCCCCCTATACTATGAAATGTTCAATTAAATATCTCAACTTAACTAAATTTGTTCAATCGAACACTTCATGATGAGGTGGCGTTGCACGTGAATACTAATCGACATTGTAGCGAGTCTAGTGTCTTCAATTCGCTGACATGGATTTTTCTTTTTAAATTCCTTTTTCCTTTTATTCTTGTTTAATTTTTAATAATGTAAGGAGATAAAAAAAATTATTTTTATTGTCTTCTTTCATTTTGTTTCCTGTATTCTTTTTTTCCTTTTTTTTTCTATCTTCGATTTTACAGATCTGAAACGACGAACATATGCCTGCCGGAGTAAGAGGAACGACTATGCAAGGAATGGAACGGAACGACGAACAAGGAACCATATCCGAAACTTCATGGATGGAACGGAGCGAAGAACAAGGAACCAGGACGAACAAGGAACCAGATCTGAAACTCCATGGACGGACCGAACGACGAACAAGAACCTGGACGGAACTACGGACTACGAGGAAAGAATTCGAATGCTTCATTGTCGGCTATGCAAGGAACCAGAACCAGAGATGACAGAACGACGACTCGGAGAAAGAATTTGAATTCTTCACCGACGGCATAGGAAGGAGCCCAGATCTGCTACCCTCAAGCGATTTGCTATCCTCAAGTGTGGAAAACCGAAGAAAAGAGCCCAGATCTGTCCCGCTCCGTCCATATTTCTGCCGGAAGGAGCCCAGATTTGCTACCCTCAAGCGATTTCACGAGGCAGAGAAGATTTTGACGAGCCTAGATCTGTCCCGTTCTTTAGTCTAATTTCATGTCTACTACCCTCAAGAAAAGAATTATTCTTGTAAGTTCCATTATGTCTGATTTGTTCCATTTGATTATTTTTGTATGTCCAGCACATCTCATTGGATTATGTTTGCACAACGTCAAATTGTAAGCATATAAACAATGCGTTGATGTATTTGTGAATTGTCCGGCACATCTCCTGAAAATTTAATGAATTCTTTCTCCCACCCAAGTCCATCGGTTTTGTCCCGACTCTCTCTGGTTGGTTGAGTTGCAAAGAGGAAGAAGACCTAAAAAAAAAAAGAAAAAAAAATATCTAGTTGGCATATAAATAATATAATTTAATGCCACATCAGCGCGCGTATATTAATGTTTAATGGAACAAATTTAGTCAAGTTTAAGTACTTATTTGAACATTTTAAAGTACGGGGGTCTGGTTGAAAAAAACGTACAAGTTCGAGTGTCTATCAATGCATTTGGCCGTAGATACTTTCAAATTAAACCATCAATGAACTAGGCCTGTGTAGAATATTGGTGTAGTGATAGGAGACATGCACTAAGGTTCGATCTTTGTTTCCACTCTTTACTCAAGTGAAAAATCAAGTCTCATCAGTGATTATTCTTCTTTTTATTGGGTTGAGCCGGTCGGTGCAAGCCGGTTTACCTGGTATACGAATATGAGATTTATTATCAAAGGTTGGTGACTTGTCAAAAAAAAATGTCAATAAAAAAACATCAATGAACTTGTTCAAGTATGAAACCGATCGAGTCGGGGATTCAACATTCGGATCTAAATGACTAAGTTCATAGAGCTCGATCAATCTCTTATTTGACATGTTAGAACGAAGGTGGAAAAGATAGTAGAAATTAACAACAAATTAACAAACACTTAATGTAAATCCTAAGCGGATTAGACCAAAAAGTAAAATTTAAACAAAAAATTGTAGCCTTGCTCATCGCTTTGGGAGCGCTGCCACGTACTGAGCCACTGAGAGTGTGATTTTGCCCTCCAACCTAAAGTCGAGGGCGGGTCGATCTTTACAAACTCTGTACTAATCAACATGGCCGCATATGGCGAAGATGTTTTACAGCGGGAAGGGGCAGCCGTTCCAACATCCGGTCGGAGAAACGATAAATTTACATGGGGAGGCCCGAGAACCTAGGACATTTTGGAAGTTCGCCTCCACATGGCGGCTCGAGGCAAGGCAACAGTGGAGGCAAGTGGTAGAAGGCAAGATGGATTGGAGGAGGAAGAGGCGGAGGGTTGTGTGCAAATTTGTCGACGATTCATTGGAGAAGGAAGATGAACCAGATGAAGATTTGGGGCGAAAATAACACGACATCGTTTAGACCCTATTTTTCTTTATTAAAAAAGACTTTTAGCCCAAAATTTAGGGTTTCTCATCCAACAATTCATACCATTCACAATTGAGAATTGAGAGGCCGAAGCAAGCAAGAGTTTGACGAGGCTGGCAGATGGCAGCTAGCGGAGGTCGAGAGAGAAGACACGTGACGTGTAGAGGCGCAGGTTAGTGACTTGATGAATTTTAACTTATGGTGAGCATCTATTCCAATTTCTCCCAATATATGTGTTAATTATTAATTTCTAAATTTGTGAGGAAATTGAAATATTTAACAATTTTTAAGCCCAATCCGGATGGTGGTCATCGATATATGTTTGTTAAGAAATATTTGATAATTAATTTAGTAAGTCCCAATCCTTAATAGTTCATTAATTTAATTACTAGGTTCGATAAGAAATTTAAAATTGATAAGTTAATTAATGTGAATTATCTTAATTTAATTTATTCGAGGTTAATTTTTATATAAAAACATTATATATATTAAATTATTAATTTGTACAACTTAAGTCTGTTCCCACTTTCGAACAACCCTAAATCCGCCCTACTAATCAGGGAAGTGTTGGTTCCAAACATGATATTTTGGTTAATAATTTAAATTTGTACATGCCTAAGAAAAAAGCTTTTAAATTGAAATCACGTACGCTTTCACAACTTTTGCACAATGAGCCGTCTCATTGTATTATGGTGTTACATAATGCAACATATATACATATACTTATGTCATCCATCAACAAAAATACACCCTAGCGGCTCATTGTGTGCAAGTTGTGACCGGTCCTAATATATCCTACATAATTTATTCTGCATAATTTAAAGGCTTTTTTGTAATACCATGATTAAATATGTCGCCAAATCATGATATACTAGTATATATACCATTACAAGTTTACCACTATACCAGGACAAAAATATAGGTTATGATCGGTACTAATCCTACATAATTTATTCTGCATCACTTTGTTTGTGTCTATAAATTCCTGTGGTTTTGCTAATTGCGATGCTAATCAAGTACAGCTTGCTTAATCGGGCCAATACATTTCGACTTTGAGCAACTAAAAACGAGGACGATCGAGAGAAGAAAACCTTGATTAATTTTAACTTAATTAATGGGGACAATGCATGTCGAGTTTAAACAATTAAAACAAGTACGATTGACGGAATTAAGAAACCCCCTTACTTAAATCGAGGCTCATTAAAACTAAGGCAATTTTTTGGAAGCAAACTTATATATCTATGTTAAACAATTACATAAAGTGAAAACACACATGTACAACACTATATTATTAACAAAAAAAAAAATGTAAAGCATGTGAAAGGAATAAAAATAAAACGGGACTATGAAACAATCAATAAAGCAAGAAAATCACGGAATGACAAAAACGGGCAAAAGAAAAATAACATTTTCATACTAACTGAAAAATGGATATTAGGCTAATCTCTTGTTTTTTCCCCCAAGGGAAAGAGGTAATACTCTCCGAATTTTTTACTCTTTTTATTATAAAAAAAACATGTTAAATATTAATTATACACGAAAGATAGCCAAATTCCTAACATCGATCGTTATTTAACAACAAAATAATAACATCTTTTAACGGGTCAAACAATACATGAAAATCTAGATTACAAAAAAGCATATAAAACAAGAAAATCAACTATACTATTAGTTTTACAAAAAATATGACAAAACTAGGTAGTTTAATTCCTACTTCCTTTCGAAAAAAAGTAAAAAATTGTAACACCCCTATTTTACAACATTGAGTATTACCGTCAGTGGCCTCAGACTTTACCGTCCAAAATCACTCAAGGCTTTTAGAATGATATTGAACTTATAAGATGCGGAAATTAGTGTAATTCATACAATAAAAAGTATGCTCTCGAAAGAGACTTGGTTCTTTAAGATGAAATTAACAAAAATCGGAATTTTATTTATTGATAAGAACTTTCGTTCATTACATTGAGAGTCGTTTTACAAATGTAGCAGCGAAAAGTAAAGCCCATTTAAAAAGGGTTTAACAGGTGTAATTAAAAATACAAGCATGTTTTCCCAAGACAACTCATGTGATGATGATTTGCTTGGTTAAAAGAAAAATAGGAAGAGCTGGTGCACTATCTCCGGAATGCCTCGCTCTTATGAGAATTCCTTCCTTCCTTCAACATCGTCCTGCCTTGACCTTCGATTCTCGCCTAACGCTTCTCGAACCTTCCGGACTTCGTCTTCATCACTTCGGTGTACATTGCTACAGTATGGCATTTGTTGCGAAGGGCGAGAAATACCAGGCAAAAATGCGGAAATAGGGGAATTAGTCTAAGGAGACTAAGCAAGTGAGAATGGAACTTCTCACGGGTATTTCGGTAATTTATAATATTCGAGATATATTATCGGAATATGTTTTAAGATATAGGTCTTTATGTGGGGCTTAACGGGACGGAGAAGAGTGTATCTCGAGAGGAGATAACTCGTTAATCGAGAGAAGAACTACGAGATTGTAGACTTCTTTTTAGAGTAGGAAGTATGTTGGGAACATTATTAATTCATACAAGTTTTGAAAACCTCTCGCGCCCTTGCGAACCGAGAGCCGGATCGATCATTTGAGATCGGTCCGGTTTTGGTGTCTTTTAATTGTGCATTGGGCACTTATCTTGTATAGTGATGAAAACTCTCACTTAGGTTGACATATTTTAAGAGCGTGGGGGGCTTATGTACCGGCCCGAACCACTGACAGGAACAAAAGTTCCGGCACTTAGCTAGAGTGCCTACGTCCCTCCGTGGCGTAGGAGCGGACATGGATCATGATCGACAAGTCGTAATTTATGCATGGTGGCAATACGAATTTAGTGGGTTATATAGAGGTGTCGGGTTAGGCCCGCACCCCTTACTATTCCATCGACCGATCTCGAAAAGAGATCGTAAACAATCAAGGTCACAAACGAGACTATCATAATAGTCCTATCGAATATTTAAATAACGGAATAACGATAACAATGGGGTCATTAATTCTAGCAATCGATATTCCTAGGTTCGTTTTATTATTAGCAAACAAGTTGTTCCCAACATCGAGGAATTTCACGAAACGAGTTTATTAAGGCTACAAAGAGAAATTCCCAATGCCTTTGCTTGTGCGATAGCGAATTAACGAAAGAGCAGAAAATTTGTTCTCGAAACGGAATGGGAGCTCGACCTATGGACACGGAATATTCGAACGAGCTTTAATAAGAATTTTCTTTAAATTCTTTTAAAGTTTTGGAAATCTCTTATATCCTTAATATAAGAGAGTAATTGCTAAATTATTATAATAATAATTTAGGTGGAGATGAATAAAATAATAATATTTCTTATTATTATTTTAAATTTGTAATATCCTTTTATAACAAATTAGTTAAAAGGGCATAAATTTACTACCTAATTAGACGCTTGTAACCTGAACCAATTTTTTTAATTTTTTGTTAAGTATAAAAGCCCTCCTATTTTTTCTCTCACCTCCTTTCCTCTCTCTCCCCCCACAATTCTCGCTCGCTCGTTTCTCTCTTCCTTTGGCTCTTCTCTCTCGGTTCCATGGACCGAACGACGACAAATCCTCATCTTCGTCGGATCTATCCGCCGTCGTTCGTCATCTTCATATTCCTTCTCATCCTCTTCCACTCGACACCATCCTAGATCTTCCACCTTCTCCTCGTCCTCCCATTTTCAGATCTAGGGTTTTCGAATCTTTCAGATCTAAGTTGTACTTAACTTTCTCAATCTTCAACGACGATGGTGAGCTCCTTTGCCTTTTCTGTACCTTAATTGAATCTAAACATCTCTCTTTGTGTTATTCTGATTCAATTTTTATATAGTATTTGTGCTAAAACACCCTCTCTCTAGACTCTTATTCGTCTTAAATTCCGGGCGAATTTATAGCGAATGATTCGCGTAGGTAAGGGCGAGATAAAGGATTGCTCGGAGGAGGAGATTCAGAGTTTTATTCCACGCGGTGCTTGGTGGACTAGGCCAGTTTGGAATCATAACAAAGGCCAGAATTCCTCTTGAGCCTGCTCCTCAAAGGGTACGTTTTTTCCCCAGTTACTACTATATTTTTTGTTCTTGGAAAATGAGCATCAAAATGTTTGTGGGGCAGTGAATGGGGGTTAGGCATTTGCAATTCATAGTATATAGAATGGATGAATTTGATACAAAGAAGAAGGGGAAAAGAGCCAAAAACGATATTTGCCCATGGACCGAAAGGGAAAAGGGGATGGAGATGTATTATGGATTGGACCCTCATTTTCATCAATTGACTTTGTTATTGAGATCTGTTACTTATTCATGATTTTAACATAATTAATTTGCTCGAGATCATGGATCTGGTAAATAATTCCTCATTATGCAAATCTTGTAAAAGTATTGGTGATTAGTTAGATCTAATTTTATGCTTATTTTATGTACTGATTCTTATTCTTTCTTGTTTAATTGCGTAATATGAACTTAGTTCTATTGGTGACAATTTTGGTGTTGAATTTCTTGTTTAATTGATTGCAATCTGTGACAATTTTGGTGTTCAATTTGAAGGGGTTTTGTGCTTAAAACGTATCACCGTGTTGATGTTTTTTTTTTTATAATTTTTGAACAGGATATGTGGAAATATAACCAACATTTGGAAACAGAGACTTGACATGATTTATTTATCATATACATCTTGGAATGAAGTGGAGGCTTGTCTTTTCAAATTGTGCATTCAAATTTACGGTTGAGGTAATTCCTACTTTTTTCTTTTCTAGTACAATTTAATTTAGGATCTATTTTTATTATAAAATATATTTAGCCTATTAGCTCAAATGGTAGAGCATTTTGCTTAAAAAAAATTATGTGGGTTCAAATCAGGCTTTATTAATAACCTTTGATTGTACTTATTTTTGTTGATGACATGTTTATATTTAGTGATGACAAGTGCTAATTTCTTATGACAATTAAATTTTTTTAGTAATGAAAATAGTTTTTTATGCGATGATGACACTTATTTTTATGTGGTGATGAGATTTGATGACAACTATTTTTTGTGGTGATGATAAAAACGAACAAACTTTAAGTGATGACACTTTGATGACAAACTTTTAATGGCAAATAAATCAATCAAATCGTCATCAAGTAGTGATGATAGTTGATGATCGTGATAGAAATGAAGTCTCTTAATAACTGTGATAGAAATTTATTAAGAAATGAAGTCTCTTAGATTTAGTTTGTGCACGTGCTTGAGGATTTCATTTTGATTTATATAGTTTGAATTTGTTTTGCAATTAACGGTAGTAAAAGCCTAGATTTGTGATGATAGTTGATGACAATCAAACCATCATCAATTAGTGATGACAGTTATGAAAAAGTGATGACAATTTATTAAATAATTGTATGTGATGACAAAGTTCGAACCGTCATCAAGTAGAGATGACATTTGTAATGATAGTTGATGACAATCAAACCGTCATCAAGTAGTGATGATAATTTATGAAAAAATCGTACATGATGACACATATTTGATGACACTTTCAATAATGATACTAAAAATTATATGTGATGACACTAAAAAATTAAACGTGATGATATTTCATGACACCAAAAAATTAAACGTGATGATAAATATTTGATGACAATTTTGTTTTTTTATTTATTTGTGATGACAATTGTTTTTTATGCGGTGATGACAACTATTTTTATATAGTGATGAGATTTGATGACAACTATTTTTTGTGATGATGATAAAAACGAACAAACTTTGAGTGATGACACTTTATGACGGTTGTTTGTCTTCAAGACCATTTTCATCAAGGCCCTTTTGATGACAAATTAATCGAACCGTCATCAAGTAGTGATTATAATTGATGACAATCGAACCGCCATCAAATAGCGATGACGATTGATGAGAATCGAACCGTCATCAAGTAGAGATGACATTTATGATGATAGTTGATGACAATCAAACCGTCATCAAATAGTGATGACAATGATGACACATATTTGATGACACTTGTTTGTCATCAAGGCCCTTTTGATGACAAATTAATCGAACCGTCATCAAGTAGAGGTGATAGTTGATGACAATCAAACCGTTATCAAATAACGATGACAAGTGATGACAGTTGATGACGGTTCGAACCGTATGATGACAGTTGTTTTTATATGGTAAAATGCCTTTGATGATACTTTTTGTTATCAAAAAGTTGTCATCAAAACATTTTGATGACACTTTTTGCCTTTTATTACACTTTTTGTCATCAAAATTTTTTGATGACGGTGAAATAAATTGTGATGATAGTGATGATGGGTGTTTTTATGTGGTTGAATGCCTTTGATGATACTTTTTGTCATCAAAAAATGTCATGAAGACATTTTGATGACACTTTTTTACCTTTTATTACACTTTTTGTCATCAAAAAATTGTGATGAGGGTGAAATAAATTGTGATGACAGTGATGACGATTGTGTTTATGTGGTTGAATGCCTTTAATGATATTTTTTGTCAACAAAAGTATTTTGATGACACTTTTTACCTTTTATTACACTTTTTGTCATCAAAAAATTGTGATGACGGTGAAATAAATTGTGATGACAGTGATGATGGGTGTTTTTATGTGGTTGAATGCCTTTGATGATACTTTTTGTCATCAAAAAATGTCATCAAGACATTTTGATGACACTTTTTTATCTTTCATTACACTTTTTGTCATCAAAAAATTGTGATGACAATGAAATAAATTGTGATGACGATGAAAAAAATTGTGATGACGGTTTTCAAAATGATGATAGTGATGATGGTCAACGCCGGTCAATGGACGGTCAACGTCGGTCAATGGACGGTCAACGCCGGCCAACGGTCGGTCAACGCCGGTCAATGGACGAGTCAACCCGGTCAACGGGCGAGTCAACCCGGTCAACGACCGAGTCAATTCGGTTGGAGTGGGGTGGGGGGTGATGAGGGGTTTTGCTATTTAGCTAATTTTCACACCCTCCTTAATATCCACCTAATTAACCTCTTTTTTTTGCTATTTATTTAATTCATCCTATCCTTTTATTCCTTATAAAATCCTTATTTTAATTTTATTTACTATAATCTTTGATGATCAAGTCATGACATGATTTATATTATTAAAATATTTCTTTTTGATTTAACTTATTATTCTTTCATTATAACCAAGCAAGGATAATATCTTTATAAATTTTTAAGATATAGTTTTCATAACTATATGAAATATTCTTTTTTATAAAACCCTTCTTAGGATGTGAAAAGTTTAAAATACCCTTGTCATTAAATATCTTTTATTTTTCTTATTATTATTTTAATATCCACCTTATCAAATAATATCTTTTTAAATCTTATAATATATTCTCATTATAATATCTTTATTATTACGCTCTTCATAAAAGACATGCAATAATGAATAAATATATTTATGTTGATATATCCTTTTCTAGTATTTTTCTTAAGTAGGGATATCTACTAAATTTATCATAATAACTTTCTATGTATATGATATAGGGATATTATCTTATTATCTAGCTATTTACATAGTTTTCCCATATATCTTTAGTTTATAAGATGGAAACATATATTAGAATATTATTTAAATCTCATATTGATCACATTAGTTACTTTCTTTATTTATGAAAGATAACAATAATTTCTTATTAAATTAAAAAGGTTCTTCATATCTAGAGCATTATTTTATAAAATATGAGTATGCAATTCATTATTTTATACTATATATAAGTATTGATAATATTCTTAGCATATCTTTTCTAACAACTTAGGTCTTTACATTAATATCTTTAAATCTAGTATATTTAATATATAAATATCTGATTATCCATGTATATATAAATAATGATGAAAAATCCATTATTTTATTTAAGAAAACTCATGTCGTAAGATCTATTTTATATTAAAATAACATGTATGACAATAATTTTATCCATGTACTAGGAAAATAATAATTTGATTTATCTTGTTCTAACTACCTAGATTTTATGCTCTTATTATAATGTTTTTCTTTATAAAAACACATGCAAATTGTTTAATATATATTTTTAGTCTTTAACTTAATCATATAAAATTATCTTATGATAAGAATATTTTACCCATATTATTTTCAAGTTTATAATAAGATTAAAAACATGCAAGACTATTTTCTTTTATTACTAAAGTCTTGTTTTATTAAATCTCCCTTATTTTGGACTATTACTTTTATAATAGAAGAAAAATATGTCCAATCTAATATTATTTTTTTAAATCCGAATTTAATGTTAAGAAAATTATTTTTATGATTCTTACAATGTATTGGAATTTATTTAATACTTACTAGAAATATTTCTCTTTAGATATTCTTATAAAATAGCCTTTAAGAATTAAGTGCTCCATATCTTATAACAATGATAATTTATATAAAAGTACTTTTAACATAAGTATTATTTTTATTTATTAACAAAACATATCTAGGGATTTATTTAAGTATTAAGCACATAAACAAGGTAGAAACTTTATCTAGTTACCTATTTGATTTTTACCTTAACCAACTAATAAGATCTTGTAGGATTTTTAATAAATTAATTTATTCTAGTAAAAATCAGCATAAGATAAATAATTTATAAGCACAATTTAATTAAATTAAAAGGGGAATTAAATTAATTAAAATTGGACCTTTCTCTTGATTTTTTTGTACGTATGAACAATAGAGAACCGGGGGCGGCGCACCAGGACAGACCGGCGGCGGGCTGGTGGTGGCTTGGCTGGGCAGTGGCGGTGCACAGGCGGACCAAGGGCGGCTCGGAGGTGGCTCAGAGGTGACCCGGGGGTGGTCCGGTGAAGCTTGGAGGGATTTTAATGGAGTTTTGTGGGAAAAATTCAGCAATTAGAGAGAGATTTTGTGGCTGATTTTTGGAGGCTTTAACAAGAACAAATGCTAGAGAGGAAGAGAGAATGGATGTGTGAATTTTATGATGAATTGAGCCCCTTTATATAGGCAAGAGAGGGCAAGGTAGTGATCCATGTCTATGGAATCTCACCAATGGAGATGAGGAAGATCAATGACTATTGGCCATGGTTGTGCTAGTTTGATGATGATGAAAGATGATGCAAGAAAGGAAGTCTTGCAAGCAAGAGGAGAAGGAGAAGGGGGTGGACATGCATTGCTCCCATGTCAAATCAATTTGACTTGTTTGGAGAAGAAGACTCAAAAATTGATATAAAATTAAGAGGGTGACATAGATGAGTAGAAAGTCACATTGGTCTAGCAGATTTGAGGGAGGGGCGTGTGAGACGGGATTGGAAGAGGTCTCGGGTTCAAGTCCCGGCTCTTGCATCCTTTTTACTAAATTTTCATTGTATTTTTAATGACTTGTTGTACCCCTTTATATTTAATAAAATCCGAAAATTAATAAGCATTATTTTTATTTAAGATTTTTACCACTTTAATGATCCTCCATAATATTTTCTTAATTTTATTTAAATAAAATATTTAAGCTCTCTTTTTAAAGAGGAGGAGGATTATTTACAAGAATACCCGACTTGCTTAATGTTTTTAAATTAAATTCTTAATTGTCATTGTAGTAAACTTTTGTAACCTCTCATAATATAATATGAAATTATAAAGTTTGTTAAATTCTCTATTTTAGAGAATAAAAAAAATTATTGGGATAAATACCCATTGTTATTTTATTTAGAATTTAGCGGATATTACAAAAAATTATTGGGATAAATACCCATTGTTATTTTTTTGTAAAGTTGCATAATCTCTTTTAAAGAACACGTGAATCGTTATCATGCGCAGAATAAACAGTGAAATCTTCTGCAATCTGCATACCAGATTGTTATTAATTCAAAACATCGAATCTAGCACTCATTTATTTCGAGTTTCAACTCCGACACCGACCGTGGGGACCTTTTCATCATATGAAGGTGAGACATTATAAGTTTTCACTCAAATGAATTGTCCCAGCAACAACAACTTCCCACAACACCCAAACAACGCACCCATGGAGTCGAACGAGATCAAAGAACTTCAGGAAGAAGGCCATCCTCGCTCTCCAACATCAGGATGATGGACGAACCCGATGCTAGCTTTTTGTCCCCCTAAAAGAAGAGGGTGCAGATCTCAAAGTGCCCGATTACGCAACCCGGTGTTCTCACAACACCCATATAAGCTTGGGTTTTGGGTAAGGTGCATGCACGATCCTCACTCTAACAAAACCCTAATCTAAACCCTAAACCTTAAATTCTAAATTCTAAATCTTACCCAATACCCCTAAGTTTATCTTAAACACTAAACTCACACCCTACCTTAATTAAATGGCGTGTGAAAATAGTTTGGGTGCGCTTAATTTTCAAACGTTCATAAATTTTACTCGGTTGTCGAATTGGAGTTTATAATATATCAAATCGAAGCTATCGAAGCGAAGAACATGAATATTGAAAATAATTGGATTGGGGATGGTGTGAGCTGCTCCGTCTTGCGGTACAAAATGAGTTTCGTTTTCTGGCCTGACCTATTTCCTCGGGCACCCATTTATATTTCGCATCATGGTGCGAGCTGCATCGTGATGTGAGCCATCTCACCGCGCAAAAATTGCATCTTTAGCCTTACAAAATATTATCACGTGTAAATTACCAGAGGCTGGTTTCGTTTTGTTGGAGAAATGATAATAAACTTTCAGACGATACTTATTTCTTGATAAATTTGGAAGCAATTCTTATAAGATAGAGTGCAAGTTTATTTAAACGAAAAACATAATCTTTAATGCAAAACCAACTGAGATGAAGTGTCCATCATTGTAAGAACAAAAAAGAAATTCCTATTAACGCCTCAAACGTAATGCCTAATTAAAAGTTGAACTATATACATAGATAATGTTCATATACATCATGCATTTGAATGCTGAAATACTAGTAAGGAAAAATGGAGTGAAGATTTAGAAGATAAAGGCTGAACACGATCGGTCAATGCAAGTAAACGATCAAACACCTCAATCTTCGGGTAAACAAAAGACTTTCAAGTCATCAAAAAAAATTTGACTTACAAGTCAACCCCGACTATGCATGATTAAACCACTTAATGCAAATAAACAAAAATATATGTCACCTTTTGATTGGAGTAATCATCAAGTTTTAATTTGTTCAGTTTTATACTTGCATATATCAACAACCAGTAAAGTTATGCATTACTTTTGACAAAACGTAATTCATCGGATTTGTAATTTAACACAAGTTTCCTTTAAAGTATATAGAAGCACTCTACATGTTATGCGTGCACTACTTACCATGTTTGCATTTTAACACAAGTTATTCACACACAACTAACTAAACATATATATATCATCAGTATTTAAGGGCAACATAATCGAGTTGTGGTACTCAACGAACTACATATCCTCAATCACTCCAAATTAAACATTAGTCAAAGGCCATGCTTACCCAAATTCTCTTTATCATTTTCATCTTCTCCTTTGCCTCATCTTATGAGCAAGCTTGCAACCATGGAGATCAATCCTCTCTTCTTGCACTCTCCACAACAATAACAACTTCTACCTCCCCTCTGCTGAATTGGTCTTCTCTTACAAGTTGTTGTCATTGGGAAGGAGTTCGTTGTGATGCAAGTGGTAGGGTTACCCATTTGGAATTGCCTTCACGAGGCTTAGGAGGTATAATCCCTTCCTCAATCGGTAATCTCACTAGGCTTACTCATCTTAATCTATCCGCTAATTATCTCCATGGAACACTAGGAGAGGGAGTGGGTAGGCTCACCAACCTTAAAACTGTGGATGTGTCTTTAAATAACATTGGCGGTTCCATCCCTCAAGGGATTGGGAATCTCTTACACTTGAAAGAGCTTCATCTTGGCGAGGATAAACTTCATGGTCCTATCCCACCATCATTAATGAATTGTTCAAATCTACAAGAGGTCATTTTGAGGTTTAACCTACTTGACGGAGACATCTCCAAATTAGATTTCTCAAGGCTTTTTCGGCTCAAAAGGCTTGATCTTGGAGTTAACAGATTCACTGGCACCATACCCGAAAGTGTATACTCATGCAAGTCACTCGTTGCGATTCGAGTAGCCTCAAACAATTTAAGCGGGCAAATCTCAAATAGAATCATTGGACTGAAATCCTTGTCATACATATCCTTAACCCAAAACTTCTTTACAAATATCACATCAACACTTAGAATTTTAGCAAGATGTAGAAACCTAACCACCCTTTTCCTCGGGCATAACTTCTATGGCGAGTCCCTACCGATTTATAGAAATTTTATTGGTTTAGATGAGTTCTCAAAGCTTCAATTCCTTACCCTTCAAGATTGCAAGTTTGGAGGACCCATTCCCAATTGGCTATCTAAGCTAAAGAGATTGTGTTTTCTAAGCCTAAAAGGTAACCAAATGACAGGTACAATTCCTGACTGGTTGGGCACTTTTCCAAACCTGATTCATTTACAGTTAAGTAAAAATAATCTAGGTGGAGAATTTCCGCTAAAACTTTGCCAATTGCCTGCAATGGTGTCACACAATATTGATACAAACCACAACTTCTTCCATTTTGAGCTCCCGATCATTTTTCGTGAACTACACCCCCTTTGGGTAGCATGGAGTAGTGCCCCCCTTGCTCAAATGATAGTTCTCTCCGATAATAAAATCAGTGGTAATATTCCATCGGAGATTGGTAATTTGCAGAATATTCAGGATCTGTATCTCAATAACAACAACTTCTCTGGTCATATTCCAATTGGTATATCAAATTTGAAGAATTTGGAATGGCTACGCCTTGATGGGAATAGTTTGACAGGAGAGATCCCATCATCACTAAAAAGTTTGCATTTCTTGTCAGAATTTAACGTGGCTTATAATGATCTTGAAGGTCCAATTCCATCTGGAGGTCAATTTGACACCTTCGAGAAATCTAGTTTTGAGGGCAATCCTCGGTTATGTGGTGATGTGTTAAATCGGAGTTGTACCAAAGCATCAACCCGAAATTCAACAATAGATGGAGATCATAAAAGTCATGACAGGATGCAAATTTTTGTGAATGGGCTTTTTGTTGGTTCTGCCTTTGGATTTTCCAGTGTTCTCGTAGTTGTTGCTCTCAACATTTGGCTCAATATTTGCAAGCAAGCTCAACATTATCCAAGAAGAGGATATATAGCTAAATAATCTCATCCATCTTTCACTTATAAGATTATATTGTAACTTTGGATTTTTTTTTTTGGGTCATATGCAACTTAATTTGCATTTTTAGTATTGCTCTTTCTATTACAAGTTTTTGTATTCCGGTCTTGTATCTAAATATATGTACGTGATAATGAAGTTGAGCTTGTATGTGTTTCAACTTCTTGAACTTCTTTGATTTATAACTCACATCATGAAATATGAAAGCTACTCTCTTAACCATACAAATTTACCCTATAGATGAAATGATCTGAATCCAAAATAAATGAACTCAAGTTATGATCTGGCACCAAAAAGCAAAAGGATTCCATTAAAGAAATTAACAATTCTAATTAACAAGTAAAATCTCCATTCTAAAATCAATTAAAACTTTTTCGGAAAGCGGTTAATAACTTTTTGCTCGGTTGTCGGATTGAAGTGTATAGTATATCAAATCGAAGTTATTGAAGTGATGAACATGAATACTGAAAAAATGGATTGGGAAAGCGACCCAAAATCAGCTTCGTTTCCCGACCCATCCCATTTCCTCCGGTACCCATTTCGCGTCATGTTGCGAGCCGCATCATGATGCGAGCCATCTTATGTGCGATGGGCAAAATTTTTATGTGTATAAAGATTTTCCGATGATCATGTGTGGTTATTGGAATATCTAAATCGAGAATAGGGTCGAAAATAATGGGTACTTCTGTTAATTAACTGGGTCGTGATTGGCTTTAAGTTGGACACAGTTTTCTCCAACTGGTTTTTGGGCCCATCAACTTCAAAACCAAATCCTCATCAGCATATATAAATAATACAATAACTGATAAGACTCTATTAAAATTATACCGTCAATGTAAAATGTATGAAAATCATTCAACATATAGAAGAATATATTTAAACAGGATATACTATCAACAACAAAAGCTTATATTAAATAAAATAAATTACATATTACAAGAGTAGTACATTATCAATCCCGTATATATTCAACCCCTAATACTATATACATGCCTATACACGTTTTTTTCATACTTAAAAACTAATCAATATCACTTGTCACTATCATAAGTAAATTCTCATCACAAGGCCACAAAATGCATAGATATATGTATGATATAACTTGACCAATACACACATATGATATATAATAATAATTTCACTTACCCATGCCATTATGCAATGCTCTATATATCGTAGCACGTACTAATTAACTAACATATGATTTACAAAAGCACTATACCATTATCATCCTCAATCAATCCCACGTCTCCAAATCCATTATGATGATGTTGTTGATGAACATGGTGCCCTAAATTGCTATCATCCAAATCCATATCCCACATAAACCCATATTCATCATCAACCTCATGGCGATCATCACGATTCGACGACTCCATCAACATGTCATTGATGGAGAAGCCTTTGGGGTTTGCCTCATTGAGGAGTTGCAACAAATTGCCTGTAGGGTTTAGCATCGTCGTCGAATCTAGGCCATTGATCGACGTTTCGGTTAATTGTGATTGGATTTGGATTTGGAAAATAGGGTTCGAAGTGAACGAACCGGTTCTTTGGCATCCACAATTAGCTATGGTGTTTTCTTCCACCGTGGGAGGTGGAGGAGAGGACGAAATGGTTGTAGGTGTAATGTTGGTCTCAATAATGTGAAGGTCATGGTGGGTGTTGTTCTCTCCTTTGCTCTTGTTGAAAACCCTACAAAGAACCCAATCTTCCTGCCAAATTAAAAAATGAAGGACACAAGTTGAGAATTATTTGTAAATTATGTAAAACCCACATTAGTTGAGAACTATACACATGTAAGTTTCAAAGTCATTTGCAACAAAAAAGTTCGAGCATCTAATAAGAGAAAGTTTGTTAATTAAAGTTTCATGACTCGATAAATTGAGGATCGTGCACATGTAAATCCAGCATATAAGTTACTGAGTACAATTGAGTTCATCTTAAAACCAATTGATAATAAGAGAAGTAACACACCAAGTTTATATACGAGATTATATTAGTCTATTTTTTCTCACCAAGTTTCATTAAAGGTGGTATATTATGTATTATTATGAGTTGCTAAAAAAATACTCGATTAATTGAGACTTGACAAGAGAAAATAACTAAAATGAAGATGTTATTACCTTAGGAGGCATATGAGGGGACTCCATGCGAAACTCATGCATGATCCAAGCAGTCTTGATTCCATTGGGAGCTCGGTTTCGGTAGAACACCAACGTCTTCCTCATCCCAACTATTTGTTGTGTTTTCGGGTCAAGTATGATCCGATCCTTACCAGTCGCCTTCCAATATCCACATGTTGTCGCCCTATTTGTCCTGAACCCTGTCGCATACTTCCTATCCCTGAAGTTGAAGAAATACCACTCGCTCGCATTCAGCTTTGCTACCTCTGAAAAGTATAGAAAACATAACATTATTTTTTTTACAAGGACCCACCTTTGATGGTAAACGTCTTTGAGTACGTGAACTAGGCTGTAAAGTGTACGAACCATGTAAACATGGCTTGCGCTGACCGGCTCTATAATTTAGTCTATCTTTGTAATAATTAGGTAGTCCAATGTTTGTCTTCTATTGTATAAAGAGGTAAAGTGAAAAATTATTGGAATTTTAAGTAGTTAGCCAAGTAGGACAAGTCTCTATGGGAAAAAGGTACTAGTAACCGTAAAGTATTAAGAATAAAGTTACCGTTACTTGCAAAAATATACTGCTTGAGTAATGGGCAAATGAATGACAAATACTACGTTGTACAAAAGGAATAGAATTTATAGAAGTAACACATAACACAACCTACCCACCAATGATTGAAGGTAGTCCTCTAGCTCCATAAGCAAAAAAATAAAAGGAAAATCTAAAAAATTACAAAAAACATTTATGTATACGGAACCAAAATCAAAAAAATCAAAACTACCTAATTATATTGTATGGCCACATATGACTAGACACATATCCAACATATACACATACAAATTACGGAATATTTTTTCATTTTATCATTTATTATCATCTTAAATTAAATCTAAGATGCATGACACGTGGGTACACTTTGAAAATTCTTACATGGGCATTTAAATAACGCGTTTACTTAATAATTATCATTATTTTCTGGTATTTGCATGTTAAATTAACGGATCCAATACGTTAAATCCGTCATTTGCGTACTAATTAACAGCTCATTTAAGAGTGTCTATATGGCCCTTTGGTCATGCATGCATGGAAAATTTGTATTATGGGACCGATAATGAATTATTATTTGGATTTTTTTTATTTTATTGTGCTAACATATCAATAATTGGATGTGTATCCATGTGACCACTTTTTAAAATCTTATCATAAACTATTGAGAAATGAGATGCATGGTGTGCATATATGTGTTTAATTTCATTTTACCCGGCAAAAAACAAGGAAAAGTGAACGGGAAAAGATTTAGATAACAACAAAAAGAGATGGAAGATGATAAGGATTGAGGAAATTTAGCCAAACCCTAAAGTGCGGAAGTTTTTTGGAAGTTGTAGGATCAAGTAACGCGTTAGTAATTAAAACAGAAAAGAAACTGTTCCAGAAAAACGGTTCCTTACGCAACGGAATAATTAGATGAGCAAAATATAAAGACAAAAACAAAGACGGACACGATTGCTTTATAGAGGTTTACCCATTTGACCATGGCTATCTCATTCTTAAGCATGCAAAGACAAATTTCCAATAAAAAAAACTTATAAAGATGAGGTTAAAAACTTGTAAGGAGTAAGTAAAACTTGATATAAATTAAATACCATTAGGAATTAAGAATATTAAATCAACAATTACTATAAGAAAGTTAAGGCTAATTAACTAGCTATAGCTTACCAGGAAGTTGCCATGGCTCACAAGTGTGCAAGTCAATTTCAACCAAAGTGCCCTTCAAAACATCTTCATTGGCAATCTTCTTGTAAAGATAATGGCAAACCAATTCCTCATCACTTGGGTAGAACTTAAACCCTGGTGGAAGGCTTTCTCCAATGTCCTTCAAACCCATTTTCCCTTGTATATATACCTTTCTCGATCTGGATTTCGATCTCAATCTATGATATTCTATCTAATTCCAGGTGGGCAATGACTAGAATTCAACTAAGAGGTACATATATATAATTGGATAAACCCTAGAATTCAGAGATTGTTTAGTTGTTTGTAGAGATGAAATAATGAGAAAGAAGGTAGAAGAAGAAAGTATGGATTGTTTTGTGTGGGGAATGAAGAATATATATTTATAAACAAGGAGAAATATAATATAGGGTGTCAATGGGGTCCAAAATATAGTACTATTGTAAAATTGATGTCATTTTCAAAGGTATATAGCAATAAGGGAGAGATAAAAAAGGATGCTTGCATGGTTAGTTAAAGCGTGGGGGGAGCTATCAAAGAAAACCCAAAGTCACAAGAAATCTTAATTGAGCCCGGTGAAGAGGGAGGATTGTAGGGGCACAAATTATTTTGAAGGAAGTAATTAATGCCACATATGTGCAAAATTCCAAAGTATTAATTAGGGTAGTGTGGGGTAATTGACTTGCAAGTTATTTACCTATATGTAACTCATTCCACAATTTTTCCTAAAGTATATAGCGAATGTTATGGTCCAATTAGGGTAGTTTAGTTCTTTTGGTAAAAATCAAATCAAATCAGGATTTGGGAAGGGGCTAACTCAATCATATATGATAGACTTCAGCCTTCGAGCATTTGGTTCGGCGGTTGGGTCTTTGGGATAATACTCCGATATCACTGTTTTGAATTTCTCGGGTTGTGGTTTGCACTTTCTTTTTTAGAATTAGTTAGTGACCAGTTCTCATTCCTAATGGATGCTCTAGGCGAGCCCAAGTAGTACTTGTGACGACCCTAATCCTTACCTTATCAATATATATATATAGACTTTAAATGACAATCAATATTGTGAAAGCCCAATGAGCCGATAAGTTGAAGCCACTGTTTTAAAAATCCTCGTCTAGCTCTGTCTAGGCGCTGAAAGGTGCTAACCTGCCTAACCTTCTAGCTCGTCTAGGAGACTGTCTAGTCCACCTAGGCACCTGTTTAGGCCGCCTAGACGCTCGATTTTTCTTCTTCGCATAGCATTTTTTAGAACACTAAATGAAGTCGTGTGTATAACAGACTTATCATATAAGTTTAATAAATTTTCAACCCAAAATAATGTAATAATATAGGTGGAATTGCTCATTTCATTATATATTGTATAATATTCCGTCCTAATTATTGTATTTGAAGTTTCAACACACCTATATTTAGTCCTACTTTTACTATGTGAAGTTTCAATACACCTCTTAAGAGTCAAGATATGATTGTTTAGGTCAATTGTTGCTTAAATATAATTCCTTAAGGTCGGTGAATCGATATATTAGGACTGGTCACTCTTTCATTTGTTGTACTACTTGAACATGTTTATAAGGTCAGCAAGTCCAAAAACTCCAAAAAACAAATCGATCGACATTAATCTAGTTTTGATATTATGTGAAAGTTTGATAAGACGATAAACTAAAAATCGTGCATATGATTGGTGTCTCAATATACAAATTCGGTGAGATTTTAACTCAAAATTATATGACAATAAGTAAAATAGCTAATAAAATTACATACTATAAATCATTTAAATTTTTATGTGTGAACTCTCAACGAGTAGTAATCGAACTTAAGTTGAAATGTTATATCATGAGTCAACACATAAACAATTAGGTCAAGATGAAAGTCATCCCGAGTATGCAAGGGGGGAGATCAATCATAAACTATGCTTTTGTCTATTTTATAGTTGCATATGTATATAATACTTTATTTTTAGCAAGCATATGTTATATATATAATGCTTAAGAACGGTTATAAAATAAATTTTAATTTAATGAGCTAGAAATTAACCGTCGGAGACATAATGGACAATTCTTAATAATTAATTAACTATATAATATTCCCTCCGTTCTATTCTACTTGTCTTTCTAACCTCAAAATTTTGTTCGACAAAACTTGTCCATTTAGAATTTTTATTTAATTAATATGTTGGAAAATGTTCATATTGACTTTTTTTCTCTCTATTTATTGGTTATAAAGGATAGTTAATAATTAATTAGTGATTATATTTAGAAAATTTTAAATTTTAAATGATATTTTTTAGATTTTCAATGAGTTTCTTAATATATGTGAAAAAAATCTAAAAGGACAAGTAAAATAAAACGGAGGGAATATAAGTTAGTAAGAATAAACGTCAAAGGTTTTTTTTTTATTTGGTAGTGTAAGGATCAAAATGTCATTCTCTTGAAATCTCTCTTGATAGATACATAACTAATTGTCAAAACAAAATTATTTGCTTGTTTTTTTTTAACTAATCATATTTATGATTGAATTTCTTGATTGTTCTCTCAAATAAAAAATTATAGGCTATATTTACTCAATTTTTCTTGCGTTGATGTTTATGTCTAATTCAAAAGGCTATAAAACCCTATTTAGATCATATAATTTTCTTTGTATATTAAATGATGAATTATGTAAAGATTAGCTTAAAGCCTTAAACAATTTATATAGCGTGCTACGTGCCCAAGAAAACGCAAGAGGGAAAGACGCAACGGCAAAATATTTTTTCATTTAAAAAAAAAAGCTAAATGCTCAAACACGTGAATTGCAAATTGCTTCACTTTTTGGAATATTGTTCTTTTCCACGCAATTTTGGTGTTAATTATCTATAATTATGTCATATATATTAAAAAAATATTAAACGTTAATGTCCAATTATATAATAATAGCAATAATAATTATATATAGCCTCAAAATAGAAATACTTTCTTGCTATCGAGTTATTTAGACTTCGATTTAAATTTTAAAAAACTGTTCTCGGTGATATTAATCAATATTGAGAATGGAAAATATTGACTATCAACTAAAGTGTAATGTGCTAAACTGCTAATATGTATAGTTTTGGAACAATGGTTGTTCTATGGTTTTTCTTAGTTTTGATGATAACAAATTTAGTTGATATAACTTGTTTTTACATGTAAGTGTTTCAGGTAAACAGGTACATGGTCACGAGTGACGGAACATTGTGAGGAACGATGGAGGGAACAAGTGACAGATTTAGGAAGCGCATCTCAGACGGAACGCGGCTTTCCATTAATGGTAAGTTACCAGATCTTCTGCGAGCAATCTTCTACAAAGATATGACAGTTGTAGGCGATTGCTTGAGGAGATCAAAGGAAGGATAAGATCAACTTCACACGATCTTATCTAAAGAGATCCGATTTCATTCGATTTTGGCAAGAATCGGCATGGTTGAAGATCGGAAATTACAAACAATACTTTCTCCTTATTGTGTGGATTTGTTAAGTGGAATATCTGCGTAATTAGGCAAGAATTACGTATGAGATCAGACTTGACATATCTTATAAATAGCTAGGTTTAGCTAGGGTTAAGGTGTGGTTGTAGACGACGAATTTGGAGAGAGAGCTTTTCAAGTGTATGAGTGTGTGACTTTTTCCGGTGAAGAATCCACAAGTAAGTCAATAGATTACTTTGTCTTAGGTTTACGCTTAGGGTTGTAGAAGTCTAGTTGGTTGAACTTTGGTTGGTGCCTTAGTTACCAGGGAACTTGACTTGCTTTGTAATCGTTGAAACTTAATAAAAGTATTCTATTGAAAATCCTCTGAGAAGGAGTTTCAGATGTAGAGGTTTTTTCTTTGTACGACTTGGTGGTCGGACAAAAAGTTTTTCTCTCTAAATTCTGTGTTCTTATTGTTTATTTCCGCTGCCCAGGGAACATTACTAGTTCCCTGACGTTATGAAGCAATGGAAAATGTAAGGTGATTTTCCACCACATTTGAAATAAAAAAATATATAAAATGTCTATCATATAAATACATGGATTACTCATCCTATTGTCAATTGGTTTTAAAATGAAACACTATGGCTTGTGCATGCACTCGACACGTCCATAGTCTACTTATCTATTGAGCCCACATACTTTCTACATGGTATCGGTGCGGGTTTGGTCTTGGGCAGGCCCGGCCCTGAGCAGGTGCAAGGTGTGCACCTGCACAGGGCCTCCAAAAATTAGAGGGCCACAATTTTTAAGAGGCCCAATGTGGCCCATATATATTATTACCCGTTATTTAAAGAGAGAAAAGAACTACGGAGTACTGTAAATAAAAATCTGTTCTTGGAACCCTGTAAAATTGCCACGCTTCTCTTTTGGCCAATTTCCAAGAAAATTCAATTACACGTTGATTATTGTTCCTCCTTTGGAATTGTTCATCATTATTCAATTTCTGTATTCACCTACTTTGATCCACCTTCCCCTTTATAAGTTTTTCAATTCAATTTTCGATTCACAAAATTTGCAGAATAGTTTAAGGGTTTTTTGGTGGAGCTTGAAAAAACTATTCACCTACTTTGTTCGGCTACTTGGTAAGTTTCTTTAATCTTATGTGTTTATGCCCTTATTGACTTGATATTTGTTTGTGCTTCAAATTTACAATAGTGAATCACGTTTGATAAATCTTTAATGCTTAATTTCCACAATTCCACGTACATCCACAAGATAATGGAATATGGAGTTTGTTGGGAATTATCTATTTTTTAATATATATAAACAATCACGTTCATGTTATAGAGTTTAATTTTTTTTTTATAATGTTTACTCATTATTGATTAATATCTCAATTTCAAATTGAGTTTTCTAATGTATATTAGTTATATAAGGAATTTGTTTGAAGAATCTTACGTGCTCAAGAAATATGTAATATTTAATGATGAATTTCTCAAATCCACATTCATGTAGATATATGGAATTTGCTGGGAATTTATTTCTAATACATGTTATATAATACAGTGCAGAATTGCAATTTCAAAGGCTATGAGTTTAAAAATTGAAGAGGTGATTTCACGAGCACTTTTTAAGAGAATGGTAGACTATCTTGTTGTTTTTATTTGTATGAGATAACTGTAAAAAGATAATTTTAAATGAGATTTTTTATAATATACCAGGGCCTCACTTTAGAATGTAAAACAGGGCCTCAAAATATCATTGGACGGCCCTGGTCTTGGGCACATCATTTACCTTGGATTGGGTTTAGCGAGTTGTTACTCGTCCATTATATACATGGTCTCCCATATAATTAAGCCTCATATTGACAATTGATTTTAGAATGGAGTTTCATGGACTTATGTGCTAAGCTCATAGCGCGCAGTGTACACGTATTCGATACATCCCTAGTCTACCTATCTACCGGGCAAACATACCTTCTTCAAACAAAAACAAAAAAAAAAACTCGTTTTCCCTTCTTTAATGGTAAAACTATTTTTTTTTTCTCAAATACATTAAGACAATTAGACAAATGCTAAATCTACTTTTTTCAAAAAGAAAAACAGGATATTTTTTGTTGAAAAAATCTGTCATGTGTGTAATTTTATATTTTTTTGGTAACACTGTCTGTGTAGTTAGAACTTTTTCCCCATTGATTTGATGGGAGTCCGAAAATGTCTTTGTGTTGGGCCCCATTTCATACTGTAGTTACAGGCCCACCAAGCCCATCATATGCAAAAAATTATCCACGCTCTCTTCATAATATAAATTATTATTTATATGTAAAAATAATAATAATTTTAGAAAATTATATGTTTCTTGTAAGCCAGAAATTGCCAGATACTCAAATAATTAGAGTTAATAGGGACAAAAGTATTTCTGTCACACCAGGTACGTATGTGCGTTTTTTTTTTTGGAATACTGAAATATTGTAGAATTAATATGACATAATTAAGAAGCTTTAGGAAGTAGTGTGTCTAATCATGATGATAAAACTAATTGGCTCTTCCCCTCGAAGTATTAGTGGGATCAATTTAAAGAAATGGTCGTTTTATGTTGCTCAATCTATAAATTATCAAGAATTTATGATCTTATTTTTTAAATGAGAGCTATTTTTTTAAGGTAAGTATCCAGAATATCAGAACAGGTTTGATATATAGTTTGAGAGTCCATACGTTAAAACGGTAGTTGTGAACAGTTAAAAGGGTCAACAAAATGAGCCACACATGGCTAGCAGAAATGACTAAGGTCTAAGGGCAGTACAAATCCTCGGAAAAAAAGAGCAAAATGTGATCAAAATCAGAGTGAGTATAAAGCACTAAAGGTTCTAGTGTCACTAGCACTGTTCTAAAAACCCCTTCTAGGCCCCGCCTAGGCGCTGGAAGGTCCCAGTCCGTCTAGCCGACCAGCCCGTCTGGGCGCCCGTCTAGAACCGTCTAAACAACCGTTCAGGTCATCTAGGCGCTAGGCGGCCCCTCTCCGCCTAGCGTTTTTTAGAACATTGGTCACTAGTAATGAATCAACATATCCTATTCCTAGATAGGGTGTGTGAAATGGACAACTGAAATTTCTTCTACCGAGATAAAATATCTTCAAAAGTCATAAAACACAAAGCAACATAACCTAATACAATTTGATGTGATATCAACCACGGCTCCCGTTCTTTAAAAGATAAATACACAATAAAAGTAGGAGGAGTCGTGATGCAAAAAAAATCAACCTTATACAGCACACAATAAGAGCTATCTTTGGTAAGTCGAAGCTATACCTTTGCAACAGTGAAAGAAGTAGAAATACTATGGAATCAAGGATTATACAATTTGTTTTATAGAAGTCTTTTGCTTCAACAAGAGATAATTCAGATAATAACATTCACTCATGAAAATGCCATACTTTTTTATAAAGAGATTTTTTTTTTGGGATCAGCACTACAATAAGTCAATAATAACTAGACATTAGACAAATAATTTTCTTGTTGATTGGTCAACTGAGAATTTCTTGCACAGGATTAAGATATGTACGTGCGTATAAAATTCTATATGGTATATACGCTGCAATAATACTCTAATACAGTGTTATTGATACGAACCCGATGTGGATTCGTATTAGAAATCCTTGTTGGTCAAGGAGATTGAGCCTAATTCGGTGTGGATTCCGACTCGGGATAAACTTGGTTGGTTGCCACGGGTTTGAAGAACGATAAATTTAGAGATTTTAGGAAGATAATAAAAATAGCTTTTCTGATTTCTGATTCATCCCTCCATAAACTAATACATCAGTATATATAATAAAATTCTAACCCTAATAGCTAACAAGCTGAGATACTAAAAGATATTATTCCTAAAAAATTAAAACTAACCTAAATAAAAAGAAACCACAATATTCTAATTAAGACTAATATAACTTAATTATGTAATATAATAAATAGCGTATCAATTCTCCCCCGTTGAGAATCGACTTGTCCTCAAGTCGGAAATCAGGAAATCAGGAGGAGACGTATGAAACGGATCTTGGAATTTAATTCGCCAGGGTCCCATGGCACATGTGCCAGCGCTTGATTCCGCATCCTAAACTTGAATATCCATCCTTGCACATCCACGATTTGTGAATTAGGTTGCGCAAATTGTGCGCCGAACATCAGCCCCGTCTGCGCACTAGGGCTCGCATGGACGTCATCAACCTTGGACGGCAGAACGACGCCGATCTGATGGCGGCCGAACTACGGTGGTGTGGATGAAGCCCCGACGATCGCGTGCTGGTGGAGATCCGATGGTGGTTGGCCTGGCAGAGCCGCCAGCGGTGCTGCGTTTATAGGGGTCGGGAACGGCGGTAGGGTTTGGTGCGGTGGCCAGGCGCCAGGAGCGACGGTCGGATGAGGGAGGGCGGCGGCCTAGTGTGTAGGCGTCGTGATGACGGCCTGAGTGGTGGCCGGCGTGACGGTGTCCGAGGCAGTAACCATCGCGGTCGCGGGGTCGGGGGCGCCGGGAGGGCTGGTCGCGGGCACTGGGCTGGTAGCCACGGTGGTAGGGGCCGCGAGTGCCAAAAGATGACAAAGTCGGTCCAATCGTTGAGCTATAACGTCCCATTGTTGACGCATAGCATCGTATGTCAACGACATGTACTTGAAGAATGGCTCGGATCTGCGCGTCACTTGACATGATAATTGCGATGTTCAAGAATGAAAGCACCAATTGATACGAACCCGATGTGGATTCGTATCGGAAACCCTTGTTGGTCAAGGGGGTTGAGCCTAATCCGGTTTGGATTCCGACTCGGGATAAACGTGGTTGGTTGCCACGGGGTTGAAGAACGATAAATTTAGAGATTTTAGGAAGATAATAAAAATAACTTTTCTGATTTCTGATTCATCCCTCCATAAACTAATACATCA
Organism: Fallopia convolvulus; assembly: GCA_964016875.1. Classification (NCBI taxonomy): domain Eukaryota; kingdom Viridiplantae; phylum Streptophyta; class Magnoliopsida; order Caryophyllales; family Polygonaceae; genus Fallopia; species Fallopia convolvulus. Next base: position 3,672,119 of record OZ024728.1, on the reverse strand, counting down.
GTATATATAATAAAGTTCTAACCCTAATAGCTAACAAGTTGAGATACTAAAAAGATATTATTCCTAAAAAATTAAAACTAACCTAAATAAAAAGAAACCACAATATTCTAATTAAGACTAATATAACTTAATCTATGTATATATATAAAAGACGCAAGAAATAAGGCCACCACGTTGCGCCACCTAGAATTTTTCTACGTGTCATTCCCACATTAAGCCACCTAGGATTTCGCCACATAGGATTTTTTATTTTGGGAATTTATATATGTTGATATTATTTTAGGATAATATAGATATATGATAAATTAATTTATGAAAGATTCTATCTAAAATAAAAATGTTATCTATTATATATTAGGAATTAGGATAGACCTAAAAGATTTTATCTAAAATTAAAATAAATTATAGAACATTAGATATTATATATTAAGATAGATATATTAATTTAATTTTTCAATTAAATTTCTATCTATTTATATGAATAAAAATTAAATTCGAATTTTAATATTAATATAGATATATTAATTTAGTTTTTCCAATTAAGTTTCTATCTATTTATATGAATAAAAATTAAATTCGAATTTATTTAAAATTAAAGAAAATTATTTTATCATTTTCTTTTTATCTATTTATGTAAAAGATTTACCTTAAATAAAATTTTGGTAAAAAATAGAACTTTCAATATCTATAACTATATATTAAAGTTGTACCTTTTCGAGCCACCAGAACGATTCTGGCCCCACATCTTATGTAAGAAATTAATTTTTATTCCTAATATTTTAACTTTTTATTATTAAATTCTTCTTTAACTATTTAAATCTATATTTAACATCAAACAAATATCTATTTAGTATAAAAATATCTTTTGAAAACTTTCTTATACAAATATTTAAAATTAAAGATAACAAATTTGAGATATTTTAAATAAGTATAAATATCTTTTATCTTTTAGCATGATATCTTTTCATGAATTTATTTATAGATATACATATATTTCCTTTTATAATAAAAAATTAATGATAAATACGCATAAAGTTTAAAAATAGGTAATAATATTTAATAAATATATTGAAATACTTGATACTCTTTAAATTAAGGTATATAGAAAGTAATAAAAAATATAATATTTAATCTTATCTAATCTTTACTATAACGAGCCAAAAAATGAGTTTGGCCCCACCTTAATTGAAAATAAATTATTTTTATCTTCATCTTTCAGTTATATCTTATTTATTAATTTAATTATTATTTTATGTAAATCTTATCTCTTCTATATTCTAATATATAAATACTTCTTTATTCATATGTTATCTTTTGTTTAAAATTAATATCTATGAAATATCATCAAGGAAAATGAGAAATGTACATTATTTTATCTTAATAATATTTTTTATTCTTAGCATTAAACTTAATAATTTATATTTAATTTGTTTTATTTGATTTCAAAAAATAAAAAATTTGTACACTGTACAAGCAATAAATTAATTATATTAATTTTTATATTATATATTTATTTAATATTTATAAAATACCGAACCATAGTCGTGCAGGGCACGACGGGTATAACTAGTTATGTAATATAATAAATAGCGTATCAATAGCGTATCAGTTATATAGCTGGCTGGCTAGATAGGTTAAAATTAAAGTAGTTAGTGAGAACAAAAACTTTGATTTAAAGTTAAATACGTAAATCTAATTTTCTAAGAAAATATATAGTTTAATACTGTACAAAATTGGCAATTTATTTGAGAATTTATATAAATTGTTCAAGGTGCATGGCTGGCTGGCTGGCTAGCTAATTATTATCATTATATGTTTTATAAGTGTCAATTAGACTAGATAGTTGCACTTAAGAGGGTGTATTGAGAGTATCCTATATGAAAAAATGAAACTAAAGTTATCTACTATATAACTTAAGAAATTATGTCACCCATTTCACTTTATCGGTTCATTAGACTTTATCAGTTTGATTCGTGCCTTGAGTGATGAAGCCTATTAATGTGTTTTTTTATAACTAAGACACATGAACGTACGTAATTTGAAAAATATTCTATACACAAAATTGCACTCTAGAAAGTAACGTACGTAATCGTTGTGGCATTTGTGTATAAAATATTGCTATTAATTGATTAATCACGTAATTAGTTAATTAATCCATTGGTTCTTTTTATTAATTAATCAATGATCTTAATTATTATTCATTTACGGGAGATTTGAGGAGTTTCGGAGTTTGTAATTATATTCTCTTGTCTCCAACATTGTTGCCATGTCACCATTTAGTCAGTATTAATCCAAAAGTTGTAAATCGTCATTTTCTGATGACACAAGTCAGGGATAAAATCTTTCATATATAAATTAAATTATACAGCTGCAAGATAAAATCGGTCTAGAAGTTAGGGTTTTGTTTTGTTGTGGGATTGTGTATAGTTTTGGAGGAAGAGTGACGGTTTGATATTCCTTCTCTTTTGAAGTAATTAGGCCTTGTTTGGTTCAATCTTGGAATTCAATTCCCGGGAATTCAATTTTATAGAAGTAAGTTTTTTCGGAATTAAAATTCATGGTGTGTATAATTTGATACTCCAATAATATTTGTGTATTTATTCTAATTATTACTATTATATACATATTAAATGTCATTATTATCTTGTTTGATTATTACTTGATAAAGAAGATATTTTATCTACGACTACGAAGGGATAGAATTATCGGATAGCTTGTGCGGTAAGCAGTAGGCCGGCCGGGGCCTAAGGCGTAGAGAATTGATTTCTCCCTTATAAATACGACAAGTCTTATTCTTGAAACACACAATGCAATTAAGACCCTTACTAATCTAGGCATCGGAGGTGGATCAAGGGATAAAATGCTCTTTGTCCATTGTTTTACTGGTTAAAATCAAGGATCTTTAAGGAGGTAGAAGATTCAGACACGACGACCCTTATTACCTTGACAAATTTGTACACTCACATTGGAAGTAGAAAATCTTGCTTGCTTTAAATTATGTGATTTTATATAAACATAGAAATTAAAAAAATTTACCATTTAAATATCAAAAGTGCATGTTACCTATGTTATTGTGATAAGTGTGATTCCTATAATTCATACTTCATAGGATTGCAAATTCATAGAATGTAAAAGTTTTCCTATTTTTTTGAACCATTCACAAGAATTAAAAAAAAGTTATACTTTTAGGAAATAACCTTAAATCAAACGAGGGCTTAATGTAAAATTGATCTCTCATACAAAAACTTAAGTCCTCATTTCTAAGGATGCACATGGGGATGGGGTGGGGCGGGGGGAATTCCCCATCCCTGACCTACTATTATGCCAATATGCCCCCATTCCCGCTTCGTCCCTGTCTAATCTCCGTGGGGAATAGTGTGAGAAATTTCCGTTGGTTATCGAGTTTTTAATGGAGTCCCGTTTATTATAAAAAAATATTTTAAACTAGCAATTTACTCTTTTAAATTTTAAAAAAGTTTATAAAAAATCAAATTTAATAACATAAATTTAAAATTTTATTATATAATTTGTAGATATATATAAGGTTTTAAATTAAAATTTACAATTATATTTAAATTTAATTTTTTTTATGTTTTTTAAATTAAGAAACGGAAAAACATATCAGGTTTATAGTAGGGATTTATGGTGGATAGTAACTTCCCCATTCATGTCCTGTTTTAAATTGGGGATACAAATTGACCCCATCCCCACTTTGTTCCCCACCAAGTCGAGGAATCTCCGCCCCATTAAATGCAGGTCCCCGCTGATCCCCTTCCCTACAATTTTTTGTGCATCAGTCATTTCCTCAAACGAGGGCTTGTTATTGTCATTATACAAATTCCTTCTAAAATATTCATACTAAGGTTTTTGAAGTTTATATAGTTTTGGTTGGCCAAAGTTTATAATTTTGATACAATGAAGAATAGTAGTAGTTGTGTACCAATTTTGTTCTAATGGGGGAAATAATGGAATTATGGAAAGAAGTAACAAAAGCAAAGTAATAATTTATTTCTTATTGAGAATATGAAAATATTTATGGGAAATAAAAATAATTTTGTGGATGAGGATGCAGAGCCCCACTATTAAATTTACGGAAGTTGAGTTTGCATAAATCAGCACAAGGATTCCTCAAACTCAACTTCAATGGATCCAAATTTACGGAAGATTCTGCATCAACTGGATTCGTGATCTGGGACCATAATACATAAACAATCTCTATGGGAGCCAAAAAATATAAGAGAATCTCGATCCTTCAAATAGAGGCTCTGGCACTTCGAGAGGGGATCCGAATGGGACGAGAACTAGGGCTACGAAGAATAGAAATTGAGAAGGACGACAACTTAACAGTCATCAACGCAATCAAAGGTGTTGATAGATGCCCATGGGAAATTGAATTGCTTATTTCGAATATACTGATTTCGCTTCAAGGTTCCGAGTCAATTCGTTTGCTTCATGTAGTTAGGGAGTGTAATATTGTGGCCGAAAAAATTGTCAAATTGGGCCACATTTTCCCTAGCGAGCAAATTGTGAGTGAGACAGAACTTCAAGTTCTCATCTATAAGAATGCTCTAGGTCGTCCTCCTTAAGGAGGTCCTCCTAATTCTTACCTCTTAAAAAAACTCTTGCAAAAATTATGTTTATGGAATGACTCCTCTACTATTGTAAAATTTAAACGGTATCTTTGCTCATGTTTTTATATGGAAAGATTTGGGAGTTCCGAAGTACTTCTTAATTACTAAAGTCGCTCGGTCATCTCCCCAAAAAATATGCCTTAGATATTTTTTCCGGGACAGGGATGTTGGCTAGTAAACCTTGTAACTTTTCGTTAGAGCAAAATCAACAACTTGCAACTTCAGCTAGTGTCACCTTTGAGCAACCGGATAGGTACCGTTGGCTCATCGATCGTCATCTATCTTACCACACTACACTCGACTCTCGGCATAATAAGAACATTGCTTTTGAAAATATAAAATATATCTTACCTCACGACTTCTCTCACAACTAGATTCCACCTTCTAAGTACTTTTACCTCCTTTCGAGTGATCATAGGTCCGCCACTACCAGACTAATTACCACTTGAAAGAGTATGTTGGGAGAAAAATGGCACTCCCACATTGGTTGGCAAGAACATAAACCACTAACTCTACACATTGACACTTTTGAATAAAAAGATAAATTCCGACCTTATATGTAAAATGAATAAAAATCTAACACATTATTTGTTTAATACCAGCCCACCAAAATTTGATATACACGCTTAATTTATGCAAAAAAAAAAAAACTATAAAAATACAACGAAACAGACTTGACGTGGAATATTCCATGGCCATTAAAATTATAGAAAATTACTTATTTTACACCCAAAAAAATAAATTAAAATAACTGTTTATACATGCTCTACTTTTTCTTTTTAAAAGCTTATCTTGTGCTCAAATATTCCTTCTTGATTGAAAACTTTAAGAGTGATGTGCCTGATGAAGTAGGCCCATCTAGAAAAGTAGGGCCCAAAGGAAGAAAGCTTCCATCGTTGATGGCCCAACGGCTTTCCTAACGAGATAGATGACATGCTCATTGCACACAGTTTCTATGTTCCAACTTATTTTTATTTTTTTTGATCAGAAAACTTATTTTTATTTGCTCGTAATTAATTTACAATTTTCAAAGCTGTACTTGTAAACCATTATATAAATGAAACCAATGGAATTTCTTTTTTTTTTAATAGATGTTTCGTTAAATAGTGTATTTTTTTCTTATTTTTTTGGTTTCTTGTCCATCAATATATATATGGCTACCAACAAACACTTTCATTTTTGGCCTATAGAAGTAGCATAAAACACTAGTTGTCTTGATTTTATTAGTTCGAAATAATTGATCGTGTTCAAAGGAAATAAAGAAAAGAAAATCAAGACATAGATAAGATCGTGTTCAACATTTATATAATTAATAAATTGTAAAACTTGTATAGGTTTAAGTTTAAGTAAAATCACTATTTATGGGCAGATTTAGGTGAGGGTGGGCAGGAGCGGCTGCCTTCACATCCCGTCGGAGGAGGGATGAGTTTACAAAGGGAGGTTTGGAAACGAAGGGATTTTTTAGGAATTTCGCCCCACAGGGTAGCCCGAGACGCGGCGAAGATGGAGGCAAGGAGATCTGGAGGAGGAAGAGGCGGAGGGTTGTGTACAAGTTTGTTGGCGAGTCAAGGGAGGAGGAAGACTAACCAGATGATAACTGGGGGTGAAAATCGTTTTTGACCCTAATTTTTTTAAAATAACTTAGTTTTTTTTTATTCTACCATTCATACCCAATTCGCCATTGAAAATTGAGAGGCAGGAGCAAACAGGAGCTCAACGAGGCTGGCGGCTAGCAGAGGCTTCATATATTGAACTACTGATATGTTCAAAGTCTGCCTCCGCTTCCAAACAACCTTGGATCTGCCCTTGCCACTATTAATACATCATATATTATTTATCTTTCATCTTATCAACCATCAGATATCTAATCAAACCGTTAAATCTTCAAAAATATTACTTCAAATTTTACAATTTGACTCAACTCTCATGAACTGTGACCTTAATAAAAGCTTTCATCTTGTCAAGCCTTATTCACTACTCATGCACCCTTCACCTTGAAGATTTCCCCATTCTTATAAACTTTATAGAAATGGTTGATAGAATTGGTTGACGACGTGGCATAGTTCCTTCCCATTAATCGTCAATTTACATGTCCTTTTCAATTTTAAATATAACAAAATATTTCAATTTATAGGATAGGCTAGGGGATCAATTTTCAAAAGAAAAAGGCCAATAAGTTAGGAGATTGATGCCTACAAGTTAGAAGCACACATATCATATCTTTCAATTATATATGCTTTGCACATGATGTGATCAATTAGCTAGTAGCAATCAACCAAAACTATTATGAAATATGCATGATTCTCCAATCATATATGATTATGTATACAAGGACAAGCATTAATTGATAATTAAGCTTAAAAAAGATCTTAAGTTAATACCTAGAGGATATGGTTGATATATTAGTTTAATTTTCCACTTTTACCCTAAACATTACTTTATGTTACATATGAACTTTGTAGATACGTGTATATATTGTTTGACATGATACCCTAATAACATATCTAATTGCTTGTTTTGATGCTTTATGATTGATTGTGTTTTTTGCCAACTTTTGGGTCACATGTATAAATTAAATTCCAACTTTTTGATTAACACACTAAGAGTCCATTTGGCATCCATATTAGGATATCAGGTATGAGTATGGATATGACTGATACCCATTATGGTATTTGGCATATTCTAGTATCGACATCAAACTGATATCTATTGTTTGGTATATGAGGATATCGATATCAGTTAATATCAAAGTGATATCATGGTGTTATTTTGATATATGTACCTCAAAAAATTAGTATATCAAAGATATCACTCATATCCATACCCATACCCGATATTTTGATATCATCCATACTCATACCTTGATATCCATACCGATACCGAAATCTAATATCTCATATCTTAAATATGAATACCAAATGAGAAAATTTGTTAAATATGATCAAATTATGATGATTCCCTTGTACATGTTTTCGTACGCACCAGCTAGAACATATATATGGGACTGGCCAGACTGAGACACGATCCAGACTCCTACGAAAGACAGTAATGGGGAATCTTAGAGATGGTTCATAGTTAAAGTCGTCTGAGTGATGGTTCATACTTCATAGGCACCACAAACCTAAATAACTTTACATAAGAATTTGTACATAGTTAAAGTCTTCGAAATGGTTTATCGACTATGCAAGATGCGCATCAAAACTAGCTAAACTATACGTTCCTTTGTCACTTGAGTAAAATCCAACCCAAAGCGCGTTATCCGAACAGTTTCATCACAACAGTTTTGTTCGGTAAAGGCCAAAGGAACATTATAAGAATGGCGAAGGAGCCGGAACTTCTTTGAATAAAGATGACAATTGTACATTATTACAAAAATGAGAAGAAGTTGAGAATCGTATAATTGATATCAAATCTGGTGAGGGAGGTAGCAAGAGACATGGATGGAAAGCTACTTGGAACTGTTGTGCATGCATGGCAATTGGCATGTCACTGTATAATAAACAAGTTTAGGTTTTGTATGGATTCATGGATGAACAGCGTATAATATATACATGGCCAACCTTGTTTGTTAATTTATGGTAGCCATGGATATATGGTATTATGAGTTGGGTGAAGGAAAAGAATGTGTTATGCTTATGCATATAAAAGTATTCTCAGCTATATCTGTACATGGGCAGCTCATATGCAGCTGGATAAATCCGGAGTTTAAATGTATTAGAGCTGAGCTAGGGTGATCACTACACTTGGGAATAACATTAAAACAGTCTTCTAACTTATGTCTTAACCAGTAGCCTAGCCAGGAATTTGTGTCAGTGGGGCCTAAATTCCGTTGGTATTTTTTTTTTGCTACAGAAATATTCGCCAGGAAATTATTATTTTTTTTTTATAAAATATAGAAAAAAATTGTATTTTTTTATATATATAATATATATATAATTTTGTATTTTTAAATAAAATTTTGTATTTTTATGTATAAAAAACCATTTCAATATATTTTATATATAAAAAAATTAATCTTCTTTTTTTTACCAAATAAATTAATTTTTATCAAATAACTTAGTTTTTTAACTATATTTTTAAAAAAATTCTTTTTTTTTTAAATCCCAGTGGGGGCTGTAGCCCCCATGGGCATGAACTCCCTCCGCCACTGGTCTTAACCTACAGATACGAAACCAGAATAAAAAAATGTTGGCAGGCTAAATTTACCTTATATAATTAAAATAATAAAATTTTAAATAATATAATTTACACCATATATTTATTTAATTAATTTTTTTGGGTGGGCTAGAGCAAACCCTAACCCACCCCTAGCTAATTAAGTGATTGGTCTTAACTCTTAAGACATGATAAGCATGTTGTATTTGAAAACTATTATCCGACAATCGAAAGCATAATGTGGCGTCCATGGATAGAGAAACTGAATTCTTATTAGAGAGGGTAAACGGAACAGATTACAATAATGTGGCGTTTCATGAGTCGGGTCATAAGCCCAAAACAGATCACGATAGGCCCGTTAATAAAAAAAACATAGCATATCGTTTTCTAAGGTGGGACTGCACCCAGCCCCCGCCAAAGGCGCGTCACTCCCTAGACCCTCGACTCGCGCTGATCGATCAGCGAGACCACTGTCATGGGGGCATTGTCCCCCGAGCCCCTAACGACGAGTACTAATTTGCAACAGATTCAAAACATATTAAAAATATTCAAAACGAAAAGAAAATCGATTTTTACGTAAATAATTTAATGTATAAATTTGTGAAGTTATAATTGATTTTTTCGCTAGTACGTAACATGCGCGCCGACGAATCGACCCCCCTTTATATATCATAACTTGTATTATTCACACTAACATCCGCCGCAAAATGTTGTGTGGTTCATAGAGACAAAAAAAAATGTCATAATTAATTATCACACGATGAAGTGCATCAAATCATTTTGGAATCAAGCAAATTATTAGCGAGTTAGTGACCCACAATAACTCATTAATGGCAGGAGGAAATTAAAACCCTAGCTAGATTTTGTCTTTTGAGGATAAGAATTTAAAGACATATAGCTTATGTAATTGTCTTAATTAATTATAACAACTCATCATCAAATGTCATGTCTACTCGGTCTTGTCATATTTCGATGTATAAGTATAAGTTAGCGATGAAGAGTATGTCCACAATTGATTCAATTATCATTCCAATGATTAATCAATTACTTACGTGGCTCATTATATATACATGCTTGTGAAATTACCCAAAACTGCCACGTACTTTGGCTTATATACGAAATAGCATTATTATTATTTTTGCAAATTTCACTTGATTGATAAGCCATTTCTCCAAAGTTTAGGCAATGGTGGAGAGGAAGTTAATTTGCAATAAGACTAGTCATTAGGGCTTTTTCAGTGAACGTACATTACACATTCTCATGAGAGTTGAACCGGAGACTTTTAAGTACTATTTTTAGAGGCTTAACCGTTTAATTAGATATCCGAAGGCCTTTATTCGAATTTTGGATAGAAGTATGTAGGGGGAGGAAATTTTCAAATCAAATCTTCTACTCCCTAAATATACTCCCTTCTATACACTCCTACGACGTGATTGGGTGATCAATTTCCAAATTATATTAAAAAAGAAACTTAAATATTGGTAAAATATTAAAAAATATCTTCTAACCAATTAAAATAAGGGAGTATAAGAGGGAGTATGATTAGGGAGTAGAAAAATAGGACCACGAAATTTTGTGGTAAATGGGCTAAATTAACACAAATTATTACCTTAAATATATTATAGATATTATTCATAATATAGAATCTTTCAGTTGCTAAATGGAACCTTAGTTTTAGCGAGAAAAAAAAAATATAGGCCTCTTTGGTTCAATGAGGGAAGTTAAATTTCCGGAAATTTGATTACTTCTTAGGAATTGAAATATCATGAAAAGTGTGAGATCATGTTTGGTTCAATATTGTTTAATTTTGTATTGATATGGAAAATAAGAGTTTCTCATTTAAAAATAAAGGAAGTACAACTTACCTAACTTTACATGGTAAAATGCAATTCATGTGATTTGAAGAAATTGCACCTTCTTGTGAAATAAATTCTCACAACTTTAATGGAACCTTACACAGGAATGAAATAAGACGACAATTTTGATAAAAATCGTACTTTATGAGAAGTGGAGTATGAACCAAACGAGGGTCTATAATATCAAATCAAGAGTTCAAAAGACTATCCATTAGTGATGAGAACGGGGAAGGAATTCACCGGTTTCTTGGGGCAAATTTCCTATGGAGAGTGTGGAGTGCGCGAGAATGATAGTCCACATCACAGCTTAGAATCCCCTTCTCCATCCACATGATGAAAAATTCCCCTCCTCGTTAACATCCTATTGTAGACGTCCACCTTAAGGTAACTCTATCATCAATGTTGGGCTTCAATTGTGAATCCCACATGTGAAGTTGAGAGTGAAAACAAGCTAGTATATAAGGTCATGGGCCACTCGCCCACTCCTCCTATCACCAATTGGTTTTGGGATGGAACCATATGGGCTTGTGTACTAGGCTTGACAATTGGGCTCGTATCTCACGTAACAAGTGGTATCAGAGCCGATGGTTCGGCTTAGGGACCGGGAGGGTCCGTCATTTGGGCTTGTGAGGGGGAGATTGTTGGGCTTCAATTGTGAATCCCACATGGGAAGTTGGGAGTGAAAACAAGCTAGTATATAAGGTCATGTGTCACTCCTCATATCACCAATTGGTTTTGCAATGAAACCATATAGACTTGTGTACTAGGCTTGGCAGTTGGGCCCGTCTCTCCCGTAACAATCAACAACTCATACTAATGCTCAATCAATCTTATCTTGTGGCACATGTCCAGCTATTAAATGAATCAAAGTATTTTCCACTAAACAGATTTAGTTAAGATTACTATCATGTCAAATTCATTCGAGCCTAGTTCCATTATTCCCCACATCAAAAATTATATTCGAGCTAAATAGACTAAACAAAATAGAGAATTAAGTTAGAAGGTGATACAAGAGAAATGATATATGAGAGGGATGTGACACCTAAGATTGTCTAGGTGCCTATTTCATTTCCTATTAAACTCCCTCTGTTCTATTTTACTCGTCACTTTAGCCTTAATTTTGTGTTCAATAAAACATGTCATTTTAGATATTTTATTCATAATTTTCCAAATATACCTCTTCATTTATTACCTAAATCTCTCTCTCTCCAACGTAATTATATTTCACTTTTCTATGAACAATTATTATGTGGATCAATTTTATAGGTTAAAAAAAGAAAATGAAAATTAATGTAAGTAGTATTTAATAAGGGCATTTTAGTAAGATATAGTGTCTTAATATGTGTGAATTTAGCTAAAATGACAAGTAGAATAGAACGGAGGGAGTATATGTTTAATTCTCTAGCCTAACAGTCGAGTTAGTATGTGATAATATCCGTGACTATTATGTTGCGAGTTCGAATCTCCTCTCCCCTTTTGTAATGGCCTAAGTGCCTCCTATGAATTAAAAATGTATCGGCCACAATTTATTTTAGAAATATACTGATAGTCTTGACTTAATTGATTTAATCCAACATAACTTCGCAAATTAAGTGATGTTTAAGTCCTCTTGCAAAGTACAATTAAATTAAATAATTGATGCAAAAACACAAGAAGGGAGCTTGCACACCACACAATATATACTTATCAAAATAAATTTACGAATTGAATACAGCAATTTAACACAATTTTTGCTCCAAATTATTTAACATCAAATTATGAATCATCTAAGAATCATAAGATACTTGATTTTGTACTGATTAGATACCCTTTTTTTTTGTTGATAAATACTTGTTTATAGCTTATTGTGTCTTGCACGATCAATCCTTGACACGTCGAGCTTTATATATCTACGTGTATGAAGTTCCTAAAAAAGATTAGGTTGAAGTATAGCTAGGGATGAAAATTATCCAAGAATGTTAGATTCATCCGAGTACCCAATCTGAATATATGGATGAAAATCCTATCCAAGTCGGGTGGCGGATGATTGGATGATTGGCGAGTGAAGAGTTTGGTGGGTGGGCCGAATGCGGGTGGAGAAATATCCAACCCACCACTTGATCCACCACCCGACCGCTTCACACGTCTATTATTTATATATAAGTGGGTATTTGATAATGATTTTATCATAAATTATGACATTTTTTTAATGATTTTATAATTTTTATTTTTCAAAATAATGGATTTTTATAACATTCTAGCTCTATACTTTTTTTTGTGTGTATTGTGTATATAAGAAAATACTCCGTAGTTTTTTATACATAGTTTACAAGTTTGGGCTGAAAAACATAAAAAGTAATCACTCGTTTATTTCACCGGACCCACCCAAAAACCCGGTGAGTGACGGATGGATTGGATGCGGGTGATGAGTTTCACGGATGAGTTGAGCGTCAGTCTCATGGGTCAAGTGACAGCAGTGGCCCACTCACCCATCAAGCCATCACCCAATCCCCTTACGGACATTACAAATTTATAACGTCTATTGTAATAAAAAGAACAAATAGACAAATTACATGGGCTATAAAAGATTGGTTTTATGTAAATGACTTGAATAAATAGTGATTTTTGTGTCCAAAGAATCTTTAGCTTGCCTAACTTTATCCGCCATAGACGCACTTGTTGCCAAAAGGGAAGCAAATTAGGCAAATCATACGCAAAGCTCAACTTAGTGAGCAGAAATATGCAACTTTTACACGTGGCTACAACATATATATAGTGTCACCGTAGAAAATTAAGCTTAATGGCCCATAGTTAACATGTACACGCCACTCATTCAATTGGGACACTTTCTTTGAAAAATTGATCCCTCTAAAAGTCTTTTTCTTACACATGTAAAACTTGAAGGATACAAAAAGATCACAAAAAAGAAGTAAGAAAAAAGAAACTCTACAATGACATTGACAAAGCAATTGCCATTTCGAGTTTTAGAGCCTGTACTAGGACTCTGCAAATATGGCCTGGACCAAAAATCGAACCAGACCAGAAAAACCTGGATCGAAACGGGCCTATGGTAAGCTGGTCCAGTCAGCGGTGCAAAGAATTTATAGTTTCCGGTCTGGTCCAAACCTGGAATTTACTACATCATATGGAATGAGCCCCTATATCAATTTTGGTGCATTCTAACTAAATTCAGTTATTATTATCACATAACTGAATTTCAATTTTATTTGGGTCTATCGGACGCATCCTCTTGACATGTTCAGGTTATAGGTACCCCATCTTGACCCCCTAGATCCCGCTCAAGCGTGACTATACTGGGCGATGATGATGTCTTTAAATATTAATGACTTAATACTTTCAATAAAATTCGGTCCACTCGTCTGGACCAGACTGGATGCACAACCCTGAACCGGAGCTGGATCACACAAGTCTGGTCTCGTCCAAGCTGGCCAAACCCAGGAAGACCCCATAAATAATTAAACTATAACTAAAAATAGCTGGACCGGTCCAAAATCAGGAAACCTAACAGTTGAGATCATACCAGAACCAATTCCATACTTGCAAAATTGATTAACTAATAACTCCTCCCCATCAGAAAAAACGGAACAAGTATAACCACCAAAAAGGTTTCTAGATAAGTGACATATAGCAAGATGGGTAAATGCTAGCATTTTTTTCCCTCAACATACAAGTTCATAACTGTTATTATGAGAAATGATGTATAAGATCTAGTAGGGAGAGAGTAAGTACATATGTTAGACTGTTATATTGCACTTACAAAGCTGCTAGTATTCACTGACCTGGCTTTGGAAGCTTTTCTACAATAAGCAAGGCCCACTTCCCATCTGTGCAATTGCATTATTTTTCTCCACTGTTTCCATAACACGGCAAGAGAGAGATTGTAAGCTATACATTTGGGATGGAACAAGTATATAAACATTGTGTGGCCAGTAAACTAAAGTTTAAATGCCAAAATTTTATGAACAGATTGTGAGAAGAAGACAAAATATCATGAAAATTTTGCATTCGGAAGAGGACCTTCCTATGATCCTAAGGTCCAGTGATAGAATTGCTTCAATTTGCATCATATTTCATAGAGGAAACTACTAAGATACTTTTCAAGTTCAATTACCTTGTGTATTGCCTGGAGGGACTTTGTGAGGTAACATCAGAAAGGATCCATTGTCACTTGGACGGTTTTAGTCCTTTGAAACCCGAACAAATATCCCACTCGTTGTTTGGAAAGTTTTAAGGTGGCCCGAGCCAATTAGATCACGTATGTGAAATCTTATATCAAGAGGGGAATTTCGTAGCCGCTTTTTCTCTAGTGAAGCGAGCGTCATCTCTTTGTACTTCCTTCGGTTCATAAATGATAGTAATTCCTTTCTTCCCTGCATAAATGGAGGAAGAAAATGTCACATAATTGATTAATTTAAGCAACTAACTAAGAAAGAAGTGAAGGGCCTGTTTGGACCGCCCAATTTCATGCATTAAGTTGCTTTAAATTGCCATCTAATGAAGGATAATGAGTTTCACAAATAAAGCAAGGTACACGAACTAATATGTAGATGACAAGAATGCAAGATAACTGTTCATCTCCAAACTGATGAAAATTGCAAGATGCACAAAGTCAGATTGTGCAGTAAGTGATGTCACTTCCTCAATAATATTAATGCACCATAAGAATATAAGATACATTATATAATTTATGGCAAATGAACACCTATAAGGTTCCTACTTCCTAGTATCTGATCCAAAGCTTAGAGCTAAGCCTTGTAGCTAGCAAACTGTTTGGAAATTCTCAACCTGAATTCTTTAGCTCAGGATTATACTTATTGTCTGATACATCAAAAACTTCATATTTCAATGTACATTTTTATCTAAGAATATGTTCTTCTTAAAGAATGGAGAGTCATGTTTTTAGTATCATCCAATGCTCATGACCCATGTCCATATTGATCAACTGAAACAGATTATTCAAACCTAAAGAGTCTTTTTTCAGTTTTCCTGTATATACTGGATTTATATAAGGGTTTTCTGTTCCTCATTGGAATACACAGTAGCAGATATTTATTCCATTTTATGTAAACTAAATGATGACATCTAACTGATGCCACAATCAATTGAATGAATAGTCAGCTTTAGGTAAATATGGTATAAGCATCCAGTTCATGACTCCAAAACAATGTCATAGAATCTCAGGAAGAAATGGATACCTGTGAGAGGCCCTTGAGAATAGAACCGCTATTAGGAATAGCAAACCAATACATATTTGGGTCTATAAGTTGCCGAGTCTGAAAATGAGTAAATATAGTCAGGATTTCATATCAGACCAAGAAAAGTGCTAAAAACGTAGTAGCATGAAATTTACTAAAGAATGATTGTACAATAAAATTACAATTTTATTTGATGCACAAATCCAATAAATAGATGCAGTTTAGCAAAGATCACTCACAAGAACACCGGCATTCATTAAGAGAGAAATATGTTGATCTTTCACCTTCCCCACGATAGATAAGAGCTGGCACTGCAATTGACCAAAATGTAAGTGAAGGGCCAAAACAAAATTGTAGAAGGTAAGAGAAAAACGAAGTAATCTGTCACTAAATGCATAGTATTGAATAACTAAAGAATTTAAAGAGCACAAAGGCACAACAAAAACGAAATCTACCAATCTTGAAAACATTGAAACACAGATTTCATTGGATTTATGTCACATCGGATAGAAATTTATGATCCTTCGCCCCTATTGAGTCGATCCAGATTAACTCTTCAGGGTGGGGGTGGGGGTGGGGGGGTGGGGGGGGGGGTTTAATGGGGAAGATAAAAAGGTAATGAAAGAGGATGATTTAAAATTAAGGCAAGAGAAAGTGAAGTAACTTGTATCAAGCCAAACTACAAAAAATATCCTCTTCCCATTCCATCTACCAAATGGCCTTGTAGATAGCCACATCATATCCATACTAGAACCACATGTATCATGTATGTGCACTAGCTGCTGATATTATTTTTTAGGAAACATAAATATATTTCTAAGTGATCCAAGAGGATTGTAGCAACATTTACTAAATCCATCAACAGAGACTTCTTGGCATAACCATCCAATAGCAGTACTTTGAAAAGGATAATCATATTCACTTTCAATAGGCAAGCCCTTAAAAACGGCAATACATAGTTTGAGCTAAAAACATTAGAAAGCAAACGACTTACAAGCTCACGATGTTCAATACCAGGATCCAGTTTAGACGTGATAACATGCTTCTTGAACCAATAAAAAACGCCAACATCCTCTTTTTTTTTAATTGACATCTTGTCTACAACATAATCTATCTGCAAAGAGGTGAAAGAGCCGTTGAGAATATAATACAAAAATAATCACAGCCCATATAAAGGGACAGCAGAACTTTCTGGCACATATAAATACAAGAATGCAATACTTATACCAAGTATTAGTCTTCGACCAAAAAAAATACCAAGTATTAGTGTGAAAATAACGAGTTCAGATGAAGGGCGGTCATTCCAAAGAGCCTCCTATATAGGCAAGGTTAAATACCTGATTTACATAGTCATCAGAAAACATTATGGCGTGATCATCTTGTCCTGTGTTCAGTTTAAAAACACGCAGAACTTTATCCTGCTTTAATAACTGCACATGGTAAAAGAATGCAATTGTACAAGTGATGGAACAAGTTAGTTACAGACTTACAGCCATCAAACAAAGCACATTTGAAGGGAAAATTAAACAACTTTTACTTAGCACTATCTGAAATGTTGATGTACACAGCACAAGTAAAAGCTACCAAATATTTTAACTGATAGCTGAATAGTAAAATCTTCTTCCACATAATTAACTGATAGCTGAATAGTTTAGTGCGTAAATAACCTACAACCCAGCAAAGAATAAACTACTTGTCATATCTGTGTTCCCTAACTGACATTTTTCCTCGTGAATATTGCAAAGGCCAAATGAAAAACTCACAAACTGAAAGTGAAAATCCCACTTCTGATAGTGAACAAGAGCCTCGGTAGAGAAAAAAAACACCCAGAAACAGATTACTCAAAAAAGCTCCGAAACGTAACGAACCTCTAGTTCACGGTCAACTTGAGTTCTATCCTTTACACTGCTGTATAGTTGTGATCGCAAAATGAAAGGCTTAATCGAAACCTGAACACAAACAATTGGAAAACGGTGCATATGATATATGAGCAATGGAAATCAATCAAGTTACATTAAAAAAAGTCCAAGTAACCAGATAATTTCTAAAGGTTTTGTTAGACTTGAACAAGAAATCTCAGTTTAAAGTACTAAGCATAGACATTGCTCGTAATAGCAAAGCCATGATTCTTTTGATTGAAGCTTAATTCACAAACCTTCTCCAAATTTGGGAACTGAGCACGCATCATCCTAAGCGCAATGAGAGTATCACTAAAAGTCAGACTCTCCTCTGCACATATACATAACAACAGCTGCCTTTAACATCCAACCATAAAAGCACAAAACTTTATCTAAATTTAGACCAATTGAACTATCTTCAGGTTTCATAATCAAAATTTTTAGGTCGAAACAGACAGATTGAACTAAACATGTGAACTATAGATGAGTTCCAGCTCACCAATAACATCGAATTAAGAAATTCAATCGAAATGAACCTGCACAATCATGAATTGGAGCATCGAACAGATTGTTCAATAGCCGAGTAACTAATATTGAGAGGAATGTCGGAGAGCTTACCTAGAGAGCGGAAATCGTCGATGTCAAGAGAACCTATATGGTTGGATTGAGATTCAACCTCGATTCCGTTGTCTCGTTTTCTCTTCCTGGTGTCGGTTGAGGATCCCGATATGCCCTCATCCATCGTGTAAGCTTCTCCTTCGCCGGCGTTTAGATTTGAATGAATTCGTAGGGATTTAGAATAAAGAAGCCCGGTTGATCCAGACAAATTTGGATAATTTTAAATCAAGAGTGATGTGAACCCGTTTCCAAAAGGATTCGACCACGCACCGGATCTTGACTTTGATTACGTAGTAGCCTAGTAGCCAGTAGGTCTCATAATTGCGATGGGGAAGCGATTATGGTTGAACGTGAGGTTGTTTGAGAGGGAATCGAGATTGTAGTCGATCTAGAGAGATCGGGGGCACACACGAGATTAGAAGGAGCTAAATTTCGGAACTGTGTGATTCTATACCTAAGGTAGGTATAAGGAATCGGGTTAGGTATGATCTATCTCCTTTTTACAAACTCTTTGTGTTTGGTATGGAACAAGGGACTCATTCCCATTCCCTCAAAATACACATGAACCCATACCTTCTTTTTGAGGTGGGTATAAGTAAAACCTATTACAACTCGATTCCTCATTCCAACCAAATTCCGGGTATAGAAACAAACAAGCCATAAATTGAAATATGCTTAACCTAGTCTTGGTAGCCGATGGCCCCTTATATAGGGAGGCGTCCAAGCTAGGGCAAAACAACAACAAAGATGGTTGCTAAGGCTAGCAAACATGCTAGACCCAACGCCCCATATGAACCTATAAATACCATAATAAAACGAGCTAAGCAGTAATAGTAATGTCTAACTGTAACACCCCTATTTTGCAACGATGGGTATTACCGTCAGTGACCTCGGATTTTACTGTCCAAAGTCACTCAAGGCTTTATAAGATATTAAATTTTAAATAAAATGCGAAAATTCACGATAATATATGACATTAAAGGTGCTCAAACATGAGACTTTAAGTATTGTCATTACATCTTAAAATGTATCAAAACGACATAATACGATAGAGTTTCAACAACGGAATTAGTAAGACATTGTTATTGTAAAGCATAGGGAAACCAAAATACGAGAGAAAACATCTTCAAGAATCACCCGACCTTCCTTCCTTCAGCTCTTGATTCTTCGTCTTTAAACCTTCGAGGGAAGTTTCCTAGAGTCTGACATTTGTCGCGAAGGGTGAGAAATACAAGGCAAAAATGCGTAAAATAGCGGAATTAGTCTAAGGAGACTAAGCAAGTGAGAATGGAAATTCTCAAGGGTAATGTGGTAATATTAATATTTCATCAATGGAATAAATGGGAGAAAGTTATAATCTTTATGTGGAGCTTTAAGGACGGAAAATAAGTCGATCTCGAAGAGAATATTCGGAGCTCCAGATCGGGAAAGTGGCCCGAAGATGCTTAAGTACCAAATCCACCTTGACAAGCTCAAATAAGCATTCAGATTGGAAAGACGATCGTCAAAGAACCAAAAGCCGTATTGGTCTTCCAAGTTGTACTAATCCAACTCGATTCATTTTAATTAATGTGCACTAACACTTGTCTTTATTACGTGTCAAAACGTTTCATATCATTTATGATTTTTAACGGAGGTGGAGGCTATGAAAGAGTCGGATCCACAAATGGAACGGAGTTCCAATACTTGCTAGGACATAACATAAGTTACTTAATGGATTGAACAAGGCAAACCTTTAGCCTTATTATAGATTTTGAATGTCGGCATAGCATAGACGTTAGCCTAATTCGTGAATTTGAAAGACGACATAGTAAAAGACTTTAGTCGTCTTTTCCATTTCATATGGCATTGTTTAAGACTTTAGATGAAACCTTTTTATTTCGACATTGCTTTAAGACTTCAGCCAACATTTATTTTCCGTGTGACATTGTTTTTAGACTTTAGACAAAACCTTTCTATTTCGACATTGTTTAAGACTTTAGTCAATGAAGTAAGAGTAGAGTCATGACCTACATATAATATAATGTTATAAAAAAGTGGTTCAAGACTTATGTCCAACGCATTTTCCTATACAATTCCAAGCGAGGTCTCTAAACAAGACACTTTAAACAAACGGACCTAAGTCCACTTCTAGCATACAAAAAATAATAACAATAATAAAATGTCGTTATTTCTAGCAATTGATATATCCTATATTCATTTATGTTAACAAACAAGTTGTTCCTCACATAGAGAAGTTTAATGGAATCAAGATATCGAAAAGTTTCAACGAGAATATCCATTTGCCTTGAATTTTGTTCGATCTTTCATGAGGGCTCGGAAATTTAGAATGACTTAGAGAACTCGAAAGGTTTGACCTAGCAATTCGAGATAAAATAAAGAAATGAATTTATATTAAAATTCTTATTCCATTTCTTATACAACTCTTTTCTTTTTCTTTTTTCTTTAAGAGAAAGTATTTTATTCTAAATTATTTAATTTAATAATTTAAGTAGGAGGTTCAAATAATAATAATCATTTATTATTATTATTCTTAAAGTGAAGTCTTAATTAATTTTTATAAAAAAATATACTCAACTAGATGGGCGTGCAAAAATGGATTTAATCACATACATCCCTTTTTAAAACCCACATGCAATATTTATTAAATTTAATTAAATAAATATTTTCTATATGTGAAAATTATTTTATAAAGAGGTATAAAATAAAATACGAGTCGGGAAATTATACGGAGAGTTAACAGGAGCGGAAATGGGCTCGGAAATCGAAATGGGCGAGTTGTTGGGCTTCTCCTTCTCCTTTTTCCTTTAATAAAATCAGATGGGTGGATTAAAAAGCATATGGTCCTAATAGAAATTCAGCCCAACAACCCAAAAATAACCCAAAGGAGCAAGCCCAACCTACTTCTCTTCTTACGCCATAGAAGGAACCAGAGAACGCCAAGATGGACGACGATGGCGTGGTGGAGGCGGCGGTCTCCTGGACGGGCGGGGCGGCGTGCGCGCGGTGGAGGACTAAAAAATCAAATTTGTGGATTTTTCTAAAAAAAATAGATTTGAAAAAAATAAAAAATCTGGAATTTTAGGACTTAAAATGGATGAATTTGAAGAGGAGAAGGAGAAGGATTGATTAGTGTGATCTTCCTCTTGCATCTACCCCTTTTTATAGTGGGAGAAGGGGCTTCTTCAATCCTACACCATGGGAATTGACCACTCATGGAGGAGAAGGTCTTGCCCAGGCCCGACCCATAAGGTGGGGCATACTGGGCGCCTGCCCAGGGCCCGTAATTATAAGGGGCCCATACTAATTTTTTTTGAGTATTGAGAAGGATATGCTTGAAACTTTAGATGTTGAATGGTTTAGCTATTTTGAGTATTGAGAAGGATATACTTGAAACTTTAGATGTTGATATTATTATTGATGATTTTGCATCTAAAAATGCTAGAAAAAAAAATCGTTTTACATGATCTTTTGTGTGTTTGCTTATTTGGCAGGTGACGAGTAATGTGTTTCAAATAATGGTGATTGCTTGATGTTGTTGGTGATTCAAATTGAAGAGAAGATGCACATTCATGTTTCTAAAGGGGTCCTGCTGGTGATTCAAATTGAAGAGAAGATGCATATTCATGTTTCTAAAGGGGTCTACTATTGATGCTTATTAGGCTTTATATGCTGCTTTTGCAGAAGAAACATATTTATTTTTGTAAACTATTCTGCATACTTTTGTTATGCTAGCTACTGTTTTTATTGTTGCTTTTAAATATTGGTACCATTTTGTTGTTGTTAAAGGCTACAACTTGGTACTTTGGTTGGCAAAGTAATTAATATATTATTTTTGGATGTTAGTACTATTTAAAAAAATTATGAAGGGCCCTTTAATTTTTCTTTGCCTCAGGCCTATGAAACATTAGGACCGGCCCTGATCTTGCTCCATTGGATGCATGTGTGTGTGTTTGAAATGAAGAGATTGGTGAGAATGGAGGTGGAGAGGAAGAGTGATTAGAGGAGAAAGATGTAAAAATGGTGTAGATTGGTTCTACGTCAACTCACCATTGAAGCTTCTTGAAAGCTTTGAAGAAAGAAGAGAATAAAATAAAAGTCTTTCCTTCAATGACAAGCATTACTTGATAGCATAGCGGAAAGAAGAAATGTTGGATGTTTTGGGAGTGCAAGAGGTCGTGGGTTCGAGTCCCATCGAACATTTTTATGTTTTGCCCAAATTCCTTCCCTTTTTATTTAAAACTTAATTTAACGTAAATTAAATCAAAATTGTTTATAATTAATTATTTAAATTTTTATTTGCTATCGAGTTAAAATTTTAACCAAGTTATTATTATTATTATTATTATTATTATGAAAAATCATGATAAATAATATCTTGTTATTTTAAAGAAATAATTAAATTAATAAAAATAACCATTTTTTAATTAGAAATTGTGGTTATTACACTAACAATGGAAATAAATACTAAAAATGCTATGAAAGGATAGGCGTCGTGGCCAAGGGGTCGAGAGTGTCGAGACCAAGGCACAACAAGGTGCGGCACGGAAAAGGCGTTGGCGAGGGACGCGTGTTCGATGGTGAGGTTGGCAAGAACCTCATGGGTCGGGGCCTTGGCACATAAGCGCCGAAGCTGGCACGGGCAGGCGCGCTGAAGCTGGCACGAGCGAGCACACCAGAGCTGCAGTGTCCCAGGCGAGCACGCAAACCGATGCAGTCGAGGGTGAGAGCGCTCCGAGGCATGCCAAAGTACGCGACACGAGCGACTGTATGGTTGCACCGATGGCACGGGCCCGACTACGAGGACTGGCCTGTCAGACCGCAGGAACATGGCCTCCTCCTCTTGTGTGGCGTCCATAGGTGGGATCACATCACCCTCCCCCTTGAGTGGGAAATGTCCTTGTTTCCTCATCATGGAAAGCGAGCTCGATGTAGGGAGAGAGATCAACGAAATTAACCATAGAATGGACGCTATACTTGTTTGGAAGGTCGATCTTGTACGCTTTGTCCCCAATGTGCTCGATGACTTGGAAGGGGTCGTCGTCTCGTAGATGTAGCTTTGTCTTTCAGGCATCCAAGAACATGTCCTTCCGAAGGGAAAGCCAAACTAGGTCATCGGGGTGGAAGACCATTCTACGACGCCCCTTGTTGTGTTGGACGGCGTATTGGTTGGCGCAACGCTCTATCTGGATCCTGGTACGCTCATGGAGGCGTCACATGGCGTTGGCGTGGTTGGCCACGTCGATGTGCTCATCGTTCTTTAATGGGTGCGACACCAAATCCAGTGGCGTATGTGGATTACGCCCATAGATGGCCTCAAATGGCGTCTTCTTCGGCGTAGAGTGAAAGGACCTGTTATAAGACAACTCCGCAATACGCAGTAAGTCCTCTTACCAACGTGGGTTTGATTTGAGCAACGTCCGAAGAAGAGTGTCCAAAATCCGATTGATCACTTCAGTTTGATCATCAGTATGGGGGTGATAAGTAATAGAAAAGAGTAGTTGTGTACCTAGCTCCCCCACAACATTCTCCAAAAGTGGCTACAGAATTTGGTATCCCTATCACTAACGATAATTTTAGGGATATCGGATACCGTGCAACTTTTTTTTGGTCGAAGGATACCGTGCAACTTTACCACGTGCTCAAAAAACAAGTTGGCAATTTCAATCGCGTTGTTGTTCTCCTTGCATACAATAAAGTAGGCCATTTTGGAGAAACGGTCGACGAATCCAAAAATACAATCGTTATCGCGCCTCGACATGGGAAGTCCCGTAATAAAATCCATGGAAAGATCGCCCCACGGGGCTTTTGGAATGGGTAGAGGTGTTTAGATACCGTATGGATTAGAACGGGCCTTGAAAGGAGTCCATTGAGTAAAAACAATCAAGCACTCGATTGCATGAAATCCATGGAAAGATGTGGGCAAAGAACTCCTCGGGCGTCTTGGAACCTTGATACACATTGCAAATCTCAATGTGCATCTTGTCCTTGTAGTCATTCGGGATGTACTTGCGCTTCATTATATACACCAATTAGTGTCACTCCTCAATAGGGTCCCTGTCTTGCCGAGCACGCTCGGATTCAAGGTGGTTCCCCCACGTGCGAGCGGCCCCATGGAAATGGAACGAGACAACCTCGAATTGTGCGTCCCCACTAGTTGTACACATCATTTAATCCACCTACTGAATTGAGGGCAAAAACCAAGTTTTTCCAAAACTTGGAAAAGGAATTCCCAATTCGGCCGATCATATGCCTTTTCCAGATCTAATTTAATTGTCACCCATCCATCCTTGTCTTTTTCTCTCTAAACGAGTGAAATATTTCGTGGGCTATCGCACATTATCCTAAATAGTTTGATAAGCTACAAATGCTCCTTAAAGGGGATGAATGAGTTTCCCCATTACCCCATTGAGTCATTTTGTAATAATTTTTGTTATAACCTTATAGATTCTAGAACATATGCTTATAGGTCTATAATGGCCAATACAATGCTTATAGGTCTATAATGGCCCATACAACTCGGATTGTCTCGTTTTTGTAGTAAGGTTATAAATGTATGGTTGACTTTTCTTATTAGTTTACCAGAGTTGAAGAAGCTCCAAAAGCACAGTTGGATCTACAATATTCCAATTATTAAAGATTGTTGACATTTTAGACTAGAGGATTTATCTGATCCAATCTACATCATTGCTACTCGTATTTCCTCGTTGGTTACCATTTTAGTTAGCACATTATCATCTTCTATGTAATTTCATTCCCTAGTAAGTTTAGGTATTCTTGTAGAATTGGTCAATTGATTTGTTCCTTTTGGTATCGTTTTCACAAATCATTTTAGATCTTTTTCCTTATATTTGCTTCCCCTATAATCTGCGTGCCTTCAATAGTTTGAATTTCTCGAGTAATCTTCCTATTTCTCCTTCTACTTGCTATCTAGTGGAAATAACCCGCATTTGTATAAGTAAGTTTTATGAAGCCTTTATTACCAATATATTTTGTGAAAATTGAGGATACACTCCTTTTTTGTGTAAGAGACATATTTGTTTTTGTGCTATTCCTGGTTGCGAAGATGTTTGAATTTGTTGTTAGATGCTTAGGAGGTCTTTTTCAATTGCTTGCAACTGCTAAAATGTATTTCCAAATGTCCACTTGTTTCATTGCTCATCATGACTCTTGAAGACTAGCTAGTGTCTTTTTAACTAGTTGAAATATGTTTGACCCCTGAAAATCCACTTGCCAAGCTTGTTTTACTATATTTCTGGAAAAAAATTATTGTATCCACATTCTTTCAAACTTAGACGGTTTGATTTTATGAAAAAACGGTTGGACTTTCAAGTTTCTATTCATCTTGTTTCTACTTTAATCACTTTCAATTTCTCATTTATCCATATAAACCAAAAACAATAATAAATGAATCAAACCCTAACACAAATAAATGAATTAGCCTAACTTGGAGTTTTATGTTTTTTTAATGTTATTGCTTTTGGTAGATCCATGGTTAATTTCATATCATGATCGAAGTTTGAAGTTTGTGACTTTGTGCATTATTTTTAGGCACCTAACTTCTCATGAAGGATGAATCAAATGGCACATTAGATGCACAATTGACAATGTTTGAGAAAGACTTAAATTTCTCACCTCATAAACTCAAGTATTTGAGACTCGACTCTCTTGATTCAAATTGTCAAATGTCAAGGGATTTAGTGTTAATGGAGCTCTATACATGAAACTTGATTGAATTATAAAAATCAATATCATGCCATGTTTGTATTAACCATGTGCTTATCTTGGCACCTTGTATACTCGTGTCATGATCCATGTATTATTCACCTCTTACAAATTACACTTGCAATAAAAACATATATTTAGAACTTATTTACATATCAATGAATTATCAGTGTGATTTTTTTTTCTCAATCAATAACTTATAGGCCGAACGATCGAAAACCACCCGTATAATAGGGCATATCAACGAAAACCAGCCGTTATATACGAAATTACCGAAAACTACCCTTATAAGGACTTCCGTTAACAAATAACCACCCGTCCCCAACTCCCGTCTATTTTTCCAATAACAAATTAATTTTAAGATAAAATCTCATTACAATTAACATATATTATAATATTCAAATTCAGTTTCTTATCACATGGCTTAGGGGGCACCAAATGAGGTAACAGTAACTTGCCAACTTTGTCCATTTGAAAATGGAGGTGTGTCTATGTGAAAGTTTGTATCTTTCTTTCAAATCCATTTTAGGTCACCGAATAATCTGACGTGACAAGAAGTGGTAGCCAGATTATAACAGGTTGTGGTGTGGGTGTACGTGGATTGTTGCCAAGTAAGAGAGTCAATTTCTTTTGGATTTATTTTCTCATTGAACAGGCCAGAACAAGAGAGATGGGTTTCCACATAATCAATTAAATTAAATAAACAATAAAAATCTCACCTTTCCCCTCTCCCTGTCTCTTTCCTCCCCCGTAAAATTTCCCGTTAATTTATCCCAGAGATTCTGTCGACGAGATTATTTGTTGCGAATTTCGTTTATTTTTTTATTCATTTTCATGGGCAAGGTTCAATTTGCATGATTGCGAATCAGACGCTCTTGTCGAAACTAGGGTTTCGATTTCCAGAGCTGGGTGTTTCAGATTTTGGGGTTTTTTTAATTTTTCACCTGATTTTGACGGGTGGACTGGGATAGTAGCGAGGCTGAGGAGGCAGGGGGAGGAGGAACTTTGAGGTTTTGATTGAGGGTTTTATTTCATGTATTGCCATTTCCATTTTGGGAGGTGCGAAGGCTAGGGAGAAAGAAAGGATTGGTGTGTTCTTGTCGTTTTGGATCGAGGGCTTAAAGTTGTGAGCTTTTGATTGATTTGAGTGGGAGAGAGACTAATTGAGCTCTGTTCGAGGGTTATGGATGATTTCTGGAGTTGGATGACGGTGATGGTTGTAACTACAGTGTGAATCCGATTGGTGGTTTCTGTCGTTGGTTTGAGAGCTTTTTATCCTTGTGGACTTGTAGTTGTGGGCTCAGATTGTTTGGAGAAAGAAGATGGAACCGATAGTGGGTGGAAAGTTTAAGATGGGGAGGAAAATTGGGAGTGGATCTTTTGGGTTGCTGCATATAGGTATATCCTGCTTCAATATTCCCTTCATTTTGTACTTTCAAAGTTTCCTCTTTTCCTCTCTTGGGTTCTAGTTACTTCATCTACTCATCAAAAGTTTTATGCTTTATTAATCTGATCTAATTCAGGTACCAATGTACAGACTGGAGAGGAAGTGGCTATTAAGCTGGTGAGTTGTGAGCTTGTATGCTGTATATTTCGTGGTTTTGTTTGATGATTTTTTTTTGTGTGTGTTAGACTGTTAGTATGCCTTGTCTTCTTGTTTAGTGGGTTAAATCTCTATTGCTGTCATGAGATTTATTTGATAATTGTAGTGTTCTAGAGTACCTCGAGCATTCAGAACAGAAGTGTGTTTTCTTGCATGTCATGGAGAGGCATTGCCGCATTTGAATAGCTTATTATTTAGTAGTTGTGCTTACTAAGGGTTTGTAGTGTAGAAAAAGAGTGACCAATGACCATTGCCATTCTGTAGGAGTGTAGGGGACCTAGGCATCTCATTGTTTTACCATTTTGATGCTGAGTATTATCAATTGTGAGAATTAAAGGCACCCATCACTTTGTTTCACTCTTTGAGGCAATGAACACTATTTCTACATTTATTTTGAAGAACATGTTATACCGATGCTATTGCCTGCTAGGGAACAGTTTGTCTGGCTTAAGAAGTGACATGCAAATTGCAAATTACCACTATAGTAGTCCTTTAGGCTTACAAATTTGAATATACAAGAGTATGTCAATATAATTACTAGAATCATCTACCACTATTTAGTATTTACTTTGACAGTTTGACTGGCTTGAATAAATATGATGTCAATCATCAACTTGCAGATTTCTATCCATTAACCTGAATGCATTATGATTTATGACATTGTTGATTTGTGATCACATTGTTCTGTTTCAATGGATCTTTGACTATTTATCTGTTCACTTTATATTTTGTGAGGCTGTCTTGCAACTTGAACAAGGAGCCCCCTCAATCCTCCATGCATGCTTATACTTTGTAACATCAATTGAACTGTTTCGACATTCGGCATTTTTTTAAATCTCATCATCTCTATCCGGCTTAGCTCTCAAATTTATTGTTCGGATGTTTATTTTTTCCAGGAGTCTACGAAGACTAAGCATCCACAACTTCATTATGAATCTAAATTGTATATGCTTCTTCAAGGAGGAAGTAAGTTCTGTTGTTATGTTTGCTTTGTGCTTGACTTATGCATATGAATACTTGTCTGTGATGAATATTTAGTAGCTTTAAGCTCTGTAGGGAGTTGAAATAACCTGTGCTTTCATCTCATATTTCTTGGCTATTGTTTTGTTATTAATTATTCTCTTGTGATGGTGTAGCCGGGATACCACATATCAAATGGTTTGGAGTTGAAGGTGAATATAATGCCATGGTCATCGACCTCCTAGGCCCAAGCTTGGAAGATCTATTCAATTACTGTAATAGAAAAATGTCTCTGAAAACTGTCTTGATGCTAGCAGATCAATTAGTAAGTGAATCTAGCTATTTAGACTAGTGATTATATGCTTTGAGCTGCTTTAATGATGTTTGTTGCATCATGTGTTTTTCAGCTCAACAGGGTTGAGTACATACATTCTAGAGGTTTTCTGCACCGAGATATAAAGCCAGATAACTTCCTAATGGGCCTTGGTCGTAAAGCAAACCAGGTATTAAATAAACTCATCTACCACTGTATGAATCCATACGTGGTCATAGTTTGCATCCCTGATTCTTCCTCTTATAGTGATAGAAAATCTGCCAGTGCTCTATGGAAACCACAGAATGTTTATTAAGTATAAACTTTGCAACTTGCAAGCCTTGTTTTCTTCTGTAAATCTGAAAAGATTTTAATGTGAATATTATTACAAAAAGTGCTCAATAATAATTTTCACTTTGAAGCTCAAATTAGGCACATTAGGCTTGGAGTGTATGATGTGCATACACTAGTTGAGGTAGCCAGAAAACTATAATGTTTTAGTTGGATGATGGCATTGCTAAAACTCGTGATCTTATATCTTTCCTCAACTTCTTCCACATATTTAATGAAACTGAATGCACCACTATGATTTTTATTGCCTTTTTTGTGGGGTGTAGCAATGTAGCATGACTTTCTTTAGTGTCTTTTTGCCTTGTTGGTTATGTTAATGGCTTAATGTGCTCTTTTCTATGTCTTATGACAGGTATATGCTATTGACTTTGGATTAGCAAAGAAGTATAGAGATCTTCAAACCCATAAGCACATCATGTACAGGCAAGTAATGCCGGATGTGCATTCTCTATTTTACCCTCTTGTTGGTTGACTTCTTTGGTTCAACTTTGTATAGCTTATCAATCTTTTGGGCATATGATTAACTTCTTTAGTTATCATATTTATTATTGTAACATTTTTGGTCTGCAATTGCAGAGAAAACAAGAGTCTAACCGGTACAGCACGGTATGCAAGTGTCAATACTCACCGTGGAATTGGTGGGTGGAAATCAGTATTTGACACCTTACTATTTGCAATTTACATATTGAGAACTATCTAACTTGGGTGTCTTGTTTGCAGAGCAAAGCAGAAGAGATGATTTAGAGTCTCTTGGTTATGTGCTTATGTATTTCCTAAGAGGAAGGTTGTATCTAGATTCCTTATCTGTACTTGGTTGCAATCTTTTCTTGGTTATTTGCATCATTTCTCATGTACTGTGTTTTGTGTCTTTGCTGCAGTCTTCCTTGGCAGGGCCTAAAAGCCAACACCAAAAAACAGAAATATGATAAGATCAGTGAAAAGAAGATGATGACTCCCATAGAGGTAATGTTTAAACTGATCTGTTTTAGAAACATATGTTTACTTTTGAAAATTGAAATCTGCATTTTTTCATGCAAAGGAATCTTTGGTTTGAACCTAATATAGAAATGGAAATTGGTTTTTGCAGCTTCTTTGCAAGTCATACCCAGCAGAGTTTGCATCTTATTTTCACTATTGTCGATCATTGCGCTTTGAAGATAAGCCAGATTATTCCTATTTGAAACGGCTTTTCAGGGATCTATTTATCCGAGAAGGTATGTATAGTTTACCTCAAGAAACTCTGAACCTCATTCAATTTCATAGTTTATAAAACATTGTAGCTGGTTTTAATACATATAAGCATTTCTGCAGGTTATCAATTCGATTATGTATTTGACTGGACTATACTGAAGTATCCTCAAGCTGCTGGCAGCTCTAGGGCAAGGGTAAGAGTTGACCTCCAATGTTCAATACTTCTGCTTTACCCAGTGTTTAAAAAGGCGAGGCGACGCCCAAGGCGATGGCCCCCCTAGATTGCCTAGGCGCTCGCCTTATACACAACAGTTTGGTAATTCACAAATATAAATATATAATGTTAAATAAGATCATTTAATAAAATTTTAGGACATAAAAACATATTTATAAAGCACAAAACCCAAATTTTATTAGTAATAAAACCAAATTTAAAGATAATGTAATAAACTAGTATGAAATTTTGAAAAGTTGAATACTTGGAAGTTGGAACTTGAAAGCCGCCAGAGGAAGAGAGACAGATAAGGAGAGAATAAAGTTTGATCGTGTATTTGGGTATTTGCATAGCTTAAGGATATAGATATATAGATATAGAGGAAAATATAGGATAAAAAAGATATCTTGATGATATAAATTGCAAATATAAATTGTATTAAAAGATATCTTGAAAAAAAGATAGAAATATTAACCTTAAGGAAAGTATATTTAAAAGATAAGAAAAGTGAAAAGAAAGATCATTAATTAAAATATTAAAAAAAATCAGCATAAGGCAACCTAGGCGAGCCAAGGGGAGATGCAGCTCGCCCGGGCATCCAGATCGCCTAGGCATTGCCTCTTCCAGGTTGCCTCGCATCGCCTAATGCAGGCGACAGGCATGGCTGGACGCGCCTTCACCTCGCCTTTTCAAACATTGGCTTTACCTCTTAAGCATTTTGCTGAATTCTGACTATATAATTATTCTCTCTTTTTTTGTGGTGTTAGATTTCCGGTACTAAACCAGGTTTAACGGGCCCTTCTGCAGATAGACCAGAGAGGACCTCAGGTCTTATTTTCTTTGTTGTCTCAGATATGCAACATCTTTCTATTTAGCTGTTATGTTTGTAACTGAGCTCTTATTTGTTATATATTCAGTGGGGCGAGATCCGAGAGATAGGATCTCTGCAGCAGCAGAAGCCATTTCTAGAAGGAATGTTTTGGCTTCTAGTGACCAAATCAAGCTCAAGAGTTCACAGGATGCATCATTTTCTAGAGAAGTGGTAATCTTTCTAGCATTTCTACACCCCTTGTCCATATCACGACGCCTTTTTGCAGTAAATTTCCAGCTTGTCTATTCTCAGCATTTCGGTATTTTAAACCGGTCATAGGGCATAAGATAAGAATCCTGTTTTAAAAATTCTAGCCCTAAATTTAAAAAATATACCCTTTAAAAATCCCAAGTCAAATTTAAAAGAAGGGCATAGGATAGGAAAACCGATGTCCATTGAATTGACCATTGAAAGACTTGTTGTGATCAGCGGGGTCAAGACAAGGCGAACTCTTCTAGAATCAGTGGCCCGTCCAGAAGAGTCACGACTCTCTCAAGCAGCCGACCAACATCCTCAGGAGAGCCTAGTATGACCCAACAACAGCGCACGAGCCGACTCACCTCAAGTGGGGCCCACCATC
Source organism: Fallopia convolvulus (assembly GCA_964016875.1). Taxonomy (NCBI): domain Eukaryota; kingdom Viridiplantae; phylum Streptophyta; class Magnoliopsida; order Caryophyllales; family Polygonaceae; genus Fallopia; species Fallopia convolvulus. The sequence goes on along the minus strand of OZ024728.1, from coordinate 3,639,958 downwards.
CTACGACGTCCACACAGAGACTCCAACAAGGGATTGAATCCCGACCCACATCAAGAACTCGCGCTTCATCCACAAGAGTCAACCGAGACGACCACATTCGTAGCTTTGAGCTCCTCTCACTCAGAAAATAGAGAAAGGGGAGTTAGCTCTGGGTGTTGTATTTCTGTTTATGTATATGCAAGAAAAAAAACTCAGTTCTTCTATCATATTTCTGTTACCTTCTTAAAACCTAGTTACAAATTTTTTTGCCATTTGTAACTGTTTCATGTGGAATTCTCAGCTACAAATACTGTCTCCTTCTGTAATACCAAATTATATTATAAAATGTCTTTGATTGAATTAGTTCTTTTGTTGTTTGAAGGGGCACTTACAAAATTCTAGTTTGAATGCATATTTTTGTTTTGTGTCATTCTGAACTGGGTATTTGAGTTTTTGGATTTTTCATGAGTTCGTTTAATGTGTTTTTGCCATTTTGGTGGCTTTGAGTAGTCTTTTAATCAATATTGATAATAGTAGTCGGATAGGGACTGCCTAGCACTTAGGTGACCTAAACTGTAGGCAGGCTGGAATGGAAGGCTAGACCGATTGAGACCTTTTAGCGCCTAACATGGCCTAGACGAGGTCTAGGCGAGATTTTTAGAACAAAAGGGTTCTAGGTTAATGTTCTTAGTAATTTGTTTTTAAGCACTTTTTTTATGAGAGAGATTTCGAAATAGCAGACAAACTTGGTAGGTCGAAAAACCGAAAAAACTAAGGTAAGCACTTTTTGATTGCTAACTTGCAAATTGCAATACTTTCAGGCTTCATCATTGAAAGGTACAGTTATAGATTTGTAGTACCACAACAATCACATACAAGGTCAAAGCCAGACACCTACACCACCAGAAAATGAAAAATAATAATTTAAATAAAAAAGCATAATAAATAGAAGAGTGTCTGAAGAAATCAAAGCTAAAATTTACACTATCCCACGTCCAACTGAATAAATCCAGCTAAAATTTAGCCTTATTTCAATAAAAAAAAATAGAACAACACAATATTCCCAGCTGAGTGACACCACTAAGACTTCAATTTAATTACACAAAAAACCCCTTCCTCTCTAATTTAATCAGATAATACAATGATTTTCATTTTTATATTATTATCCCCACGTCATACACTTTCATAACATACATTCATAACTGATATAAACTCAAACCCAAAGTTCCAACACTGCCTCCAAAAAAACATTACACCTTCTGTTTCTTCCTCCTCCAAACTTCTTCTCTAGCCATAATAATTGTTATGATATGAGCGAAATCGGGTATTCGGGTCGCGGATCGGATTCCTGGAAATGGGACCCGGTTGTGGCGACCGGACCGAGGACGTCGGTGTCATCATTAAACCAAGTTCATGCAACGCTATCCGGGCCACCCGAATTGTCGTCCGACATGACGTCGTCGTCGTCCTATAAACCGGGTAAAAAATCTGGATCCGGGTCGAAGCCATGGGGGTTCAACGACCCGGAGATGAAGAGGAAGAAGAGGATTGCTAAGTATAAAGCTTATGCCGTGGAAGGTAAAGTTAAGGCTTCTTTAAAGAAAGGGGTGCGTTGGTTCAAGAACAAGTGTAATCTAATTGTTCATGGATATTGATATGATAAGATGTGAGACCAAAACATGTGTACGTTTGTTGGTGTATTTAGGTTTGATTTGGATTATGATGTTTAATCCGATCCATATACATTTCTTGTACTTTTTCATTGTACATTCAATTGATTTTTCTTTGCTAAAAAGTTTTTTTTTTGTTGTTCATGAATACGCAATGGTAAAATTACATGTTGCACATAATTTTAACCGATTTGTAACAAGTACGTCACCCGCATCAACCTTACAAATTGGAAAATGTTGATCTAAGAATAATGATACATGGAATGTAGGGCTGTCCAACGGGTGGGTGGGTCGACCCCGAGTCAGATCTTTTTAGTTTACAGATCACGGGTCGGGTAACGGGTCAAATTTTTTTTTTACGAGTTACAGGTCGATGCGTAAACCCGTTTGATCGGATCAAACAGGTTAACCCGTGACCTAACCCGTAACCCAACACGAACTGGGCCAACTTTTTCTTTTTTTACGGGTCGTCGTGACCTAACCCGTAACCCAACACGAACTGGGCCAACTTTTTCTTTTTTTACGGGTCGTCGGGTCGGGTCAACCCCATTGGACAACCTAATGGATTGTTTGATCAACATGATTGTTGATAATGTCATTTGTTGATATTTTAGAATGATAATGCATTTTGTTTGAAAATGGACAAGACATCATACGGTCATGTTGGACATTTGAGACAACTTGATATCTGATAAATTTCAGTGGGCCAATCAACAAGGAATGTCCATAAACCTAACATGATTTTTCATCTTAAAACCGGACAATATGATGAGTTACTCTTCAAGACCAACCTTATATAATATGCTCAATTTCTCGCATCTCTTGGAGCCATTGACACAGACCAAATTGGGCTACAAGAGATCTATACATTGTTGAAACCGAAACAGGACGCTATCGAATCCTCTAGAAAACCAGGTGAAATGTAGTTTAAACTCTGCATTTCAATGCAACATGCAAGTTCAACATCTCAGCAAACAAGATCAAGTTACAAAAATATTCCCAACTTTTTAGTGGGCTTTCACCCTCCAAAAAGGCAAGAAGGAAATGAAATGCAACAGTCCTTGAAAACTTAGTGTCAAACTAAACAGAATCATCTCTGATCTTGAGATGAGGGTTTCTGTTTCGCTTGATTGCAAGAAGCTTGACTTCAAAGTGAATTTTAATTATGGAGGACAAAACCTGTATTATATTGATTGCTCAACCATGACAATCTAGCTAATTTGCCTGCATGTTAAGGAAAGTACAAAAGAATTAGCCTAAGGCTCATCTGTTCATGCACATGGACATTAAAGGTGTGTTTGGATTAAGCTGTGCATTATCTTGCATTAAATGTTAAGATTTAAATCATTTAATGCAAGATAAAACACATTATCTTGGGTAATCCAAACACAACCTAAATCTTTAAAAAATTTACATGTTCATTACCTAGTGAAAACTGTTTTTTGCGTATTGGAACGTCATGCATCAATTACCATTCTGATGGGTCTTAAGATGGCTTTCTAAACGTCCTGATGCTGCCAATATGAGACCTGAAAGTTCACAATATGAACAAATATGAGCGGGTTAATCTTTAAAACGCAGAACTTAAAATGCAAGAATGTGAGAATGATTTACCCAAAAATGGAGCTGAAGGTTTCCCAGGCCTTGATTTATATTCTGGGTGGAACTGAACTCCCACATAATAAGGATGCCCAGGAAGTTCTAATATCTGAAAATGACATGATTTTTGTGCCATAGTTATAATAAGTTCATATATTAATCTTAGCTAATAGACATGATTTTGATTAAGGAACACTAACCTCCATTCTTTTACCAGTTTCGTCTTTCCCCACAAATTTGAGTCCAGCTTCTTCAAGCGCCCCAACTGCCTCCGGATTCACCTGCAACATTTTACTAGAAAAGCTAAGATCATGTGCAAGATTTGAAGTATCCGTTTGGATTGCCGGGGATAATTCTTATTCTTGTTGATCCAAACGGCCCCTAAGTATTCATGCTGAGATCAGATGTATCAGATTAAGTGTGAACCTCGTATCTGTGACGGTGGCGCTCATCAACATGCTCTGTGTTATGGTATCTGGCATCACAAATACAAGTAATGAGAAAAGGTCAATCTTTTGGAGTATAAGAGAAAAAAGAATGGGTGTTTTTGTTTCCTTACAGTTTTGAGGTGATACAGTTGGGAGTCTGGAACAATGTCTTTCGGGCTCCTAATCTCATTGACTCTCCCATTATAGTTCTTGAGCCCTGAAAAACACTCAAACATGTCAAATAAATACTTTCTTATAAATTAAGAAAATGTTGAAATTATGTTCCTTTTAACATTTACCTCAGGCATAAAGATGACAACGGAATCATCACTCAAAGGAGCAAACTCTTCACTGTTGGCCCTTTTCCAGCCCAAAACCTAAAAGTAATGACATAGTAAAGATTCACAACATGAATCAGAATAGGTAGAAAAACAATATCATCCCATTTGAAATAGGATATCTTACTGATCTGGCATATTCAATGACAGAGATCTGCATCCCCAAGCAGATTCCTAAATATGGGACGTTATTTTCCCGGGCATATTTTGCAGCCAATATCATTCCCTGAACTCCACGATCACCAAATCCCCCAGGAACCAAAACACAATCTGCACCCTGCAAATTCAAGTTGAGCATTATAAAAGTGAATTCATGAATCAAACCCATGGTCAGATTTGCAACTCTTCATTCAGCATCATTTTTATAGAGTAAAATCTCCACACAATTCAAGCTGGAAATATTCAAAGCACCATTTTTAAGCATATCTCTGTGTGAATAAAAATGTCTGAAATCCAATAAAAGAAATGAGCAGAATGGCATATGCAAAGCTTACCCTCAAAGTCTTCCATGCTGACTCGTGAGCTTCTGGTGACTAAAAAAGGGCAATCACATATTAACTTGTGTACACATGTAACTCTCAAAAGAAATTCATTTTTTTTAATGTTAGCACAATCCTCTTACCTGTTTTGCACTCTCCTCTTCCAGGTCGGATGCTGCAATCCAGTCGACTGTTGGCTTCAGCTTGCATTGAATGCAAGCATGGGTTAGAGCCTGCATGAGAGATTATGAATCAAATTTTGCCAAATAACAGTTTCCCTTTACAAGAGATGAATTCACAATAACTGAGTTTTCTGCATGTATTACACTGTTGCAAAATCGGCAATTTACATTCATAAAAGCAAGCTATAATATCAGAATGTAAACACCTAAGTTAGTTAAACAAAACATAACTACGTCACAAGAATGATGTAATCACCTTTGTAACAGAAAGGTATGAGTCAGTCAACCCAACATATTTGCCAACCATTGCAATTCTTACCTGCAAAAAGGTTAAAAAAAAATTAATTTTATCCTTGAGGAAACCACCACCTCAAAAACCTTTATATTAAGTTGGTGTAACACTAACAGTATTGGTGAGGTTATCAAATGTCTCTGCACGGTGCGTCCACTCTTCTAGCTCTGGAGTTCGAGCAACACTGAAACACATGAAGAACTTAGCTCACCGTAAATCCAGAGAAAAATGTTTTTTAACAGGAGCCACAAGCCTATGAGAATAATCCAATCAACATTGACATTAAAAAGAAACAACAAACACCTTATTATCTTCCTTAAGCAGCCAAATAAATGTTCTTTTAATCAATATTGATGTTTAGCGAAAAGTCAACAATCTTACATAATGTGTTGTAATGGTCAGAAGCATCATACTTACTTGAACAAGTCTAGCTGTTTCAAAACGGCTAGATGTGCATTTTGGTTCTACAACAACATCAACAACAAAATTAGACGTTTAGAGAAGCACAAACAGAAGCTAGGAGGAGCATAAGAGCTTGTAAAGATAACCAGAAAAGGTCGATGGTAACACAAAACCTACCCTCAACAGAAGAGGAACATGCCAAATATTTGGTACATCATGGATATTCAGAATGTTTGCTGACTGAAAAAAATGAAGAGGAAAAAATTAGGCTCAAAAAGATTGATCTCTTAAAACACAACTTATAAAAAAGTTACCAGAAAATTACCGGGACATGACAGAACTGAGATAGTTTCTCCTTTGTATTATCCAGTATAGGCTGCAAAGAACATTCAGTTAAATTTCACATCAGAAGGAGTAACAAATTTGCACCAAAACTGAGATTAAGCATTATTTTCCATATTTTCCATTAGATACAAAGAAGGGTAATATATCCTCTAAAGATAGATTTTTAAGCCAGTTAGTGAGAATAATGAGATACAAGGAAGACAAAAGGCACAAAACACTAATGACCAATACCGAAAGATGACTAACCTGGGCAGAGCGACAAGCAAGTAGATTAGGAGTCAAACCCAACGCCCTGAGCTCCCTTACACTATGCTGCGTAGGCTTTGTTTTCTACGAAGAGAAATTATCACATCAGGCACACATGGACTTACAAGATAACCTTACTTTAAAGTAAACCCTCAAGTCATTCAAGAAAAAAGAAGTTGCTGATGAAATACTAAAGCATAGAGACTTACTTGCTCTCCCACAACACCCAGGACAGGTATAAGGCTCACATGAATAAGACAGAAATGATCCTGACCTGCCAATATTTTAAATATCTTCTCATAATCTGACCATAAAAAGGAGTAATCATTACAGCCAAGAGAAGAACAAAGCAGCTTATCTTACCAACAGTGAAAGACAATTGGCGAAGAGCCTCAATGAATGGCATGGATTCAATATCCCCTGAAGATACAACGGGAAAAAAAAAAGATTATATGATATCACAAAAATAGGGGGAGAACAGTCATTTGTTAAGATATATACACATTAAAGCTTACCAACAGTTCCTCCCAATTCTATAACACAAACATCAGCTGGTCCATCTTTTCCATCCACAGGAACGGCAGCAACAGACTCAATCTTTTCTTTGATAGCATCAGTTATATGAGGTACCACCTGAAATAAATAAATCAAATAGGCTCATAAAAGCTTACAAATATTACAATGAAAATACAATAAGGATATTACAAGCTCCGACTTCCAGAAGTAGCCTCACCTGAACAGTCTTCCCAAGATAATCACCCCTCCTTTCTTTATCAAGGACCGACTGTGAATACAGAAAAAAACAATAATGCTTAAATTGAGCAAAAGGAACACAACAAATTTCCAAAATAGGAAATTTATGCACCTTATAAATCTTCCCAGTAGTTATGTTGTTGTCTTTGGTCAGGGTCACATCCAAGAAACGTTCATAATTACCCAGGTCCAAATCAACCTGGACCATATAAGTGCAAGCTCAAAGGTCAATATAAGCTCAAAGGTATCATCAGATGAACTTTTGAATTCATCTAATTTCCACCATCCACATATATGAATTATCAGTCAATATAAGTACCTCTCCACCATCATCTAGAACAAACACTTCCCCATGTTCAAATGGGGACATAGTTCCAGCATCAGTATTCAAGTATGGATCTGCAGCACAAAAAAATTTGGATTTTTGAGAGACTTCAAGGGGAGAAAAGGACTCCTACATATTAAATTATATAGTTTAAACTTTAAAGCTATATATTATGTGAATGAAATACATCCAACGATGACGTACGTCAGGACCAAAAAGCACAAGGAAACAAAGAAAAACTTTCAGCAATAGTGGGTAATTATCATAAAATTCTAAATCAACTTCATAATCCTTCAAAAAAGTGGAGGAAAAAGTGAGTTCAAACAAAATTGACCTTAAGCTCACATAAACTTCCAACAACTAATGAACTAAATATAGTAAAAGTAATAAAATCTACACAGCAAAATGGACTGTATCAAAAGGACTGAACAAAACCTAGGAAAAAAATATCTAATGAGCTCATCACACAGAAACTGCACAGAAAAGCCCCACAAGCCGCAAAAAAGAACCACAAATCCCAAAAATCAGCCACCTAAAATCTGACAACACGAACTAGGCATCCTCCAATCTTTCCAGAAACGGCAAAGATGTACCAATTAACAATGAAAATCGCCACCAAACCCCCAATAGGAATGCCGGAATTTCCACCAAAACCCCAAACTCGGAAACAGAGAAAAACCCCAAAACCCACCAATCCAAACCCAAAATTAGAGCTAAGAAGAGACCAAATCGAGAAGAAAGATACCGATTTTAATGGAAGTGACACGAAGGCCACAAGCCTTGAGCACGACGCCGATACTACTAGCAGTAACCCCCTTTCCCAAACCGCTGACAACTCCTCCGGTGACCAGCACATACTTCATCTTCTTCTTCTTCTCAAAAAGATTCTGTCTTTTGAAAGCACTGTTTCAGGAGATTCGAATTGGGTATGCGCCGCCCCTTATTTTTGGGTTTTTGTTGAGGTGAAACGAGTTGCCGTATAGGTATAGCAGAAAGGGAATATAAAGAGAGAGAGGGGCTGGAGATTGTTGAAGGGAAGTGGGGCGAGCAGAGCGGGAAATTAATAAGAGAGAGAAATTCCCTACAAAAATGGGAACACGTCTTCTTTACTGCTGAGTTTTTTGGTGAGGGGAAAAAATGGAATTGGTGATGGAGAGTTTCTGGGTAAAGGGCAGTCGCTATCTTTTTGTCGCCTGCAACAGGCAGATCCATTATCGAGAGAATAAATAATGATGTATTGGAATTTGGGATAAGATTGTGCGAATAAAATTTCGAAGGGTGGGTAAAGGGAAAAAAAATTTCCGTTGCCGGGAATCGAACCCGGGTCTCCTGGGTGAAAGCCAGATATCCTAACCGCTGGACGACAACGGATTTGTTGTCTATGTTGTGATGTTTAATAGTTTGATTAAAATAAGGTCTATGTTTTCCAGGTTTAATCATGAAAAGCAACCAAATATTACTTATATCTCATGGCAGTTTTTAATATTTCCAATGTACTTGCCTCATTTATTCAAAAAATATCATTATGAAATAATGATAAGTTGAGGGTATTTCGGTTCAGGGACGAACACTATCCTCAATAATTAGAACTTTATTAAACATTCGGGAAGAATGTGGTATAATCGCCTTAGAGAATATCTACAAAGGCAAGGATTTGTCAGCGATCAAATAGGTCCTTGTGTGTTCATAAAAACAACAAATTTGGGATATGTAATCATTGTTGTTTATGTTGATGATTTGAATATTATTGGGACTCTAGAAGAGATCCTAATTGATGATGCTCAAAATAGCAAAGCGAGAGGTGGGCCCGGAGTATGAGGGTCAAATGAGATCAAGGGACCCCCGAGGATGATCCTAGGGCCCACAACCATACCCACCTTTTATTTTAACAAAGTTCATACCCCATGAGGTCCCCCGAGACCTCGGAGCGAGGTCTCGACCTCGTAACCGACTCTACTAGCGCCCGCCCACCATGACCACTCAGCGAACGCCGCTCCTCGGGCCAATCACCGACTGCCTCGCCTCTAGGCCAATCAGAGCCCTTGATCTCAGGCGTCCCGCATCGGACAATAACCAAAACTCGACTCCCCAATCCTCTATAAATAGAGGAGAATCTCGTATGGAAAAGGGGTCAAAAACATCTTGAACTCAAGAATTATCTTGCTCGTTGAAGATCGACGTGATCGAAACATCGTCAAAAGGCCTCGCTATAGACAAGTGGAGTCCACAAAAAGACTTCAAGTCTCACAAAGTTCCTACTCACACCAAAGATCTTGCTACACCATCTCGCACGCCGCCTACACCTCGCTCTCATTCATATCAAAGACTTCGCTGCCCGATCTCGCAAGTCGTCAACACCGTCCCGCTAGATCAACCTCGCTCAAGAGATCAAGCAAGCAATACTTAGAATTGTCTAGTCAGTAGGAGATCTCGAACATTGTTAGGTCGAGATCTCGGATAATCGTAGGAGATCTAGGGTGTAAACTTCCAAGTGCTAGTAACCTCGTGTTACCGTAACCTCGTTGTAAAGAAAATCCTAAATAAAGAAGCAAGGTTTCGTACAGTCGAATATAATAATCTCGTGCCTTGTCTTTTAGCGAACGCGTCATTTCGGGTTTCATCACTGGCGCCGTCTGTGGGAACTTCTTCATCCTAAGTAGTTCCTCGATTCGTGCAAACCTTAGCTTCGATTCCCTCAAAATGGCTTGCCCAAACAATTTCTTCCCTCAACACCCCGACAACATGCCAGAAACTACGCAATGGACAACCGCGGGACCTCCGGGCTGCCCGTTCGTGGTCCCTCCGGGATGGACGTACGCCGCCCCGCCAAATCCATTCCCATTCCAAGGCTTCGAACAGGGCGGCGCGCCCCCGAACCCATATCCCTACCCGGCTTATGGGCAATACCAGCAAGGCTTCGCCCCTTCGTACGTCCCCTATCCCCCCCCCGGGTGAGCCACACTCCGAGTACGTCCCCGCGTACGTCCCTAGGCGTGCGCCGGAGCCCGAGTCCTCCACCAACGACTCGTCAACAAAAAGGCCTCCCCGAGATCCCATGCAGATCTCGCGGTCTCGATCACGACGATCGAGGCTGCAGGACCAAGAGTTGTCCGAAATAGCGGGGAGCGCAATGCACTGCCCGAGGTCTCGATCGCACAATTCGAGGCCGCCGCCTCAAAATCAGGAGGAGGCCAAGATCACCTCCCCATTCATAGACGCGATCCGGAACGCGCCCATGCCCAAGGGCTTTTTAAGGCCGCAAATGGGACTTTATGACGGCTCGGCGGACCCTGAGGAGCACGTAAAACACTTCGTGGTCCAGATGAACGTCAATGCCTACAATGACGCCATATTTTGCCGGGTTTTCCCAACCACCCTGGAGAAGGCCACGTTGACGTGGTTCTCAAGTAAGAAGGTCGGCTCCGTGACCTCGTTCGCCCAGCTGTGTGATTCCTTCGTCACGCACTTCAGTGGCTCCAGGAAGCGCAAGAAGAACATGCGGGATCTCCGCGGAATCGAGCAGGGGGAGAGCGAACCCTTAGGCGCCTTCTTCACAAGGTTCACGACCGCAGTGGCGGAGATCGCGCACGTCGACGAGTCGTCGGTGCGCGACACCCTCATGGGCAACCTGCGTCTCGGGGATTTCAAAAACTGTATTTTCTTGAAGAATCCGGAGACGTACGAAAGCCTATGCGCCCGGATCACGGCCCAAGTATACGCCGAGGATGCCGCCAACCAGAGCTCGCAACCACGAACTGACAAAGAGATCGTCGCCGAGGCCTTGGGAAAGGCAAAGGTGGTCGCGCCGGCTGCGCGCGATGCGTATGTGACGCAGGCACATAACCCCAACAACAACAGAAACAACAACAATAACCGGAACAACAACCGCGGAGGCGGTGGCGGAGGTTGGAGCTGCTTTGGCGGGAGACCGCGGGGTTACCGAGGCAAGGGAGGTCCCGCGTACGACCCAAATGAAAAGGGTCGCGCCAACCCCGCGTCAGGAGCCAATCTCGAGCCGCAAGGCCCAAGTCGGACCCAGGCTAACAACAACAACAACGTCGAGCAGCAGGCACCCGCGAAGCAGGCCCGGTTTGGACAAGCGACGACGCTCGATGGGTACATCCATACCATCTCGGGTGGACCATCACCGGCTGGGTCAAGCCAGGCAGAGCGGAAGAGATACGCGAGGGAAAGCCATCATGAGCCCTCGGTATTCAGCGTCGCACAAACCTCGCGCGCCCACGAAGGTTTGTCCTTCTCGTCCGAAGATGCCGAGGGGCTCCACATGCCACACTCCGACCCCTTGGTGGTCCACGCTCAGATGGGCTCGAAGATGGTTAAGCGAGTGCTGGTGGACACGGGATCCTCCGTGGACATCATGTATTATGGCGCGTTCGAGCAATTGGGCATCTCCGAGACCTCCTTGAAGCCCTCCGCTGGGAAACTCACCTCCTTCTCGGGAGACGAGGTCGACGTGGCAGGACTCATCGACCTCTGGATGACGCTAGGCACCGGATCCACCAAGAGGACTGGGATGGTGGAGTTCACAATGGTGCGCCTACCTTCGGTGTGGAACGCAATCATTGGGAGGGTCTCCTTGATGAAGTTCCAGGCGGTAGTTTCTATCTATCACCTGAAGATGAAGTTCCCCGTCGATGGCGGGGTCGGAGAGGTGAAGGGAAATCAGGAGGAAGGTCGCGTTTGTTACGCGGCCTCTGCAAAACAAAAGTGCCCGGTGTTCATGGTGGAATCCCCCGGCGAGGCCGACCTCGAAGTCCGGGATTTCACAGTCCCCACTCCAGAGCTAGAAAGAAGGGTGATATCCCCTTTCGAGAGCGAGTCCGAGAAGATCTACCTCGGGGAATGCCTCTCGGGGGCGTCGGCGACGTCGCTAGAAGCCTTGCTCGCTGGGTCCCGCGACGTGTTCGCTTGGACTGCGAAGGACCTCCGAGGTGTCCCGCGGACCGTGGCCCAACACTCTTTGAACGTCGATGTCACCACTCGCCCTGTGGTGCAGCAACGAAGAAAAATGAACGAGGAAAGGGCGAGCGTCGCAAATGACGAGGTGACAAAATTGCTGGCTGCGGGATTTATACGCGAGGTTCAATACCCCCGGTGGTTGTCCAACGTCGTGCTTGTCAAAAAAGCCAGCGGGAAGTGGAGAATGTGCGTCGATTTCAAGGACCTCAACAAAGTCTGTCCCAAAGACAGCTACCCCTTGCCCTTGATCGACGAGCTCGTTGACTCAACCGCAGGTCACGGGGTTTTAAGCTTCCTCGACGCGTACTCGGGGTACAATCAGGTTCTGATGAACCCGCGAGAAGAAGAGGAAACATCCTTCATCACCCAGCGAGGCACTTATTGCTACAAAGTCATGCCGTTTGGCTGAAGAACGCGGGGGCCACCTTTCAACGCCTCGTCGACCGCGTTTTCAAGAGCCATCTCGGACGAAACGTGTCGGCTTATGTCGACGACATTGTTGTCCGGAGCAAGACCCCTAAGGAGCATCTGGTCGACCTCGCTGAGGTCTTCGCAACTCTCAAGCACAACCGTCTCAGCCTGAACCCAGAGAAGTGCGTCTTCGGCGTGTCATCGGGAAAATTCTTAGGCTTTATGATTAGCGAACGGGGCATCGACGTAAACCCTGCCAAGGTCGAGTCGATCCTCTCTATGAGGTCACCACGGTCTCGCACCGAGGTGCAACGGCTCAACGGTGCCGTCAACTACCTTGGGAGGTTCTGCTCCCGCCTAGCGGAAAGGTCCCTGCCCTTTTTCGCGGCTCTCAAGCAGAATGACAAGTTCGTGTGGGATGAGAATGTGGAGCTCGCTTTCTCTAAGCTAAAGGCCTTTCTGACAAAGCTCCCCACACTGTCGCCCCCGCTGGCGGGTGAAGACTTGCAACTTTATGTGGCCGTCAGCCCCGAGACGGTCAGCGCGGTGCTCACCAGAAAGGCCACGCACCCAGTTTATTTCATGAGTCGTGTGCTTCAGCCCGCGGAGCAGCGATATTCCGCAGCAGAGAAGATGGCGTTGGCATTTGTGACCGTCGTGAGGCGTCTGTGCCCTTACTTCCATGCGCACCCCATCCAGGTCTTGTCTGACCTCCCACTTCGACAAATCCTCCGCCAGCCCGCCCTCTCCGGGCGAATGACGAAGTGGGCGGTCGAGCTCTCCGAGTTCGACATCAGCTACCTCCCAAGAACCGCCATGAAGGGGCAGGCCCTCGCTGACTTCATGGTGGAGGTCACCTTCCCTGAGACAGAAACAAGCTCGGAAGAGTGGAAGGTGTTCGTTGACGGCTCGCGATGTGACGCCGGTGGTGGGGCTAGCGTATTCCTCGCTGGGCCCTCGATCGAGACGAAGTACTCACTTAACTTCGCCGTTGACGCCACCAATAACGAGGCCGAATATGAAGCCATGATCGCTGGAATCGAGATGGTGCTCCTCAGTGGGGCCCGAAAAATCAGGGTCTACACCGACTCCGAGCTGGTGGCGCGCCAACTCAACGGTCAGTACGACACCAGAACGGGGTTCCTACCCGCGTACCGAGAAAAGGTCAAAGCCTTGGTATCGTGCCTGGAAACCTTCGCGGTGGAGTCCATCCCGCGAACCTCGAACACCAAAGCAGATGCGCTTGCAAGGTTAGGATCCGCCCTCCCCCTTGAAGTGGGAAACCGCGTAATGGTAGAACGAAAACTCTCGTGGAGTGTGAACAGCGAGGTTCTATCTGTCACCGCGGGGGATTGGAGGATCCCGATAACACGGTATGTAGAAAGCGGAGTCCTCCCAGAGGACCCCACACAGGCCAGGAAGCTGAAAATGCAGGCGGCGCGATATTGCGTCATAGGTGGCTGCCTTTATCGTCGAGGCTACGCCGAGCCCAATCTATTGTGCGTCCCGACCGAATCTACGGAGCACATCCTTTATGAGGCCCATGAAGGGGTCTGGCGCGGCCACCCAGGATGGCGAACCCTTTCGCATAAGATCGCCCACTTGGGGTACTTCTGGCCCACCCTCCGGCAAGACGCAAGGGACTATGTCCAACGATGTGATGGATGCCAGAAGCACGGTAACCTCTTGCACGCCCCGACCTCGCAGCGTCGCTCCATCCACGCACCGTGCCCCTTCGCGATGTGGGGGATGGACATCCTCGGCCCCTTCCCCAAGGCCCCCGGTCAGGTGCGGTATATCCTGGTCATCGTCGACTACTTCACAAAGTGGGTCGAGGCACAGGCAATGGCGAAGATCACGGGGACTAAGGTCTGCGACTTTCTGTGGAAGAACCTTGTCTGCCGCTTCGGCGTTCCCATGACCATCATGACTGACCATGGCCCCCAATTTGATTGTGAAGAGACTCGGACATTCTGCTCAGACCTGGGCATAGCCCTCAAGTTCTCCTTCGTGGCCCATCCTCAGTCCAACGGCCAGGTGGAGAACGTCAACGCCCGCATCTTGTCCGATCTAAAGAAGCGGTTGGGCATGGCACAAGGTCGTTGGGCAGAGCTTCTCCCACTCGTCCTATGGACGTGCCGCACCACCGCGCGCCGCGCGACCGGAGAAACTCCGTTCGCCCTAACCTACGGGCAGAGGCCCTAGTCCCGGTAGAAACCCTGGTCCCATCGGCAAGGGTGTTCGATTTCGATGAAAAGGAGAACGAGGCCAATCTCAGGGTCGAGTTGCTCTTCCGTGACGAGCTACGCGAAGTAGCAGACCTTCGCTCCAGGGAATACAAGCGCCGCGTGGCCGTCTACCACAAGAAGAAGGTGAGACCTCGTTTCCTGGCCACAGGCAATCTCGTCTTGAGAAGAACCGAAGGTGGCAAACTGGACCCCAACTAGGAGGGGCCATACATCCTCGGCGAGGAGGTCGCTCTCGGGGCCTTTAAACTCAAAGACAACGAGCGGCGTACCCTCAGTAAGACGTGGAACGTCGACCGGTTAAAGAAATATTTTGTGTAAACTCTCTGAGCCCCGTTACCTCTTTTGTGAATAAAGGGTTGTTGGACTTTCAAAACCTCTCTCAAAAATAAAAACTTCGGATTTTAAATCCACCTCTCGCTTCCCGCTTGGGGTTGGAGATTTTCGTTAAGTCCAAACCTCGCTTCCCGCGTGGTGTTGGAGAATCTCGTTAAGTCCAAACCTTGCTTCCCGCGTGGTGTTGGAGAATCTCGTTAAGTCCAAACCTCGCTTCCCGCGTGGTGTTGGAGAATCTCGTTAAGTCCATCCCTCGCTTCCCGCTTGGTGTTGGAGATTTTCGTTAAGTCCAAACCACGCTTCCCGCGTGGTGTTGGAGAATCTCGTTAAGTCCATCCCTCGCTTCCCGCTTGGGGTTGGAGATTTTCGTTAAGTCCAAACCCCGCTTCCCGCGTGGTGTTGGAGAATCTCGTTAAGTCCATCCCTCGCTTCCCGCTTGGGGTTGGAGATTTTCGTTAAGCCCAAACCTCGCTTCCCGCGTGGTGTTGGAGAATCTCGTTAAGTCCATCCCTCGCTTCCCGCTTGGGGTTAGAGAATCTCGTTAAGTCCATCCCTCGCTTCCCGCTTGGGGTTGGAGATTTTCGTTAAGCCCAAACCTCGCTTCCCGCGTGGTGTTGGAGAATCTCGTTAAGTCCATCCCTCGCTTCCCGCTTGGGGTTGGAGATTTTCGTTAAGTCCAAACCTCGCTTCCCGCTTGGTGT
This sequence comes from Fallopia convolvulus, assembly GCA_964016875.1. Lineage (NCBI taxonomy): Eukaryota > Viridiplantae > Streptophyta > Magnoliopsida > Caryophyllales > Polygonaceae > Fallopia > Fallopia convolvulus. The sequence continues at coordinate 3,624,246 of OZ024728.1, read as the reverse complement.
TGGAAAAACTCGAACAAAATATGCGAGGTCCGAGCAGGGCTCGTGGCCTCGGCATAGTCGTTGTGCGAAGTCCGAAAAAGGCTTGGACCTCGGCGAATTCTTGTAAAGATCCGAGCAAAGCTCGAAATCTCGATGCAGAATTAGAAACACCCGATGTGGTCCGAATACCACAATAGTTGTGACACTCGGACCATGGGGTTGGGTAGATATATGTGCGAGCATATACGAGAAAGCTAGAACAAACAAGCAATCATGAGGTAAGGAAAATAACATAAAAAGCTGGGGCACGTGTGCCCAGATGTTTAATTACAAGCCCCGCAGGGCCACCAGCAAAACAACAAAACAAAAAAAACAGAAGCAAACATCGACATCCTTTAAATCTTCGAGGCTTCGGCGGCAGGGTCGGAGGTCTTCGGAGGATCTTCAGGGGCTTGAGCAGTAGGTCCTTGGGGAGTCTCCAGGGCAGGGGCGGGGATGGCAGAAGGTTGGGAGCTTGGCGCTTCTTCCCGAGCGATGGCTGCCGAGGTGGGCGCCTCGCTGGCCACGGTGCCGTCCTCGTTAAGAAAGAATTCACATTCTCCCTCGGGCTCTTCTCCGTCGAGTTCCCCCATAGTCTCCTCGTAGTTGGGGATGAAGAACTTAATGCGGGGGTCAATGTGCCCGTACTTCGCGACCGCCTGTTTAACCCCATCCGGACGGACTGGTGGAACATCTTCCTCACGCTTTCCACCATCTCAGCCTAAAAGGCCTCGGACTTCACATACCTGGGCCCCTCGGCTTCCACCTCCTCGCTAAGCTCAACAACACGCCGTTGGAGCCTGGTAATCTCCTCCTCAGCTTTCTGGAGCTCCGCCTCCTTTTCTCTGAAGAATTGGTGCTCCGCAGATAGCTGCCCCTTGAGCTTTGCGACTTCGTCCCTGAAGTCCCCGTTCTCTTCCTTCAAACCCCTGTTCTCCTCCTTCGCCTTCCTCAAATCCTCCCTGACCCTCGAGGCGTCCTTGGCCTCATCTGCCGCTGCGACCTCCGCGGCGCGAACACGCCTTTCGGCCTCCGCGAGATCTTTTCCCCTCTTCTCGATCTCGATGTCGCGCTCTTTGAGCCTCACCTCCAGCCTATCCATTTTCCTATGGAGGAGGGTGACGCGACCACAGTTGTAGTTCGCGAAGAAGGTGTTCTGAAACAAACGAAGAATACGTTTAGACGAGCAATAACAATAAAGCCAACAAAAAGCGACCTCGTAAGAATAAGACGTACCATCGCCGAATAACGGAGGATTTCGTCGTTGATGGCAGCCTCCGAAAGGTTGTTGCTCCACGCAACCTCCTCCCTCCAGGCTGTCCTGTCCCATTCATCAAGCACGCCCCGGGAATGACCAGGGCAATGGAACTTTTCGGCAGGAGGCCCGGAGGCCGAGATGACTCGGCTCAGTGCCCCATGGCGCTCGATTTTCTCGCCCCCCGGGGTTTCCCCCTGCCCATCCCCTTTTCGTTTCTTCCTTTTCTCCCCCCGGGGAGACCCCTCTTCCTTCCTTTTGGACCCGACCTTATCCCCGGATCCTCGGGGGATTTGGGAGGACGTCCTCGCAGCGTCCCCCTTGGACGCCACCCCCCGCTCGTCTTCACCTCCGGCGCCTTCGACGTCGGGGCTGTCGTCTTACTTTGCGGGGCGGGAGGCCTCACTTGCGATGTCGGTTCATTAATAGCGACCCCCTTATGACCTCTGGGAACGGGGGCCGTAGAAGAAGAAGTCACAGGCCTTTTGCCCTGCGACTTCGAGGTAAGAGCGCCAAGTAGGTCTACTATCAAGACAGAAAAGGAGTATGAAAGTTAGATAAGAAAAGCAAAAAACAAGTTAGCAAGGTTTAAACCCTCGCAGCTCAATGACATTAATAAGACAAAATAGGTCGGCGAGGTTATAAACCTCGCTCCTCAACAACAAAAAGAAAAATCAGGAAAGAGATTGAATACCCTCTTTACCCTCGCTAGGAGGGAGGCTGAGACTCAGACCAGTTCACTCAAGCTGGTCCTGAGAAAGGTACACCTGGTGCGGTGCCTGACTCGCTGTGGCGTATCGGACCCTGACCGCCTTAAGCTCATCAACCGTCAGCGGGGTTACGCACCGAACGAATTTGCCCGGCGCCGCCGGAAAATTGAGATATCTCCCGGTGGGGTTGCGAACCAAGAACCAATTCGGCTTCCACGACCCGACGTTCGAAGGGGCCGTGGTGATCTTGATGTTCGGCGTGCTAAGATTGATGAGGCTTGGGGACCGAGTGTCTCTCCTCGCTAGGAATAAAGCCGACAGGAAATCGAGTCTCGGTCCGTCCCCAAGTTCGCGACTGCGAATCGTTTAGGCACACAGCAACCGCCAAGCATTCGGAAACAACTGCGCGGGGCAGATCTTCATGGCCCACAGATAATCAACAATGTGCGGGGCCAGGGGTAATCTGAAGCCCGCTTGAAGGCTGAAGAGGTGCACGACCACACACCTCTCGTAGGACGCCAAGGGTCGGCCCCCCTCTTCGGGAAGTGCCAGCTCAATCCCCTCGGGCCAGGCGAAGTCTTTGGCAATCTTCACGAGATCATCACGCTTGAGTTCGGTGGCCATTCCCTCGGACAGATACTCCTCAGGGGTTCCCGGGGTCATGAGAATCCGCTGTTCGAGGACAGACGGAACGCGAGACACGGCGTCAGTAATATACGCCGCAGGGAAGCTCGGAGACACATAGGGAGGCGGCGTCGAGGTCGTTCCCACGTCCGGCCGCACCTCAACCTCAGTAACAACCTCGTCTGGGGTGGAAGACGAAGCCATTTCAACGCCCGACGACGTTCGAAAATGGGAGAAGCACGAATTGATAGAAACCTCGGAGTCGCTTGAGGAAGGCTCGCTGAAAACCAGCGAAGGGGACCTCGGGTTCTGAGAGTAGCTGAGTTCTACGCTTCCCGCGGACTCCGAAACCTCCTCGTAAAAACCCTCTTGGACTCTAAAAGCGAAGCCGGGCGGAGGGCTCGCAGAGGCTCTCCTAGGCATGAAAAGAACGATGTCCAGGCCGCGGAAGGCTAGCACCTGGAAAAGAAAGAAGCGTTGAGACGTCGGGCACTATAACCAAGGAAAAATAATGCGAGGTCATAACCTCGGAAGAAAAACAATGCGAGATCATAGCCTCAGAAGAAAAAGAACGAGATCATAACCTCGTAAGAAAGAGAAATTCTGGATCATAAGAGGCGAGGAGCCACGTGGCGCCCTAGGGGCTACTCTGACAAGATAGGACGGCGAGGGAGAAGACGAAGCGCCAAAAAGGGAGAAGACGAAGCGCCAGAAAGAGGAAAGAGAAGGTGAAATGGAAGCCAGCGGTGGAAAACGGCGGTGGAGACTCTAACGTCCCATCAATCAGCCCCCAGGGCGTTTGGGTTTCCAAGAACTTCAAAATTCAAAACCGCCGAAAAAGAAAAAGAGACGGTCGTCGGTTGGAGGGCGAGAGGTTCAAGTGCATGGCGTTCGCCACCCTGACCCCACCATCCCGCCACCATGGCACCGGTGCAAAACACCAAGAGGCAACCACTGCCCGCTAGGGCGCAAGGCCGAACGAAAAGAAAAGAAAGAGAAAAGGGCAAAAGAAAAAAAACGGCGAGGAAAAGCATGCGGAAACTCACGCCGACCTCACCACCGTCGTTTCGCCACCGAGACGCCGGCGCGAAACACCAGGCGACCCACTATCACCCCCCCAAAACCACAAAACAAAAAGCAAGTAGGGAAAAATCGAAAGCGAACAAAAGACGGGAGAAGAAAAGTCGAAGACTTACTTGTTCGGAATCGGCAAGGAGGAAGCGGTGGTGCAACCGGAAGGTGGCTGAGGCTCGCCGGAAACCGTCTGGAGAAGCCGCTCGCAGGAAGCCGAAGAGACAGAAAGAGAGAAGGCGAGAATGTTGGAAGAAGAGGTAAATGGGGAGGTGTGTGAAGTGCGCACTTATAAAGAGCAGGCTTGGGCCTCCCCTGCCCAGGTAGGCTTATTGGGCCTGTCCCTCCTGAGCGGCCCATTAAGCAAAATACGAAGAGCAAGCCCAGAAAAGCCTTACCCTTGCCAACCAAAGAAAAGCTAAGTGTAGGACCTCGCAAAAAGAGGGCTTCGCAAGATGCGCCCCATGAACCTCGGAAACCCTTGAAGCCTCGCAAAATGCCTACCCACCTCTCAGAGCCTCGCACCCCGCGATCTTTGAGAGCTTATGCCCTGCGGCCCTCGGGGCGAGGTCCCCAGGCCATGGGGTTGTGATGATGCTCAAAATAGCAAAGCGAGAGGTGGGCCCGGAGTATGAGGGTCAAATGAGATCAAAGGGACCCCCGAGGATGATCCTGGGGCCCACAACCATACCCACCTTTTATTTTAACAAAGTTCCTACCCCACGAGGTCCCCCGAGACCTCGGAGCGAGGTCTCGACCTCGTAACCGACTCTACTAGCACCCGCCCACCATGACCACTCAGCGAACGCCGCTCCTCGGGCCAATCACCGACTGCCTCGCCTCTAGGCCAATCAGAGCCCTTGATCTCGGGCGTCCCACATCGGACAATAACCAAAACTCGACTCCCCAATCCTCTATAAATGGAGGAGAATCTCGTATGGAAAAGGGGTCAAAAACATCTTGAACTCAAGAATTATCTTGCTCGTTGAAGATCGACGTGATCGAAACATCGTCAAAAGGCCTCGCTATAGACAAGTGGAGTCCACAAAAAGACTTCAAGTCTCACAAAGTTCCTACTCACACCAAAGATCTTGCTACACCATCTCGCACGCCGCCTACACCTCGCTCTCATTCATATCAAAGACTTCGCTGCCCGATCTCGCAAGTCGTCAACACCGTCCCGCTAGATCAACCTCGCTCAAGAGATCAAGCAAGCAATACTTAGAATTGTCTAGTCAGTAGGAGATCTCGAACATTGTTAGGTCGAGATCTCGGATAATCGTAGGAGATTTAGGGTGTAAACTTCCAAGTGCTAGTAACCTCGTGTTACCGTAACCTCGTTGTAAAGAAAATCATAAATAAAGAAGCAAGGTTTCATATATTCAAATATAATAATCTCGTGCCTTGTCTTTTAGCGAACGCGTCATTTCGGGTTTCATCACTAATAGAAGCTGATTATTTGAAAAGAGAATTTGAAATGAAGGACTTAGGAACTACCAAGTATTGTCTCGGCCTGCAATTCGAGCATACAAAGGATGGAATGTTTATCCATCAATCAAACTACGCAGAAAAGTTTCTAAAGCGATTTAATATGGATAAGGCGCATCCATTAAGTACACCAATGGTAGTAAGATCGCTAAGTGTGGAAAAGGACCCCTTTCGTCCCCGATTAGAAAATGAAAGAGATATTAGGTCTTGAAGTACCATATCTCGATACAATAGGTACATTACCATACCTTGTTTCATTACATCAATAATGTCATTTTATGTGACAATGAGTTATTGTCTCCCTAAACATAAAATAAAGATTATTGGTCCAGAAGTACCAATCTTCTACAAAATTCAGTGATGGCATATATTTATTGCATAAAGATTGTGTGTTTAACTGAGGGGGAGCATTATTATACGACTGTACTCTTTTTCCCTTGGTTTTGGTTTTTATCCCACTAGGTTTTTCCAAACAAGGTTTTTAATGAGGCAATTCGTCATATAAGGTCTTTGATGAGACAATATCGGCCTGAAGTTTGAGATATGTGAAAGAATGGAGTTTTTATCCATCCATCAAATCAAGTTGAAAGGAGCCAACGGTGATATATGAAGAGAATTCGGCATGGACTGATCAACCAAAGTACATATCACCAAGTGTTCTCAAACTACAAGATTTAACTCAAAGGCGGGATGGATGTTCAATTCAATTAAGCAAGGAGGATATATTTCAAGTTGAGAGGAAGAATCATAACTGCACTCTTTTTCCCTTAGTCTTGGTTTTGTCCCATTGGGTTTTCCAGACAAGGTTTTTAACGAGGAAGTTAATGATGTACATCTAAGGGGAAGTGTTATAATAATATATTATTTAGATGTACATATGGAAACCCTAGATTTAATCTTGTACTCTCTCTATATAAAGGCCTCTATGGGTGACCTAATAAGATGGATTCTCACTCCTCCTCTCTCAATTTTGATTTTCTTTACCTTCTTCTCTCGCCTCTTCTGAGAACGATTTTTGGACTAGTGCTTCAAAAGGATTTTTTTGATGACAATTTGATGGCAATGATGACCGGTCAACACTAGTCAACGATCGATCAACAACTGGATCATCTCGGTCAACTAATGGAGAGAGAATGTGGGAGGTGGGGTTGAGAGATTTATGTTATTTAACTAATTTCTTTGGATTGTATTACAAATTCCTAATTAGGTATTTATTTTTTTGCTATTTACTTATTTTTTTTTATTTTTTTGATTAGGTAAGATTTTAGGATAGCTCAAGTACTACTTGAACTAGCCTAGAGCATCCGTTAAGAAAGAAGGGGTAAACCACCGCCCTGGCTGCTTGAATCTGAGACCTCTTGCACATGGGCAAGAGGCTCAACCATTGGGCATTGAGCCATGTGTGTTTACTTAATTCATCCAAAAAGAGGTAAATTTAATAATAAAAAAGTAAAAAATAAGGTAAATTTCGTAATAAATTAGTTAAATCTATAACTATATATTAAAGCTGTCCCTTTTCGAGCCACCAGAACGATTCTAGTCCTACCTCATATTTATAAAATTAATTTTTATTTCTAATATTTTAACTTTACCCTATTATATTCTTCTTTAACTATTTAAATCTATCTTTAACATCAAACAAATATCTATTTAGTATAACAATATCTTTTGAAAACTTCCTTATACAAATATTTAAAATTAAAGATAACAAATTTAAAATATTTTTAAATAAATATAAATATCTTTTACTTTTTAGCATGATGTCTTTTCACGAAATTATTTATAGATATATTTTTTCTTTTATAATAAAAAAATTAATGATAAATACTTATAATGTTTAAAAATAAAAAAATAGGTAATATCTATACTATATATTAAAGTTTTATCTTTTCGAGTCACCAGAATGATTCTAGCCCCACCTTATATTTAAAAAATTAATTTTTCTTTCTATTATTATAACTTCTTTCTATTAAATTCTTTATAACTATTTAAATTTATCTCTAACATCAAAAAAATATCTATTTAGTATAATAATATTTTTTGAAAGCTTCCTCATACAAGTATTTAAAATTAAAGATAAAATATTTAAATATTTAAAAATAAATATAAATATTTTATCATATATCTTTTGACGAATTTATTTATAGAAATATAGTGATTTTATTTTATAGAAAATTATTGAATAAATAGTTAAATTTTTTAAAATTAATAAAAATGGATAATAAAATATTTAATAGATATTGAAATATTTGATAAACTCTAATTTTACGTACATGAAAAGTAATAAAATAGGAAGAATATAAAATAAATTACGTATATTAAAGTTTATATTATATTTTTATTTATTTATTAATATTCTATTTATAATGTTTATAAAATATCGAATCGTAGTCGTACATGGTACGACGGGTAAAACTAATTAAGATAATTTAACCTACTTAGAAAATTTTGATGACAATTAGGCAATTAGCCCACCCTAATTTTAATTTCTTGGTTCGTCCCTGTTTCGGTTCTACTACATATATGACTGTATCTACAAAGTCCTATAATATTAGAGGCCGAACAAGTGGAAGATAGGCAATTTATTTATCAAAATTGTGGCACTGGCTAAAGGAATCATGAACAATAGGAATCATGAACAATAAACATCCTCAACCACAACTTCTATAAATGTGAATCATGTCACGTTTTAAATACTCATATGTTTTATTGCATCATGGATTCATGGGGCCAAAGCAGTAAAGTTTAATGTATGTATGGTCCTTATTCTTTTTAAATTGGTCGAGGGAATAAAAACATATAAACAATGAAATGAGTCAAATGACATGGTTCTTTTTATACATTTTCTTATAATGAAAGCCACATAAACTGAATTTAATTTGTATTTTGTTATGTTTTTTTTTATGGGAAAAGCAATGTATTAACTTAGTAACGAGTCTTCATCCAGTACAGAATAGAAGTCAACAGGGAAATAGAAATCTGATTTCCGATAGGAGCAGTTGACAATTGAATCCAAAATTTTCCATTATTTGCTTTCTACAAAATATGAGTACACTTCGATAGGGGTTGATCCTTCCAAAGGTACGAGATAAACAACCATTATGGGTTTCTTTCAGTTCCATACTCTCAAAAAAAAAAAATTTCTGTGAAATTGAGTATCCGTACTTTGGTTACTTTCTACTCTATAGGACTAGAGGGAAAGGGAGCTTCCTTCTTTCATTGTTTTTAAGCGGGGTTGAAGATGATGTTACGCAGCGTTAAGAACCAGCCTTGAGGTGAATGAATTCGAAGGAAGAAGTCAGAAAATGAGACGACTCTTTTTTGAACTATATCATAAACAGATCTTCTTCTCCACACCTATAACGAGTTTTTCTCCTTTCCTCTCGTATATAGTCGTGACGTCCTTAATGCAAGGTTTTGAAAAAGACTTTTCATGTCATTTCCATTTAGGTCCGATTCGGATCCCTCCGTTGTTTCCTTTTCCTCCCGCACCTTTTCCTCGAAATGAGAAAGAAGATGGTACACTGGAATTGTATTATTTAAGTCTTTATTGCTTGCCAAAGATCCTACTTCTACAAGAAACAAAGAAAGGTTGAATTGGTATCCATTTGCATAACCAGTTCGCTGCTTTATTAGCATCTCTACGACAGTGGCTCCAACGATAAGCATCGAGCCGAGCTGCAACTTCCAAAGCTAGGACAATTACGTCTCCAAAAGAATTTGAAGGAACAGAAACCCCTGTTGCTGTTTGAATCACTTTGACACAATCCAACTCAAGCATGACTCGTTTGAAGCCCAAAGACAATGCCATATTCAAATCCCATCGGGCCGCCTCCGCCTCTGCAACAGCCACAGTAGTGCCATGCTGAATACGCTTTGCCCCTGCAAACACCACCGAGCCATCATCCGCTCTGCCAATAATCCCAATACCACAGACACTGTCCTTGACTGAAGCATTGACATTGATTTTGATCCAGCCGGAATCCGGTCTTTGCCAGGTCCGAATTTATGAAACTTGAAGGCATTGCTCTTTCTTGATCAAAACATGCGCATTTATGAATTCTTCACGCATCTCCACACATTCTTCAATCAAGACAGCAGCATCAAAAGTAATTCCTTCAAACAACCTTTTATTTCTCGCTCTCCACAAATTCCAACATAACCACGCCCACATTTGAGAATCAGCCATGGATTCTTCAAAGATAACAGCAATCCACGACAAAAAATCAGAAGTGTTCACTTGAACCTGTAGTGACGGAAACTTCTCCCAAACCTGTCTCGATAGTCGACAGTTTGACAAAACATGCATAATTGATTCATACTGACCGCATCACTCACACCATGGATCAGAGACCACCCTTTTCAACAGTAAATTCCCTTTGCAAGGCACCAGATTTTTACATGCCCTCCAAAGAAAAAAATTTAACTTTCGGTGGCACCTTTAAACTCCAAATCTTCTTCCAAATTCTTGTACTATGTCCATACTCAGCAGGTTCGCCTATGTTAGATTGAGCCAGCTGAAAGTTTTCAAGTAATTTGTAGGCTGATCTAACCGTGAACTCCCCATCTTCCTCATAATACCAAACCAACTTGTCTTCATATCCACGATCAACGAAATGGATCTCAAAAATCCTCTCAGCATTGCAAGGAAGAAAGATAGAGTTAACCACATCTTCTTTCCAACATTGTCATGTTTGTACTTTGTATTTTGTTATACGATTATTCAAAAGGGATTGTTATCCGAGTATGATTTACAACAAAAAAAATTACACTCACTAGTTGCTATTCACCTATCCTTACATGTACTTAGAATTGTCAGAACTTGACCTAACCCAACTCGATTCGACCTGAAATTTTAGGGTTGAAATCCGAAATTTATTGAGTTGACCCAATCTATTCTATTTGTAGAACATATAAATTTATTTTGCAAATATAATATATTTTATTGTTAAAATAGATTAAAATACCATTTGATTATTAAAATATATTAAAATAATATTTTATTATTAAATATTATTAGTTATTTAATATATTATTTTAATTATCATAAAAAATTCGATATTCTTGACCTTTTGGGTCAACCCGACCCACCCGAAATCCGCAACGACCAAATCCGATTGACCTGTGACTTGTAACGACCTAGACTCGAAATGACCCGACACAATTCACATGTCTACATGTACCCACATCGCAACAAATTCCTAGCTGGTTCAACTCTTAAGTTTGACAAAAATAATATACGAGTTGGAAAATATAATACATGATAAAGTAACCTATACCCAAATTAAACACATATTATTTATGGGAACTAAAATCATATAAGAAAATTGATGAATCTTTTTTTTTTTTGTTGAAGGGCACTGCGCATGAGAGTCGAACCGAAGATCTCTAGTTACTACTATCCTTGGAGGCTTAATCGCTTGACTAGATGCCCGAAGGTCAAATTGATGAATCCTTTTAGAAAAACTAACTAATTCTAAATAATTACTCCCTCAGATAGACTTGTCATTCTAACTTGATTTTCTCGTACAATAAAATTTGTCATTTGAGATATTTTAACTCATTTTTTCCCCAATCAAACGATTTCTAAAATTTTAAGATAAACTCTAAAACGACAAGTTTATTTGAACGGAGGGAGTACAAATTAATAACATATTATTATTTTAAGGAGTTTAACCTATGTCTTTAGGACAAAAGTTAGAAAAATCAATAAAATAATATGTTTTGAAAAGACTTTACAAATACTATATAACTTCACATTTAATATTAGGCAAACACTTGTTCTATTAAGATTGTTCTATCTTTTCGAGAGCACTACATGTAGCCTACATCTATGATTAACAAATCGGATTGACCCAAACCAGAAATTTTCGGTCATTCAAATCAGTCATTTTCACGTGTGCAACTGAAATTACCAGTTGCAACCAATTTTTTTTGGACCGATTCAAGTCACGCTCATCTTTGGACATGTACATTCCCAATACAATGACTACTGATTGGACCATATTAAATTACAATCCAACACCAACACAAACATTGAAAAACTGTTTTTTGTTTCAACAGACAAAAGTAGACTTCAAGCAACAAACATCTCAAATATATGACAATAACATTGAGCGTCAATTTGACACGCAATCAAAGTTTATCCATTTTATGCTATTGGCATAGCCACACACATCTATTAGAATCTTTAAATCTTACTAGTACTCAAATTTGGAACCATCACTTGTGGTGATATTTTTTCTGATCACTTGATTTGGGACTGAAATAAGCCAAATCACTTGTGACCAGGAAATGTTCACTGTATTAGAAAGTTAAGAAGATTTGAGTTCCTTTATTACAGGTAATATTTTCAAGTTTCTGTCTAGATCTTACACGTATTACCCAAACTTGAAAGCTTCATAGGATAGTCCTGATGTTTGTTTGACGAATTAGTCTAACATTGGCATGACCTTGGTAGCTTGCTTCACCTCCTTTATCATGGCCAGAACTTGTTTACAACGGTTGACTTTTGGCTAATCCTGCAGTGTTGTAAAATTCCAGTTAGCAAAGGGAAAATGAATCACCAATCATTCAGAAAGAAAGATTGTATGAATTTGGTTTTATTATATGAGTAAAGTGAACTTAATCCGTATATCAGAAGCAAGATTTTTTCTGATGCCAATTTTAAAGAATTTGTGGCAGACATGAATGACAGAGAATGATCTCCTGAATGCTGATGATGAAATGATCAAACCATATATTATCACAAAAATCGCTAACACACACACACAAAAGGGGGCAAAATCTACTGTAAAACCTTCAGTTGAAGGCTAAAACTGCACGCTACTGAATTTTATAAGATGGGGCAAACTTCTGATTTTGGACTGAAGAGGATTCTACCTTGAGTTAAAACAGAAAACTAGACAGGACTAAGGCTTATGCATACAAGGGAAGTACTTTCTTAGCACAAATAAAGCGAAAAGGGTACAAATGAGCATTCAGATGAATCAAGGTTAGCGCAGTTCAAGATTTGATTTGGATAATAGAATTGATCAAGATATATACCATAAAACCACTAAGATAAACACTATCAACAAAGGTGACATAGGTGGTCTTTTAGTTTAAGCAGAAGCTTTCCATTGCTGAGAACACACGTGTTGGGCTCAAAATAGTGTGCAATTTTAGAGCATTTTCTTAATCAAATAATACCATGTGTAAGGTTTAGGATTAGTTACCTTTCGGAAGAGGAAGAAAAGGTCTTCAGTACGAAGCATTTCCTTATTTGAGGCAACATCTTGCGCCTTATGCACCTACATAAAAATGCATTAGAGTTTTCTCTTTACACAGTTCTGTTGAGCAGCTATTAACTTATTGTATATCTTTTGTGATTTCGTAGAATAGTACAAGGTTAAACTTACCAAGTCTGTCACATACTCCACAACAATGTCCTCCACAAGTGCCACAGTCTCTGGAAGAGGCTGCACAAACAAGAAAGACTTCATCAATTACTGGATCTCAGTATGAATCAATTACTGGATACATTAACATGATACAACAAGATTCAAACAAACTTATATTGAGATCATCTCCATAACCATACATAATGCGCTGTACTGTTGCAACAAAAAATAAATGAGCATAATGTTAGTGCACAGATTTGTATATTGTAAAAGAAAGAAGATAAAAGATGCTCACGATCACGATCTTTAGGTCTTTGAAGCATTCCTCTCTTACGCTTATTAGAGGATTCAGCTTTTGGCTCGGACATCTTTCACACTAAATCAGTGATCTTTCTCTGACAGAACAGAAGAAGAATCAATGAAACGACAAACGCAAATCATGAGTAATGCATCGGATTTCTTTCTTTCTTCCATACAAATCACACATTCCTTCGATCATTCAACTATATAGAACACTGAATATGTAGTGTAATTTGAGCACAGATAATATAGCAAGTATCATAGGATTCATAGCTGAAATTAAAACACAACAATCTAGGTTTTCCTCAATCAATTTCAGTTCAAAACCGACGAACTTTTCGATTTTCACAAATTACGCAGAGATTGAACAATCTATGTTAGTTAGGTCAATTAGATATTTTCAACATTATGAGCCCGAACTCAAGCACTCATTATGAGTTGAAGTTTGCTCTAAGATGCATGGAACATACCAGAATCTAACGGACGAGGCAAGGCCGCAAGGAGCTTGATCGAAGGCTAGAACCGCCACCGATAGAGACGTAGGAGGGGCAACGAAATACGAACTCATGTAAATATATAGGAGAATTATTCTAGAATAAATGTAAAATGAAACGACGACGTACGATGCATAATACGGGCTCATTGAAGCACAAGGCCCAATGGGCGTATTCTTTTCTTTTTTTTGGTCTAGCGGGCCTGTCTTTTAAAGAGGCCCAACTTCATTCAACTGATAAACAGCCCTAGGAAGGAGGAACCGGAACCAGAACCAGAACCAGAGAGAAAATCAGGACGCAACGACGGGCTCGGGAGAAAGAAGAGTTCGAATTCTTCACTGCCGGCATATCTTCTCTGCCTCGTCAAATTCTACAATTTCGTCTCCAAAATTGATCGGTTTGAACTTGCCGTTCTCGATTGAATTTTGTTTCATAAATGTCTTTATGTCAACCGTGGTTCTTATTTCTCAATTGAGAATGATCCAAATTTTCACTTGTTTTTTTTGCCGCTGGCGCCTGGCTGAGAATTCCCGGCCGCCGTAGAGACGTAGAGGATTCTGAATTCAAATCTTCGTTTTCGATTGCAGATGAGCGATGGTTGTTCAATTGAAAGAATGAGAGCGAAATGTAGGGTTTGGTGGCCAAATCACCTCACATTCTCTAAACCACCAGCGTCTGGTCTTCTTCTATTTGGGTGGTTTGTCTCTTGTACTTCTTCCAGCTCAGTTGATGCCGTTGTGGCTTTTGCTCTTGAAGAGTTCTCTCTCACACGTTACCGATCGTCTACAATCGAGGTATTTGATAAATATCCTGATCTTGTTTCGCTGTAACTTTGTTGTGAGATAGATGTTTACAAACGTCACTTGACAACCGATTTGTGATTTTGATTGCTCTTTCATTGATTTAGAATGGGAAACTTACAACTGAAATGTGCATCTGTTCTTATTTACGTGCTATTGTTATCTGAATTCGGAATTATTGTTCGTATGTAGCCTTATACTCAGTTTAGGTTCATACATCATACTTTTTTCCTGTAATTGAAATTCACTTCCTACATTCTTTGGATCAAGGTTTGGAGCATTGACATGAGATTACCTTTGTCTAAATAAAATTGTTTATCAGGAGGTCATCTTACGTGTGAGAGAAAGAATGCCTGTATTGTTGCGGGATAAATCTAGCTTTTCTGTTTTGGGAAAGTATGTTCAAGATGCTAACAGTGTACGGGAATGTGATGGAAAAAAGATCTTTCCTCGTGGCGGTGGTCATCACCAAAATCTGTGTAGTCATGCAGAAGAAGCTACAGACTGGAATTTCCGCTGTCTAAATGCCGATGACTTGCAAGATCATCACACAGAAATGTTCTGTGAAAATTTTAGATGTATTCAACTTGTGCATGATCCTTATCAGTATTCTTGTAGAGGAATCGGTTCAGTTCCTAAATTACATCACTTCTACTGGGATGGGAAGATGGTCCAGCATTGCGATCTCCACGTATGTAAGTCTTGTTATCTTCTAATGCTTGTATTCATTTTAATTTTCATTTGAGTATATGCTTACTTTATTATATTTTTTTTCCAAAAATTCAGGTTATTTTGTATGAAACTCCCACATTTGGAAGTCACCATTTTTCTTCAAGTTTATCTAGCTCTAAGTGGACAAAGGATCCTTCCATAAAGCCCCAGTGGGTTAATCAGCTTTCTCAAAGACACCAAAACCTTGACTTGGTAAATGGGTAACATTACACTTTTAACTTCTCCATTATCTATGGTTGTAATTAATTTTTTTATGTGTGAATGTAGGATACTGTCATTGTTTCAATCAACAGTGCTGAAGGAGCAGACAGGTTATTTGACAAACATCTACAAGGATCATGTAGCCAATATTCTGATATCTACAAGTATATTTCTTTGGAATTCTGTGTTTTTTTTTTCTTGTATCCTTGTCTTCCCTTCTTAATGGCCTAATGGTAATTTTCAGGTTTTTAAAGTATGGCCGTCATCTATTAGCTGCAGCGATTGCCACCTTTTCTACTATGCTTTACGTGCTCCTTCAATTCTTCCACAGCTTCATGAGATTAGGATCAAATTTTTGGTTTTTTGTTGCATTGGTAAGGATGTTCAGTAACACCAGGAGAAATATAGAACTGCGGTGCTCCCAGCTACTCTACTGGCCTATCTTCCTTAAACAAGCTGGTTTCAGGTGAAGACAATCCCTTATAGAACTTGAAGCTGCTTATGTTAAGTTTTAATGATTTTGAAGGTTTTGATTTGATAATATGTAATGCAATCTTTGCTCCTAATGAACATTTTTAGTGAACTTGCTGGTATTGATAATTGGTAGTGCATTTGTGCTTGTATAATCTACTTTTTTCTAATCTTTATTTTTCATTTCAAAATGGAAATTTTTGAACTGATGTGACACTGGCTTAAGAATTAAGACTAGGCTTTCACAAGATGCAAGCATGTTTATTATCTACACCATAGTTATTCAACTTATTCTAGACAATTTTCTATATTTTTCCTTACCACAAGGCTAAGTGAACGGAATTAACTATTTTTTCTTAAAGAATTGAAATGATTATATTGATCGTTCTGATTGATATATCTTATTTCTTGTTTACACTACTGGTATATCTATATTTATATAGTGCTTTTGCTTAATCCATAATCCATTTTCTCATCAATTTTCATTTTTTTTCCCAATCTTAAGGTCTTCATCATCTGTTGAATATGCGGAAAAAGCTGCTCTACGAGAACATTCGATTTGGTCATCTGTAGTAGTTGATGTCATGCTGGGGAATTTAGTTGGGTTCATATTGTTCTTGCATCCAGAATTGATCTTGAAGTGGGTTTTGATATTGGCCAGCCATATTACGAATGACATCTTGCGAACTGGTTGTGCCTGGCTGATGGGAGTCCCTGCGGGTTTCAAGTTAAACACTGAGCTCGCTGAAGTCCTTGGCATGGCTTCTCTCAATGCTATTCAAATCTGGTCTACTCTCTGGTCTTTTGCAACCTGCCTATGTTTCTATGCCATCAAGGTTTTTGCATTGTCTGGAATTTTTCTTGGTATGACCATTCCTGCAGCTATGCTTATGGACATGATGACTATAGCTGCAAAGCATGTATCAAGTCTTCATTGGTTGATGTCGCTCATGTATTCACATCAGATTCAGGCTTTAACTGCTTTATGGAGGCTTTTCAGGTAAGCTTGTTCTGTCCGTACTGTTCTGTTGAATGTTGCTTCTTGAGTTGAAGGTTATTGGATCAAGCAAGCTATCACTCTGAGCATTTGTTCTCATTGAATTATAGATTCTTCTGGAGAGGTTAATTGAACTTTAGTGCTTTTTTGGATGCATAACATCGATGTATTATAAAGTCAAAACCTTTAAGCATTGTTTGGTAAGCCTGGAATATAATGCTTTACAATTAGTTGATATGATGTAAATAATGTCATAAAACTTAATGTATATTAAATCAAATACTTCATTCTCAATTCCAATGGTCAGTAATGCATACTTTATTTATACTGCTTGACATCCATACCAACCCTAGTACCCTGATAGGTTGCTTAGATTTTATAATCTTCTTACAAAACTGCCCTCTAATTTGACAGGGGTCGGAAGTGGAATCCTCTTCGCCAAAGATTGGACAGTTATAACTACACAGTGGAACAGCATATAGTCGGAGCCCTCCTTTTTACCCCTCTCCTATTACTTGTGCCGACAACATCTGTCTTCTATATGTTCTTCACGATCATGAATACAACCACTGTCTTACTGTGCATCTTAATTGAAGTCACTATATCTGTAATCCATGCTACACCTTACAACAAAATCTTCCTTTGGCTGTTGAAACGAAAACGATTCCCTTCTGGAGTCTGGTTCGAAATGATATGTTGTAGGAGCACCTCCAATGATACCTCTTCCATCTCGTTATTCAATAAAGTTGATCCAGCTAGTGAGCATAGCACTCAAGAGACGAGTGTTGATGGAACTCAAACTACTCTCCTGCTTTCAAAGCTTCAGAGCAACACACAAACTTTCAGTAAGGATCTATGGCGTTTTCATGTTGCCTTCATGTCAAATTTATGATTAGGCTTATCAGTTATGTACTCGTCCAAATCTGTATCTTTTCTCATTTCCTGCTTTCTTCTTGCGTCTCTCCCAGTAAGTATTTTTGCCATATTATCTACCCTTTGGAAAGAGTGGGGTGAGAAATATTAGAACTCTTACATATCATCATGACTGATTTTCTGTCTGATGAGATAAACAATGGGCGTGCACCCAATCATTCTGTCGTCTCTTTTGGGGGTTCAATGTTTCTGGTGTTTAATCATTAGAATACCACTTTTAGTTCATTTATAATCTATTATTTTGTACGACCTAGAACCAGATATGTTGAAAGGCTCTTACATTTTCCTCAGTAAGCTCCATATGTGTAATTTCTTTCATATTAATGCAAAACATGTATATTTTCAGGACAGTTAATTCAGCCCCACTACAGAAAGATCTTCCCTGGAGTCCACCCAACGGCTAATCATTCATCTGTATATGGAATTCTGACTGGCAAAAGGTTGATAACTTGCATCTTTTTTTCACCTTTACTCCAATATCTATCTCCTCAATCTTTCTTGTGCTCACTTTAGTGGCTCTGTTTTTTCAAGGCTTCCAACTTTGCTGGGCGTTGCACTTCCTTCACCGATGCCTTGGATGTTCGTTTCCTTCAAAGATTACTGGTTCATATGCTATGACTCGGTTTGCTCCTACTTGGAATGAAGGTGCATGGTGATTTAAAATTTCTGTCTACGCGTTCTGAATCCTAGTCTCTCCTTGTTTTTATCAGTGTGCTCGACTCACATTCTTAGCGCTGCTTCAGCCTTCAGCTTGGTCTTTTGACTATATTGTTTACCCTTCATTTTTATTCACTGACCTATTCTTTCCAGATTAGATGTGTGATTATAGTTGAAATTTTGCTTTGTTTTAGTTGAAATTTTGCTTTGTTTTGGTTTAGCTTGAGAAGGTGCACATGTGTAACTCTGTCATGGACAATGTTTGAATTTGTTGAATTGAAATGAAATTCAGGCATCTACATCCATTTTCTTGTTCCAAGTTTCTACATTTGAATGATGAGGTCTGTTTTTATGCCTGTTGAAGTGTCAATTGGCACATAATGCAGCTGATTAGGGTCAAGTATAAATTAAATGCAGATTTTCATATGATCTTATGTTCAACAGAAATGCTTGTGATCATTATTTTTGCTTAAAGCTTGAAATATATTCAACACAAGCTTCTGAAGTATCTTTGTTTCTCAGAAAATCTGATACAACTCACCAACTTCTCGGGTGTGTTAGGTCATTCGGTTGACCGTGGTCAAATTTCGGTGGATTGATAGTTTGATACTAGACGGGAAGAGATGTTGGGTTTTTAACATAAAAAAATTATAATTTAATTTCCAACCTAAAAGTTTAAACTAATAG
This sequence comes from Fallopia convolvulus, assembly GCA_964016875.1. Classification (NCBI taxonomy): domain Eukaryota; kingdom Viridiplantae; phylum Streptophyta; class Magnoliopsida; order Caryophyllales; family Polygonaceae; genus Fallopia; species Fallopia convolvulus. The sequence continues at coordinate 3,605,426 of OZ024728.1, read as the reverse complement.
GTAGGTTTTGTTTTGGGAAAACCGAGTGATAGCATATGATAGATTGCTTGCAAAATGCAAATAGTGTTTACTACTCTCTCCGTTCTATTCTACTTGTCATTTTAGCCTTGATTTTGTGTTCAATAAAGCATGTCATTTTAGGTATTTTATTCCTAATTTTCCAAATATACCCCTTCATTTATTACCTAAATCTCTCTCTCAATTTAATTATATTTCACTTTTCTATGAACAATTATTAGAGCCCGGTTCAAGTGAAAATAGATGTTACAGTAAAAACTGCAAATGAATTTGGTTCGTTAGATTGAGGAGATTAAGGGTGGAGATTAAAAAGGGAAGACAGTACAAAAAACAAGCGCGCGTCTATGTTCTTTTTTTTCAGTGGCATTTTTGTGAATAATACCAAAAAAACAGACCAAAAGAGTCATTCAATGACCTGAACAAAAAAACTCAAATACGAGTCTTGTCTTCTTCATTCGATCCATACTCCATTGAAGGAGAATCAAAGTAGCTCTTCATTCTCAAACACACCCAGTAAAATCGTCGAACATACTCGTCGAATAATCCATGACAAACGATGAAGATAAATAATCAACCGAATTGAATGAAGGTAATAAATACGATTTCCCTCAAATTTTTAGGGTTCATTGATTCAGGGATGTCTAATGTCTTATTCTTTGTCTTGATATGGGCCAAGTTCTCAATTGTTGTATCATGTTTTTGTTCATAAGAGGATGAAATTTTTTCTAACAATAAAAGTTGAATTTTGGATATTGGATATGAGAATCATGATTCGTTATGTGTCGTGAGTCGTGACTATGTTATTTTTCGTTAGAGTTCATGTATTTTATCTATATGTTCATATGCGGTGACTATGAGGTTCACGTTTTGTTGTGTGAACCACTGAGAGGTTGTTTGATTGTTGTTTTTGAAATTTTGGTTGATTTTTCCTTCTAATTTTTAGGACATAATTTCTGAAGTTCGAACTTTGGTTTCTAGATTCAATTTGAGATTCATACGATGGTTTATATACTTTGTGGACGGTTGGGTTCAAGTATTACATTAGACTGTTCATATATATTCATAGAAGGTTCGTATAAAGCCATTTGAAAATGTTCATGTTCCTACGTCTGTTGCCCCTCTTTTACTTATGTTATTGGTGCTTTTCTCTACTAATTGCTACTATATTTTTGTTGGTCACTACTTGCTTTTTTTTGTGTAATGCTTGCTAGTTTCTTCACATTGATAATGAAATTACTTAGCTCAATAGAAAAGACAAGGATTCATGTGTTATATGTACAAATAAATGATTTTGTCATAGCCTACTAGCTCAAATGGTAGAGCAATGTGTTTGTACACATCGATGTGGGTTCGAATCCCTCATAGGCTACTACATATTATGCGTATGATGTAACATCCCCGACCAAAGTGCATACGTCATTCTGCATTCATATAAGATTAAGAGCATATGCATAGCATATTGGCGTGATATATAGTGAATTTTTAAAAGTAATATTTATTTTCGAATTAAGTTTATTATATTTAAAAAAAAAATTTAAGAAAAAATTAATTATTAATTATTAATTATTTTAGGGTAAAATTTATAGTAAAGAAGTTTTGAGGGTGAAAAGCGTAATTTCCTATAAAACTTATGCCGACTACGTTGGAATTCATATAAATGTGAGATGATGAGCCTTCATCATTAAGAATTTACAGAAGCTAAAAAAAAAGGAGACGAGAGAGAAATTGAGAGAAGAGAAGAAGATGTTAGATTTAGTTGTTTTTGTTGGATCTGGTCCAAGATCTCTTCTATTGAGTTTTAATCTCGCAGTACAAGTTTGATTTGGTAAGTTTTAACTAGTTAATGGTTTATCTGGATTTTCCTAATTTTTCCAGATCTAGATCTACAGTTGATTTGGATTCAGAAATCAGCCGATTTATAGCTATCAAGGGTGTTTACGATATTGGATTTATATTCGGTAAAAGAATTCAGAGTATTTTTAGGGTTTCGTTTTGTAAGGATATTAGGGAGCCCTTTGATCATGTTTTTCAGAAAGGTTTGAACTAGAAAAATGTTCTTTCATATATATAGTTTATCGATGTCAAGTTTTAAAGGATTTGGAATTATGCATAAGAAGTTATAATGCATTCTGGCATTTTATTGCATTTGGGGTTAGAGTTTATAAGAGTAATTAGCCTAATTTGCATTGGGTTACATATAGGAGCACAAGTAATAGACCGTGGTCAGAGTCAAGGGGGAGAAATATAGTATCTGCCTTAAAAAGGTGAGTATAGACCGGAGATTCAACCCTATGTGTTATATGTTCTATATAAGCTATATGGATATATGTGCTATATGAGCTATATGAATATATGTGGTATATGGATAATATGGATATATGTGTTTTATATGATAGCTCTGAAATTTCCAGAGTTGTTTGCACAGAAAGTATGATAGAAGATAGCATATGATATATGGTTACATGATGCATTTGATTGCATAGCATATTGCAATGAGATTAAAAGGACCTGTGACTGTCTTGCCCTGAATTTGTATACAGGACCTACGGGTCATACAGGATCTTTGGATCATACAGGACCTACGGGTCAAAATTCTTACAGGGACCATAAGAGTCCATATACAATAAACCCGGAGCAGATTCAGGCTTGAACAGTTCACAGAATAAAGAATCGGAAACATCAGCCTTTGCATTTGCATATATGATTTATATAATATGTATGAATATGTATAGTGACCAATTGTTTGGCTTTGTGTGAAATAATTGATGATGATTTATATTCACTGAGTATGCGACTCACGTAAATCGCAAAAAAAAAACAATTTTTCAAGCTCAGCTAGATTTTTCTGGCGTGTGTCCTTTTAGAGGTCACATTCATACAGGTCGGCCGGCTGAAGCTCAATGCAACCTTCTCCTCCTCATTTTGCATCTTAGACATATGAGTTGTAATAGAAATTAGAGTGACAAATGTTTTAGTATGAGAATTAACGACGTAGATGTATGTGTGCAACCTTGTATGGTTGTTATTGTCTGCTATGTGCTTACGTGAATAGTTGTTATATGTGAATTATCTCTTTATATAAGAGATAAGTTTTACAAAGTATACGTCATAGGGTATAAAGGTGTCACATATGATGTCATTTATTATCATTCAACCCTTAAGTTGCAATTTCTCAGCCTTGATTTTTTTAGTGGCATACCTTGCAACATTAACCTCGTTTCAAAGTCTTATTGAGAACGTCTCTTAACTTTTTCATCCCTTGTTATAGTTTACATACTCAATACAAGTTTAAAATGGTGGATTTTGTGTTAAATTTAACCATTTTTCATGTTCATAAATATATATTACTTTTGTAATCACATATTGAATATGTATATTCGTTTATTTTCAAATAAGGTTAAGATCTTTATAAGACGATTCATTCATATTCTTATATATTTCTTAACGTTCACATATTGGATGTGTATGTTCATATATTGTCTATATGTGTTCACATATTTTCAAACAAGGTTCTTATGTTTTACGAAGCCATGTACTAGCATCCAGGCCTTAAGTTGCAATTTCTCAGCCTTGACTTTCATAGTGGTCCCCCTTGCTACATTAACCTAGTTCAAAGTCTCATTGAGAACGTCGCTCTTAACTTTTGTGATTCTTCTCTCAGCTTGTCACTCTTATGTCCAAGTCAAGTCAATGCTATTAAAACCAGCAAACTTTTGCAAGATCAAATGCCTCTTATATTATACATTTTCAAAAGTTTGTAGCTTTGCTTTCCTTTGTGTCATCATATTTGATATTGTAAACTCTATTTTTCATCCATTAGAAAAAATCCAACAATGTAACAAGAGTAGCAAACAAAGCATGTTTGTGTCTAAAGGTCATGGAAAAAAAAGCATACACCTCTGATGGCATCAACACTATCAATACAACAGGAACGAGACAAATTTCTACTCATCTCATCTGATGTTGAAAAACAACATGCAACAATGAAAGAATGTGAAAAAAAATCAGCTAACACATGTTAGGTTCATCAATAACACTACAAGGTTCACACAAAAGCATAGGAGGTTCATAAAATAGTACATTCAAGTTCATATTCGTACATACGTAATTATTTGATAGTGAAACTTAGTTATTGAGTCTTAGGCATTTCATCGAACAACATGTAGGCATTTGCCAAATCATACAAATGTAACCATCAATTTCAATACAAAGCAATGAAAGATTTGACTATAACAAAACAAGATGAAGATAAGTTTGAATTCAAGTTTTTATGCTTGTGAAGTTCGATCAATTAGTTTGTTGTGTTTTAGATTACAAATTACTAATTCATTCACAAACCAAATCCAAGTTGAAATCCAATTATAGCATACCTAAATCTAGATCCATAAGAAATAAAAAATGAAAAATTGATGATTGGAAGGATGAATTATATTAATCACAACAAGCAATCGATCGATGCGGAGAAAAGAATCGAGATAAATAAAAAATCGCTCTGCAGATCAGATCGGGAGAAATGAATTTTGAATTGGGGAAGAAGGTGAAATGCAGAAAAAGTCTAAATTGCCCCTCAAATTAAAAATATAACATATCACGCGCGTTTTATCTCGACCGTTCATACTATAAATCGAACGGACATAATTAATTTTCAATTTTCACGTTAAGTGACGTTTTCATTTGATTCAATACCACAATTATTATGTGGATCAATTTTATGAGATTGAATCAAATGAAAATGGGGCTTATCATGAAAACTAAGAACAAATCTGGACCATCCGATTGAAACACTAGAAATGAATCTAGGCCATCCGATTAAAAAAATAATAAAAAAATAAAAAAATAATTTTTTTTTATTATTTTCTTACTTTATTTTTTTTAAGTCTTTTTACGTATGTAGAATGATGTAAATCGAGTATGAACATAAGGCCATAAAACGTGAACATGCAATACTAATATGTGAACGTATCTATATTATATGTGAAAGTATACTAAATTTTCTGAAGTTAAAATGCGGTTATATGTGAACAACCCTTGTGAAAATGTGAACATGTGTATAAAATATGTGAACAGAACGTAAAATGTCAACCGTCGTGTTTTTGGCAAAAATAAGTGAAAAATTAAAAAAATCTATTTTTATTTTTATTTTTTTGTCAATTTTTTTAAGCCGTTTAACGCTTGTATTATGATTTAATCGAACATGAACACATGACCATAAAACATGAACAAACAGTAATAATATATGAACACACTTGTAATATATGTGAACGTATTATAAAATTTCTGAACTGAAAAATGTGATAATATGTGAACATGTCTTATAATAGTGTGAACATATTCATAAAATACGTGAACGTAACGTAAAAAATCAAATTTCGTGTTTTTGGCAAAAACAAGCGAAACTAAGAAAATAATTTTTTTTTGTCAAAATTACCATTTTGCCCCTATCTCTTCTAATATTAGCCATCCATTTCGCAAATCCAAGGGTCCTCATTTGTTCTTAGTTTTCATGATAAACCCCATTTCCATGTGAATCAACCTCCAATTTTATAGGTTAAAGAAAGAAAATGAAAATTAATATAAGTTGTATTTAATAGGGGTATTTTAGTAAGATATTATAGTGTCTTAATATGTGTGAATTTAGCTAAAATGACAAGTAGAATAGAACGGGAGGGAGTACTTTGTATTAATTAATCGTTTTTTCTAACCTATGCCCTAAGGGCATAGGTTAAACATACTATACAAAGAAACTAAAACCCTATTAGGAAACTAATGAACCCTTTTAAAAAAATAATTAATCATAAGAAAATAAAAGTTTATAAAAAAATAGTCATCTTAAGGGATCGTTAATTAATTAATAAGGGAATGAGATTAGATAGATAAAATTAAAGGAGATTGAATTCTCTTTTCGCATTTTTTAATAGAGAAAAACATATAGAACTTAAATTCAATTCTTATATTGCTATATATATATATATATATATATTCATACTCTCTTTTTTACTTCATAAGAAAAATGATTTTTTTAACCTATGCCCTAAGGGCATAGGTTAAGCCCCCTTAAAATGGTAATTTTTTGTAATTTTTTATTTATTTAGGATTAATTATTTTTTTAAAAAGGGTTCATTAGTTTCCTAATAGGATTTTAGTTTCCTTTTATAGTATGCTTAACCTATTCCCTAAGGACATAGGTTAGAAAAGTAAGAAAAAATCAATAGCTTTCACTAGAATATTTCAATCAAGTTTTGGTTTCATTTGCCCAATAAGGAAATTGTTGGAACAATGACAAAATTAATCCTTACGGACTTTTCTAAAATAAGAACTTTTTATGAAAATAACCATAGTAAATTATAACAGGGCGAAAAAATAGTGGAAAGTTTGTTAGAAAAAAATCTGATACAACCCACCAACTTTGTTGTGCGTGTTGACAACTGATTCAAAAAAAAAGACCAAGTCTAAATGGTTTATTAATTTAAGAGGACAGAAAAACATATTACATGTGATTGATTTTTGTTTTGTTTTGTTTTGTTTTGTGGTTATGAACTTGTTGCATTTGAATGGTTTACCAATTTAATAGTTTTGCATTTGAATGTTGTGAATAGGAGGGGCCTTTGCAAATTGAGGCATTGAGTGGGCATTATGATATCTTAAATGAAAATCTTCAATATAGCGACATGATTGTTTTGTTCAAATCTCCTAACACGACACCAATAAAGGCAATTACATGGCAGAGGAGGTTCAAAGTTGGTTGATTGCATGGATAAATAGCCATGAGATCCCTTCATCAATGTCTTGCTGGCGCCAACACGTCACCAATATGTTCAAAATAAGGACATTACTTATATAAGGAAGATTTTAGACTCATCCCACATTGGCAAAGGCCGAGAAGGCCAAATAACCAAGTGTTATAAATAAAGGTGGAGTAAGATAATAAAATAATAAAAAAATCACTCCGGATCGAGATTTTTTCTGTATCTAGATTCGATGTGTCTGACTTCGAGTGAGATCGCGCATTTACGGTATAAAGGGGAGGAGTTATGTACGAAAAGTGTTTGGTTTAGGAGGGGAGGAGGAATAATTTATGTACGAAAAGCGTTTGGTTGTACAGAACCCGAGAGTTAGTATTTAATAAAATCTCGTATTTAGCGCTATTATATTCGGGTTTCAACACTATTAATATGCCAATCCATTAAGACAAGTCATACTCCACCCAACATGACTAAGGTGTCACAATAGGGAGACAATGGCCCTTTCACAAGCCAGTTTTCTAATAGCTCTCATGTTCTTCTTAATATTGTGTCCAAATTTTCTCTTAATTTCTTCGACAAAGTATTCAACTAAGTTTCAGTCCATTACCTCGCCGCCCAAATGCGAATCAAACACTGTATGCAATAATTCGAATCTTCCTCCACCGACAGCAACAACAGAAACTGATGTACTTTACCCCATGTCAGTAATGAGCAGATATTTCAAGTCACTGTTAATGCTAGGTTGAAATCCATACAAGCAAATAGCTGCAAAGGGTTCTACAACAAACTGCAAAGCAAGGCCAACATCTTTCCCTACTTCCTTCATAGCCTCATGGCCATTGAAGTTTACCGGGACTGTAATAACATCATGGTGGACAGGAAAACTCAGATCACACTCATCCAAGCAAGACTCACTTTCTATATGACCAACCAACCAAATATGAAGCCAACATTGCAAATAGTTTGTTGAGGAGGAAATCTAAAGCCTCTTTTCCAAGGACCATCACCCTCAAATCGGGAGAGATTTCATTGTTTCCCTTTAATGAAAAATTGAAAACAACAACATGCTTCAACTCTGCTCCTTTTTCTTTCAAAAACTTGACTTGATAATAATTGCCCCTATATTATCCAAGGCTTAATTCTGGTTTCAACTCCGTTTTTTTTGAAAATTTTGGGGAATGGACATCTATCACCGGAGCAACGATGATAACTAACTAATGACACATGTATAGTCATTTACTATCAAGTTTTAGTTGGGATGGATGAGATCGGATTGGACAATGATTAACTTATTACTTTCAATCTTTGAATTGGATTCAGTGTTCTATAAAGAAAATTATAAACTCACGTGTTGGCACTGGTTTGAATTTTTGTATATGTCTTTTTATGGAAGTAAGTCAAAATTTACTTTCCTAAGTTTAAATTAGTGTAATGGTACATGAGTGTATTTTAGGAAAATTATTAATAGGGTCAGATAAAATTTTCAATACTCCGTACATCATTGTTACCAAAAAAAGAGAAAATCTTCGGTACAAAAAAGAGAGCATTAGCATTTGCACATACCTTCTAATATACTTATGTTGTATTAATGTGTATCTAGGAAGTAGATTAATTTTTTTTTTGGAATTTAAGTTAAGTTTTTACCAACTTAAAAATACATTAATGAGTTTCTAAAAAGCTTAAAAATACAATAGGAGTAGCGACAGTTTTTCTAACATGGCATAGGTTAAGCACGCTATTCATAAAATCTAAGACTATATATGAAAAATGATGAACACTTTTACAAAAATAGTTAATCTTAAATAAATATGAAATAACAAAATATTGTCATTTAAGGAGCTTAATTTATATCTTTAGGATATAAGTTAAAAAAATTGAATTATCGATATGTCCAATAAGAAAGGTATGTATAGAAATACTACTTAATAAATTAATACTTCTTAAGATATAGCTAATAGATCTTAATGAGTAGTATTAATTTGTTAAGTAGTATTTCTATACATAAGATCTTAAGGAGTACTTCCTTAAGATTTTTTAACTATATAATTTATATACTTGCTAGCTTAGATATACATAGACTTTGTATGCACCTAAATCTTACTACCTCCATCCTATTAAGTTTGTCCAAAACAGAGGCGGATCCAGGATTGTGGGGGGGGGGGGGGGGGGGGGGGGGGGGGGATTTTGTACACAAAATTAATTTCAGGCAAATTAACCTAGTATAATTTTTTTTTGGAAGATTAACCTAGTATAAATAAAGGTATAAAAAATTTAAACTAAAAATAATTTAACAATAAGACATATGAATAAAGATACATGATATTCTTTTAGTACTCTCTATTGAAAATATTTATCATTTTAGTTTTTTTATTCAATAATACTTACCATTAAACATATTATACCTACTTCTTTTATAATATTATCTTCATTAATAAAAAAATACACTAATTTATTCATAAAATTATTGATATTTAACTTAAATTTATATAATTTTTTGCTTTTAAAAATAAATCCTAAAACAATTTATATTTCTGACCATAAAAAATGCTACTTAAATAATCAAGGCAAATTAGAGAGAAAAAAACAGCCCAAAAAAATGAAGATAATATTCATCAGTGCCAAAAAAGTTAGTAGGTAGGTGTGTTGAAAATTGAAACCAGCCAAAAAAAGTGATAGAGCAGTAATAATGTTCACCAGTAGAGGGGTGTTGGGCCCTCTGCGTCGTGAAATCCAGAGTAGAGCCTATTCCCAAATTATGGCGAATGGGCCAAATCCGAGAATTGGGCCTATTTTTTTTTTAAATTAAACTGGAAATAAAAGAATGTTAGAAGTCGTCTTCTTCAATTGTTCAATACTCCATTGATACAACCAAGCTCTTCTCCAATTTCTTTATTTCGCCCCCTCCCTCCTCTAGTACTTCTTAAGCTTCGTTTCCGCCCCGGGCCTTCTATGGGGCGAAATTATTTTTTTTTCTTTAATTTTTCGGGCTCTTTAAGTAATACTCATTGCTCCTCCGGACGGATGTGGGGGCGGCCGCCCCCGCCCCCCCTAAATCCGCCCCTGGTCCAAAAGGACAATAAATGCACATATTAAGAAAATGTAGAAATTGTAAATAGAAATAAAGAGAGGAGAGAGAGACAATCGTATTAGATTTTGAGATTGTATTGGACTTTATAAAATTTAGACAAATATTTTGGTAGAAACAAAATATCCTTTTGGACAAACTTTTTGGGACGGAGAGAGATTTTTAATGGTTACACACGCGTACTTAGGTATGAAATAGGGCAATGAAGCTATGTTATTATTTGTACTCTTTAGAGCCTAGTTTTATGTAAAACATTGCTCAAGTTAAATAATACGTATGTTTTATAAAATTCTATTAACTTATATCATACGCTATCTTTATTTGTGCGTCTTAAGACTGATGTTCATGTTTTTAGCATAATTTTAGTATGTTTTTCTAGGTCTTTTAGTCTAGTTTAGTTGTGTTTTTGTGAGTGTTTTGTGTCTTTTTAGTATAGTTTGCATATTTTGTGAAAAGTATGGAAACTATGCTATTTGTTTGTTTTTGTGTAGGTTTTGAGGCGGATTTGGATGCATTCAAGGACATTAGAAGAGAGGACTAAGCTAGGAGGAACAAGAGAAGAAAACTATGGAAGAAACTCCCACAAAATCGAAAGAGAAGAAGGAAGAATGGCGAGAAAACAAGTCAAGCCAACCTCGATATCGACCCTCTAGGGGTCAGTACCGAGGCACTCAGCATAACCGACTTAATGACTTTAATGCTTTTATTCCGTAATCTTTTATCTTTAGTAGGTCTTGTTTTTATGGAAACTTTTTAGAGGGATGTTCTAGTATAAATACTCTTGTTTAGACACAATCTAGAGCTCTCTCGCCCCCTAGATTTAATGTTGATGCAAGTTTGAGGGTTTTGAAAGACAAGTTGTTGCTTGGAGCACAAGGAAGAAGATTGTTGGAGATTTGTTGTGTTCTAAGTATGTTCTAAGACAAGTTTGAAGTTTTAATTCAAGTAATCTTTTAGTTTAATCCAAGTATGTTTTCTTTCAATCTCTTTGCTGTTTTATCTCCAATCATGAGTGAGTAGTCTTCTATTCTAGGGTTGGGGTTAGAAACTCAACATGATTGTGCATGAATGGTGATATGAATGAATGAATTTATTGCCTTCTATCTATTCTTCTACTTGTTTGTGCAAAAACTTTGACGAAAGTTGGAGTATTTCATGTTCATAACTTGATTGAAAGAGAAAGTTGTGATTGTTGAATAGAGATAAAGTTTGAGACGATAAGTTGAGAACTTTAGATCAAGATAAGTAGGTTAAGTGAATTGATTGATGAAAGTTGATTGATTTGCTTGTTTATTCAACGAAAGTTGATAACTTTATGTTAAAGGCATGATATTTATGATTCATATTGTTTGAAATTGCATGATTATGTTGTGGTAGACCCTTATCCTAGATTTTATCTCTTATTTGCAAGTCGAAATTCAAACCCAAGTACCTTGGTAACGACCCTCCCTAGGTCGGTACCGACCTGCAATTTCCCCCTTTTATCTTTTTGCTTACTTAGTTTTTCAGCTTAGTTTGCACCTCGTGATCGACCCTGACAAGGTCGATATCGACCTTCTTCAGTGCAATTGTTTGGCTTTGTTTTGCTTTGTTCTTTGCTTTGTTTGTTCTTTTGCTTATTAGTTTAGTAATTAGACACAACCTCGCTTCCCGTGGACGATCCTGACTTCGCTATACTCAGCGGGGTCTTGACTATAAATTTATTTATTGTCAAGTAAATCCCTCTCAACAAAGACCCGTTCTATATAGCATGTAGGGCGAGAATCTGTTTTCAGTTGTCTTGAGATCCAATATAACGTCGTCGACCAAGAAGGGCTTAGGTGTGTAATCACCCATAGCTGCACGATCCAGATGTAGAACCCAACTCCTATTAGCGAATTTCTTCGCTAATAATCAGATCTCTGACATCATTGAACTTAAGCTTGCCTTTTCCCGCTGAAGCACTAACCCTTCGTAACAGTCCCGTTCCAAATGTCCAATAAGAAAGGTAGTAGAATTAGGGTTTGTAACTCATCATCGAATTCGATATCAACCTAGATTAGTTGTGCGATTATTATATCGAACTCATTTAGTGGGCCGGTTTTCTGATGGAGGCCCTATAATATTTCAGGTGCATACCTTTCATCTACCTTGGGTTAGGCCTGCTTGTGTATACATCTAAGTTTGTTGGAATTGATTGAAAGTCGATCAAATTTTTAAGGGCAAAAAAATTAATAGAGTACTTATTTTGGATCAAAGAAAGTATAATTAGGTCTGACCATCGGTTCAAAATCGAACCGAATTGAAAACTGAAGTTTCATTTAAGGTGAACTAAAAACCGAACCGAATTGGTTCGGATCGGTTTTGGTTTTGGTTTTGGTTTTTGTCGGTTTTATAAATAGAAGGTTATTTTTTCAGAAAATTCGAACCGAACCGAGGTTTAACCGAAACCGAAACCGAGTGTTGGAAAATTCCTAAACCGAAAACTAAACCGAATAATATCGGTTTTGGTTCGGTTCATTTCGATCGGCTCGACTTAAAATTTCGGTTTAAACTGACACATGCTCAGCAATCAACCCTAAGTATATATTAAACATAAACTACACTAGTTTCAATTTGTTTAAATAACATTTCCTTGGAGCAATAAAAAAATCAACTGATAAAAAGGGATTTTATTCGAATATAACAATACGAGTAAACTATATATATATATATATATATATATATTCTTAGAAACAACACTATCACCTAAACATTTGATAATAGAGTGTCCCGTTACACTAACTACACTAGCTAAAGTTGACCCGAATATTGTCAATAAAATTTTGCAACTTGGGCCAAATAATGAGTACTCCATCATGACAATTATACAACGACTAAAATCACAATTGAACTAGTGTTATTCCCGTACCCTTACTGGTTTAATATAAAAATTATTTTATAAAAATTATTTTCGACTTGTTCTTAAAAAAATTTCCCGAACACATTTTTTACGACTAAATCACACTTTTTTAGTGTTATTCATGTACCTTGTACGGATTTAATATAAAAGTCATTTATAAATTATTATTGACTTGTTCTTAAAAAAATTATAAAAACATTTTCACAAATCACGCTTCTTTTAGTAAAGAATTACAAAATATTAATTTGTTAGTTGGTGGTGGTTTTTGGGATAGTGGAAAAAGTGGGTAAGATGAAAGTGGTTTTAAAAAAAATTAAAATTATTTTCTTATTAAAATTAAAAAATATTAATGGGTGGTGGTTTTTGAGATAGTGGGTAAGTGAAAGTATTTTAGAAAAAATAAAAAATATTTCAAATTGCCAAGTGGTTCAAATTATTATTGACTTGGTCAAGGCCGTGCTCGGTGACTGGCGCTGCCCGTGGGAGATTGAGTTGTTGCGTTCGGATATCCATTGCTTGCTTGCCCGGTTCCAGGATTGGAGTATCTCTCATGTCGTTCGGGAGTGCAATTCTGTGGCGGACTTTATCGCTGGATCGTTCAGACGTGTCTCCTCCGTCCCGCTTGCAGTTGATTCGGGTTTCCTTACTCTCATCCGTAAAGATGCTCTAGGGCGACCACTAGCTTGTTAGTGACCACCCTAATTTCTTTCCTTATCAAAAAAAAGACTTGATTTTTGCTTTATAATTGTACTAGGTAGATGAGTCACTATTCACGAAGCTAATTTTTGTCTGGTGGAGTATATGGTACTATAGAAATAGAACTACTTTCAATCAACCAATAGAAGGAACTGCAAGAAATATAGACGAATTCATAAAATCACATATAAATTTGTGGACTAAAGCGCAAATGATAGATAATGGACATGACATTTTTTCTTCTGAAGTCGGAGCAATAAAAACGAAAACTGGAAAAAAGAAGACATGGACTAAACCAACTCAGGGTTTTGTAAAAAATAATTTTGACGGATCAAAGACGAGTAATGGGATGGCAACGGCGGGATTTATTATTAGAGATCATTGCGGAGGAGTGATCACAATGAACACTACGACAAATGAACACTGGAACGTCATTCAGGCTGAGGCCAAAGGAATATATGATGTTGTTTGTGAAGCTAAGGCTAGGAATATTTCGAAAATTGAAATTGAAGGAGACAGTCTTATTGTCATAAACGCTTTAAAAGGAAGTAGATCTTGCCCTTGGCAAATTGAAATGTTAATTGCCGATACGTTGGTTATTTTGCAGTCCTTGAGGTGGTCCGTTTCATACATATACCACGTTGCAATAAAGTGGTGGTGATACGCTACAATTTATTATAATTAGATTATATTTAGATTATATTTTATATGATCTTATCTTTTATGTTAGGCAAGATATTGCTATATTATTTTCTATCCTTTAGGGAAAGATATGCCGGATATTATGATATGTATCTTTATATATTGGAGATTTCTCCATCAATAATCAATCAATCAAATCAATTAAGAAATTATCTTTTGCTCTAAACTTATTATCGTTCTTCTTCCCGTGGCAACCAACCACGTTTATCGAGCCAAATCCACATCGGGTGCGTCTCAACCCCGTGGCAACCAACCACGTTTATCGAGTCAATCCCACATCGGGTGCGTCTCACCCCCTTGACCAACAAGGGATCCGATACGAATCCACACCGGGTCCGTATCAATTGGTGCTTTCATTCCGGAACTCTTCGTGCCGTGAATAACGAGGAAAGGGTTTCGGAAGTTGCTGCTCTGCGGGATCTCCGGGAACTCCTCCAAACTATTCTGTATGTAAAGATCCATGCCCAATTCTATCGGGTTTCTCGTGCCGTCTTGGAGCAAATGTTCTCAAGCGTCGGAACTATCGAAGATATAATACCGCTGGATGACGAAACCGAATTCCACTCACGTATCCGTTTTCAAAGTCGTTCTTCAACCCTTGAGGCGTTCAATCGCTTCAATGGACGATACATCTATGCGGGATATTGTCGAATTGAGTTGTTCTTTGATGATCGAATCAGTAGCATATCAAGCAAGATTGACACTCTGATTCAAGAGGTAATTCAAGAGGACGAGCCCGCGCCCGCGGCGACTAATTACGCGCCCGCGGCCACCACCCCTTCCCTCGGTACCGAACCGGCAAAGGTCATTACCGACACGGCTCCGTGCCTCGCGCCTGCTGCTGCCCCTTGCTTAGTTGTTTGTGGAAGTCCGACAAATCCGACACTAGGAATTGTTGTACTTGATGAGGATAAAGGGTCTGGTGTGTCTCTGCCGAGGATTTTGATGCAACATTCTATAATTATTTATGGAAGTTTTGCTGCACAACAGGTGTTCGAAGACATACCTATTAGAAGGTTCAATGCTTATGCTGATGTTGTTCCAGTGAGTAACGCTAGGTTACATTTGGGTAATCGGGTTTTCGACCCCGACGGATTATGCTCAACTGATACGAGTCCTGAGTCTTTCCCGGATTTCCGACTTGAGGACAAGTCGATTCTCATCGGGGGAGAATTGATACGCTACAATTTATTATATTTAGGTTATATTTAGATTATATTTTATATGATTTTATCTTTTATGTTAGGCAAGATATTGCCATATTATTTTCTATCCTTTAGGGAAAGATATGCCGGATATTATGATATGTATCTTTATATATTGGAGATTTCTCCATCAATAATCAATCAATCAAATCAATTAAGAAATTATTCATTTGCCCTAAATTTATCTCTCGTTCTTCTTCCCGTGGCAACCAACCACGTTTATCGAGCCAAATCCACATCGGGTGCGTCTCAACCCTTGACCAACAAGGGTTCCGATACGAATCCACACCGGGTCCGTATCAGGTGGATTTGATCGTTGACCTAAGACATTTGGTTAGTGTCAATCAGATTCAGACCAATTCAGGGCTTTTTTTCCCTCATCCGTAAAGATACGCTAGGTTGAATTTTTTCGACCTAATACTTTCCTACAAAAAAAATCATTAATATAATTTTGACCAAGTTGAACAACTTTTGTCTTCTTGTCGAAAATATATCTCACTAACTTAATAACCAAATCAGATTCTCTGAAAAATAAAAGCACACCAACTTTCTGTAACCTTAAACAACTTTTGACCAAGTTAGTTCGTCCATATCAAAATCTCACACCCTTATAAAACGACCCAACTTGTGAATGAATCCTCTTCAACTTTATTCTACACTCATCTATAGAGAAAAAAACAAAAGAAAGAACAAATCTTTCTCACTTGAAAACCACTACAATGGCGGAACCACAAGGTATGATTAAGTAATTAATTAACTTTGTTTAGTTTACTCTTAATCTTAATTTTATACATATTGCAGAAGGGGTACAGATTTTTCCAGTAGACACCTATAACTACACTGTACCTTCCGGACACGTAAGTCAAAATTGCATACATTTAAGAAGCTTAGCTTAAAAACG
The DNA here is from genome assembly GCA_964016875.1 of Fallopia convolvulus. Taxonomy (NCBI): domain Eukaryota; kingdom Viridiplantae; phylum Streptophyta; class Magnoliopsida; order Caryophyllales; family Polygonaceae; genus Fallopia; species Fallopia convolvulus. The sequence goes on along the minus strand of OZ024728.1, from coordinate 3,589,195 downwards.
TATTAATTATTTAATTACTGTGATTAATACGAGTATAATTTTGTGGTTTTTGTTAATTAATTTGTCCTCAGAACATTGTTGAGCATCTAAAGACAATTACTAGGGATAGAGGTCTTCCTGAACTTGGTTTAATTTCATGTTCTGGTCGGGTGCAAAAAGTTGAGCTTAAGAAGCCTAATGGCAACGTTGAGGTACACACCGACGAGGTATATATAATTTATGTTACAAAATTTAGTTAACATAATTTATGGTGAATTATTAATTAATTGTTTTGGTTTTTAATGTGAAAAAGGAAGGATCTTTGGGAATTCTGAGCTGTTGTGGGACAATAAGTTGCTTGAATGGAAATATGGAAATGTCTGTTTGGCTACATGCTTTAAAATCTCAGCAAGAGATAGGAGGTCGTGTAGGGGATGAGATGATAGCTAGAGGCAATGTTGAGGTAATTAATTAAGTTTTTTGATTGCCTAATTAAGCTGGATTAATTAATTAATTAGCTTAATTTGAAACCCTTTTTGACATTGGTTTGTTTAACTTGACAGCTTCTTGTTGGAGTGAACAAGACTGACTGAGGAAGGGATGATATGGAGGACCCGAGCTTAATTAATTAATTTGTGTTTAGTAGTAATTTTCACTTTGTTTTTTAATTAGAGGTTGTTGATTTTAGATTTCATGTGGGTTGTAATCGGATTTGAGCTTGTTTAATGTTTAGATTTCATGTTGTTATTGTATTTGAGCTCTAGAACTTTGCTTTTAATTAAAGACAAGTCCTCCGTCAATATGTCATCTAAAAAATGTATTTTTTTTTATTTGTGTGATTTTTGTTTCTTAATTTTGGTTGGTTAGTGCAATTTGATTGAATTTTATTCTCAGTTGCTGACAATATTTAGGTAAATCCGTGTTTTATTCTTATATTATTTAGGTACATACATATAGTTCATATATACATGTAAGAATGATGAAAGTTATCGATTCAACCCAAAAAAAATGGTTGAAAGTGAAATCAAACTCAAAAGTTTTTGAGTTGATCCTATATATGATGAATCGAAAGCTTGAGCTATACGAGTTTGTGTATGACACTTTTGGAATTTAAGAAAAAATAACGTTCTAATTAATGAACTAGTTTCGCGAAGAGGAAGCAAGTATATATATCCATACAAGATCCCACATGAAACATCAAGTAATATATCACCAACTAGACGAATGATATGGTACAAGAACCCGTACATTAATAAAGTACACAATGAATAAGACATGCAAATATTTATACCAATAGCCAATATGTAACATCAAAGTGTGTAATTAAGTTATCATCACATGGTTTCCAAAATCATTCTAAGCAACTGAATACCATTGTGAAGATAGAAGATTAACATCATATATCCATCACGACAAAAGGCACCGGCCCTGCACCACCTTATTAGACCTTGATCGACGTCGTTGGAGAAGTATGGATCCATAAACTCTACTCTAGGCCGCATGATTGGAACTTCGTCAAGTTCATGTGTTTCGTACCGGAAAAATAAACCAATCGAAGGATACGTGACGAGAAAAGGGTAGCCTATCTAAGACGATTGTTTCAACCATACTTCTGTGAATGCTGCCATGATCGGGGTACGAAGATGTTTAGACCAAGTTAATCTGTAGTCCGGATCTTCTTCACCCTTACTGTATTATGAAATGTTGTTTTTACAGGATATGATGATCCTAAGTTTTTTACCTACTCCTATGTTGTACCTTCCGGACATGTATGTGAATTTGCACATCTTTTAGCATACATTTAAGATCATAGAACTTTACTACCAATAATAGTTTTCGCCGTCTTTGTATCTTGGATGGAATCGGCCAAGCGCGAAAACTTACTCTTAAGAATGCCAAGGGCGACGTTGAGGTATTCACCGATAGTTTTGACTTTCATGGGCGCTGCCCTTGACCAAAAATTCGATTACTTATTTTTTTGATAATCCTCTTGAATGGTATATTAACTTAATTGTTTTGGTTTTGAATGTTGGAAGAACATTATACCAAAAAAAAAATCGGAATAATAGTGAAAAAAAAAATTCTCATTTAGTGGGCCTGTTTTTAGTGGGCTTATTCTAAGATGGAGGCCTCAGGGTTAGGCCTGCTTGTTGGAAGAGCCTGAATCTGCTTGTGTATACATCAAGAACAGCAGAAGCAAAAGCTATCATCTGCAATTGCGATTGTTAGATCAGTTTACCTAAATGAATGAATGAATCGAATACAGAAAATCAACGCCGACTCTTTCTTGATCCTGCTTTGTACTTTATATTTAACAGAACAACAAGACTGAATTTTCAAGTTATTGGATCTTCCCCAATGTTGCTAAAACCTAATGTCCGTGGATCTCAAATTCGCAGCCATAAATTGCAAGGAAAACCTTCATGACAGGGCATAATAACAACACAGACAAACAACACAATGTGTGAATTGAATCAAAATTACTCTTTTCTAGGGGTAAAAATCTCTGGTCAGGTACTCGAATCTGGAGGATCTGCATCTTTCTTCTTCTTCTCATCAGCCTGGCGCTCCAATTCCTTGGTCACCTCCTCCTGCGCTACTTTCTCGGCCCTGATTACGGGGCCGTAGTACTCCGCGTGAGCCGCCATACACTCCATCAGGCTCGTACTGATCTCCAAGCACTTTTCGACGACATCTTCCTCCTTCTTCTCAGCTTCCTCCCTGCATTTATCCCATTCGATGAAGCTGTCTCTACATCCTCCTCCCTTCATGAACAAGCAGAATCCGTACTCTCCTTCCTCCTCCTCCTCCTCTTCTATGCTTCTCCTGTATCCTTCAATTGATCGGCTTCTGATCCTCCATTCTTCAATTGATCATCGGAAGGTTCTTCTTTCGGGATCTGTTCGACTGGATTTTGCGGAAGGGAGACATTGGAGGTTGAAGACGACGCTAAGATCTGGCCCATGGCTGCTCTGCTCTGCTCTGCTCTCGCTGCTAGGGATTTGAAAGCTCATCGGAAATTGCGTCTTTAAACCCTATCAAACCCCCTTCGTTTCTTGCGGAAGAAGAAATTTTTTTCCGCTGTTTTAAAATTTTATTTAGTGAAATAGGCTCCTTTTAGAAAAAATTTCCAAGATAGGCTGAATGTGGTGGTTCGGAATAAAGTTGTTGGCCATAATAGCGACTCACTGATACAAACACGCGGAATTTTTTATTTTTTTAACAGCGACTTTGTTCGTTATTTTAATTTTTTAATGCTCTCCCGTGGGCAGGCAAATCCCACCAAATACTAACTAGTTATAATTAGATTTCCTTTTTTTGGATTTAGAAAGTTTAACTTGAAGAAGAACTTTGTATTTTTTTTTTGTTTTAAACGTGAATTTAGATTAGTTGGATATTTTTTTGAAATAAAAATATGAACTTGGATATTTTTTAAATATAAATTTTTATTTCATATAAAAACATGTTTACTCCAAATAAATATATTATTTATAACATAAAATTAAACAATTTAAATTTAAATTAATTCAAAATCTTATACATCACTAGTTGTAACCGTCATACCATGTACGACTACAACTCAATATTTTTAGGTTTTTTATAAATAGGATATTATAACATAAAAATATAATATAATATTTAACGTAGGTAATTTACTTCTATTACCATGTACGAAAAAATATGAACAAGATAAGGGTGATTTTTTAATTATTAAATATTTTTGAGAATATTAGGCTCCGTTCGGCAATGGGTAGTTGATGTAGTTGATTTGAGTTTATGGAGTTGATGGAGTTGATAGTAGTTGATATTTTGAAAAAAATATAAGGTTGGGGGAGGTACATTATGTAGTTGATGTAGTTGATTTGGGGGTAGTTGAAATTTTTTTGACATTGCCGAACAGAGCCTTATAAAACTGAAAATTGGCATGTGCTTTGATGAGAGAATGTTTGAAACTTGGGTTGCAACAAACGTATAGGGTTTAATTAGTCTTTTTATATTATAAACCATTTTTGCAGAGATCTTTTGAATAGAATATCATCACAATATGATAAGATCGTAATTTATTATCAGATTTGAAACCCTCTATAAAAATATAAAAGGGCTAAGAATTTGTAAGCTCTAAGAATTGATGCTTTGATTCTGCAAGATTCATCGATCAAGTTGTAAGCTCTAAGAATTTGTGCTGGAATCCAAGATATTTGGGCGGCCAAGAGCGCTCATACTTACTTTATATCCAGCAGAGGAATAAATAAACCTGGAGATGGAGGTTTTAAATGCTTCAATTCACAACATTTTGGTAAATATGCCAACATGACAATAAGGTTGTAGGGTGGTGATGGCAACAAGCAAATATATGTTGTCAGAGAACCTTATTCTCCTACTCTTAGATCTACAAGGAATATATGCTCGATCGCATAGAACACAATTCAATCTTATACGAAGATTTATCAATTCGATCTTAGACGTTAGGCGATCCCTCTCCGCCTAGATTTTGTCTAGCGTTTTTAGAACACTGGAAATACAACGACGTAATGTATTTTGATCGAGGTTAATTTACATTAATTACACACACTATATCATAACTACGGAGTATAACCTAGAGCGGAGGTTAAAAAAATTATTAAACGGCACATGTCACTTTTAGATTGGACCACACCACCCTTTGTTTTATAAATAGTTTTTTATTTTTGGATATGATAAATTCTTATCTGTTTTTAGAATATGGGATAAAAAATCCCATTATTAAACAATCTTTTATTTTTGGATATGATAGATATGAAGATCATTAGGATATTTTTTTATGCTATCATACAAATTCTAGAATATTTATTTTATTTACATAATTATTTTTCTCGGATAATAAATGTATTTGAAAATAATTTATTATTAATATTTTATTTAAAAAAAAACCCGTACAAGGTACGGGAATACATACTAGTTTACTATATATATAAAAGCAATAAGGTTTGGAGCCACTACATTGCGCCACATCAGCTTTGTCTACATGTCGCTTCTAGAATATGCCACATCGGATTTTGCCACATGTCGTCTTTTTCTTAAGCCATGTCATGTAATTTTTGACACGTCTAGTATATAGCTATAACCAGTTAACCACCTATCTATAAATTAATAAATATATTTTCCGAAGTACTGAAAACTTGCACAATGCACACAATATATAAAAACTAATTATACCCATATTTGATCACATCTATCTCTTATAGTGGAAGGGAGAATATGATCGAATACATACTACTTGAGGCTATATACATATATATATATATGTATATATAATTAGTTGCTTGAATTCTCCCAGGTACTCCTCCCAGACCAAACTATATATTTATTACTAACAATGGTGCTACGTTGGCCGGGATTCATGCAGGAAAGAATTGCCGATTCACTTTCAGTAAGTGTGTATATTTACGTAATTAATTAGTCTCGATCGGATAATTCATCTAATTCAAGAACTAGGAGTCTTAAATCTTATGATGAATTAAGTTTAATCGGATAATTTCACATTACCATAATTAAGCTAGCTAGTTCATAATATATTATGTCATTGGTATATAGATTGTGGAGCTGCTAGTTCACATGGATTGTGATGGTTGTGTGAAAAGGATACGCAGAGCCATCTCTAGATTGAGAGGTATGTCATCAATATTAATTTAATTATATAATAACCTACTTTCATTCACTGTTCTAAAAATTCCTTCTAGGTCCCGTCTAGGCGCTGGAAGGTCCCAACCCGCCTAGCCTTCCAGCCCGTCTAAGACCGCCTAAGCAACCGTTCAGGCCGTCTAGGCGCTAGGCAGTCCCTATCGATCGAGTATGCTCTTCCGCAAGATCTTTCTTTCCTTTCTTGTTTTCGCAATTTATCGTAACAGAAAATCAACTCGTATTACACTGCCCTTTGTGAGATGATTCATCGGCCTTACATATTGGTCGTGCTAATTCCATACGAATCAGTACTGAAAAGTTTTCCCTCCTTTTCCTGCTAGGATTGGAAATCTTGTATTTTCCATATCCATACGATTGAGTCCTGCCCAGCTCCCGCCTAGCGTTTTTTAGAACATTGCTTTCATTATAATAACGTACTTTTATATATATATATATATATGTGTGTTTGTGTAGGCGTAGACATGGTTGAAATAGACATGGATAAGCAAAAGGTAACGGTGACAGGGTACATAGACCAAAGGAAGGTGTTGAAGGTTGTAAGAAGAACAGGGAGGAAAGCCGAGTTTTGGCCATACCCATACGACAGCGAGTACTACCCTTATGCGTCCCAGTACTTGGACGAGTCCACCTTCGCGTCGACTTACAATTACTACATGCACGGCCACAATGAGAGCGTCCATGGCTATTTTCCCGACCAAGCCTATTCAACCGTCGATGACAGTGTTGTAGCCCTCTTCAATGATGACAATGTCCACGCCCTCTGTACAATAATGTGATCAACGGCTTTGCCCTAGCTCATTCATCACAAGTCATAGCAATTAAATAGAATTGTACGTGTTACAAAGTCACCATCAACACCAATTACATAGAATTGTACGTGATAATTAACACGATATCTGTCATTTGATATGAACGCTTGTTTCTTGCTTGAAATATACCCCTTGATTTCTTGTCTTCTCTCATGGATTTGAGTTTGTAGATTATGTCTAATAAAACATGATGGTATCTCAACTCAATTTGCTTACGAGTTGTTAAAACTGTAAGTGTAACAAAGAAGAGTACGAAGTTCTTACATAAGAATATACTCATTTCATGGTGGGTTACGGTACTCAATTACATGGTAAAGACAAAGGATTGTGGCCTTAGTAATGACAGAATTTCCTTCGACATAAAGAAAATGTTGGATGCAAATTGGATCGTTAGATAGAGAATTATTCTCTAGAAGTGGATGGATTTTTCTACTTGGGAACAGTGCCATTTCATGGACTGTGAAAAATGATCTAGAATTCTGATTTTGACAACGGAAATGAGGTTGGTAGTGTGATTTGTAGCCTTGTTTAAGGTAACAACTAAAGGAATTAAAATCTACCATGTTTCGTGAAGGCTGAAACTGATTTCAACTATGTGAGCAAAATATCTCTGGCCAGAGGGCAACGATCAATGTTACAGTGTGCTATCACATGTCACGTCTTTTGGATGTGAAGGTATGACATGGATCGTGACACATAGGTTGATTTTGTTGTTTTAAGTTCAGTCAAAACAAGTTTGGCTAACCACTTGACGAAGGGGTTGGCTGTAAGGGGATGGGATAAAAGATCCGTATAGCTTTCTAGTGATGGGATACCCAATTCCTACCTAATGAAAATTAGGGACAAAATTCAATTTGCAATTTATCACGCGCGCCTTTGGGCTAGACAGATTCTCAGAATTAATTATGATCTTCCTGGGCTTCTTCGATCAAATGGGCTTATGGGGTTTGGGCCCAACAACCTTTTCCTTTTCCGAGCACTAGGACTGACGACGATAGGCACCCTCCGCGCCACCCCGTTAGACCTTGGTGGCGTCCTTGGACAAGTATAGTTCAACTTTACCCTAGGCCGCAGAATGGGAACTTGATCAAGAATGGCGTCTTTTCTGACCTCATTTTTTTAAGAAAAGACTACTCATTTTACATATTAAAGACACTTCTCACAAGAACCACCCTCAGTTTTTAATTTCGGGAGAAAAAATGAATTTTAACATAGAGAAAAAAAAAAAAGCAATCTCATTTACTGGGCCTGTTTCACTTACCTAGAGAGTTAGGCCTGCTTGTGTACACTATACATGTAAATTTGTTGGAATTAATCGAAAGTTGATCAAATTTGTAAGTGCTAAAACAATGGAGTACTTATTTTTTATCAGAGGAAAAGTTTCTTAGAATAAAACAATACAAGTAAACTATATATAAAGAGGTTGACCAAAAAATAAAGTGGAACTTTTGTTACAAACAACGCTATATATGTCACCAATATCAGCAGTAATCCTGTGTTCCAAAATCTTGTTCCACTTTAGTGTTGCAATTAGCTATATAAATACTAAATTAATGTTAAAAAAATTTTAAAAATTATATTTGTATTTAAAACAACTATATGTATATGTGTTCAAATTTTTGACTTAAAAATCATGTTATACAATTTTTAAAAATTAAAAGGGTAATATTTTGTACGAAAATCATTCTCTTAATTATTAAAAATTTTATAATAAGATTTTTAAGATAAAAATTTGTACACATATGCATATAGATGTTTATAATAGAAATATAATTTTTAAAATTTTTTTAACATTAATTTAATATTTATATAGCTAATTGTAATATGAAAGTGGAACACAATTATGGAATAGAGGATTAGCGCTGACACCAATATCTCTTTGATTCATATAATTTTGACCAGTGGAACAACTTTTGTCATCTTATCAAAAATATATCTCAAACACTTAATAACCAAATCAGAAAACACACCAAATTTCTGTAACCTTGAACGTACAACTTTTGACCAAGTTGGTGTCCATATCAAAATTTCATACCCTTATAAAACGATCAACTTGTGATCATCTTCATCAATATAGAAAATCAAAACAAAGAAAATTTTCTCACTTGAAACCACAACAATGGCGGAATCACAAGGTATGATTAATTAATTAATTAACTTTCTTTATTTTATTAATTCTTAATCTTAACTAATATATTGCAGGACGTGCACGGATTTGTCCGTTAGACGTCCATACCTATACCATACCTTCCGGAGACGTAAGTCAAAATTGCAAAGCTTAAAAACGTATTAATTAATTCCTTAATTACTGTGATTAATTAATATAAATTTGGGTTTTTTTTTGTTAATTTACTTGTCCTGATCAGAACATTGTTGAGTATCTAAAGAGAATTATTAGGGAGGGCGGTTTTCCCAGACTCAGTATCATTTCATGTATCGGCCAGGTGCAAAAAGTTGAGCTTAAGAAGCGTAATGGCGACGTTGAGGTGCACACAGATGAGGTACAATTTATGTTACAAATTAAGTGAACTTAAACATTTCATATATTTTTGATGGTTTTTAATTAATTAATTTGTTTTGTGTTTTAATGTGAAAAGGAGGGGCCTATGGTAATTCTGAATTGTAACGGGAAATTGAGTTGCTTGAATGGAAATATTGAAGAGTTCAATTTGATTGTTTGGCTCCATACTTCAAAATCTGAGCAAGGGATTGCAGGTGGTGTAGGGGATGAGATGATCGCTAGAGGCAACGTTAAGGTAATTAATTAATTAATTAAGTCGTTTCGATCGATGACCTAATTAAGCTTGATTAATTAGCTTGATACTGTTGTTTAGTTTGGATTAATTGATTTGTTGTTTAACTTGACAGCTTGTTGTTGGAGTGGCCAAGTCTAACGAAGGGATGATAGTGTGAGGACCCGATCGAGCTTATATAATTAATTTGTGTTTTAGTAGTAATTTTCACTTTGTGTTTTAATTGCTCTAGGAAGAGCTTGTTGAATTTAGTTTTCATGTGGGTTGTTAACTTGTTATTGCAAATTTGGGTTCTAGAGCTTTGGTGTTTAATTAAAGACATGTACGTCCTACGTGTTTTATTGTTCTATATAAGTATATCTAAAAACTAGCTGGTTTTTATTTGTGTGATGTTTAATTTGTGCCTTTTTGGTTGGTTAGTGTGATTTGAATGGATGTTATTCTCACAATATTTAGGTGCTTAAATAATGTACCATATAGTTCATATATGTGTGTGTAAGATTGTTGAAAGTGATTCAACCAATAAAAAAAAAAGATATGTTTTTGAAAGTGAAACAAACTCAAAAGTATATTTTGCGTTGATCATATAAATCGAAAGCTTGACCTAAACGAGTTTGTGTATTTTTTTGGGTGAAGAAACGAGTTTGTGTACGTATGAGTATGACACGTTTGGAATTTAAGAAAATATAACGTTTGTATGGATATATACTTGCTTCCTCTTTACTTGGTGAAACACTATTAAACGTTTGAGACTGATCAATCATCATTATTATATATAAAAAAACAGTCTCTTTAGCAACCACTAAATTATATTAATACTAGTGAAGCAACACGTAAATGATTCCGAAATCTGCCGCCGAATCCAAATGCCTTTCACCCCACCCTTCCTAAGTGCTTGGATCACTTGGGTGCTTCGTAACTTCAAGCGAAATTGCTTCTTCGCCATGGTTGTTGCTGTTAGCATCCCCACTCTAGTCTACTATGTCTGGCGTACTCGTAATGAGGCTGTCTTCAAGAATCTCACTCCAAGCTGGACCACTTGTGCTCAAGTGATTCTGCAACAAATCAGAGACATCTTTAGAGCAAAATGCAATACAACTAACCGAAGACACAAGGATTGGTTACGACTCCTCAATTGTATCGGCTAGTGATCATTTTGTTTCACCACTTTTGCTACATCTAGGCTCTGTTAGCGTCTCAAACTCTCGGCCTCGGCCGTTTTTGTCTAATGCCTGGCCTTCTGTATAAGCCTCACCTTTTGTAAAGCTTTATCTATATCAATATACAACCTACAATTCAAAAAAAAAAAACGTAAATGATCGATTTCCATCACCATTCATCACATAAAATTGTATGTGAAGATAGAAGCTAGATTAGCATGAATCGGTCGATCTAAGACTATATATAGCTAGGCACCGGCAACACGGGGACGTCGTTGGAGGTCGGAATTGGAACTTGGTGGAGAAGAACGTCAATGCCTTTTCTGTTTTGGACAAGAATTTGCCAATGACCAATTTCGTATTCAAGATGTAGTGTGGAACTGATTAGGGCTGAGCATCGGTTCAAAACCGAACCGAACCGACAAAAACCGAACCGAACCGAAAACCGAAATTCCATTTTATGTGAACCGAAAACTGAACCGAATTGGTTCGGTTCGGTTCGGTTTGGTTTCGGTTTTTGTCAATTTTGCATAAATATAAGGTTATTCTTTGGAAAATTCGAACCGAACCGAAATTTAACCGAAAACCGAACCGAAACTGAACCGAACCAAACCGAAACCGAAATTTGGAAAATTCCTAAACCGAAAACCGAACCGAATTATATCGGTTTCGGTTTCGGTTCGGTTCGGTTCGGTCGGTTGGGCTTAAAATTTCGGTTTGAACCGAACCGTGCTCAGCCCTAGAACTGATCTAACCAATTCAATCACTCAGAAATGGAAGAACTTTAATATTCTTGTACACTTTATCTCCTAACCCCATCTCCCGACTGTTGCTTGATATTTTGTTACACTTTATCTCATACCCCCATCACCCGACGGTTGCTTCCCATTGTCTCTCTGGCCGTTCCCCACGTTTGCTCGTTCTCCGCCCACCTTCTTCATTGATCTTAGCCCGGCGTTCCCTTTCATCACACGCACCTTTGGGATAGACGGATTCTCAGACTTATGATCTTCTTGGGCTTCTTCAAATGGACTTAAGGGGTTTGGGCCCAACAACCTTTTCCTTTTCCGAGCACCGGGATTGACGACGATAGGCACCCTCCGCGCCACCCTGTTAAACCTTGGCGGCGTCCTTGGACAAGTATAGATCAACTTTACCCTAGGCCGCAGAATGGAAACTTGGTCAAGAACGACGTCTTTTCCGACCTCGTCTATTCTTTTCTTCAACCTCTCGGCATCCACCTTGAAAGTGTTTAGGGTCACCTATACCATACCTTTAACCTAACCTATTGAGCATTGTGAATGGTAGACCAAAATATTTGGTCATCATATTAAAAAAATATATTTAATTTTTTTCCTTTTTTCTCTCCTCTTTCACATGTGACAAATGTCACAATGTCATTCAATGACCAAAGCCTATTTTGGTCATGGGTGTCACCAACTTTTTTTCTACCCTCTTTCAACTTCTAATATTTTAATATTTTTTTATTCTCTCTCCTCTTATGACCATCAAAGTAGGCAACCAATAGGCCTTCGTGTGTACACTATACATGTAAATTTGTTGGAATTGATCAAAAGTTGATCAAAATTTTAAGTGCTACTTAAAAAAATGGAGCACTTATTTTGGATCAGATTAAAAGTTTCTTAGAATATAACAGTACAAGAAAAAAACTATATAAATGGGTCAAAAAAAAATAAGTGAAAATTTTGTTACAAACAGTGCTATCACCAATATCTCTTTGATTCATAGTATAATTTTGACCAAGTTGAACAACTTTTGTCATCTTATAAAAAATATATCTCAGATTTAATAACCATATCAGATTATCTGCAAAAATACACACCAACTTTCTGTAACCTTGAACAACTTTTGACCAAGTTGTCCATATCAAAATCTCACACCCTTATAAAAAACAAAAAAAAAGAAGAAATCTTTCGCACTCGAAACCACAACAATGGCGGAACCACAAGGTATAATCAGAGGGCCGGTCCATACATTTTTTAGATGTCCGGGATGAATTACAATAAAAGGGCCCTTTTTATATAATTTTTAGACATTTTTCGTAAAATTTTATAATACTTTCGTATAAATTTGTTCTTGTTTTAATATTAAGATACGAAGAATTTATAAAATAATTTGCTAAATTTAACTTAATTAAATACTTAAAATTGGGTGCTATCATCATATAACAATGTATGAATAAAAGAAATAAGATTTTTTTAAATGCATATGCCGTATATTTTAAATCTAATAAAAAGTAACCAATATAGACAATTATATAAATAAGAATCATTTACAATAACTATGGTAATACATGACTATACTAATTGATTAATAGTAAAGAAAGATAAATTAAATAAAAGATATATAATAGGGCCCACATTTAAAAATTAATATAGTTAACTATATTAATTTTTAAAGTGGTAGGATTTGAACCCAAGACCTCTTTAATAAAGAAAAGAACACTATTTTACTAGACCAACTTGTAATTTATAATGTTTTAAACACTATTTTATATATACTACATTTTAAAAAATTTGGGCCCCTAAAAATTATGGGCCCTGGGCTTGCGCCCACCCTGCCCCACCCCCTGGGCCGGGCCTGGGTATAATTAATTAATTAATTAATTAAATTAACTTCCTTTTTTTATTTAATTCTTAATCTTTACTCATTCCTCGACCTAGTGTTTGTTTGAATAAATACAGAAAGTAGAATTCATAGGAATTTAATTCATGGGAATTGATTTCCATGATATTATAAATTATGGGAATTTAAAAAATATGTTTAGTTGAAATTAAACTATGGAGAAATTTGATCTTACTCACCCCCACCTAGGTGATTGTAATTCCTCCATTATGGAGGAAGTGCAAATCATGGGAATTTAACTTCCTGTGTTTTATCCGCAAAAATAATGTAACCAAACACATATATTAAATGCTACTTTCTGGATTTTTTAAAATCATGGGATTTTAATAGACAACCAAACAAGCACCTATTACTAATTAATTGCAGGATTTCCACGGATTTTCCCACTCGACCTCATGAGCTACACTATACCTTCCGGACACGTAAGTATTAGAATATCCCCAATTATTAATTGCATACATTTAAGAAGCTTAAAAACGCCTTAATTACTGTGATTAATTTTGGGTTTTTTTTGTTAATTAACTTGTCATCAGAACATTGTTGAGTCTCTAAAGACCATTGCTAGGGAGGGCGGTTTTCGCACACTTACTATCATGTCATGCTCCGGTCGGGTGCAAAAAGTTGAGATTAAGAATCCTAATAGTGACATTGATCGAGGTGCACACTGATGAGGTATAAAACCCTAAATTGTAAAGCATAAGTTTTTTTTTAAAAAAAAAACTGAGAAAAGTCTAAATATAAAATTGGTGATTTCCTTCTAAAATTAATTTCTTAAATTATAAACATGATGGTTTTTAATTAATTGTTTTGGTTTTAGGGTTAGAAGTTTCAGATTTGGCAAACTAAACCCTAAATTAACCCTTTTAAAAAAAATTAGAAAGATATCTAAATATAAAATTTTGTGATTTTTTTTTCTTTCTAAAATTAGTTTTTTTATTAGGAACATATATGATGGGTTTTGATTGTTTGTTTTGGTTTTTAATGTGTAAATTAGGAGGGGGGTATGAGATTTCTGAGCTGTGGTGGGAAAATGAGTTGCTTGAATGGAAATATTGAAGACTTTGATTTGACTGTTTCGCTACAATCTCCAAAATCTGAGCAAGGAATAGCAGGTGGTGTAGGGGATGAGATGATCGCTAGAGGCAATTGTCAGGTAATTAATTAAGTCATTCATTTAATTAAGCTTGATTAATTAGCCTAATTACAACTAACCCTTTTGACATTGATTTGTTTAACTTGACACAGCTTGTTGTTGGAGTGTCCAAGTCCGGGGAAGGGGTGATATGGAGGCCCTGAGAGCTTAATTAACTTGTGTTGTAGTACTAGTAATTTTCACTTTGTTCTTTAATTACTCTAGGAAGAGGTTGTTGAAGTTAGATTCCATGTGGGTACGTTGTTATCAGATTTGAGCATGTTTAATGTTTAGATTTCATGTGGGTTGTTATCGCATTTGTGCTTGTTTAAGATTTAGATTTCATGTGGATTATATTGTAATTGCATTTGTGCTTGTTTAGGATTTAGATTTCATGTGGGTTGTTATCATATTTTGAGCTTGTTTAATACGGAGTATATTTAGATTTAATGTGGGTTGTTAATGTGTTATTACATTGCAGCAGCTCTAACTGATGTGAGCTTTTGTATATAATTCTCCTTTACTAATGAAAATTTACCGTTTCTTATCCAAAAAAAAAAGAGAACCAACGGTAAGTATATAATGAATAAGGCATGCAAATAGTTATACCAAGAACCAATATGTAACATCAAAGTATGTAATTATGTTATCATCACATATGGTTTCCAACAACATTCTCTCTTGAAGTTGGGTTGCAAAAGTAGCCGATTCGAAGACCATTGTGAAGATAGAAGATTAACATCATCGATCAAAGACTTCGGCGGTTACTGGGATCCACGACGAAAGGCACCCGCACCGGCCACCTTGTTAGACCTTGACATCCTTGGAGAAGTAAACTCGATCTACTCTAGGGCGGAGGATGATTGGAACTTCGTCAAGTTCATGTTTCATTTCTCTAAGAAAATTACACCTACTCAAAAGAGACAAGGCTAAATAGATCGAGCAAATTAAGATTGATCGAGGAGGTTAAGTCTCACTAGTCTAGGTGCTAGATAATGTCACATGGGACTACTAGCTCGCAAGTTCAAACCCCCTTCTCCATTGCAATATAGCCTAAGTCTATTGATTCTTTCAATCCTACTTATATGAATGTCATGATGGTGTATTAATCGGTGTACGAATTAAAATGTTTAGACCCACTTAATCTTCGGATCGAAAAGAATAATTAATCAGCTAATTAACCCACTTAATTAACTAATTAACACATGAATTAATAAGAACAATTAATCAAATTATGAACATTAATTTTTGGAGCTTTCTACATTTCCACTTGGTACAGTCAAATTATTTAACAACCACTAGAAAAGAAAAAGCTTTTGCACAAGAATGGACGTTTGCTTGAGAATGATCAATCATTAAATATATAAAAAATCTCACTAGATTAATAATCGGTTCTTAAATGTTAAACCGTAATTAAATCAATGTATGCATAATGGTTTGACCTATGACACAATTTTAAACTTTAATCCTTCGTCATAAAGTGTTTTCGTTTGTGAATTGTGATCTACAATGCTGAAAAAAATAAAGCAAAAAAAAAAAAGTTCCGTTGCCGGGAATCGAACCCGGGTCTCCTGGGTGAAAGCCAGATATCCTAACCGCTGGACGACAACGGATTTGTTGTTCATGTTTTCGTTAATTGTAAAATAATATGTATTCCCATTAACGAAGGTCTTGTATAACATTTTGTAATAAAAAATAATTGTGATATTTTTTCAATGTATTAGAATTTTATGTCATCCTTTCAATTGCAAGCCTGCAAGTTGCATAAGTCAAATTTTTGCTTATTAGAGTTTTTGGGTTGGTCAAAAAAGTGTAAACTTGCGATCATAGGAGATTGGTAATTAGTTGATTTGGAGTTTATAGTCCCTAATACAAAAATCTAGCTAGAACCATCTGAGATAACATCATTACATAGAGGAAGAAAAGCCATTTGCGAAGACATCAATGTACACATTACCTTTTGAGGTAATAAAGCTTATATATATATATATATATATATATACTCAGTTAATACTAATTAAGTATAGTTCCTCCAAGTTCGATCAACAACGAACACAAAATATATACAAACTTTTAAAGTTGAAGATTCCACTAGATCAATTTAGATCGATAAAGCATGTCACATATAAACTTCACGAGTGACCACAAATGCATCAATATCTATCCGTGAAAATAAATAAGCATCCCACATGACTACATGAGAAGTTGTATGGACCAAGTGTCTTCTATATCTTTTTATTATCAATTAGTTTTAAGATAGAATTTTAATACGCTTACGTATTGAACTTATTGTGAATGTATGTATAGACGAATATTTTCTGATAATTTATTTACTAGACTTTAACATAATATCAAGTCAGTTGCTACTCGAGTGGTGTGTGAAAAAAAAACTTGAATATACTCTATTGCTCCTTGTTCTTCTATAATTATTGTTGTTCCTTTCTTTGCGACTTGTTTCAGACTAAGGGGTCGTTTGGTTTTCTATTCCGGAAACATAAACGGAAAGGAAATGAACCTAGTCTATATTAGTGTCATGATACATCAATGATAAATTTCCTTTTGCCTTGAGTCACCTCATTTTTCATTCAAAAATATACCGCAAGCCCCCTTGCGGTAATCAATCCATTTCCCTAATTTTAACATGGGGTAAGCAAATCCCCCATTCTCCTCTAACCATTTCCCTTCCCCCTTCTCTAGACCCATAAAAAAAATTATTGTCAACGTATTGTGACACATAAGTGGTCTATATTCGTTTCTTTTCCGTTTATGTTTCCGTGGTTGGAAACCAAACGGGCTCTAATATCATTTTACATTTTGAACAAATGTCCATGAGAACCAGAATGACAACATATTTTGTAGTACTTTTCTAGATAGTATTTAGGGTGAGAACGTTGAAGTCTACAATTAACTTGTTATTCTATTTAGATTGAGGTCTTCAAGCTTAGTTCCACCACCTTGCTTATTTTTTTTACTATAGTTCGTCATGTGTAATATTCTTTCTTCCCTTTGGTTCTAATCTCTAAGACTCTTAAACGTCTTATCCTTTTCATGTTGTAGTACCACAACTTTGTATACTCTTTCAACTCATCCTCATTGTGTTATTTTTCCTTTACTTTTGGAACTACCACCTATATATCATATCCCATACTTAGGGGTGGAATAAAGATTGTTTTTTTCTTCTTCTTCTTTTTTTCCCTTTCTCAGGTTGGGCATGGCCATCTAGTTTGTCTGTAATTTTTATGGTTTTCGGGGAGCTTATTTCACTCTAAAGTTTGCCGTAAATCGAACAAGGAACAATAGAAAAATCGTTTTCATTAGTAATTTTGTCTTAGAAAATTGAGCATTGTCCCTCATAAATTGTGAGATATTCTTGCATCTCTAAATTTTCTTTAGAATTCAACAAGTTTGATCAATTGAATTTATCATGATTATCAAGAGACTCGATCGATAAAAGATTCAAGAGTAACCTTTTCTTCTAGCGACTTAAGTGCCATAGCATATATCTTCGACTTGGTCCATGACTTTGGTTCCTCATCAAATAGTTGCCACACGCAAAAATGTAAGTTTTTCTCACCTTTCCCTTCATCGATCGTCGTCACCTTGTGGACTTATCTTTTTATAGTATCCATTCACGTAGCACTTGAAGCAAGTGACATCCCTAATGTTCCTTTTCCTTATTTTTTCCTGTCTTTGTTGTTCTTACAGATGTTTTCCTTTGTTGTAAAGGGGATGCGTGATCTTTGTGATGAGGGATTTTTCCTCATCCTCATCACGCACTTTTTAAACATAACGTAGTGTCTTTCTAATTTTAAAGGCGATTCCTTTATGAGCTTTTTTCTTGGCTTTATGTGAGTTGTAAATTACTTCATAGGAAGCAAGCTTTCCAGAAAATTCATAGAAGGTAAAAATTCTAGATAATAGTTTGCTATAACTAAGCCTAAATGTTCATCTAAAATAGGTTAATTAGACTACAAAATGTATCACCAGTGGTGGGGAGGGAGCGGCCGCCCCCTGTCCATGGATTAGGGTTGATCTATCTCGTGTTGATGATGACCCGATCTTCCACTTGTTAAATTTTTTTACTTGATTTGTTTATGAATCTTCTTATTTTTCCTCTAGAACCACAATTGAATGATTGAATGGAGAATTGTCCGTGGACAATAGATAATAGAAATGTTAATTGCCGATACACTTGTGATTTTACAATCTTTCGAGACATTTAATATTAAGATGTACCTCAGAATGTAATATACCCCCTCCATTTCGTAAAAGATGTCTTTCTAACACATTCTTCTTGTTTTACAAAACTTGTCTTTTTAAAAAAAAATCTCATTTCTTTTCTATTTTACCCCTATAGTAATAATGATAAGTTTCTAATAACGGTTTTTAGGATGCCTATGCTATACTTTTCTATAGGGGTAAATTAAGAAAAAAAAATTCATCAATATATGTGCAAAAGGCTACAATGACATCTTTTACGAAACGAAAAAAGTAATTGTTATTTTTATTATGCATTGAAGTCACTCGTTAAATGACAACCAGATTTGACAAGTTCAAATTCTCATCCGAAAAATGCAAATTCAGCCTTTTGGTAGGGCTATAATTGAACCAAGTCGAGTCGATCTTTGATTTGCTCAAGCTCGGCTTGGTTAAAAATAGACGAGCTCGAGCGTGAGCTTGGTTCGAGCTTAAAATCTTGTTTGAGCTTGGTTCATTTAAATGTTCACCGAGCTCGAGCTTGCTCGCGAGCCTCTCATTTAGTTTCTTCGAGAGACAAATCCGTGAACAAGTTGTTTACTTGATCAATTATACAAGCAAATGAAACTAAAATTTAAATTACGTGGTTTGAGCAACACCACCAAAACAATATATTGTATATAATATATAGTATAGCGTATTCATGAACGTATAATCTAGTTTTTTATGAGTGTATAATCGAGTTTGCTCGATCATGAGCATATAATCGAGCAAACGAGCCGAGTTATCTTGCGCTCAAGCTCAATTCATTTATCTTTCGAGCTTTAAAATTGCGTTAAAATTCAGTTCATTTACAAATTGAGCCGAACACGAACAAGATTTAATCGAGCCGGACACCGAATCTCTCACTCTCTTCATTTACAGCCCTACCTTTTGGGTTTTACGGAATTAGCCACTCAAAAAAATCCCTACACTAGGAAATATAGTCGGCTTTGACTTTTTGTAAGGAATGATCGGCTGACTTCATCGATTACACTATCAATTCCTTCACGCGGTTCCTTCAATTTTTGATAGTAGTTTTAACGCGGTGGTATAAAATACATTATCCACGTGTCCTCCAAAGAATTAGTATAAACTTTTATAATGAATACTCCGTATTAGTTATTGAGATAAGCACAACTATTAGACCACCATATACGATATGATATCCAATATAATATGATAAGTATAAGCAAGTTTTGAACAAGAAAGTTTCAAACTTATAAGGGCATTTTTGGTATACATCATAAAAATGGGTCATGTAAGGGCATCATTTTTGTGTCATATAAGGGTACTTTTGGCATATAAAACTAGAAGGAGCTCCTATATAAACTCGAAATCTGAAAGAGAGATACATATAGTAACTCTATTCATAGAGTAACTCCATCGAATTCGGTTCGAAATCGAACCGAAATCAGATCGAGTAAATGCGATATTGTAGAATTTGTTTCGACGAAGATTGTGAAGATCCATTAGAAGCCCCTTGTGCTTGCTCCGGAACATCCAAGGTAAACATGAATAAAATTTCAAACATTTTAGTAATAAAATTCAGTTTTCTTGATTATTTGAATCTTTGTTCAGTTCGCACATAGAAAATGTATTCAGAAATGGATTTATCATAAGAATGGGAATACAACATGTGAGATCTGCTTACAGGTTAGTTTTCTTTGCTTTGCTTTTCCATGCTTCATTTCTCAATAATTAAGAATTTTGATTTTGAATTGTTCATTCAACTTTCTTTGTTGTAAGTAAAGTTTGATCATTAACTATCAATTTGTAATTAATCTATTGATTTAGGAATATCGACCGGGTTACAATGTTGTTGCTCCAGAGATAGACCAGGTCATAGAGGAGGAAGAGGAAGTCATCATCAGGTATTTTTACTTTCTGTAATAAGAGCAAAAAAATAAACTGAAATGTTTAAATTTGGAATATTTAATCTCATAAAATTCAGATTTATAATTATTTACTTGGTTAAATTGCTATTGTTTTTACTTAGTTAACTTTGGAAATTTTACTTGGTGAAATTGTTATTGATATTATATCATTATTCAATCAAAATGTGAATGAAAAATATCAAATGTTTAACACAAGAATAGTATCCAATCTCCATACAAATAAGACTTAACAATTTTGGTTTTCAATTTTCGTAAAATAGTTTACCATTCATTAGGAAATTGTTCATCAAGTAGATTAGTAATATGTGAGGTATTTTTGAAGTACGAAATATTTTTTGGTAGAATATTAATGAAACTAATTATTTGCTCTTTTAACTGTAAAGGGAAATCCCTCTTCCAAATTGGGATAGAGAAAACTTGCAAAATCCAAGAGAAGAAGATCAAGAGGAAACAACCCTAGATGCAACATTATTTGTCACAGAATTTCCGGATTCATCAGATGATGGGCCTGCTTCGTTTTGTGCATCTGTTGCTGTGATTGTAAGTTTTCCTTTGCCATTTCAAAGCAAATGACTTGTAAAATACAGAATAATTCAAAAGTGTAATCACCATAAAGAAAATTGTTGTTTATTATAAGTTTAGATGGTCACCAAAATGCAAGAATGTTTTTCATAATATAGGGTTTAATTGCTCTTCAATATATTTTGTTGAATATTTCTAACTCATTTCTTTGTTCAAAAAATTTGGCAGTTTATAGTGCTGCTGTTGGTGAAGCATATGTTTGCAGTTCTGTTAGGTGAAGCAGGGAAATTGCTGAACGTTTTTTGGCAGTCTATAGTAAGCTCTTCACTTCATTGCTTAATAGCCTTTACCCATAAACAAATTGCCTGAATTAATATTAACACTATGACAATTCTGCAGATAATTGCTCTAAAATCATGTGGATATATCATACCAATGTACATAATCATCTGGACGATGATCGCCATCCAAAGCCTCATCCAAAAGTATCATGATCGCCGACGACACGAGCGCCTGCAACTGATCAGATACAACAGGTTCCATGTAGATGAGCAAATGTTATACTACATTACAGTTGATAATCTCAACAGAGCCTAGTTTTCTTTTTAAACAAAATTTTTTGGAGGGTTTAGAAGGAGTTAACATATTTAAAGCAGTTGAAGGGAAAAGGACATGTGTCATTTTCTATTCATATGTATGTTTATACTAGAGTAGAAAAGATGATGGAAAAGGCTACAGCTTTGAAAAAATACAAGTGATTTAGTGTATGAATAATCAGCAAGAGACCGAATAAATCGATAAATTAGCCATGGGTGTGTTGATGCAACAATTTATACTAGAGCAAGCTGAATTGTAATTGATACCTCAATTGAGCACATCACCTTATGTTCAATATCAAATGCATACCAATTTGACAATAAACTTGCATAACTGTGTGTTGGTATTACACCTTCATTCCATTTACACTCAAAAAGAACCAAAAGCTAAACAATAGAAGTTCATTCCATTCATATTAAGCTCAAAAAATATTTACCGTAGAATTGCATACCAAATGCAGGGGTAAAAGTACTATGCAATTGTATTACTTTAGTAAATTCAGCATAGCAAATAACAAAATCATAGGAAGGCAACCGCCAACACTAGTTTTATCATATAGAATTTGGATATCCTGCCATACAATTTGACAATAAACTTGTCAGTAATGTTCAAAAATCAAATGCAGACTACTCAGAAGCCATATAAATAACACTTTCAGAGAAGACCTTAGGCACGCTTCATTCCATTTACACTCAAAATGAACCAAAAGCTAAACAAGACGACAAGTTTTAAGCTCGAAAAAACATTTACCATACAATATCTTACCAAATGTAGGCACAAAAATACTTTCCAGTTGTAGTATTTCAGCAAATTCAACACAACAAATTCACAAAAACTTAGGAGAGCAAACCAGCAACATTAAAATCTCCTAATGATATTATTCGATTACATTTGTTATGGCTCTTTTTCACGTATCCACACACCCTCATCATCACAAGGAAAGCGTGTAAGCTTGTCACATTGATGGTTCTCCAAATATGTAATCTTTTTGAAAATCCTCCTCAAGTCCACCCAAGAGATAACCATGTTGCGCAAGTACCTCAGACGCAAAATCTTGACATTCCATTCACCTCCCCATCCGCCTTGCAAATCCTTAAGCCTTCCTCCCACAATATACAGCTTCTCCAGATTCTCTAACTCGCTTGGATCCAGCCAATCCGGTGTAGTTTCCAAAGGGAAACAGCACAACACCAGTTTCCTTAGATTATCCAGCAGATGATGATTGCTTGCTGTTGCTGGTGCGTTTTCTTGACTCCCCCAACATTTCAGCCTCTTCCATCTAGAGTTGCTGCTCAACGTTATTGCCTCCTCATCATGTGCATTGGCATCTCGCGCTTCCTGGCTCATGTTGTCACTGGCTTCCCATGTAATCTTTAGGTTGCGAAGACTCCTCATTTCCTTGAACACCTGAAGATCTTCCATGCTAGGGAACTTGTCGATATTCACAACAAGGCTCAACTTGTTCAGCATCTCAAGCTTCAACAAGTCTCCAAGGACGCATGCCTTTCTATGCTGTCGGCCACCACCCTTGTAATTGATCACAAATCCTTTGAGCACCTCGAGTTTCGACAGCAGCCTTACTCCTTTCGGACACATGGAAAGGAGGCGACAATGTGTTAGGTCTAAATGGATGAGGCTTTTCAGGGATCCAATCTCGGCAGGGAGCTCCTCTAGGTAGCTGCATTCTCTAAGGTTGAGTATTCTGAGATTGGTGAGCTTACAAACGGAATCCGTGATATTGGTAATTGCTGAAAAGCCTTGTAAGCTCAAAAGCCTCAGCTGTTTCATGCTTTTCAAATCCTCGAAGAACTTTTGGTCCAAAACCTCAACACGGTCGTTGTTTTGAAAGCCCCAGCTCCCAAGATGAAGCACAACCAAATCCTTCATCTTGCGAAACCATTCCGGTCTGATGTCTATCACTGGATCATTGACATTAAGCAAAGCGTGTATGAGACTAAAGCTTTCCAGACTTGTTGGAGAGCCTGTATAGCTTGCTGCCCAGAGCTTGCAAGACGACAGGAAATTGTCATGAGATTTCAACATACAAGCCCTGCTCTGCCTATTCTCTTGGTCAATATCAAAGAAATAACTTGCCCTTGCCCATTCAGTCACCAAAGAGTGCACAGACTCTTCCATGCAACAGCTTCCTGAATCCCGGCCTTTATTCATCACTGTCACAATGAATCCCTTCTCCTCTAGAGTCTTCAAAATGGCCTTTCCGGTTTTCTCGGTTGCAACCTGTTCTCCTGCTGAACTACCATTTAATCTCATTTCTTCGTCTGACATTTTGGACCACTCATGGAGCGAAACTTGTGGTTGAGGAACTCCGTCTTTTGCTGCACTAGTATTATCATCCTCTGACATTTCGGACCACTCATCTTGTTGTTGGGGAGCTCTATCTTTTGCTGCACTACTAGTATCATCCTTACCGCCCTTTCCCTCCCTTCCACCCCCCTTTTCTTTTGGGCCCGTCCGAAATACCCTTCCGATACTCACTCGAGGTAAGGGTATGTACATCTTGACCCCCCAGATCCCGCACGCTTCGGGTTCCAACTGGGTAGGTGGTGTTGTTGTACTAGTATCATCCTCTGGCATTTCGAACCACTCATGGGGCCAATCTTGTTGTTGTTCGACTCTATCTTTTGCTGCACTAGTATTATTATCATGTTCAGGGTGAATGAATCCCTCGCCAACCCACCAATGGATTAACATCCGCTTCTTGATCACTACGCGCCTGCTCTTCAAAGCCCCTGTGTTCTCATCCCTACCGCCTTCACTACAGGGGAAAACCGAAAAACACAGTAAGCATTGTTTGTTGATATCGGTCAAAGATTCATAGGAGTTGAGGAGGACTTGTCTTCCATCCGGGTCTAAAACATTCTTCCTAACAACTTCTTCCTCGCTCTTGCTCCTCTTGAACTGTAACTTACTCTCCTTCTTGGCAACTTCCAAACCCTCTGAGTCCTCCAATTGCTTGGCAGGGAGTAAGAGCTTCAGCTTGAGAACCAACCTGTGGAGTACGTTAAAGTTGGTGGAATCAAGTGAGAAGTCGTAAGCTGAGGGAAGAGTAGCGGCGTCCATGAGCTCATGCAGCAGCTCCTCTATACTCTTGGAGTTATGGGAGATTTTGAGGAGGTTGATGTTTTCTAGTAGATACTTGAGATCAGAGAGCATTTTTGGAAAGTGCCTCTTGAAGACTTGATTATTGGCTTTGGCAGATGTGAACATCGTTTGGATGTCGGAAATGAGTTTGTTGAGCTGTGGGAACTCGGTTTCGAATCGGTCAAAACCTGATTCATAGAAAGTGGAAATGAGATGGAACTCATCAGGCTTGGAGGTTCTTTCTTGAGCGCGTCCTTGAAGGATTTCAGGAACCGAACTTACTGGTTCGAGATTTTCCAGCTCACCCAAGTGAGCTGTAACATAATCAATCTCATGGTTTTGACGAATATCAAGATACTCTAAGCTGGCAAGTGATGTCAAGGGAAATAGTTTTAGCACACCGGGGCGATTTGCTAGGACCAGCTTTCGGAGATTGCTAGGAGCGGAAAGGAATTCAAGTTCAGTTTCTTCTCCTTGGAGATTGTCAAAGATATAAAATCCTCCTAAATGAAGATCAAGTGTCTCCATATTGGTCAGAGTTTGTAGATGAGGCATAGCTTTCAGTTTCCGACAATTCGCCAATGAGAGCTCTTTGAGGTTTACTAGCTGAGAGATGTCTGGTAGTGTCTCCACAGAGGTCTGTGAGAGATTGAGAGTCTCAAGGCTCTGAAGAGACTCCAAGAAATCTAATTTCAGCTCTTGTAAGGAGGATCCAACTTTGAGCCCTTGAAGGTCAAGGTGTACAAGGTTTGAGAGAGATGACAGGGTTTCAATAGAATCCAGCTCTAAATCTCTTAGTGAGAGCTTTCTAAGATTCACAAGGCTGGCAAAGGAGGGTAGGTGATTGACCTTGGCTTTGAACAGGTCGAGCTCCTTCAAGCTAACAAGCTTGTCAAAGGAGGGTAGATGAATGAACTTTGTTTTGGAGAGGTTGAGTTTAACAAGGCATGACATTTGATCAAAAAGACCCTCCCTCAGTTCATCCAAACGACAACACCCCGATAGATTCAGTTCCTTCAACCCCTTGAGGTCACCTAGATCTTCAGGCAGTTCAGCAAGATAGAGACAGCCTGAGACGTCGAGCTTCTCAAGACTCTTCAGTTTTTTCATTGCAGGGAGTTGTTTCAAAAGACAACAGCCTTGAAGCATCAGGTAACGGAGGTGAATCAGATCCGAAAGGAACTCTATGGATGTTATTCCACTCCATGAAAGATCAAGAGCTAGAAGATTTGTTTTACCTACTAACTGATTAACTCGCATCATGTTCCGAGCTCCAGACAGATCAAGCACCTGAAGGACAGACAGTTGGTCCAACGAATCAAATACTCTCGCCCTTGAACCCTTTAAAATCAGTTGAGTGAGGTTGGGAGTTCCCCTTAGAGTAGGTATCCCATACATTGAAGTGTAAGATATATCAAGCGTCTGAAGGTGGGAATTTTCAAGAGGGACGAATGCGAATCCCAAAGAGGAGCAGTGACATAGATCAAGCATCTCAAGATTTCCCAAGGGCTTAATGGTTGGAAGTGAAAGTAATTCAGAACAGCTTCTGAGAATGACCCATCTAAGCTCCACAAGCTTGTAAAAAAAATCATGGGGCAATTTTTTTATAAGAAGATGAGATAAATTGAGGTATTGAAGCTGAGCCAATTGAGAGATCCCTTCAAGGCAACCAGGATCAAAATGACATGAGCCTCTGAGAGTGAGCCGACGTAGACTCTTAAGCTGCGAAAACTCAATCCCAATCGGTTCAACTGGTATATCAGACAAATTGAGGCTTTCAAGTTGGGTCAGGTTGCAGATTGCTTTTTGAAGCCAAGAGGGAAGATGGCTTAAACCAGAGATTTCAACAGCAGTCAAGGCTCTGAATTTTTCGAATGGGAAATCGGCTTGCAATGCCCCCTCACACCCTCTAAACAACATGGCAGAGGGCTTCTTGATTTTTAGAAGTAAAGGTTTCAAAGTGTTTGGCCTGGGATTCAAGTTGGCCATGTATTTAAGCTTGTTGCTCTTCGAGGGATTGAACTTGGTAAACTGATAGTCTGGTAGTGGTGAGGTGAGATCAACTGAACCTTTCTTCTTCTTGGGCATTCCATCTGTGAGCTCAGCGTCGCCAATCTTATCCAAATCGACAAGTCCAAGATTTTCCGGGGCACACAATCCCTCGTGTCTGCAACGTATGGGAACAGAATCTGTTGATGACACTAATTCAATCATCTCCTCGCCCTCACCCGAAAACCTCAGCATCCCTCGTATATTTATCAGCTCCAACAAGAGATCATACCCTTTTCTTTGAGCTTGCTCTGCAGAGTAAATGGGGCCAAGATATCCCTCCTGCATCCAGAAGCCTATCAGCACCTTCAAGTTGATGCTTTTATATTTCTGGAAGAAGTGCTCGGATTGCTTATAACAGTTGGTCATATTGACTCTACTTTCCCACAACACGGAATTCAGTTTTACTGCATAACCATCCATTGCTTGCCTCTATTTCAAATTCCCCAGTATCAGACCTGCAACATATTGCAACATGAATTAGCACAGGAGAGGGCTTTGCTGATGAGGATTGTATAGCAAAAATCAGTATCAAGTGTTGTTTGCACAGCTAGCAGAGTTGATTCCAGCTTCTGGGTACAAACATATATACATCATTCAAATGTTGTATAGCAAAAATCAGTATCAAGTGTTGTTAATATCCCAATTTTTTTTTCTCTGATCCTAGTGATACTACGAGCTAAAAAGGACACAACAATGATCACGTATCCTAGGTAGAATCTTGTTGAAGTTATGATCTTAATATGGTTGAGATAAATGGTACATTAGACGTGATCATGTATTGGGCTTAGACTAATGTTGTTAATATCCCAATTCGAATCTATGATCCTGGCGATACTAAGAGCTAAAAGTGACACAACAAAGATCATTTATCCTAGGTAGAATCTTGTTGAAGTTACCATATGGTTGAGATAAAATTAGTAGGATCTTGTCACTTGTGTATGATTTTAACGATTCTATGAACGCTTCTTACAATCCTACCTATATGAGGTAATTTAATTATGAAATGAAACATACAGTATATGAAATTTTGTTCTTTAAATGAGTTATATTGACAAATCACTACTAAAATGCAATAATACTAAAAAATAACATTTTCATATTTTAGGACCATCAATACATTTTCTTTTTTTTTTGATACTTTCCCTTAAAATATAAGAAATCTACAAGTCAATGTTCTAAAAAACACACGCCAGGTGGACCTGAGGGGAGAGGGGCCGTCTAACACCTAGCCGGTCATAACAGTTGCATGGGCGGTTCTAGACGGGTGCTAGACGGACGGCTAGGCAAGCTGGGACCTTATAGGTCCTAGGCAACAGTATGTTTACATTAAGATATCATACAATTTTACAATTCGATCTAACCGATCCTAACAATATTAGATTAAGAGTTGACCTAGTACAGTACACTAGAACCTAAACAGCAAAAAGAAAAAGTTACAGAGAAAGAACTTACAGAAAGAAGTCGACGAATCCGATCGATAGAGAAAGGAACCTGGAAGTTGAAGACGATCGAGGAAAACCACTTGCACAAAGAGAAAGAGAGAACAAGCTTGAATAAATACTGGATTTACGTGGCCAGGCTGGCCATAATATAGTGTTAAAGCTGTTCCCACTAGGTCAATTTTTTAGTCATTTGTTCAGACCGAGAATTTTTTTTGAGTAAATTGTACAAAAAATATAAGATATCATAATATGGTCAACGATATCCTTTGTTATTTAATTCATATAGAACCTGTGCAGGGAAGACATGTAAAAATCACTTGGGCAATGTGATCTCTAAACCTGTATAGATATCTAATTAATTGGGTTATACCTGGTCAATTCAGTACAAAAATAAAGAAACATATATAACCAACAATGTGACGTACTCACTTTACAAGCAGAACAACTACACATGTTCTAGACAGAAATAGTGTAGGATCTTGGAAGTGATAGGTCTCTGCTGAGAGTTCCCTGAGACTCTTTGTGTATTGTGTGGCTAATTTCTTTACTCTTTAGATTATGGTTTGTTCTGTACTCTATCATAACTACTGATTTTATTTCTTTTAATCTATGTTGTATGATAAGAAATTTGGTGTAGTCATCAATGACTATTGAGTTACTGTTGCTCAAAGATTGTATATTTTTTTAAAGTATAAAAGACAAAAAAAAATACATCATCATCATCATTGACCCGACCCAGTGAGGCTCCGCTACAGCAGAATATGGGGGATCAAGATGGGGTATCCCTACCCAAGGGAAAGGGGTACGCCCGATAGACCCAAGAAAAACTGAAATTCAACTACGTGACAATAATAACTGAATTTAGTTAGAAAGCACCAAAATTGATATAGGGACTAAATCCATCTCAAAAGCGGTGTATAGAAGCCAATGAGCATGAGGATGCGCCCCAAATACAAAAAATACAATTGCAAAATATCATACATTTAGTAGAATAAATCAGTGATCACTTTCGATACTATAACGTGTTTGTGTGATTAAACAACACTGTATCATTCGTATCGTATCGTATCGTATCATGTCATGGCTTGTGTACCTAGGACCTTAGATGTTGACAAGTTACGTAAGAGTCCAGGATTTCAAAGAAAAGTGGGGTGTGGCCTTTTTACATTGATGTTACAGAAGAGTTGAGCTCTGGCATAGTTCTTGCAAAAATGATCATTTTGGTTATCCTACTGAAAAAAATTATGTTGGTTTTACTCTATATGATCCTACTGCCAGATCAAGTGATCCCAATAGAACATGATTGATTCCTTCTAAAGTGCTGACAATTTCTTTTCAAAGTAATCGGATAACCGCTTCATCTTGGATGAAAATTCTGCCTTCCTCCCAAAATATGCTGAAGCATTGGAAATCATCACACCAATATCATGTTTCACAGCCTCCAGCCTCCTATAGTAGTTTTTCTCCAACCTTAATTGGATCACTCTAGGAGATATTGGTACTGGAAACCTGCACAATTAATAAATAAAAAAATTGGAAAACTTGTCCCCTTCCTCAAATCAATCCATTTTGAACCTGAAAAGTTACCTGTTCATGAAGTCTGACTTGGTTGAAACTTGATTCAGTTTCTGGATTCCGTATGAATCCTGTAACATCACAAGAAAGCCAGTCAAGACTCTAACCTAGCTCAAGAAGTTTTACTGTAAGTGCTTGTTAAGCACTACAAATATTGCATGCTTTCACAAGTAATGTCCTTTTCAGCCAAAAGTCAAGAGATTCAAAACACCATATTCCAAAGTGTTAAGACTACTTTTTACCATAAAACCACATCATAATTACTAGAAATGTCATTATAATATGGTTTGCCAAACATCATCATTGGCCCAGTGAGGCTCCGCTATAACGGAATCTGGGGGGTCAAGATGGCCCAAGGGAAAGGGGGTACGTCCGATAGACCCAAGAAAAACTGAAATTCAGCTATGTGACAATAATAACTGAATTTAGTTAGAATGCACCAAAATTGATCTAGGGACTAAATCCATCTCAAAGGCAGTGTATAAAACCCAATGAGCATGAGGTTTGCCAAACAAAGGCTTGAAAAGAATAAGCAAAAAAGAACCTACCTGGCTTCTGGTGACAGGCTTCTCCAATTTAGTGAACCAAGAGAGAAGTTCATCTCGGATCTTGAAATCAAGATGAGGGTGCTCCGATCTAAATCCAACATCATGTAATTCCCAAGGACTATGGATCTGGGTTTCACCAGGATCACCTGTGTACTCAACTGCATATCTCTCCCATGGACTGTCAGGGAATTCAACAGACTTGGGTTCTGAAGAACTGACCTCTCCTTCCCACCAGCTACCACCTTGTTCACTATCGTCCCTCCACCACACCACACACTTCTCATTTGGAGACCAGTTTCTACACACTGAAGTATCGTACCAGCTTTTCTCAACAATGAAATCAGGGAAGTCAACTAGCTCTGGAAGAGTCAACCTAAATGTTTTACCACACATATCTGAAGAAGGGTCTGAGAATCTCAGCGTGATTTTACAGCAGCTTTCTCCAGATGGAACCGTGGCATAATCAAGTACGTCAACTACGCAGGTTTCAACTGCGTTTAACTTTCCCTTCATTGTTAGCCATGGGCCCCTCTCGCGTGATTCACATTTTTCTATATACTCTTGATGACCCTATAAAACGCCAAATAATGCCAGTTAGGCTGTAATAATCATAGTAGGACTTTTCTAATTGTTTGTTATTTTAAAATAATTTTATAGGGTTTATTATTTCCTATTTATGGTAACATTTTGGATACAGTTTCCAACTTTAGACTCTTAAAATAAACTCATGGGCAAACATTTGAAAGACCCGTCATAATAAACAAGAAATAATTAAGTCATATATTAAGATTTGCCTGTACCTGTCTCAAGTAGACTACTTCATCTGCACACTGAGGGATGTAACGGTAGCCAGGCTCCTGCTCATACATCATCAGCCATGAGATCTTTCCAACAACAGGATTTGGTCGAGTAAAGGACAAACTAGGCTCATCGCCATAGACGCTTCCATGCCTAGTACTAGACCTTGAATTCAAATATACATCATCACTCTTTTTCAGTTTCAACTTATATTTCACCGAATTTGGCTCCCTTGAGGACGGCTTCATTTCAGTAGATCTTGATCTACGTACTGCATCAGTTTCTGCCTCAGGCAAATCATCACTTGTATACTCACTAAAATTGCGTGTATTTGAAAAATCTTCTTCTTCCATGTCACCATGGTGATTTGCTGGCCTCCTGCCTTTGGCTGATGAGCATTCTCCACGGTCCATGGTTTTTCCATATTTGATCTTTAATTTGGTCGTTGAGGGCCGAGCATTTTCTTTCACAACATGAGTTCCATTACTATCACAAATTAAGCTAGGCAACTCTTCTGCCCTGGTAGCAATATCTGATACAACATTGCCATTTACAGGACTCATGTTTCCTTGTTGAACTTCATGATAGGAATCAGACTCAACTAGCTCATGAGCATGCATATTTCCTGATATCAAATCCTCTCTTAAGACCAACGTCGCCTCTTCTATGTTATTTTTCTCTTCAGAATTCATAGAAGTACTGGAATGTCCAACAACCTGGTCGGGAATTCCCTTAAATTTGAATTTGATTCTGTTTATGTTTTTGTTTTGTACCGTGTCAGCTGTAATGTTATGGATTGGAACAGGCTTGTCCTCTTCAGCACATGTAGACAAAGATGGGCCAGCCTTGTTCAAATCATCACATGTTTGTGATGACACGTCTGAGCATAATGACTTCTTAGAGTCACGGAGGGAAAACTTGAGTAGCAATCTCTTCTTGTTTCCACCATTTGCCATAGATTCCGTATCTTCAACAGGCTCTACTATGTGAGGGCTAGACTCTTCAAGTGACTGACTCTCTGAAGAATCACTATCAAAGCCATCCATGTCCTCTCCATCTGAATCTGTTTCAGACATTTGAGAGAGGAAGCTCATAGCATTTCGAGCAGCAGAACGCTTGGGTCTTGATGCACTTGCTTTATAAGACTTCTTTTTTGAATTTTTCTGAGCAGATTTCAATTTCTGACTGCTATTGCATTCCATGTTCTTTCTCTTCACACGCTTCCCAGAACCAGAGTACTCAACCTGCCAAAAAAGAAAGCTTACTAAATCATATGTATTGTAGGAAGAGCAACAGTTCAAGGTAAACGGAAAACAGCATATTTATGAACAGATCGCATGTGCTAGGATCCTAAATAGTTTGGCCTATATGGAAAATACCAAGATACTGCATTATCTGGCATTAAATCGTAATGCTATATAATGTATTACAATACAAAATAATGCATTATCTTGGGTAATTCAAATGCACCCATGGAATACCTCCATGATTACCTTTTTCCTCTTGGATCTGCGACGGCCATCATTTTGTTTTTGTTCAACTTCAATGATCTGTACATCAGAATCAGTGTCACTGTAAGTACTGGCACTTAAGCTTTCTTGCTCTCGTTCACTGGCATACTCTTCAGAAGCGTTATACTCTGAGTCTGCATTATCACTTCCAACTTCATTTTCAGGCTCCCAAAATGGGATATCTAAAAACTCAGGCATATCAAATATTGCATCTGGTTCCAGGATGGGCATCATCTGGAAATCTTCACCTAAGCTGAAATCTGGACCAGTTGCAAAATTGACTGGTGATGGGCGCCACTCTATACCTAATGCACCCAAACGACGACGCTGGTACATGCTTTGGTAAGGTTCGTCATATGGTATCATGCCTGTAATAAACCAAATAGTATTATTTTACAGGGTTCAAACTTAGATGTTTAATCCAGTTTGTGTTTAGAAATTGACTTTTTCTTGACTTACTTGAATCACAAAGAAGATCCTGAAAATTCCTTCGATGAGGAGCAAGCTGTGTCTCCTGCATTGTCAAAAAATAGGAATCTAAGGACAAAGGAAAGAAAGAGCATATGGGTTATAAGTTATAACACATTTGATTAAACAAATAAAACCTACCGACCTGATCAAGAACATTTCCAAGAGTATCCCGGACAAGAGGGCGATAGTCCCCAAGGAAGAACTACAAATACATCCAATCATTACTATACAGATTTGCTGACATAACGGTGGGAAACTTAAAGAAAGTGGAAGATGATAATCATACCTGATCATACTTGGCATCCTTCTGTGATTCACCTTCACCGGTGCTTAACAGATATATCTGGCCAACTTCATCTGAAAGCACAATTGATGTGCCATCCCTGCATTATGTAAGGGAAATGTATTAAACCCATCAGAAAATGATCAGGGCAACCGAAGCAAACTATCATAGTTCTAAAATGGAAAGAGCCTTCAATGCATATAACCAAGAAATACAATGGAACAAAAGGTTTATACTTACTGTGAGAACTTTCCATCGACCAACTTATAGCGCCCTATTTCAAAGATCCGAACTGGTGTACCCTCCCATATCTGAGGTAACAGTACCGCATAAGATAAATCACAGAATTATTTATCCTGCCGAAGCATAAAGGCAAAATAGGACTTTGTATGATTAATAATGTAAAAAACAAGCATTATAAAAGTAACTCACATCCCAGATAATGGTCTTTCCATCATAGCCGGCACTCATAGCTATCCGAGGGTTAAATGGATGAACATCCAATACATATGTCTACACAAGATGATAGACCCAAAAATTATCAATACTTTTACTTGAAAAGTGCAAACAAGGATTCCCTATATGTCCTCAAGATAATGGATTATCCACAAAACTGAAGTTTGAAACCAATAATTTTCCTACAGTGGATAATCTATATGTTTGTGAACATTTTGACCATCTCGTTTCATCATAAATACAAAACCACATCATATACACTACTTAGTACCCTCCCTGTCTAATTTGAGAAGGAAAAACTTCAAATTTACAATGAAATAGTTCATTTTTTACTGATCAAATATCACAGCATCAATTTAATTGGTTACAACTTTGCCTTAAAAATCAATACAGTGAATATAGTGATGCCATATTTCACAGCTTCATCTGTTAAATATAGTAAGGGTAAAGAGCACAGACTACTTACAGATTCAGTATGGCCAGTTAAGGAATGAACTAGGCTGCCATCTGAAGCATTCCAAACACAGATTCTACAATCTGTGAAGAAATATATATCATGAGTGAGAGATTGCATAAACAATCACCGAATCATGCCAAAATCAAGTCATCATAAAATATAAGCTAAGATCAACATGGAATATGCATCCATCAAATTATGGCTTTAAAGTGAAAGAAATATTTTATAACATGCTGGATGGGCAAGGGATTACCCATTATAGCAGCAAGCACAAAACGATTATCAAGACTCCACACAATCATATTCACACCACGAGGAGTTGGAAGGATTCTTTGGCGTGGTCCTCCTCGAGGAGGTTGAGGTGGCAATGGTGGAGGTGGCACCTTGAGATGATAAGCTTTCATCCAACGCCCAACTTTCCCCTTAGAAGGATGAATTAATGATCCAGTAAGTGAAGAGTACAGAAGTGATTAGAAAACATATACATAAGTGGCATTCAATTTCAACAAGATTCCTTTCAGTAACCACAAAATAAAAAATAATAGTTTAGTAAGTTAAGTTACTTTGACATTCAACTGATGCCCTTTAATTCAAGAGACTGTACATAAATTTGGGAAATTAACGGCTCTGTATCACCAAGCAAAAGAGTTCCATGAAAGCATAGAAATAGTTGATGACATAATGCCGAGAAGAGGCTCAGATGAGGAGCAGCATTGGGTGTACATATTTCTCAAGAGGAGCTTACATGTGATTTACGAGATCTTGGAATCCAGATAATTGCACTACCATCACGGGAACATGTTACAATATTGTCATGACTCAACCTGCAAATCAATTTTTCCCCTCCCTAAATTGTATGAAATATCAAGTAGGAAAAATAAAGACTAGATCAGGCAACTAATTTAGAAGGTTGAAACTCACCATGAATTTCTAAATTTCAAGGTATTGTCCTCCTTTAAAGCATCAGCTGCACATGATCTTTGAGTAACAGCACATCCACTGCAAGAAAAAAAAGAGAAATGTAACCCTTTACGCATGTGAAATTATATTACGATTTTCAGGAGGCCAAAAAATCATACCTAAACTGAACATAGTTGACGTCATTTTCATGGCCTGATAATATATCCATCTCATGATATGGTTGTTCTGAGTCATCTGAACTTGATCTGTAAGTACTCCAAACCTGCAAAAGTAGCACCAAAATTTTGATCCAATTGTGACAGGTTTATATCTCGATCGCAAGAACTAACAAGACAATGCACTTCCCATAAAATTACAGGCTAATCTTAAGCCTATATTAATCCAAGATTCCAAGGAAATCACATATTGTTGTCCAATTGATCAACACCAACAATATGTTTTACATTGTAGGGAATGTAATCAGAAATTGAATAGAAAGATGTTCATATATATGGGAAAGTAGCTTCTCAGTTCTCACAGATTAGTGGAGACATGCACATGCCACATTTATCAAGAAAGGGGCATTTTGGACTTTTTCCTTTGGGAAAAAACTCCTTTGTGAAATGGAAATATCACTGCAGCCATGAAAGTTTGTCATGAAAATAAATTTGGAAAGAAACTAAGAATGTTCATAATGATATCACTGGCAAGTGGGCCAAGTGGCAATCAATGATGATATCATAAATACCATTCATAATATTCCACACTTCACAGTACTGTAACATCAGAGCAAGGCTACAGCATGCTTCACATATAATCCTACAATTACAATTTAAAGGGACTGCAAATCAAAATGATAGCGTTAGAATGTACCCGTGCCAATGTATCAGAGCTGCCTGTAACAAAAACAGTTCCATTTGCATTGAAAGCGCAACACAAAATTTGATTGTTTTGCTGTGCACCAGTCGAAGAAGAAACAACGCTTCTTCCTGTGTAAAAATCCACAAACATGTCAATTGAAGTTCTAGAGAGAATAATAGACTACATGGCAGAATCTAACCTGTTGAGGCTTCAACACGCCTGGGCTGATAGATTCGCGGTTTATGCTGCAAGTTCCTTACATCCCAGATCCGACAAGTTCCGTCATCTGATGACCTGGCCATTATTCAAAATCTTTTAAACAATGGATGATGCAATTGAATAGATCTTTTCTCAAAGCTAACTTGATACATAAACTTCCAATCTACAAGAAATGGCTTAACAAGAAAGACAACAGACTCCCAACAAAGTACACTCACGACAATAGCTGGTATGCACAACTGGCAGTAGTCCTGGGATTAAACGCAATAGCAGTGACAGCCCCAGTATGCCCCTGCAGAACAGAAATAGGAATTCCATCTGGCAAGCGCCACTGCCAATAGAGAAAAACATTCCTATTATTAGAAATATGAAGTAGATGATCGTCGAAACTCATTTTGAATAATAGAGAAACTTACAACTCGAATGACAAAATCATTGGAAGCAGATGCCACCATATTATTGTGTGAACTTACTGCCAAATCAGTGATGTCACCCTTTACACAATTTAGACATGTGCAAAAAGATATCAGTGTCAAACAAATTACAACTGACTAAACAAACTCATGCATAAGCATATACAGTTCCAGATATATCATGGATGAAGTAAACTCACTTCATGACCGCGGCAGCTAGCCAAACAAAATGCGGTTTCCATTGACCAAATTTTGACAAGGCGATCGTCAGAACCAGTAATAACATGTCTCCCTGACCGATCGAAGATGGCTAAAAAGCAGATGCAACAGAATGAACAAGCTTTAAGTCAACAGAAGTACGATGATTTAAAAAAGAAAAAGACGGAACGGTTTATTGTTCAGAATCAACATAGGTAAACAGGAACTTGACAAACAAGAATTATGAGTATACCACCTTCACAATAACTGCATGAAGATAAGGCTAAACTTCACATCTTATTGTATTTGAAAAAGAAATTTCACTCTTAACTCTTAAGATGAAAAAATAAAGAATGCAGAACATTTTTCTCCTTATGAAGCATCACATCATATCAGGCTTCTATCTTCTTCCCTTTTTCTTTTTATGAAGCCATTCATGACCAATTTCCCTCATAAAACATGGAGCATACATTTGTGTTTGGTTTTGGATCCTGAAGAACCTCTATTCTATTGACAAGAAAAGCAAGAACATTATCTTGAATAATATTTCTCCAAAGATGATGACCACAAAGAGATGTTACTACATTTAAAAGTATCACAACTCATTCATGTAAACATAACTTCGTATCTAAGACAATAAAAACAATTTTTCAATTAAATTTAGGAATAAATCATTATGAATGACTAGAACACAATAGAAGTATTTTCTGTATTAAAAGAATCAGAAGCAACAAAAGACTAATTGATACCAGAATTCAAGAGTAAGCTCCTTGCATAAATATACAACTCAAACATAAAGACCACATGAACTTACCACAGTAAACAGCATTTCTATGCCCCCTTATCTTCTTTATGTTTTGCATCTTTTGTATCATTGTAGATGGCTTGGCAATAGCATGAGAGGCGGCATGTATGGATGGAGCACGATGATGTCTTGTAAAACCACCACCAATAGCCCTTAAACTTAGTCCATGTACTTGATCAGCTTGCATGTGAGGCCAACGGAGGTAGCCTGGAAGTCGCTTTACATGTTTCTTCTCATTTCTATCACCTGAAACACAGCTCCTCAGGTAAAAGAACATAATACAAAAAGGTTAACCAAAGAGACTTCCAAGAAGAAGGAAATTCCAGAATCAGTCAATAAACAAAGGAAATACACTGCATAAAATAATCTAGGTCTTGTTTCCCAGAATGGAAACGCCCAAATCATGGCAAAAAAAAACCCCAACTAAGCCTTCTTGCTCTTTGCACTATCAATTTAAAACTTTTTATACATATGTGATTAAGACAGTTATTCTTTTAGTATTTCACTACTTCAAATTGTTTATTCGAGAATCATTACTGCAGACATACTAGAGGATGTAATACTAGTCTCTAACCTTCATGTGGTAAGTGGTAAGTGGTAACTGGTAAGCATCTATAAGTGAAATCTTGTTAATATAAGTATTAGTCATAGCTTTGGGAAATGTTTTGTAAAGACAAGCTTTGCATGTACTATGTCCAAGGCAACATCCCATGACTCATAAATCATGCCTATAAAAAATAAGGCACAGCAACAGATATTAGCTTATTAAGGATCCTAGACATCCTCTCCTCAACATCGAAGCTGAAACAAGACAAAGACCATGATCTTAAATCCTTCAGCATCCTGCCTTAGATTTAGAAGTGTATGACCTGTGAGGTTGGTGCTACATTTTTTTTTAAATTGGTCACTATTACAAAAAATGACTTAAATGAGCAAAAAATCCACACCTATAGAAACCTATACCATGAGAAAGTTGTTTCCATCTTTGGATTGTATCTTAGCCATGTCCTCACTAAGTGCACCAAGTGCGAGAGACAACTTTGACACTGATAAGACATTAATATACCATTCTAATGTAAACCTTTCTGTTGGAATCTGCTTGGTTAAACCTAAGTTTAGTTCTTGCCCATTGTTGTGTGTGATGGAAAATTCAATGAAAGTTTCAGACTGGGATAGAACATAACTATCCTAAATCCATGACACATGAAAAAGGGTTTCAAATGCAAGTTATTGGTAAAACAAAATATATACTAGTTTCCAATGTTCTCACAAGTGTAGGCA
This sequence comes from Fallopia convolvulus, assembly GCA_964016875.1. Lineage (NCBI taxonomy): Eukaryota > Viridiplantae > Streptophyta > Magnoliopsida > Caryophyllales > Polygonaceae > Fallopia > Fallopia convolvulus. The sequence goes on along the minus strand of OZ024728.1, from coordinate 3,550,409 downwards.
AAGAATATCAGAAACCATACAGCTCAGAAGTGAAAAGGAACCAGTCCCCAATAAGGTAGGAATATCAGCTGCATTTGGACGGTTACTCATGCCTGCTGATGCAAATGGGGCAGTCACCAACAGCTCCTTCAGAAGCTTAACCAAGTGATCTGTTTGAATATGGGAATACCTGATGGCAGTATTAACGCAACACTAACTTGTGATTTACACAAACCCAATAAATATTGTGCATATAACCGTAACATAAGCCAACATTGAACAAGAAAGCATTAATCTTTAAGCCATCAATCTCCTCCATATTGGTTTCATCCACTAATTAAAGTATTTCTTATGGAATCTGAGAGAATTTTCGGCCCATGACTCCGTTCTATGATGTGCAAACTAATTATTAATATGAATTCAACTAAAAAACTTATTTTGCTGGTTAAAAAAATAGCATACCTCTGTATCAGATCTTCATAGCTGACTGGGAAAGAGAGACCATCATTATTCTTATCTTCATGATGCATACCACTTCTAGAATGCCATGCATGATATCGTCTAGGTAGAAGCTGATGTTCTAACAGTTCACTGTGGAATTGTTTAAAAGTTTCCTGGCATGGTCCAGATGATAGGAAATGCAATATCAGAAAGTAAACTTCCCTGAGATCAATATCAACATCAGCTGGAACTACAACTCTGCTGGCTCTCTCTTGCCCTTGAAAGTGAGCATCTTCAGGCACTTTATTTGAAATGCTTGTTAATTTTGTGTGAGTTACAGTAATTTTACTCGTGGGTGCACACTTTTGAAGAATCATCCTGCAGTGACCAGCCTGAAGAAACAGTAACAAAAGTTACAAGTGTTCTGAGAAAGCTCTTTTGTGTATGAAACATGTAATAAGCCAATTTGTGATTTGAGAGATTATTGCTCTTGTCGAGTAAATTCGTGTGGAATATAGTTGAATCATAAGCCTTATCAAACAGAAAACAATAATTAACCTGTTACTGATTGGTATCAATCCCAAATTCCCTATAGTACTCATCAACCTTCTACTCAATCTAGTTCTAGAGTAAGTCTGTAACTTCTTACAGTGCTCAGTTTAAACCCTACACTTGAAAGGCGCACTAACATGCTTCCCAGATTATATACAAGGGAAGGAGCTGACTTCTAAATTCCGTTCATATAGCGGTAGAGACTAATACCAATTCAATAGGTTAGGCATATCATAAACATATAATTTATGAACATTGGATCTTCTAAATCCCCGCAGTTTTATTCCTTTCCTAAAATGCCATCAAAACAACGAGCTCCATACAAAAAGACTACTGTCCAGAAAATAATTTGTAAAATGACACAGACAACACACATACCATATTTATTAATCCTACATTCACAGTGAAGAATTCTTTTGCAAAGACATGCACTCACTCGTAGAATCTCATTAATAATACCTCAAATCGGACAAAAAATCAAAGTAACCTAATTAGAAATTGACAGGCGAGGTAGCAGTAATTAACAACAAACAAAACCTCTTATTTGTCTAAAGAAATTCACACAATACCTCAAAAACAAACCAATAGATGAAAAGGGCGGTCGCAAAAAACACCAAAGAATACTCTTTTATCCTAATGCATTGAATCATGAACGATCAAATTAAACATAGAAAGTCCATGAAAAGATCAATCCAGAGCACAAATAGAAACCATCTCCGCATTGAGCTAATTTCAACTTGAATCGAAAGAAAGATAGCGTTACCCTGAAGAGAATTGCTTCCTGAGAAGAGAAGCCAGCGTTCTCTCAGATGGCTATTCCCAAAAGAGGGAACTCCACAGCGAGGAAGAGAGAGTTTGGAGACGGATTTCACATGAAACGGGGCAAGTTCGAGTAATTTTCCAGAAAATGGCTTGCAATTTCCCCATTTGCGTTTTATTTTTCTTTTCTTTTTTTCCTTTTTTTTTAATTGGGTTGGGGTTTAGAGAAAAGAAATATGCAAGTATAGGAATAAAATAAATCCGGCAGATCTGACTTTCTGGACCGGTTGTTGATCGACCCGGTACCGGTTCAACACTGGGCCGGGTGTGTGTCTTCTATTTGGGTTTTCTAATATAGTGGGCTAACGAAGTAGAACCTGGGCTGGCCTCGGAGCAGTTATGGCCTAAAAGAATTTGTGTTATAAATCTTTATTTACAAGCTAAGAATTGGGCGGGTAGGGAATTCACCATGAGAGATTGGGAAGATAGGAATTGAAGGCTTGATTAGCAAGAGCTTTGTATATCATTTATGAATAGCGTGCATAAGTCATTAAGTCCGCCCCACTTTCGTCGGAGATGCGGGGTGGGGCAAGACGGTGATGAGGCGGGGGCGAGGGGTATGCAGATCATCGATGACTCGATGGAGGACAGGGATGGCAAAGGGAGGGGATTCCCTGACGTGGGGGTGGGGATGGGGAATGAAACGGGCCAAAAACAAATCACGGATCGGGTATGGGGACATGGACTAGGTTACTAGTCCCTAGACCTGTACAAGTCCGGGCCGGCCCGCCCGGTTCGCTTAAAACACGGGCTTGGACATGGGAATTAGCCCGAAAGGCCCGGCCCGGTCCGGCCCGTAAAATATGGGACCGGGCTTGGACAACGAAAAATGCCCGTATACCCGGCCCGGCCCGGCCTGTATATATATTATATATATAATTTATATTTTTATAATAATATTAATATATTATATCATTAATTATTTCTACATATAAATACTTACAAATTATATCTAGTTACAATTTTTAGGTTATCTAGTTACATTTAAAGGTTTAGCAAATAAAATTTTACATAGGTTATCATTAATATAATTTTTTTTATTCATCTACTTGCAATTTATGTCCAAGCCCGTTTAGGCCCGTGGACGGCCCGGCCCGTGTTTATGGGCGGGTATGGACAAAAAAATAGGCCCGAATTACCGGGCCGGGTTTGGCCCGGCCCGTTGATGTGGGCAAAAAAAATTTTTTGGCCCGGCCCGAACCCGCCCATGTACAGGTCTACTAGTCCCCAACCCGATCCCTGTCCCTACTCCGCCTCCATTAGGAAACCAACGGGAATTCCCAATAGGGAATTTTAATGGGTATTTTCTAAAGCATTTGTATAATTTTTAACTGAGATTTAATTTTTCTTAATTTAAGTTTTATAATATTTCCTTTGTATATTATTTTATTTTATAAGGTAAGATTAACTTTTTTTGGTAGTTTTAACTAAATTATATAATTGGTAAAATGGAAAATTCAATGGAGAAACCCGGCGGGATTGTATACAAGGAAGATGGATGGGGATTCCCCGATGGGCAGGAAAACTCGACGGGGGATAGGTCATAGGGTCGAGGAGAAATTTTAATCCCGACGGATATGGAGATGGGGATAAGGAGAATAATGTTAAACGGAGATGGGGACGGGAAGGGTACTACTCCCCACCCGAACCCGCCCCATTTTCGTACCTAGTTCACGCCTCAATTTTTTGGTACTCAATTGTTTCACCTTTTTATCTGGCCAATTTGCAAAGTCGTGTCAAGAAAGGAAGGATGACACAGGAGAAGTTTGAAAAAAACTCTCTCCCTTCTTAAAGGATCGTTTGATTATGAAAGTTTCAGAGATGTGGACATGGTTATAGAGGTAATTGCTGTACTTAAAATACCAGTTATGAGGTTGGAACTTGGAACAGATGCATGACTAGTTAGCTATCAATACTTCTTCCTGCAGGCTGTTATTGAAAATGTATCCTCGAATAGTTGGTGCCCATTTCTTCAGGTATTGCTGTTATAATGGTGAATCATTTTCCGGAGTTCTTTACTTAAATCTAATCTGATCTATGGTGCCATTGTAGATTCTTCGCACACAGAAGACCTCTCCACAAGTAATTAATAATTATTGATGTATTAGAGGTTGGTAAAAAGATAAGGAAGACCCCTGTTGTTGGGAAATTGTACTGGATTTGCTGTAAACAGGATGTTCTTTCCTTATACTCAAGCTGCAATGTTACTTGTTGAGGCATGGAACCGATTTGTACAAGATTGACAGTGCAATCACAAAGTTTGGGATGCCTATGGATCCTTTCATGCACGGTCGATCTTATGCCATGGTACCAGGCTGGATACTGCTAATAATGTGTGTTCAATTTAGTTTGAGAAAAAGGCTTAGTTATAAAAACCTTGATAACATTTTGATGCATGTTTCTGTTGTAGTGAAGTCTGTTCTCGTAAACTTATTCAACAACTATCAAACCAAGATTTTCTCTCAGCTGTAAGGCTTGATCAGTGCTATCTTGCATTATAAAGGCTTGATCCAAAACGCGTTGCTATTTTGCATTATAATGTCCTTTAAAAACGTGATCCAAACACGCCCTTGGTTAACTTCCAGGTAGATTTCAGAAATAAGACAAGTAAACATTCCTGCTAAATCAAGTGAGATTTTACAATTAAAAAGCACCTAAACTTTTAAGACTTCTTTTGAGCATCTCACTCACAGATACAGCAGATGAATACAAAGACATCAATAGTCGTCGACCTCTTGCTTCCCTGCTTCAAACAAATCAATGGTGCCTGTGTCGGGAAGAAGCATAATAGTCCCGATCACGATCTGCAAACACCCTATCACATGTCAGAATGATATCCTTTCTTACCAGAAACTAGGTTTGATACAAGACTTAAATCAGCAACACAAAAAAAGGGCACGAGAAAAACCTCGAGAAGAGTGGTGCCGAGATTTATCCGAGTGTCCGCCTACAAATAAGAAGAAAACAGAGGCAAAAAGGTGAAAATCACTGGATTTTTTAGATTCCACATTCGAATCTACAAATTGAGGTGATTTAGAGGAAGCCAAGCCAATGAATCAGTAAAACCATATGATTTTAGATAAACTAGTGTAGTAGAACATGAATGAAGAGAACATTCATTGACAAGCAAATTTTTCCAAATTATACAAATGTTGATTATCTAAAATGAAAAGGCTTTAGTCTATAAAAATTTCCTTGTTTCTTCCACATTCCTACAAACTCCCACACTCAAAAATCCATAGACCCGACAAGTTGATTATATCTTCTATAAAATAAAGTGCAAAAAATATTGAAGACTACTAACCTGAGTCCTTTGGTCTGGAGCGATGAAATCTCTCTTTAGCCCTATCTCTGTCTCTCTCAGATTCGTCTCTATCTCGTTCTCTGTCAGAATCTCTCCTCCTATCACGGGATTTTACTTTTTCCCTGTCTCTATCTCTATCTCTATCCCTGTCTGAATCCCTCTCCTTTTTCCTCTCCCCACTTGCTTCTGCCTTAGAATCAGACTTAGACTTGACTCCAGGATCTTCCCTTCCTTCCCCCTCACTCGACACGTTTTTAGTGTCATCATCGCTCTTCTTAGCATCTTTTAGCTTGTCTAGAGCAGCTTGCTTTACAATTGCATCCTTGGAACCACCAGAGTCCAAAGCGAGGACAGATACTGTCTTGGCACCACTAACATCATTATCAGCACTGGGTGTAACTTGTGAAGCGCCCTACAAAACATTGCAAGAAAAGATCAAAATTACTTGAAAGATGACTCTAGCATCTAAGTTCTAACTATTATGCAGGAAAATGAACAGCACTGGGTTGATTGATGATGGGTACTTTCTTTTGTACACTTTTCTGAAATAAATAGCGTTTGGTAGATAAATTCTTAATGAAATAATGATTTTTTATGGTATTAATACACATATATTTTTTTAAAAAGTATTTCCAGGCACATATACCTGAACTTATACAAAAAGTTTACTTCAAAAACAAATCTTGATCCCTAAAAATGTCTTTTATTTTGTAATTTACCAAACAAGGCCTCAGGAAGCTTAATAGCTAAAGGGAAAACTACAAGTGAAAATTGTAAGGATAAGTACTACTTGAGCTTACTTTTGGGACTGATTGTGATCTTGAATCAGACAACTTGCTCACTGATGTAAATGGCGAAGCATCCTTACAAACCGGTATATATTTTGCCTTTGGCCTGCTGTATAGATCCGCAAGTACTCTACAAACTTTATCTATCCCGGATTTATCAGCATCAAATGCCTTCCACCAGGGTGGATTCTCAGGAAGGGGCACTTGAAACCTCCTAGCAGCAGCATAGACCACACCGCAAGCAACCACTTCACTTTTGAACCGAACACACAGAGTAGTCCGCAAGCTGGATAATAAAACAGTTTCATAAATCAACAGAAGCACATAGAAGAACAAAATTCCATGATTACTAATTTAAAGGTCAAGGAAACAGGAGCAACTAAGAGTACCTATCATTTGCTAGATTCCAAGCTTCCTGTCTCAATTCTATCGGCGTTCCCAGAGTGGCAAGGTAGTTTGATATAAACTTGTGAGGATGTTCCACATGGCAGATAAAACCCATCTCTTTAAGTAGATGCCTCTCTGACCTGATTAAATCCATCTTCAGCTCAGAATATTTCTGTTCCACAAGGAACAAATATTGGAAAACACAACCCAGTTTGCTGAATCAAAATCAAACAGAAATTTCACAAGAGGGTGAATGTGGAACTGACAACTTTTTCACGTAATAAGTAATTACACAATGGAATTTTCGGTACTAGAAATTCAAGATTTAGGGTAAAAATGGAACAAAAAATGAGAAACGAGATTGCAAGGTCAGATCATCACCTTTGAATAAAGATCCAAGTGCTCTATGGGCAAATTCTCCCTCCTGCATTCCATTCTGTGGAATACAATAATTACCTGCCTAGCTTTCCTTGGGCATTCCTCAAGTTTTGATGCTAGCCAAATACAGCTTGCAGCAATTCGCTGAAACATTCATTAGACTAGAAAAATCAACATAAGATAAACTACTAGGTGCTAATAATTCAGAAATGAAAATGAATACATAATATCACCTTCACATCGAAGCGGCCGAACGATTTCTTGCAGTAAAATCGATGGAACAGAACCTGACCGGTTGCCATGGCTGCTTGAGGTCTATGATTCAAAAATTAAGGATACAAGACCTCGATTCAGGTAAAGGGAGAACAATAATAAAAGCCGTTGTGCATACAGAATTATTGCAAAGGATACAGTTTAAGTAAGATCCCACTCTCCTGGATAAGGTCACACCCATAGATCCTCAGTGTGATTTCAGTTTCCTCATCTATACCGTCTTTTCTGGAAGGTGAGTTCTGTAACTGGTCATCTAACACATAGAATGTGTCTAGTGCAGTGTAAATCATCTTTACTAAGTACACACCCTGAAACCATCCAGTTAGAATTTAAAATCGTGTTAGGGAAGAAAAAAATAATCTAATACTGAGTTATGTAGCAATTATCACTTGTCATAACTTCAAACACTCCACATAACACATCTTTTTACAAACGAGCAGTGACACGGCAGATAGTCAATAAATGTAAAAGAGAGCAGATTAAAAGAAATTACCAGTAACAAATCCTACCACTCTCAGAATAGAGCCTATTAATTAGAACTTTAAGTTTAACCATCCAATCAATCTCATAAGAAACCCTAATGATTAGAATGACCAGTGGCGGAGGCAAGGTGGGGACGCGCAGTGGCGGATGCAGGTGGGGGCGCGGGGGGGCGGCCGCCCCCACCGACGGCCGGGAGTTCTCAGCCCGGCGCCAGCGGCACAAAAACAATGAAAATTTGGATCTTTCTCAATTGAGAAATAAGAGCCACAGTTGACCTAAAAACATTAAAACAAAATTGAATTGAGAAGGACAAGCTCAAACCGATCAATTTTGGAGACGAATTCGTAGACTTTGACGAGGTAGAGAAGATATGCCGGCGGTGAGAAATTCGGATTCTTTCTCCCGAGTCCGTCGTTCCGTCCTGATTGATTCTCAGATGAATGAACTTTCCTAAAAACAAATAAACAAATCAGTTGAATGAACTTGGGCCTGTCAAACAGGCCCATTGGACAAATGAAAAAGAAAAAGGACAGGCTCGTAATCGGCCCGCTAGAAAAAAAATACAGGTGAATGAACTTTTATAAATAGATGAATTTTTTTTGATAAGATGAGTGAATTTAGGCCAATATATTTTTAGTATATATTATAAATGGCTAATTAGTTTAAGGAAGTTGGTTCAAATTGAAAAAAAAATTATCCTATAACATGAGGAGCATTATAAATGGTTAATTGTGATTGTGATTGTGATTGTGATTGTGAATGTGTTGCCGGTGTATTTGTAACTGTGACTATGATTGTGTTTGTAATTGTAATTGCGATTGTGTTTAATTTTTTAATTGGGTTTTGCAATTGTGATTGTGTTTGAATTGAAATTGTGGTTGTGTTTGTTATTGGGTAATTGTGACCTATTCGAGCCTACTTTCTTTCGCTATGTGTTTGTTTTCGTCTTTTGAGGTTAGTCGTTGCCCACTTACTTAGCTTACGACCCGTTATGTGTTAAATGAGTGAATTGAATGTGTAAAACTTATATTGGAGTGATTCCATATTTTGTGCTTATATATGTATTGATATTATGAAAAATCGTCTTTAAACATTTTCGTTATGCGTGCATTGGGTTCCACCGGCATGGTCATAGGTGTGGGTACATTGGAGAGGAAGAGGCCCCGGGCATGGTCATGTGGATGGAAGGAACCCTCCTTCTAAAAAATAAAATAAATTGTTTTGGTAAACGCTCTATTAGAGGTTTAGCCAGGGAAAGAAGGGAGGATGTGGGAAATGGACACGTGTATAGCTATGTGCGTTGACCGTGCGCCATGGAATAGAGTCTGGAGGGTGCCATATCTTTGAGGAGTATGTTTGGTTGTTATGTGATTTATTGGACTTTGTTTGATTGGTCTAGTATTCGTGGGTGTTGACTTAACGGAATGTATGTTTGTGGTTATATATGTTGGTAATATCCTTATGAAAGTTACTATTATCCTTATCGTTATTATTATTGATGTTATCCTTATTAATTATACTATTGTTACTGTTGTATTTCTATTGTGGTTATAGTTGTGATGTTGTCTGTATGAGTTTGTAACACCCCTATTTTGCAACGATAGGTGTTACCGTCAGTGAACTCGGGTTTTACCACCCAAAGTCACCCTAGGCTTTATAAGGTATTAAATTAAATAAAACATGCGAAATTAAAAAGTCATTACATAGAAAAGAGAGTTGCTCACATGTAAGACTTTAAAAGTATCCATTACATAGTTTGTACTTGACTCGACAAATCATAAAGCTTAAGAGTTGTTTATGCAGCGGATTATAAATTAACATTGTTCAAACCCACGTGGAGAAACCCATAATTAAACAAAATGCAATTCTTGAAAATACTCGACCTTCCTTCCTTCACTTGAGTAGTCTTCGTCTTTTATGCCTTTGGTGGAGGTTTCATAGCGTCTGGCATTTGGCGCGAAAGGCGAGAAATGCCAGGCAAAGATGCGGAAAACAGAATTAGTCTAAAGAGACTAAGCAAGCGAGAACGGACATCCTTAAGGTAGTTTGATAAGAAACGAAGTTATATTTACGAAGTATTCGAGAAGTGTTTCGAGAAGTGTATACTTTAAGTGGAGCTATTAAGAACGGAATGAGTGAATCTCGAGATGAGATAACTCGTAACCGAAAGAACGATCTACGGGATTGTAGAACATTCTAGAGTAGAATGAATGTTGGGAACGTTAATTACACACAAGTTTCTAGAAAACCTCTCGCGCCCTTGCGGACCGAGAGCCGGATCGATCATTTGTGACCGGTCCGGTTTTGGTTTCTTTTAATGTGTTTTAGCACTTACTTTCTTTCGTGATCAAAACTTTCACATTAGTTAACGATTTTTAAGAGTGTGGGGGGCATGAATGGGCCGACGTACCACTTACGGGAACTGAGTTCCGGCACCTAGCTAGGGTGCACACGTCCCTCCTCCAAGTAGGAGCAGACAATAGATCATGATCCGTATAGTCGAGGGAAGAGAGGGCATGGTGCCATACCACTCGACATTTTATATAGAGATGTTCGGGCCGAGCCCGCACCCCTTATTAATCTAGCTACAAATTTCACAACGAATCTCAAAAAGAGATTTTTAACAAACAAAGGCCACACAAACAAGCCTAGCATTATATCTACTAACAATAGTAATAATCATCATAATGCTAACCAAGGTCATTATTTCTAACAATCGATATTTCCTAAGTTTGTTTTATTTAGCAAACAAGGTGTTCCCAACATCGAACAAGTTAACGAGATCGAATTTATCGAAAGGTTCAAGTAGGAATATCCACTTGCCTTGAATATCCTTCGGAGATGTTACTAACTCGTAAATAAGACGGTTTAGTGCCGTTTGAGAACCTCAACCTATTTAATCGCAAGAATGATAATGAACACTTATTAAAATCCTTATTTTAATTCAAAGACAACCTTTCTCTTAGTTTCCTCTTCTAAGAGAAAGTGAGTTAAACTAAATTATTTGGTTAAATAATTTAGTTAGGAAGAAGGGTAAAACAATAATAACTCTTTTTTATTATTATTCTCTAGGTGACATTTATTAAGGGTTTTGCAACTTGTAAAAATACTTAGTTCATAATATGAATATAAGGCTTTACTTAGCCTAAGGAAAACTCTTTTTAACTTACAAACAAATATTTAAGTATATTTGAAATAGTTCATAAAATGATTTGTATGCATCCTTTTTTTCTTTAGAGGACTTCTTTTTAAAGAAGATTGTGTTTATTACAACTTTCATGTAAAATCACTTTATTCAAAGAAAAATTCTAGTATGGTCATGCATGTGTATAAATGACTTCTAGAAAAACTATTTAATCTCACAATCATATTTTGAAAGATTTTAACAAAACTTATGCTAAAGGTTATATTTCTTTTTATTTAAAAGATATGGTGAAAATTCCATCTTAGCAAACTTAGTGCACATTCAACAATAATATTTATTCTAAAAACTCCATAATTTCTACATGCCAAGTTTATAGAAATTATTTAAAAGTCTAGCAATTATATATATAACCGGTTTTATTAAAATAAAAAAAGTAAAAATAAAAATCCATTTAAGTGTTAAAATTGCTAGGAAGTTGCATGCAAGGTGATTTCTCTTAATAAAAATTCATTTAAAGTGGCATGCAAGAACTTATAAGATCATCAAAGCATATTATAAATTCATAAGACTAAGTTATTCCTCAAACATTATCAAAAGTCCATTTCTTACTCAAGTGAAACATGCATGTTGATTTTCTTCATAAAATTTCCTTTATTAAAACATGCAAGAACAATTTCCATTAAAAATCTTTCTAGCTTAAGTTTATTAGATCTTAAAATTTACAAATATTAGAAAAGTCTCTTTTAAGCACTCAAAGTGACATGCATGTGGGTTTTGGGCAAGATCCAAAGGTCTTAAGTGTTTACCATTGAAAATACTAGTATAACTTATAGATTTTCAACAAGAAGAGGGGCTTCTTTGAATCATTTAAATAAAAATAAAAATCAGAATTTAAAAGATTGAGATCACCCTTAAAGATGTAGGATTTTAGCATTTGTTCACAAGATTTGTAGAAGACACCATTCTTTCTAACAAGGGATGCATGCATGTAAGAATCAAAGGAAAAATAAGCCCTTTTTATAATATTTTATATTCTGATTTTTGAGAGGAAAAACCAGATTTTAAATCAATGTTAATCATGCTAAAACAACTTAAAATGGTGTAAAAAGAGTTAGATTTTTATACCCTTAATGTGTGGGATTTTTGGAGCAAGAACACACCACTAGAGGGGAAGGAAGGGGTGGCGGCACGACTGGACAACGGCGGCTCCGGGGCTGGACGGCGGCTCCTGGTGGTGGCCGGCAGTGGTGGTGGTCGGCAGAGGTGGTGGCCGGAAGTGGTGGTGGTGTGAAGACACAAATGGAGTTTTATGGATGAAGAGAGAGAGCTAGAAGAGAGGATGATGAGAGCTTCTTAAGCCTTTCTCTCATGTCATATCTCTCTTTAAATAGAGAAAATGATGATGAGAGATTGTGTAGAGATTTGAGAATAAGAGAGGATATTCTCCTAATGATGATTTTTGACTAACATAATAATAAAATAATAGTTTAAACTTGTTAGTGGGTTTTGTAGAGATTGCTCCATAAATGAGGCAATCTAGTGAATCTCTTCCAAAAATCTCCATATATCTTGTAATGATTAGTCCGACGCGTTTGCAAACGGACCGAGAGTCGGCTTGTGATGCGCGTTGGAACGATCGGGTCTTAAGAAAGGAATTTTCCGTTAACAAAGAATTTATTAAGTTCCGTCGTTAATAAATTCATTAACTCGAATGAGGATTTTATGAGAATATTATAATCTCTTTTTCCTTTGTAGAAATTTTATAAGATTATTTTACTCAATAAAATAATTAAATATTATGAAACGAAATATATTCATTCGACGGAAATGGCGGTTATTACAGCGTTTGTGTGATTATTTAACGTTAAGTGATGAATTGATATGAATTGAAAATTATCAAATAATGTGTGAATGTTGTTTGGTAGAGTTCTGTGCGGTTTTTAAAACGTTCTATATGCATCTCGCGCTTTCTATCTTGAATTAGAATTGTAGCTGACCCTTCTTCGGGAAATATTTTTTCAATTTCAGGTATTTTTTAAGAGTCTTGATGGATTCTCTGCGAAGTGGTGGAGCGGATGTTGGCGCATGTGTCATTAGGTCCGGGTCGTTGGTATCTGGTTAATTATGTATTAATATTTGTCTGTCAAATTATTTTTGTTGCTAGTTGGATAGAACTAGTTTAGGATGGTTTGGAATTTGGAAGTACATAATGGTGTGATTGTTATCTTTTGTTTAAGAATTTGGGAATATTATCATGTTTTATACATTCAGTTTTAAAATAAAGGTTGGATGTTTTATTGGTTTCTCGTCGTGTCCGCATTGCAAGATCCGAGTGAACTCGTTGTTCGACTAGCCTAAGTAGTACCGGAGAGGTCTACTGTCGAGTAGCGCACCGGTGAAAGTCGGGGTGTTACATAAACCAACCAATTAAACTCTATCCCCCTGGGAGGGGGATAATATAGTTAACATAACAAGAAACATGGATCACCTTTAGATTCCACGTACCACAGCTTATAGCTAATAGTCAAAGTGTCTTGATTTCTCTTGTGTTCGTCTTTCATTGATATTGATGTCGCCTTTATTTCATTACTATATGTTTGCTTGATCATTTTATCTATTGTATATCAAGACTCTTAAATTTATGTATCAAATAATCTATAGGATCAAAGTGTGTATATAATAACCTCAAGGGGTTGGCCTAGTGGAGAAAGACAGAAGTCGGGTCTAACAAGTCGCAAGTTCGATTCCTCACTAGTCTCCTTAAGGTGATGCAAATGTAAATCCCCTTGTAAGAGCTCTCTGAGCTCTTGGGTATTCCCTTTCATTGAGATGGGGCGCCATCACCTTACCCTAAATTTTTTGACCAAAAAAAAGTGTGTATACAATATTTAAGTAACAATTATACTAGTACATCTTTTTCACTAGATGCTTACCCTCATCTAACAAGATACTCTAGGGCGACCACTAACTTGTTAGTGACAACCCTAATCTCTTCCCTTATAAAAAAAAAACTTTTTCACTAGATATCCTAAACATTGTGAACAATTAGATAATATTGTATAAAATTTGTCTTACACCACAACCATTGGTAGACCAAAATTTTGGTCATCGAGAGAGAAGGAATAAAAAATAAAAGAGGAGAGAGAGTATAGATATAAAAGAAAGAGAGTGTAGGGTCAGTCATTACAATGACCAAATAAGATGTTTGGTCATTAAATGACATAGTGACATGTGTCACTTAAGAGAGAAGAAAATAAAGTAATTTTTATTAGTAGAAAAGAAAATGATTTTATATTATAATGACCAAACAAAGTGGACAACCGATATTTATACTCTTATATCGTACACAGGCTTATTTTGCAATGTTTTGTTTATACCGACAATACTAGTTAATATTGATCTCATTATCTCCCATGAAATTTTGATTAATTTTGTTCAGCCTACAAAGGTAAACCAAGTGAGTAAACAATCCAGTTAAATGTCATATTTCAATCAACAAAGTTTAAAACACCAAAACAACAACCTAACAAGGCAGAAAAAAGCTCAATAACCTTACCACTTAAACTCGAAAACACCCTAAAATCATTCACTTTCAACATATATGGCTATCATAATTCTAATATTGAGGATTTCACAAATCTTTTAGCATCAACTACTCAACAAAGTCAATAACTCTAATCAATATAGATAATACATACTTGACAAAGTACTCATTGCAATTATTGACCAAAAAAAAGTAACCACTACAACTTTTAGGATTGAGTATGGGTCGGTCTAAACCATAATTTTGGCCAAACCAACCAACTAAAACTGAAAAAAAATTGGATTTAGTTTTCGGTTTAGAAATTTTTCAAATTTTAGTTTTGTTTTGGTTCAAATTTTTTAAAGAATAACCTTTTATCTATCTCAAACCGATAAAAAGAAAGAGAATCGAACTGTTTCAATTCGATTTTGGTTTACTCTAAACCAAATTTCAATTTTCTGTATGAATTTTAAAGGATGGTCATTTGTTCCAACAAAATAAAATTAGCTGGACCGGCAATTGACCGACTCGACAGTATTGGGCCAGGGTCAGGACATGTCTTCAATTCGGGCTTTCTGAAACCTGAAAATTTGGAATTTGGGCCAGCATGGTTTAAAAAGAGAGAAAATTGAAAAATGTGGCTGCTGGGATTCGAGCCCAGGTCTCCACGGCCACAACGTGGAATTCTAACCACTAAACTACAGCCACTTTGATGGAGTGTGTTGACATTTGATATAAATATCTACATTGAAAATTTGAAATTATGTAAAATCATAAAAAAATTTGATCCGAATGTAAAATCATAATTTAATTCTTAATACTTTTTATGTCTTGGCTAAATGTGTTGATGTGATAGCTAGTATAATGATAGTGCTTTCGCCTTTCGGTCACTTTCTTCAATAACGTAACAATGGTAATTTGTTCCTTCATTTACGAGTTGGTACAAAAATAACTTAAATGCATGCTATCTCGATCGAATGATAATGTTAATCATAAATCACTATACGATCGACATCATAATTATCATCATAAAAGTTTAATATATATTCTTCACATGTAAACTATTAATTTCAATGTGCTCTATTTCATTTGAAAAAATGGTACTTCATACAACTACGTATAGCGGTATATAGTACATGAGATTTCATTCCACATAAACTCCTCATATTAAGTTTGTAAAAATATGAAATCTATAAATTTTCTTCAATATAAATAAGGTAGTTAAAATGTCTTTTATTTGAGTATTCATAAATGATTTAAGTAATATTAGGTTAAATGCATTTACGGCTCCTTTAAGAGTACTAATTTTTCAGATAGAAACATGTACAAAATATCACAAACAAACATTCGGTTAAGTTGAGCCTATTTGCACAAAGGGAATTTATAACCGGATGTTTGATTGTAAGTACTATTTGTTACCATAAGAACAATAAAAATTTAATCCGTTCGTTAGAGTTGAAATGAGAGTTGAAATGAGTTTATGTAGTTAAAATGAAAAAAAAACCGACTACATGAGTGTTCGGGTGTTTATACTAGTTGATACCAGTTGAAAATTTGAGAAAAAATAAGGTGAGGGAAGGACCTTATGGAGTTGAAATGTGTTTCTATTAAGTAGTTGAAATTTAATTCAATTTTTTTACATGCTTTTTTTCAACTCTTGTAAATTACTATTTTTCCAACACTATGTAGCTTATACGAAAAATAAACATCTCATTCAACTACTAATTTCAACACATAATTTCAGCATCAATTCATATAAGTATATTATTGCCGAATGATTAAGTTTGAAAACTTTGTATATATCGTGCATGACCATGCTACTAGCTAGTTTGTATAACACAAATTAATAACCAACCTAAAGTTCAAATCTTTTTATTTTTCCTTCACTTTTTCAATATTCGTATTCATTTCCATGACCGACTTCTATAGAGAAAAGGATTTGAATAACCATGCAAGACCACTTAACCCGACAATATACAACACTAAAAATCAAACCACACCACCAAATTTTTTTCAACAAAATATGAAAAACAACATGGAAAAATATATAAAAATATCTAAAAATCAATTATCATAAGTGCGACACTCCTCGGTCTCAGGGTTGTCCTTGCAATACGTCTCAAGCGGGTCCGACTGCTCCTTCTTCCGGTCCCTGGCGTGGCTGGCGGCGGCGCTCAGCTCCTCCACCTCGTCCCACGCCGCCACGCACTCCCCGCTCGCCGGGTCGTCGGCGCACTTCTCCTCCGCCTCCTTCACGCTCTCCGCCACCTTCTCCGACAGCCCCTCCGGCGCCCCCCTCACCACCGCCACCATCCTCCTCCTCATCCCTGTTTGCCTTCCTCCGCCGTTCCACCTCCACGCCACAGCTGCTGCCATCGGCACGGCAGCCAAGGATGATGGCTTGGGTAAGGGTCGGCTCGACGGAGCCGTTACCTGAGCTAAGCCGGAGAGTGTTGCTGACATTGTTTGGTTTGGTTTGTGTGTGGTTTGGAGGAGGGAATAAAGGAATAAGGAATGTGGTTACGAAGGGATTTATTTATGTGTGGGGAGTAATAAGTTTTGTACGCACAATTCTTATCAGTTTTTAGCCACTTAGGAAATGCCATGTGGGCTTGTGTTAGATTTTTTTTTATATGAATTCGAGGAAGGCAAAAGTGTAACGTAACCCACAAATTTTCTCCATTCTTTTGGTTCTTTTCTTCAAGTTTTGGATTTTTTTGTTTAGTGATAATGATGAAAAGAAATCTGTCTCAATTAAAGATATTTGCATTGCAAATATCTATTGAAAAAATAATTTAAAAGTAGATTTTTTATGACAACTAACACAACTTTGCTGATAAGTTTTAGATTATAATTGTAATAGAGTTACAAATAAATCATTCGCCTTGTGTTTTCTAATTAAATTAGTAAAAAAAATATAGTGAGACTTATTTTTTCATCTAAATGATACGTGCAAATCTGGAAGAATCTGATCAGATATTATGGGCATGTTTAACATGGGGTTTAGAGCGGGTACGAAACTGCATGATTTTTTAGAAGGAAGCTACTGATCCAAGCAAGATCATTCATGATTCCTTTGCAGAGCTCGAGAGTATTAATAAAAATCTGAAAAAAAAAGCAAAGGAAAGTGGAAAGATGGAGAAGGCCGCCGTAAGGTTGGGTAAAGGTGAATTGTGATGCCTCCATTAAGGATCATCGATGTGGAATTGGAGTGATAGGAAGGCATGCAGAGGGAGAGGTCATCTTTGCAGGGACGAAAAGAATTCAGTAGGGGTGTTCAAAAATATCCAATCCGGTCAATCCGATCCGGTGATCCGACAATCCGATCCACGAAAATCCGAATCCGTTGGAAAATTATCCGAATCCGGTCCGATCCGAGAAAATTAGCCGGATTACCGGATCGGGTTGTCAAACCCCCCGGATATCCGAGGGTATAATACTATACATATATATTATGTACTATAACAAAAAGTTTAATAGTCCAAGTAGTTTTATGTGATTCGATTTCCTAGTACTACCCCTTTTTTGTTTGTTTTTTTAATTATTTTTAATATATTTCACCCTACAAATAAAATTAACGTTAAATAAAACCTAAATCTATATTTAACACCTCAATTTTATTTTATTTTAAATTATTTTTCTCTTTCTTTTATGTGGATGATTATTTGGATCATGATTTTTGGGTGAAATTTACCGACTGAATAAATTATTTGGAACTTAAATACAAAAAAAAAATATAAATATTCGGATATCCGCCACAAATATCCGATCCGATCCAAGCTATACGGATCGGATATCCGGGTATACCCGGATCGGATATCCGGGTATACCCGGATCGGATACGGATATGGTTTTAGAGAAAATTTTATTGCGGATATCCGATCCGATTAACCGGATCGGATCGGATATCCGGTTATGAACACCCCTAGAATTCAGGATGAAACTGAAATTGAAATGGCTGAGGCTGAAGCAATTCGTTGGGGTTTGGATATTGCAAAGTCAAAGCCTACATCACATTATGGTAGAATTGGACAAGCAAAGCCTAATTCGGAAGCTTCAAGGGGGTAAACTACCTCGAACTATTATGGGATCGTTTATTGCTTCACTAGTTAATAGTAGCTATGATCTTCTGTCTTGTAAGTAGTGGGTATATGTGAGTCAGACTGTAAACCAAGTAGCTCATTGGCTTGGGAGATGGCACCCGACTTTCCCTATTCTCACTACTAGTCTTTATTCCTTTTCTAGCGACTTTTATGGTATTTTGAAAAATAATGTTGAGTTAAGTTAATGCAATGGTGTTTTGATTAAAAAATCAATTATTTGACAATAATAAGTGAATTTAGTTAAATTACATTAAAATCCCTATATAAAGATTATATATTCATCTCAAATGTACAATATAAGTTTAAGAATGATTAATGAGTGTTTGTTAAAAAAAAATCTATTTTATAAAGCTTGTTATAGTTGATTGCAATTGAAGATTACCAAATTTGTTCTATACTCCACTCAACTTGTTAAGCTTAAGTTGATGTTCCCTCATTACATCAAGTAAAACTAGTACATATAGTTTTAGATTCACCTATTGATTCAATTCTAGTTTCAAGCTCCGGTTAATCATTCAACTTCAACTCGTGTATAGTGCAAGTAGAGCAAGGCCTTGCCAACTTGCATTGCCAATGGTGTTCTTATTAAGCTCGTACATAGTGCAATACATTATAGTGTCACTTACAAAAGTATCCTACGAACACGAACACAACTGAGAAAAACAGGAAAGAAAGATTCCAACTTGCTTTCATGGGCATACTTTTGCAAATTCCTTTTCTTTTTAGGGAATCATCCAATCCGATGGCGTCACGATGGTGAAATGAATAACAAATAGTTTCTCAAAATCTCATCTAAAATCTTCCAAAAGAAAGAAAGAATGCGCCTTTACAAAGTCTACCATCGTTTCTCCGTCCTCTCTCTTTCATCCTCTTCCGCCCAATTCTGCAATCACTCGCTCTTCCCTCCTCCCCCTCTCTCCTTCCCCGCCTCCAAATTCTCCGGCGCTGGAGCCCACCATCGCCAGTTGCGCTACTCTCCCAGGCGTAGCTTCAGCACCGGCAACGTAGCCATGTCTGCTTCCGCCAGATTGAGGGGTCTCGCGCCGATTGAAGCTGTTGGGGGTGAAAACTCCGCTCTTGCTTCAAATGGGTCCGCTACTTCACCGGCTTTGGATGACGATTATTCAGGTATCATTTCTTCGAACAGTTGGTGTGCTCTCGATCGGTGGGAATTTGCTTAATTGCTTTGTTTTGAACTATGTGGGAGTTAGTTTGATTGCTCAATTTGTGAATTGTGACCGAAGAACCGTGAATTTGAGCTTTATTTACTACTTACCTTATGGCTTTGTGTAAATTTGATGAATAAAAAGAATCGGAGAATATAGGTGCTGATGGAATTGGGCTAATCAGATGATAAAAGTAATCTTGATTTGCTTTAGACTACTTGGCTTTCTTGCTGAATCAAGTTTATCAATTTTTTTAACTGAATTTGTTAAATTCACTCTAGTCAACACTGGCTCTTAACTTAGTTGGATAGGATTTGTATAAACATATGGCTCTTCTGTGTCAAAATAGAGCATATGATTCTTAAAAGTTGCGAGTCAAAAGGCTAAACATATACAGATTGTTTACTGCTTCGTGCAAATGCCCACTTTTTAAAGTGCTGTTTTAGTTTCTGATTATCTTTATTATAAATGCGTACACATTATTCTGTCTAGGACTTGCATTAGTATGTCATAGTTTATGCCAGTTACGCAGTTATTAGGCTCTTGAAACATTTTCATCAAACTTATCGTTTTCTGTATTGTGTTAAAGACACGGCGTTGGGAGGTGGATATCAGTTACCTCCTCAAGCAATCAGGGACATAGTTGATTCTCCACCTGTGCCCGCGTTGTCATTTTCTCCCAAGAGAGACAAGATACTATTCCTCAAGCGAAGAGCTCTACCTCCACTGGCAGATTTGGCTAGACCAGAGGAGAAGCTTGCTGGTGTAAGGATTGATGGAAAGTGCAACACCCGAAGTCGAATGTGAGTTATTAAAAGAACTAGACCAGATCACTCTTTTATACAGAGTTGGTTTTTGAGTTTAATAGGAGATGGAGTGATTAATTTACTTGCCTTCCTCAGGTCATTCTACACTGGCATTGGGATCCATCAATTAAAAGATGATGGAACACTTGGGCCAGAGACGGAGATACATGGCTTGCCTGATGGCGCAAAGATCAATTTTGTTACCTGGTAATTTTGATAGTTCATTTCATTTTTGCTTTCGTGAAAATGCCCCATCATTAGTCCTTGCATTGACTAATGTGAATTATCAACCTTCGAAGAAGGAGTTTTATGTCACTTCTATGTTCATCATATCTTGTCTCTATTTTGGTTTTGCTTAAATCAAGCTGATACAAAGTCAGCAGATTTAGTGTCTTTATTTTGGTTTTAGTACAATTGGCTCATTAAGATCAACTATCGCTGAAAAAAATGAAGTTGTAGGAAGTGTTGAAAGGATATTTCTGAACTGTGATGGTATTCTGGTATTTTTCTGCTTGGTTTGGGACATGTAGATGCATTTTCATGTGTGAATATAACATGTACGGTTATTTTCCTTCAATCAACTGAATCCTGCTTGCTGAGATTTTTTTCCCTATGTTTTGAGAAGGTCAAATGATGGTCAGCGTTTAGCATTCAGTGTCCGTCTTGATGAGGTATGGCATGGTCTATAGATCTTCTCTAGTCAGCTTACATTAGATTATGTTTATCTGGAGAACCCATTTGGCAGATAAAATTTGTTGTTTGGACCTTATTTATTGGTTTGCCTGTTTTTTTTTTCTCTATTTTTATTAACAAAGTCCATGCTTCATTTTCACCACTTGCTGGAACAGGAAACTGGCGGAAGTAGTATGCTCACGGTGTGGGTTGCTGACATTGAAACTGGAAAAGCCAGTCCATTGTTCCAGTCACCAGATATTTATCTGAATGCTGTATTTGAGAAGTAAATTCCTAATTTTTGTCTAATGTGAATTATAAAAAATTATCCAAAACACTAATGTTTGAGCTAACACTCTCCTGTAACTTGCTGTAGTTTTGTTTGGGTGGATAACTCAACACTATTAGTATGCACCATTCCTTCATCTCGTGGGGAACCCCCGAAGAAACCTTTGGTTCCATCTGGCCCTAAGATTCAATCTAATGAGCAGAAGAATCTTATCCAAGTCAGAACATACCAAGATTTATTGAAAGATGAGTATGATGAAGATTTATTCGACTACTATGCAACATCACAACTTATGTTGGTTTCTTTGGATGGAACTGCAAAGTCTTTTGGTCCTCCTGCTGTATATACATCTTTGGATCCATCCCCAGATCAAAAATATATTATGATCAGTTCAATGCACAGACCTTACTCTTACACTGTGCCATGTGGACGATTCCCAAAGAAAGTTGATTTATGGACTTCAGATGGAAAATTTATTAGACAAATATGTGATCTGCCCCTTGCAGAAGATATTCCCATTACACACAGCAGTGTAAGAAAGGGGATGCGCTCAATCAATTGGAGAGCAGACAGACCTTCAACTCTGTACTGGTAATGTCATTGCAGATATTTTCCCTTTTTCAGTTCCCTTTGCACATAATAGTCCTCATTACCCTGCACTTTGATCTGAAATTTAGTTTGTTGAAGCTCTTAATTCTTAAACCAATTTTGTGATTCACGAGTTTTGAGAATCCTCTAGGAAAAGAGATGGGTGTGGGAATATACTTGACTGCAATTGTTTGACTGTCTCCATTTGAGTTTGCCTTGACACTATTTATTGCTAATTTTGAACTCACTTAAACAACTGAATCAACTTGTCTTCAAGCCTTATATTGACCCAAAAAAAAAATTGTTTGTTCTTGTATTTTAATTCTTATTCTTATTTGAGTTTATTATTTCCTGGTGATGTTATCTTTGTTATATGTTTAGGGTGGAGACACAAGATGGTGGTGACTCAAAGGTGGAAGTTTCCCCACGTGATATTGTCTACACAGAACCCGCTGAACCATCTGCTGGAGAAAAGCCAGCAGTTCTACACAAGCTTGATCTTCGATATGGGTATGAACAAGAACTCATTTCATGATAGATTTTCTGATAAAAGCCCGGCATTTTATCAAATTCCTAATTAGTGTCCAGTTATGGATATATTTTTATGCTTTCTGATTATAGGCGTGTTTTTATTGCAAATATTAAACTAGTAATCTTGATCTTTCTTTCAAAATATAGTAATGCATCTTGACACAAACACATCCCTGTTTTATGTTTACCAAGTCTCATGCTCAGATTTCAAACATTTTTTTATGATAGTTTGGGATTCCACAAATTTGTTCCTAACCTACTGTAACGGTTTTGATTGAAATATGTAAACTTTCTTTTGTCAGAGGGATATCTTGGTGTGATGACTCTCTTGCACTTGTCTATGAATCTTGGTATAAAACACGTCGCACAAAAACCTGGGTTATTTCTCCTGGATCAGAAAATGTCAGTCCACGCATATTGTTTGATAGATCATTTGAAGACGTGTACTCCGATCCTGGTTCTCCCATGCTGAGGAGAAGTTCTTCTGGCACATATGTTATTGCAAAAATAAGGAAGGAAAATGACGATGCAACTTATCTTTTGCTAAATGGTAGTGGTGCTACACCACAGGGAAATGTCCCATTTCTTGATTTATTTGACATGTAAGGATCCAATTTCTAATCAAACTATAGCATTTCCTTTTTCGTTATGATTAAGATTGTTTTGAAGAGTGTTTTACATTCTAACCTGTAAACTCCTCAGTAACACAGGAAGCAAAGAACGAATATGGGAAAGTGACAAGGAGAAATATTACGAGACGGTTGTTGCCTTGCTCTCAGATCAGTGTGAAGGGGATCTGTCTCTCAATCAATTGAAAATACTAACTTCTAAAGAGTCAAAAACTGAAAATACACAATACTACTTACAAACATGGCCCGAGAGGCGAGCCTGCCAAATTACACATTTCCCTCATCCTTATCCTCAGCTCGCATCCTTACACAAGGAGATGATCCGGTATGAAAGGAAAGATGGAGTGCAACTTACTGCAACGCTGTATCTGCCACCAGGGTATGATGCTTCAAAAGACGGACCTCTTCCTTGTCTGATCTGGTCTTATCCTGGAGAGTTTAAGAGCAAAGATGCTGCTGGACAAGTACGTGGTTCTCCTAATGAGTTTGCTGGTATAGGCCCTACTTCACCTCTTCTCTGGTTAGCTAAAAGGTATAGATCTTGACCCTTTTTGCTGTGTTCGTCTTTGGTGTCATGATTTTATCCATTTTGAGAGTCTTTTCTGGAAGCAACAGAATGGGCACAGAAATAATATCCTACTTCTTGCAGGTTTGCTATATTATCTGGACCAACGATTCCTATTATTGGCGAGGGTGATGTAGAAGCAAATGATAGGTATGTTTAGTTTCGTAGTAGTTAAGTAGTTTTTTGTCCTCTCAGCTTCTGTTTAAAGAGTAGTACCTGCTCGATTCGAAAGTTAAAAACATGGCTCCCTTGTCCACCATCTCCCCAAAAATGTTGTCTACAGCCAAAGTTGAAGATCTAAAAAAAATTGCATAGCTCCGCCAGTTTAAGGCAATATTCATGTGCTAGTTCATATTTCCAAAATACTCTACAAGTTGTAACCATGTCCACATGACTTTTTGCCTAGCGAAAATATACTGTCCATTGTACTCTCTTTATTCTCCAACCTGATTTGATGGTTTTGTTCCTTTCTTTCTTAACGTCACAACATGCTTAAGCAGAAAAGAAACACATTAGTACCCATATTTAATGCATATGAGTTTTAGTCTTCTCAAATTGAGCCTATATTGTCCAGTTATGTAGAGCAACTCGTTGGCAGTGCTGAGGCCGCAGTGGAAGAGGTTGTCAAGCGTGGGGTAATTTTCTTCACTTAAAATTTGCCTAATTTCTTTTTTCATATTTATTCGTTCATTTTATATAGACATATTAAACTGCACATAAAAGAATAAAACATCCTTAAATATGCTTTGAACTACATATCAAACTCTTTTATTTTTCCAGGTGGCTGATCCAAGCAAGATAGCTGTCGGAGGTCACTCTTATGGAGCATTCATGACAGCAAATCTCTTAGCTCACGCTCCTCATCTTTTCAGCTGTGGGATTGCTCGCTCTGGAGCTTACAACAGAACTCTTACTCCTTTCGGTTTCCAGGTTAATCAAATTATAAATCAAATCTAAAATATGCTGTGTGCAATGCAGATGTATTTAATTCTCTGTCTTTCTTCTTTACGGATGATAGAATGAGGACAGAACGCTTTGGGAGGCAACAAGCACTTATGTAGAAATGAGTCCTTTTATGTCAGCCAACAAGATAAAGAAGCCAATCCTGCTTATCCATGGTGAAGAAGACAACAATTCAGGAACTTTAACAATGCAGGTTAGTAGTAGTAATATACAATGGTGTTCCTTTTCAGGCCTCATTGCGCGTCTTTGTTAATTTTTTTTTCCATTTTTTTGTGCTATGCAGTCGGACCGATTCTATACTGCTCTAAAGGGCCATGGTGCACTGTGTCGGTTGGTCATTCTTCCTTATGAAAGCCATGGGTACTCATCGCGTGAGAGTATTATGCACGTTCTGTGGGAGTCGGACAGGTGGCTGCAAAAGTACTGTGTCTCCAACACCTCCAATGTAAAAGACGAGAACGCCGAAAGCAAAGCTGCCACTTTAGCAACAGGAGGTGGGAGTGCAGAATCAGAGAATGATGGATCCTTTATTCAAAGATCCTTCCTATGGTAATTCATTTGATTCTTGAGATTTCAGTTCAATTTCATAGAAGCTGGTCTTGTATCATCTAGTTGAAAATAAAAAGACATTTATCTTAAATTTCCAAGATAATGCATTATATTGCCTGGGGCGCATCCTCATGCTCATTGGCTTTTATATAATGCACTATATCAATTTTGGTGCATTTTAACTGAATTAAGTTATTATTGTCATTTATCTGAATTTCAGTTTTCCTGGGGTCTTTCGGGCACATCCTCCTGACATGTTTAGGCTATAGGTGCTCCCATATTGACCCCACAGATCCTGCTTGAGCGGGGCTTTATTGGGCAATGATGATGATAATGCACTATATTAGGAAACCAAACACACACACACACACTTCAATTGCTCTATTCTATGTATCCAAACACACTAGCTAAATGAGATGTTAACACTTGAAGCTGTGTTATGAACAGAAAAGCTGAAGAAAGCTGCTGAATTTGCTACACGGTAAATGATCAGAAGGGTGACGTTACGTTTCAAGGATGATGATACTTCATTTTTTGGCAATCAAAGCTCAATTTCCCGAGACGGATGCAGGAGCTCCATGGATTCAATGGCAATTTCAATTTGGGGAAACTTGGTTTTGAGAGTGCCAAAGGCATATGTATGTGTTCTTTGATACAATACTTAACTTGAATAAAAGCTGAATGTGTTTGAGAAAAACAGGGTTTTGAAGTAATGAATAAATTTGAAGTCATTCATTCCGTTTCCGTCTGTTTGGTTGAAAAAAGTTCAATTCCATTGATTCCATTACAGCTCAAATCAATCAAAAAAAGTTCAAAACTCCATAAGGACAGCATAACTTTATTACTCAAAAAGAACATATCAAGTAGTGGTAATTGTTTCAAATCCACATTATATTAGAGTGCAAGAAAGATTTGAAAGATTGAAGAAAGAATTTATTCATCTTCAACGACGAGACTGATCTGGTCCTTGTCAAGCATTTCATAGAAAGCTCTGGTCTTCTTCTGCATCTTCCACTGCTGTACCTTCCAGACACTACCCGCGATCACAGCGAGCACAGACCCAATCACCAGCTCCTTCACCACGCTCGGCCCTTTCATCTTGCTCGCCGCCACCCATGGCCCTGCTGCGTTCGCTGGCATTTTCGCGTACTCTTAATTCTAACCTTAGATCACAAACCAAAAAAAACTAACTTAAATTACAAACACCTGAAACATAATACTGTATGTAAAGTCTAGTTAAGGCCCTCTTCGTTTCTATATTAGAAATTGAGTTGGAATCCAAAATCGGGTTAAAATAGATTTCTCTCGTACCTATCTCCAAAATAAGATACGGGATGACAATCTCAAAAATGCATTGTTTAGGTATCATTTTGGTAGTTTTTTTTTTTCTATTTGCATCAAACTCAAACCATCAACAATAAATTGGAGAACATGTCATCACTTATTATAGAGATTTTGGGGTAAAAAAAATTCACACATTAGGATACCTAATGAACCCAATCAAAAGCTAAAGCGTACCCACTAGAACTGATTAATACCACATTCAAGTGTAGATTTACATTTGTGCATTTGCATGGAATGAAGAAAACTGACATAAAAGATGACAAAACAACAGCAAAAAATAGAAATAGACAATAACAAATCATAATCAAACAGCAAATCAAGCATCTAAATCATTCAATATACCGTAAAGAAAATCTGGGTTATTAATTTAACAGAATAAATTTTGAAATAAGGATGAATTTTGATCAAAGATTGGGGATTAGGGTTTACCTGAAACTCTGTGATGGATAGTGCTAGTGCTATTGAGAGATCTCGAAATTCTAATCTTGTTAATGGTACTCATTATTTATTTTCTCACAAGTTAGTTACCTTAAAATTAGCTCTTTTTTGTTTTTAAAACAAGCTAGTTTCTCGGAATTTCCTCATTACTCAATAATTTCATTATCATTTAGGATTTAATTTTATCTTCATTATCATAATCTCATTATCATTTGGGCCTTTAAATTGTTTAGGCGGAAATTAATGCAGTATATACACGACATTATTATTTATTTTTTTTGGCAAATTACCATTTTGGGTGAAACTTTTTCAAGGAATAAAAATACCATAATACTCCGTATATCACAAAAAAAATATTAATCCTAATTCTTACGAATGACCCTTAATTTCCCATTTTACAAAATTACCCACATAAAAACCCTTTAGCTTTTCTCCAAAAACCCCCAAAATTTCCCAATTCCCAAACAAACCCCAAAACCTTCAAATCCGCCATTTCCATGGCTAACAATTTCTTCTGCTCAACCAAAATCTTCCCCTTCCTCCTCCTAATCTCAGCCATCCCCGTCGCCCTCATCTTCTCCCTCGAGCGCCGGGCCCATCCCCGGCCCGGCGGGCCCGGTGGCGTGTACGCCTACCACAGCAGTGGATGGATTCGGGAGTCGGCCGCGTGGGACGATCTCAACCGTCGATTCCTCGTCTCCTTCATGGAAGGCGGGGTGGGCCAGATCAGAGTCCCTCATGATCACGATGGTCGAATCGGAGCTGTGCTGGAAGAAATCACGGCCGTTAAAGACGCCGATTTGGCCGGGAACGCTTCGCTAGGGATCTCCGTCGATCGGCCCAGGAATCGCGTCATGGTCGCCGTGGCTGACGTCATCGGGAATCGTTACAGTGCGCTCGCCGCATACGATCTCACCTCCTGGGAGCGATTGTTCCTCACTCAGCTCTCTGGTCCTGGTTAGTTTTTGTTTGTTCCTCACCATTATTATGTAATTAAATTTGGCTTTTGTATTATTTAGATTATTTTAATTGCTAAATTCTTTTAGAATTTGGATTGATTATTTGAGGTTGAAATTTATTTGAGGTTGAAATTTGGATTGATTATTTTAATTGCTAAATTATTTTAATTGTCGCTTAAAACCTTATTTTTTAAATTAGTCTATACTTATAAGTTATAAATCATTTTATCTTTTTTATAGAAATTGAAGGTTCTAAAAGCCACTAATGTAGCAAGTTAATACTCCGGTATAAGATAATGTATTTGGATTGCAATTGATGATGAATTATCTTGTATATGTATTATGTTTTATTAAATGTCAAGATTAATGCAATATAATATAAAGATAATGTATTATTAAGTGTGACTCGTTTGACCCGTAGTAGTCTCAACGTTTTGGCCACATGGTTGTTTTATGGACAATTTAGTAACTTTAGTTACACCTTACAATTTCTTATTTTATAAGATAAAAACTAACGACCCATTTGGTAGCAATTTGTGAAAACATAACAAAATGGAAATGAAAAGTGATCGTTTTCCTCAATCATTCTTCTTGAGTTTAGAAAGTCACTTCCTTCTAATCTCTTTTCCACAAAATTTTAGAGTCGTTTAATGCATGAAGACATAAAAATGGACTGTATCGGGTCCTAATATTA
Source organism: Fallopia convolvulus (assembly GCA_964016875.1). Lineage (NCBI taxonomy): Eukaryota > Viridiplantae > Streptophyta > Magnoliopsida > Caryophyllales > Polygonaceae > Fallopia > Fallopia convolvulus. The sequence continues at coordinate 3,522,041 of OZ024728.1, read as the reverse complement.
GTGTGATCAGATGGGGAGAAGACGTTTGCAAACGACGTCACAACAGACAACAATGGCAACGCTTACGTCACCGACACAAAGGGCAACAAGATATGGAAGCTAAGCGTCAATGGCCACTTGTTATCAACCATAACAAGCCCACTCTTCCACCCCAAACAATGGTACAACAACCTCATAGGCCTCAACGGTATCGTCTACCACCTGGACGGGTTCTTGCTTGCGATCCACACAACCTCGGGTAACTTGTACAAGATCGATAACTTGGAGGGCAAGCAAGAGGTAGTTAAGTTGGTTAAGTTAGTTGGAGGCGGCGGTTCACTTAGATTCGGGGACGGGATCGAGTTGGTGTCGGCCACCCGACTTGTGGTGGCCGCCGTCCACCCGTCTGCTCGGCTCGTTGAGAGCACTGACGGGTGGGAGACCGCGAAGGTTATCGGGCGGTTTGCGGGCCCCACGCATCGGGTGGCGACGGCTGTGGCGGTTAAGGATGGAAGGGTTTTTGTTAGTTATTTGTTGGGATTAGGGTTTCCTAGGAAGAAGCATGTGTTTGTTGAAGCTGTGTTTTGAATTTTTTTTTGCCTTGTTTGAATCAAGTTGTTATCAATGTGTTTGGAATCAACTAGTAGAAGTTTCTATCAAAAAACTAGTAGAAGAACAATCTAAGTTATTATGGTCATCCATCAATTTTCGTGAGCTAAGACTTGTTAGTGTAGTGTCATTATGAGTTGGGTCATGCATTACTTGAAGTGCTTGCAAAGAATTTGTTATGTTATGATCATTTGCTATTGGAACAAAAAAAAATCAAATGAATTTTTATGTTATCATGCATCTAAGATGATTGGAATGAATCTTTGTTATGTTATTATAACAAACATATCATTGAATTGTTATGCTATCACACACTTTAGATGTTTAGGATGATAGTTTGGGCAAGCACATACAAATCCTCTCTTTGTTTCAACCTCAATTGATCAACCATGAGCAAAACTCACATATTAATCACTTGCTTTTTACAATTAAATCATAAAATGAAAATTGGAATTGGGAATTTCCCTAAGACCCTACTAGAATTTGTATTGGAATGTAAATTGAGAGACAATAGAGATCAAATTTGACAACTTTGTGGAGAAATTTCATACAAGATCTTCTTCTTCATCCACCAAACTCTCATCAATTCCACCACCATTGATGCCATCTTCCAACCTCTTGAAAAACATAACCATCACAACCCACAATCCTCCTTTCAAAACCCTAGCAATCCCAATTGTAACAACCATATAATACAACCACCAACCCACAAAATCCCCAATTCCAACACCACTTCCACCAAAACTCTCCATCTTCACCTCCACAACTCCCACCAATGCCTCCACCTCCTCCTTCAACCTCAACCACCACAACCCTCCACACCCTGCTGTCATAACCGCCCTCTCCACCCACCTCTCCACCTTGGGCCCACCCCAGACAGTGTCGTCCACCACCGGCTTCACCACACTCCTACACCAATACATCATCGTCTCGTGGACCCCAACAAAGAATGTCGCCTTACTCAAAAAGCTCCTACTTTTCTTGGAGAACCCTGACCCGTCTACCTCGGCCTCTACAGAGGCTTCAATCCCAAGCCCAACACATATTTGTAGGGTGCAAAGGAAGATCCAGGCAATGGGCAATCTGGGTCTGGCCGGTTGGTCCGGTTCTACCTGAATCCGACCCGTTATGGTGTGGACTAGTGATGATAGGGTTATGATGGATACAAGAGCATGGAGAAGAGTTGGGTTTGTGTAGAGGAAAAGGGAGGAGAGAAATGAGGTTTGTGGGTTTTGCCTTGGAGGTTGAGTTTGGGTTGATAAGAAGAATTGTGCACTTGAGATTCTTGCTAAGAGGAGAAATGATAAAGGTAAAAGAAGGCTAAGTGTTGTGATTGAAAGCAAATGGAAGGATTGTAGAAAAAGAGAGAAAAGGCTAAGTTTTGAGATGTTGTTGTTTATCTTTTTCTGCCATGGCTTCCAACCCATGTCTTTGATCTTCAAAGAGGAAAGAAACAAGGTGATGGGTTTTGAGGGAAAGAAAACAAGAGACTTTGTTGTTAATAAAAGGAAAGGGAGATTATGGTTGTTTATATATGAAGGGTAGGTAAGTTTGTTGTATAGAGAATTTGGAGAAATGTGTGGGAAGAAAAGAGAAAAGTAGAGAGATTATGTGGTTGCCACGATTGTGTATTTAACTAGTTAAATTAGTTTGTTGACTTGGGAAAGTGTCTCAATTTGGGAGATTAACATTTTCTTAGGGTTTGTGAATTAGATTATGCAAATTAGGATAATCTATTTGTTCAAGTGTTTTAATAATGAGAAAATTACTGAAATGGCTTGAGTTTTGAGAGATTAAAAAGGGGTTTTTGTTTCTTACCAGGTTGGCAAACTAACAACTTTGAGAGGATAACAAGTTTTTATTAAGATAATCTTCTACTACAATGCAAAGCTTGAGAGTTCTAGCTATTATTTTTTATATCATACATGAAGATATGGAACCTTAAGAATATGATTATGCTCGAAAACGTGGTTGTCACTGTATTGGCAATTTGGCACAAAAGCTTGACTTTATGCCAAATATGTAGGCTTCTATTATTGTTGCTCAAATAATTTACGGAATCAAATAAACAACCGTTATCCTAAAAAAATGCAAACAACGATGCAATTAATATTTCAAAGCTCAATCACCAAATTACATTTCTATAATTAGTATAACAGTTTTTTTTATAATATTTACTCAAAATAACAGATACTATGAAAAAACACAAATTGCGAGTGAGCAGGACGGGTCCTGATTCATCAGAGTTGCCTAATATTGCCAAGCCCACTATCCCATCAAGGCATCAATCTCTGTTTGAAAAGCTGAATTGGATACGCCTGATGCTTTTCTACTCATTTGAATCCGCCTGGATTTCACTAATGTGTCAATTGCCTCTATACCACACAATCAGGTTCTTGTCCTCCATCTGTTTTGGCTGCTTTCAATCAGAAAATACTGATGCTCTGCACAAATGTAAGTTATGATTCGGCTTAGTGTACTCCTATTGTGTTGCTTTTCTACTCATTGTGAACACCAATGAAAATATTTGGATGGAATTGCCGTGGCTTGGGCAACCGTGGTGTTAGGAAATATGTAAGTCACATATATAAGTTTAAGTGACATAGAGAATGGTATAGCAATGCATACATAGTTAAATGGTAGAGAATATTTGGGTTCAGGAACCGGGTTTAGTTCTTAAGTTCAAGGATTGCTTATAGCCGAACCGGATCGATCAATCCATCCCGGTTTAGACTGGTCTGGTGGTAGGACGAATCGGATCGGGCTTGGGCTTCTCTCCTTTTGGACTTGGACTACTTCCCGAATAATGAAGAGGCCCAAAATGAAGGTGGTGGCCCAACAAGCTCGAGCTCTCCTCCGCGTTAAGTAAAACGTTGCGTTTCGATCATGAGCTTCTATATAAAAGCTTGCTAGCTCGCCTTGTGAGCTCATTCACAACCCTAGTTGCTCAACGACGCTTCGAGAGAGTTCTAAGAAAGAGAGAGAGAAAAAGAAAGAGAAAGAGAGAGAGTGAAGTCGGAGAGAAAGATTCTTTGGTGAAGCCAGGCAGTGGAGTTCGAGATCGGAGTTGAAGGCTTCAATTCTAGCTCGTTGAGATCTGCAGTGGCGTTTTTCCAAAGCTTCATCCAGAAGCTTGTGTAGCCTTCCAGGGGGCTGAAACCCTAGATCTTTTTCTTCTCTAGATCTCGTTGTTGTTTCTTAGTTTCTGAATCTGTTCTTTGCCTTGCTGTGTGTGTGTGATTGTAACCTCTCTTGAACTTGATCTTTGGATAGTGGATTTGAGACGAGTCTCCTCACTGAGGCTCCGCAGATGTAGAGCTTCGCTCGAACCGCGTAAACAGATCTTGTGTCCTTACTGTTTTCTACTATTCTTATTTGTTTATTCTTTGTTCTTGAGTGGTTCTAGGGTTAGAATCGTATCAAAGTGGTATCAGAGCCTTTAGGTTTTGATTTCTGCTTAGATCTTGCTTCCGTTGTTGTGATTTGCCTTGATCTGTTGATTGTTGTTGTGAGTCAAGCATATGCGGGGTTTCTTGTAAACTAGAGTAACGGATTGTTCCGGTGCAACTCCTTGCAAGCCCTACAATAGAAGAGTCTAGGATTTTCTCTTCTATTCTTGTGTTGTTGCTTGATTCTTTGTATTTTCAGTCACTGTAATTCAAGTAAGCAATTACTTGAAGAAGCAGGGGAACCTTGATAGATTGGGTTTCGACTTATGCCGTTTACTTCCCTCTGTCGGGTCCTACAGTAGAGTCTAGGTTCTATATCTTGACTTGTTTGGATCTTGTCTTTGTTACTACTAAAGATCCAAATTCTGTACTTTTTCTTTCTTAGAAGTTTAGACTGACTTCTTGATTGTAACAGGTACAATCATGGGAGATGCTTACAAAATCAAGCCCTACGATGGGCATTCTGACTATGCCATGTGGAAAGTGAAGATGAAAGCTATCCTCACTAAGGAAAAACTATGGCATACTATCACAGATACTTGGGAAGCGACTACTACTTACTTCCAAAAGAAGCAAGCCCAAGATCTGGCACATGCAGAGATCATGCTCAGGCTATCTGATGAGGTAGCTAGACATGTTGTAAGTATCCCTGAACCAAAACCCTTATGGGATGCCTTGGATGAGAAATATCTCTCCAAATCTCTGCCTTGTCTCATCTCTCTTCTGTCTAAGTTGTTCAGTTTTAAAATGGACATTAATCAGACTATAGAAGAGAATCTTGATAGGTTTCTTAGAATAGTTCAAGACCTAGAAAGATGTAATGATAAGATAAAAGACTCACACCAGTTTATGCTTCTTATGAATTCCTTGCCTGCTCAGTTTGATGTGTTAAAAGATGTCTGTCAATTTGGTCGTGATGGTATGACTGCTGCTAGATTATCTGAGTTTATAATTCAGAAAAATGATTCTTTGAAAGTGTTCAAGGTTAAAGGTGGTAGTTCTAAGACATCTGATAAAACTGAGACTAAAAATGAAGTAATGATGGCTAAAGGAAAAGGGAAATTCAAGAAAAATAAGAAGAAAAACTATAAACAAGGAGAGTCTAGTAACACTGACAAGAATGATATGTCGAAAGTAAAGTGCTACTACTGTGGTATAGTTGGTCACTATTCAAATGACTGCACTAAAAAGAAAAAGGATGAGAAAAATAAATCACATGATAATAATGGTGCTTCAAATGTGTTTGAATCCTATTATGACTCCTCTGTATATTCTCATGAACTTCTTGTTGTTGCTTCTCCTACCTTTGAGCATGAATGGATTCTTGACTCTGGTTGTACAATGCATGCTACTCCAAATAGGAGTGTTTTTGATTCCTTATCTTTATGTGATGATGGCATTGTTATGTTAGGAGATCATACAACTTTACCTATTAAGGGAATAGGAAATGTACCTATGAGAATGCATGATGGGAAAATTAAGATTTTACAAAAGGTTAGATGGGTTCCAAATTTAAGAAGAAACCTGCTGTCTGAGTCTGTGTTTGATGATCTACATTGTCAAATTATAACCCAAAATGGAATAAGGGATGTTATTAGAAATGGAACAATTCTTATTAGGAGCATTAAAAGGGGTGGTTTATATCATGTTATAGGATCACCTGAACTTAATGTCTCCAAAGGGATACTTAATCCTGACAATATAGAACATACTAAACTCTGGCATGCTAGGTTAGGTCACATAGGCAACAAGGGTCTCATGTATTTGCATAAACATGCTATGATTGATGTGAATCCTTGTAATATAGACTTCTGTGAGAATTGTGTGCTTGGGAAGAAAACTGCACATGCATTTAGTAAATCAACCTATACTGCTTCCAAACCCCTTGAATATGTTCATTCAGACTTATGGGGACCTGCACAGGTGGACACTATAGGTGGCAGAAAGTATTTTCTGTCACTTATAGACCACTATTCAAGAAAGGTATGGGTTTATTTACTAAAATCCAAGGATGAAACTTTTATTAACTTTAAAACTTGGAAAAACATGGTTGAATCACAGACTGATCTTAAATTGAAATGCCTAAAGACTGATAATGGACTAGAGTTCTGTAATAACTTGTTTGATGAGTTTTGCAGAAATGAGGGTATTAGGAGACATTTAACTGTCCCTGGTACTCCACAACAGAATGGGACTGCAGAAAGGATGAATAGAACTCTATTAGAAAAGGCAAGATGCATGTTGATAAGTGCAGGCATGAAAAGCTCCCTATGGGGTGAAGCTGTAATTACAGCAGCCTACCTTATCAACAGATCCCCATCCTCTGTGATAGGGTTCAAAACCCCACAAGAGATGTGGACAGGTAAGAAACCCAGCCTGACACACCTCAAGCCTTTTGGATGCACTGCATTTGCCCAGGTTTCTCAGGGCAAATTGCAACCAAGGGCTTTAAAGGGTGTAATGCTAGGCTACCCCCCAGGGGTGAAAGGGTACAAACTCTTGCTTATACAACCTGGAGGTTATAAGGTCATAACATCCAGATCTGTTACATTTAATGAGAAAGAGTTTTATTTTAAAAATAAACTGACTGGGTCCACTGTTGAGTCCACAGGAACCATACCTGAAGAGCAACAAGTCACATCACCATTATCTCATCCTGGAAACTTCTTTAATAATAATCAACTCCCACACAATGATGAAGAGGAGTTTGATATAGGTCATTATTCTGCTTCAACATCCTCTTTACACCAAATTGTCAATGAAGAGGGCATGGAAGCTGATCAAGGAAACATTGAAAATGAAGAGCAAAATGAAGAACAAAATGTTCAAGCTCAAGGAAATCAAACTCACCAATTTGGAGGGGGACAGATAAGTGACTCTAACTCTAATTCTGTTTCTGTTTCTAATTCTTCCTCTCCCTCCCCACCTCCTTCTTCTGATTCTTCTCCTTCTACCTCCCACGACTCCTCAGTCTCTGGGCAAGCTATCATGCCACAACATGATCTTGCTGACTACCAGTTGACTAGGGACAGGGAGCCTAGGATTAGGATCCCAAACAGAAGGTTTGAGGTGAATTTGTTAGAGTCCTTTGACAAAATGGTTGAATTTGCTTTCATTGTTTCTGAATTGATTAAAAACTTTACACCTGAGACCTATGAACAAGCAACTAGGTGTAAAGAAGCTAATGAGTGGATAAAAGCTATGCATGAAGAGATTCAGTCCATGATAGTTAACAATACCTGGGTCTTAGTTCCAAAACCTGAAAAGGCTAGGTTAATTGATTGCAAGTGGATATATAAGCTTAAGGATGGAGTTAGTAAAACTGATCCTCCTAGGTTTAAGGCTAGATTGGTAGCTAAGGGTTTTACTCAAAAAGAAGGTGTAGATTATAATGACATCTTTGCACCTGTTGTTAAATACAAAACCATGCGCCTATTACTTGCTATGACTGCAGTGTATGATTGAGAACTAGAACATATGGATGTTAAGACTGCTTTCCTTCATGGTGATCTGGATGAAACTATATACATGAGACAACCTAAAGGTTTTATAGATAAAAATCATCCTGATCGATTATGCTTGCAAGCTTAAGAAATCCATATACGGCTTAAAACAGTCACCTAGACAATGGAATAGAAAGTTTGACTCTTGCATGATATCCCTTGGTTTTTCTAGGAGCAGCTATGACACTTGTTTGTATTTTAAAGGTGTCAAAACTAAGTCTCCTTTATATGTGCTCTTGTATGTTGATGACATCCTGTTAATCTGTAACTCTAGAGTTGTCATTTCTGGTGTCAAACATGACTTACAAAAACACTTTGACATGAAAGACTTAGGCACTGCTAAGAAAATCTTGGGTGTTAATATAATCAGAAATCGTGCTAAGAAAACTATCTATTTGTCTCAAAGTGACTACCTGCTTAAAGTTGTTGACAGGTTTGCAATGAAGAATGCAAAACCATCTCCAATACCTCTGGGAGGGCACTTGGAGTTAAGCAAAAGGGATTATCCCACTACCTCTGAAGACAAGAAGAAAATGAAGAATGTCCCTTATGATGTTGCTGTAGGATCAATTATGTATTCTATGATTTGCACTAGGCCATATTTAGCATTTGCCATAAGTGTATTGAGTAGATATATGAGTAATCCTGGAGAGAAACACTGGGCAGGCATGAAATACCTGCTCAAATATGTAACAGGGACTGTTAATACAGGGCTAGTGTATGCTGAGTATAGTCCGAGGACCACTTTGTGTGGTTATGTGGACTCGGACTTTGCCAGCAACAAAGACAATAGAAAATCAACAACTGCATATTTCTACTGTTGGGCAGGAAACTGTGTTTCCTGGAAATCCCAACAACAGTCTATAGTTGCACTCTCCTCAACTGAGGCAGAGTACATAGCAGCTACTGAGGCTTCAAAAGAAGCTACTTGGTTACGAGGCATCTTACATGAGATAGAGGGCAAGTCTTACTTGCCTACACTTTACATGGATAGCCAGAGTGCCTTGTATCTTTGCAAGGATCCTGTCTACCATGAAAAGACAAAACATATTGATGTTCGATACCATTACGTAAGGCAAAAAGTGGAGGACCAGGAAATTACCGTGAAGAAAATACCTGGTGAAACCAATCCTGCTGACTTTGGGACCAAAATTGTTCCCACTAACAAATTTGTCTTTTGCAGGAAGGAGCTCCACATCGATGATGTTACTTGAGATGTGGCCTTGAGTCAATGAAGAAGGGAAACTCGTTTTAAATCCACACTATTCATTTTGATAGTTCTTCTTAACTTCTATACGTGACTTAAGAGGGCATATGTTAGGAAATATGTAAGTCACATATATAAGTCTAAGTGACATAGAGAATGGTATAGCAATGCATACATAGTTAAATGGTAGAGAATATTTGGGTTCAGGAACCGGGTTTAGTTCTTAAGTTCAAGGATTGCTTATAGCCGAACCGGATCGATCAATCCATCCTAGTTTAGACCGGTCTGGTGGTAGGACGAATCGGATCGAGCTTGGGCTTCTCTCCTTTTGGATTTGGACTACTTCTCGAATAATGAAGAGGCCCAAAATGAAGGTGGTGGCCCAACAAGCTCGAGCTCTCCTCCGCGTTAAGTAAAACGTTGCGTTTCGATCATGAGCTTCTATATAAAAGCTTGCTAGCTCGCCTTGCGAGCTCATTCACAACCCTAGTTGCTCAGCGGCGCTTCGAGAGAGTTCTAAGAAAGAGAGAGAGAAAGAAAGAGAAAGAGAGAGAGTGAAGTCGGAGAGAAAGATTCTCCGGTGAAGCCAGGCAGTGGAGTTCGAGATCGGAGTTGAAGGCTTCGATTCTAGCTCGTTGAGATCTGCAGTGGCGTTCTTCCAAAGCTTCATCCAGAAGCTTGTATAGCCTTCCAGGGGGCTGAAACCCTAGATCTTTTTCTTCTCTAGATCTCGTTGTTGTTTCTTAGTTTCTGAATCTGTTCTTTGCCTTGCTGTGTGTGTGATTGTAACCTCTCTTGAACTTGATCTTTGGATAGTGGATTTGAGACGAGCCTCTTCACTGAGGCTCCGCGGATGTAGAGCTTTGCTCGAACAGCGTAAACAGATCTTGTGTCCTTACTGTTTTCTACTATTCTTGTTTGTTTATTCTTTGTTCTTGAGTGGTTCTAGGGTTAGAATCGTATCACGTGGTATAGTTCAATCTCTTTGCTCTTGGGCTTGGAGAGACCGCCCCTCCATCAACCTTCTTATGGAAACGATGATTTCTAAATTCTAAGGTTGATCAGGAAGGAGTCACGAAGCGTTGTGGTTTCTCAGCTGGATTGTGTATAGATAGATAGTCATGGACATTCTAGAGGTCTCGGGCTTTTCATCATATAATGGCGCGGAGTTGTTATCCGTGATTCGCTCAGAATGGTCATCAGTTCAATGGTTCAAAGGGTGAATGCATCGTGTTATGTTGATGTGTCTGAAGGCATGGCAATGTTATTTGGTCTCACTCTAGGTACCATTATAGATGACATTAGAAGTATTATGTCATCATTTGCTTATGTTAGTTGTATACATGTCACTAGGCATGAGAATGCGGCTGCTCATTATGTAGCTCGTATATGGCCCGAGTTGGGACGTGAGCAAATATTTGGTTCTTCTACTCGGCCAGGCACATTCTTGCTTTGGCGTGGTTGGATTTATATTAAAGCAATCATGTTTTGTTTAAAAAACAAAGCACAGGCCCAGATGTAGTCCAAAAATGGCCCAAAGAACAGTTCTACCATGAAAAAACACAAATTTTGATTGCATTTAAAAGCTCATATACACAATCTGAAGATCATCTTTGCCTAGGGGGAGATAAAAGCAAGTATCCAATGATTTCTCTACTAAAACTGAACACACAAATAGTTTCAAGTTCATCATCTCCCTTCATGAAGATCTTCAGAAAACATAGCGGTTCTAGATATGTTATCATTGTCAAATGCACTTAAGCCAGAGTAAGGACCAGATGAGAACATAGAAGAGGTTCCATCTGAATCAAAAGTGGTAGAAGATTGCCTTAGATTTGGTCTTACATTGGTGGCGGCGTCTTGGTACTCGGTCACTCGTTGTACCATTTTCAATGATTGCACTACTTCACCCATCGTGGGCCGTTGGTTCGCCTCAGGAGCCACACATGCAGCTGCAATTGTGCAGACTCTTATGAAATCTTCCTTTGGGTATTTCCCTTGAAGCTTTGGATCTGCAATTTCTTCTAACCGCTCTTTATCTCTTAGGATAGGCCTTGCCTGAAAGACAATCAAAGTTAAGGCTGTGTTTGGCATATTATTTTTATGATGAAATTTCTAGTTATGATGTGGTTTTATGGTAGAAAGTAGTTTTAACAGTTTGGAATTTGTGTGGTGTTTTAAGACTTCCGTTAAAAAGGAAAAATTGTAAGAAAATACTGCTATACCAAAGATACTTTTTGAAAATAAGCATTTATAACTAAAAATGTGATTTTGTGTAGTGCCAGTCCCAGAATAATTCAACAAGGAATAAATGATTAAATGGATGGTGCAGATCGATTATACTCACCCAAGTTACAAGATTCTCCTGCCCAGATGGTTGAGACATCTCTACAGGCTTCCGTCCTGTTAACAACTCCAGAAGGACGACTCCATAACTATAGACGTCGCTTTTCACTAGTAAATGGCCCGTCATAGCATACTCGGGAGCTACATAGCTGTAAAGTTGAGTAAAAGTTATGCTATGTTAAAAGAAAATTATGTTGACAAGAAATTTCATCTTTTCTGAATGGAGGAAGAGAAGCACTGACCCAAATGTTCCCATTACTCGTGTAGACAAATAATTAGCACGGCCTTCAGGCGCCTGTTTGGCAAGGCCAAAATCAGCAACCTTTGCATTGAAATTGTTCTCCAGCAATATATTTGATGCCTTAAAATCTCTGTGGATAACACAAGGCTGTGAGTCTTCATGCAAATAGGCAAGTCCTCTTGCAGCATCAAGTGCAATTTTCATTCTGGTATCCCAATCCAAAGGGCAGTTCACTCCCAATGGGCCTGAATTTGAAAAAAAAAAACAAATAAATACCACACCTTTTCTTTCTTTTGTTTTTCAGTTATCAAATGCTAAAGGTGTCCAGAATAAACTTAATGATATTTGGTGTGTTGAATATATGATGAATAGAATAGCTTACCATGAAGCCATGACTCTAAACTCCCATTTGGCACAAGCTCATAGCAAAGAAGATTCTGAGAGGAGTCACGGCTAGAGTAATAACCCACAAGTTTAACAAGGTTTCTATGATGCAACCTGCTAAGCATTTCAACCTCAACCAAGAATTCCTTATCACCCTGTTGGCCTCCATTAGTAAGCCTCTTAATTGCAACAGCTGTTCCATCACTTAGAACTCCCTTGTAAACTCTGCCAAACCCACCTTCACCCAGTATGCATGCAGATTCAAAATTGTTTGTTGCTTGCTTGAGCTCTTCATATGGCAGAAACCGTGTACTGGTAGGGTGAGGCAAAGACCCTCCTCCTGGAGCAGGATCTGCAGTTCCCATTTTTTCTGAGTGTTGATTAACAATAGAATAAGGTCAATGACACTTCAAGAAGATCATCAAACAACAAGGAAAATAGGAATATTGCTTTGTCGGTTGAATTGCGCAGATGTAGGTAAAAAATTCCACATTATTATTCTATATGTCCTAGGTCAATGTACTCAAGTAATGGAGTATTGGAGTTACAAAACAACTATGAAATTTAGCAAAATATACAAGAAGAAAAGTTGATCATAAATTGATAGCTGGAAAAGCAGTATAAAAAACTTACTGGGTTCTTCTGGAGGAAAACTTGGCTTTGATGAACGAGTTGAGCGACAAAAGATAATGAATGCTGCTACGATAGCACTGATCACAATGAAACAGCCAATACAAAGAACAAAAACCAAATTTGGATGCCATCCTTTTTTTGGAGCAATAGGTGAATTAGATATTGGTAAGTGCGCAGCAGGTGCTTTTGCAGGTGAAGCTGCTACTACAGGAGCTGCAAATAACATGAAATGCTGACATTATAAAATATTTAAAAAGACCGGTTTGCGAAAACAACCGCAAAGGAAACAAGCTTAAGAAGACCGATTAACATACAACAGAGAGTGTTTTCACAAATTAACTCGATGAAAGAAAGCATGGAGGATCTAACATGTAATGATGAATCCTTACTCACATAATACAATCTATTAAAGCGAATGAAATGTGACAATTCATGAAAATATATGAATGGAGTGAATTAGCTTAAGTGACTGAACAGAACCACAATAATCAATCTAATGTGTATCATAGCACACGCACTTACATAAAACAAGAATAAGATAAAGCTCCCAAAAAGTTACCTGGTGATGGAGCAGGGGCTTGAAACCATGTCAAATTGAGAAGCTTGTAATCACCAACACCCACTAACTTATTATCTAGATTGACATTATGCATATGAAGGGATGAATTAATGGTGGATGCGGTGCTGGCTGAAAAACTTATCCCAGTATACGGAGTGACATCCATAGAAATATTTAGACTAGAGAGAGTAATCCAATAAAAGTTGATCAGTTCAATCTGAGAAACATGCAACTCAAGACCTGTGGCAAATTCTCTCAGGAAAAGATCCCAATTTGGATTCTGAGATACATTAGTAAGGAGTAAATCAATCTTGACTGGATATACGCAGTGACAATCCTTACTACCCCTTAGCAACACCATGTTATGTCCACAACAGCCTGTGAAAATAAGCAAAAAAAGAGGTAGGTTAATTTTACTTGAAATTGCACAGATGAGATTTTCATAATTACTGTATAAATAACAGGCAATTCATGAAACCACATCAGACTATAGACTTAAAACATTTACAGCCATTTTGTACTTCACTAAAAAGAGGTGTCTTGAGTCTTGATCAATCTATCCATCTACGATGTAGTACAGTAAGCCAAAGGAGTGATATATCATACTTGAAGCTTGTGGAGAAAATGCCGGCGGAGGTAACATAGAGCGTGTAGGAGCATCAGCCAAGTCTGGGGGAAGAAGGCCAGCAAGAGGTGGTGCTGAGCTACTCCTCTTTCTTGATGGTTTAGAGAAGTGTGACCTAGAAGGAGGTTGACTTATTAAACGAGGGCCATGATTTGGAGGTAAACTTGGTGACAATGTATCTACTGAAGAGAGCTTCTTTTCAGGCCTATGATAAGGTGATGGGTTAGCAGGAAAGTTGACTTTAGGAACAGAAGGTGCAGCAAAAGGTGATTTTGCCTCTGAGACCAAAGAAATCCCATTTACAGATTCAGCGGTTATGAGCAACAGGTAGCATGATTCAAGCAGCAAAGTGAAAATCACCCATTTTGATGCCCCAGATATCCCTGTAGATTTACAAACAAGAAAAATTGTACACATTAGAACAATCATATAAAGCAACAGAAGACTAACACAAGCATAAGTGCCCAACAGCTTGCATTTATCAGAAGAAATTTGTTGCTCAAACTAGAGTATAGAATCCAATCGTTGTGAATAGAAGTTACAGAATCTAAAGATAGCGATTAAACGCCAAGAAGAAGTATAAAAAAATACCTTTGCATTCCACTTGCAACTATATCAGACTCGGTTTAGTTGTTTAGAATGTTTCATTTGATATGGAATTCACAAAACATAGAAGCTTGATCCAGGGTCATGGAGAAATGTATCAAATCTTAATCTATGGACTCCATCCTACACAAGCATTTCCCTTTCAAAGATTTTTACTTTTCTCACAACCTCAAGTCTTTAATGACCAAAGGGAACAAGCTAGCCTGTCACTATACTACTAGGATTTCCTTCAAATTCTATAGCAAGGGTTTCTTCCCAATCTAAATGCCATTAATATTAAATCAGCCACAAACAATTACATCCAGTTTCACTGCTGCGTCTACATATAAAGTCCATGAAAAAATTGCAAGCTAATATTAAATCAGCTGCTTTTTTACATTTTGTGCAATGAAATGTAAACCCTAACAGGAAGCAACTTCACAAAATTTTATATACAGAACCATGACAATCAACAGATGATAGAGATCACTAATTAAGCTAATAGCACCGACTTAAATCATAGCAACGATCCCATAATTAAAATCACCAAAGCTCCTTCACATGTTTCAAATCCCCAGCTACAGGTTTCAATGCCAAATCTTTCACCTCTACTACATAGCCACAATAAATCTTCTCAAAATAAAAATTAAATAGCAACAATAGATAGAGCATAAACTGCATTACAATAACCAAGGAACCAAAAGGTTTAAATTCACCACCGGAGCATTTGGCAATCGGAGCCATGAGCGCCGACACAAGCTCCACCGACGGCGAACAGCGCTCGTTCAGATCTGATAAGCCTCTCCGGCGTCTCGAAAACAGGCGTAAGAGATCGGTAGAAAAAGCATCAAAAGCTCGCGAGCAAAGCAAAGCAAGAAAAAGTACAAGCTAAGAAGATAAAGAAGAAGAGAAGCAGCAGCAACCATAGGCTACGGAAAACACCAAAAAGCGAGCATGGAAAAGTATCGATTGTATCGTAATCAGAGCTCGAAAGTGGCCGCTTCGAGCCTCGAACACCATTTTCGAGCTCAGAAAATGCAATCAAAAACAGAAAACGATTAAACTGAAGAATTTGGACAATGAATTCGGGTTTGAATTTGGGAAACACAAAGCGGAGAGAGAGGGGAATGGGTTCCACTGTGTAGAATGGTACACACTCACAGATTTACAATAGAGGTTGGTATAATTTTTGAGTGGGGTATTAATATAATTTTATTTTTTGGCAGTATTAATATATTTTTTTAATAAAAATATGCTATTTAAATCTGACTAAAAAATACGCTAAAAAATTCTTTTGTCTAGAGCAGACCCGCGTGCTTTGTTTTTACTCTAGTTTAGGATTTTGTATCGCTAAAAAATTCTTTAGTTGATTTCAAATTGTCAAATATTTCAATTATGATATACTATTTGTTAATATGATTTCTTTATTGGTATATAGGTTAAGAATTCAATTTTAAAAATATATTTTATATTTTATATTTAAAATATATTTAAATATTTTTTTAAAAGGAGATATATTTTTCTATTTAGGATTTTAGTTTTTAAATTAGGGCTTATCCGATCCAATGACCTTAAGATATAAGATGAAAAAATAGTTGTTAATATGGTGTTTACGTAAGTAAATTATGGCATCATTTGGTCAATTTCTAGTTTTTGCCGGCAAGATTTCGATTATAGTTTGTTATAAAAGATTTTTTGATTAGTGCCCTTGAGTTTAAGAATATTATAGTTAATACCCTAAGAGTTGGTGCTTTTAAGAATTTTTCGAGTAGTGTGATTGAGTTTATGAATTTTTCGATTAGTGTCCCTTTTTGGTTCGAAATGATTAAGTCCAAGTTCACCATCGTATCATTCACTCTCAATCTAGTATGCTTTGACACCTAAAATACTTAAATTTGTATCCTAATCATTCCGATTTGAAATTCAAAACGATTCACAATTCAGTGCTTAGAATCATTCGGATTTGAATTTCAATACTTACTCGGTAAGATGGTAAGAGGTGGCTCTAAAATAATTTTTAAGAGTACTTAGAATCATTTAATGCCACCTCTTACCATCTAGAAGTCATTCAGTGCTTTCTTAACATTTCGTAAGTTGATCCACACCCGATCCACACTCAAACTAGCTCATATAAGCCATGGTCGAGCATCACAAAGACTTGTTCTCGATTAAAGTTATAGAGCATATAAACCCAAAACTTTAAGCATACTAATTAAAAAAGTGTTAAATTTTAGGCATGAACTAAAATGCCCTTAAAATTTATGGACAATAATCGAAATTTTCCTAACAATTTATGGATTTAAGTATTTTTTTTTTTGATACGGAAAGAATTAGGGGGGAGACCATCATCGAGATGTTTTCCGCCCTAGGGCATCCTCACGGATGAGATCGGCGAGCTCTGAATCTTCTTCAGGGGGGACATTGCTTCTTCTGAACGCCTTCTTAGCCAAATAATCCGCAACTCGATTAATCTCCCTGAACACGTGCGTTATGCTCCACTCATCGATCTGGAAAAGATGACCGCGGATATCCGAGACAAGGATCTCAATCTCCCACGGGCAGATGCCTTTGCCGTTGAGGGCATTCACCAGGCATAGGTTGTCACCTTCGATCTCTAGCGATCTACAACCTCTTCTTATGGCTTCCTGAATTCCATTCCTTAGAGCCAGGGCTTCAGAAACAAGGACAGAGTTTGTTCCCAAAGAGCCATAGTTGTAACTGATAGGTTCAGCTTTGTGGTTTCTAAGGATATAGCCTAAGGTAGAAAGGCCTTGATTGTTTTTTGCTCCATCAAAGTTCAGTTTGATCCAATTTTCCTTGGGCTTTTTCCAGTTTATATTTTTGTTTTTTCGTCTAGCAATGGATTTAAGTATTTATTTAAGCTATGATGGCTTTTCCATATTATGCCGATAAAAATTAAAATGATTTTTCTAACATATGACCCTAGGCATAGGTTAAAAAACTAATTTTAGTAAGAAATCAATAATTTTATATTTAGAGTTTTTTTAATTTTTTTTTATAAAGGGTTCATAATTTTCAAAATACATTTTTAGTTTCTAAATTCGGGTTCTTAGAAAAACCAAAATTAAAAATAACTTAACCACTTTTTTTTTTTGTTTGTTTTTGGTCAGAAATTGATCAACTTTTTCGATGCAAGCAAAAAGGCAATGTGTTGCACATTTAACGGAAAAGTGTGGTGGCAAAACGATAAAGTCCAAAGAATATAACGGTAAGGTGCTAAACCAGTCAATGTATTATGTAGCCGTTGCAATTGTCACCTGCCAAAAATTATACTATATAATTGAAAGATGCCTTCCTTTTTGCAACTAAAATAATAAATACATATTGTAATGTTTTTGGCAGATTAAATATAACTAGTTGAAGTCCCGTGATATTCACGGGATAATTTTATTAAAAACTATACAATTAATTTAATATACTAAATATATTTATATAATATCATAATAAATTATGCAATAGACAAATACATAAAAAGATAAAGAAAATCTAATTTTATAATTTAAATTAAAATTCGAATTTTTTTTAACATTTACATATAGTTTTAGTCATCAACATAAAATTATATCTTTTTCTCAAAATAAAAATATATCAACATAACAAAAATTTATTATTTAAAATTATCATTATATAGATATAAATTTTATACTTGGAGCTCAAGTCTTGTTAAAAGATAACAAAAAATATATTAAAACCCTAAATCTTATTAAGAGATAAAAAATATTAAATTAATATGGAAAATATCATCTCATAGGACTTATGTATATAAAAATTATATAAATATGTTATCTATTGTAGTAAACTAATTCATAATTCATAGATAGAAAATTATAAACATAAAAATTATTATATAAACATGTTATTTATTTAGTATATATAGCAAGAATACTATAAGTTGTTACAAAATTTATTAAAATATAATTTTACATTAATTTATTTAAAAATGTCACGTGACGCAAATTTTACAATAGACTTGGATTCTGTTTTATAATGTATTAGTATAGATGATAAGAAATATAGATTAGATTGACGCGAAAGAGACCAAAAAGAAGAAAGAATAAACGTCCACCGCCAATTTAAGAAAGCAATTGGAGCCGATAAATTTTGAAAGCTGCCGCAACTTCATATCAAATAGATTTTTTTGATTATTCGGATGTGATGTTAATGTTAGGTTAGAATGAGAGATTAATCCCACTCCGAATTTAGAGAATTATCTAGGGTAGTTAAAATATGATCAGACCCGATAAACTAGAGCTGGTAAAAGTTAACCTAATTCGAACCGTCCGATAATTTTAGAGTCAAGACTTGAATATTTGAACCCGAAATCCAAAATGAACCGAACCCGATAGAACCTGAAACCCATTGGGTTGACCGTTTAGTATATTTATAGAATTTTTCAAATTTATTTGAAATTATAATATATTTATTAAAATAAATGAAAATACTATATTATAATTAAATATAATTATTTAATTAAAAATTGATTTTAATAAGCATAAAAAAGGATATTTTAGACCCGCTGGTCAACCCGACCCGACCGAAAACCCACTACAACCCGACCCGATTGACCCGTGACCCATAACGAAACTGAACCCGAACCCGCCCAACCCGACCCGATTGACAAGTCTACGAGAAACCGATCTAACCTACTCGAATATGAACTCGAACTAATATTAGAAAAACCAAAACAGTATATAATCGAAACTGGTTTGACCTGAACTCGTAAAAAGTTCAAACCCGGGATTAATCTAAAACCGACGAAATGGACTAGCCCGATTTAACCGGATGTCACCGAATTCGAAAACACCCGATAATTCGAAGTTACTCAATCCGAAATCATTAAAAAATCTAAAGTTAAACAACCCAAAAAATATCCGAAAATTCGAATTATCCGACCTGAAAAACTGAAGTCACTCGCTCAAAATTACTCAACCCGAAAATATTAATAAATTTGAATTTTGTGGCCAAAATTGCATGAAACTATCTAATATAGTCTAATCTACTTGTACCAGAGTATCAAGATCCAATTAAGTAGATGTTGTTGTTTTATCTGATATAGTCTAATCTACTTGTAGTAAAGTACAATATTAATTGCAATATTAATTGACTAACTATTATAGTGAATATTATGCTAGTATATCATATATCATCACTATATATAGGTAACCAATATTAATTGCAATATAATTTAATAACCAATTATAACAACTTTCATTTTTTTGTATCTTAGTTAAATAAAACCTCAAACTCTACAAACCATATAAATGCTAAATGGCTAACCCTCCTTATTTCTATAACCAAATTATTGAAGGTTCACCAAAAGATAAAAAATTAATACTTTTTGGTAGTTTTTAAATATTTTGGTGGAAATTACTATAATCTAAAGGGAAAAAAAAGAAAAAAAATTAAAGTAAGAAGTTAACAACAAAAAATAAAAACATTAAATAGCTTGAAAATTGAAGTCTATGTACTCAACTTATTATTTTTGTGGACATTTTACATATACAATTTATTATTTGTTCTTTCTACTTTTACATCAAATTTTGCTAAACAATTTAGATACAAACAAGACAAAGAACAAAAACCAAAATTGGATGCCATCCTTTCTTTGAAGCAATAGGTGAAGCTGCTACTACAGGAGCTGCAAATAACATGAAATGCTGACATTATAACATATTTAAGAAGACCAATTTGCAAAAACAACCTCAAAGGAAAACAAGCTTAAGAAGACCAGTTAACATACAGCATAAAGTGTTTGGATCGCGGTTGATAATGCATTATCTTGCATTATAATGCATTATCGGGTGCGATACAAACAAGAGAACAGAATAAGCTAAAGCTGAATGATGTTACAATTCATCAAAACATAATGAATGGAGTGAATAAGCTGAAGTGAGTAAACAAGCTAGAGCAAAACCACATTAACTTATATAAGTTGTATCATAGCACAGATGCACTTACATAATACAAGAACAAGTTAAAGTTACCTGGTGATTGGGCAGGGGCATGAAACCATGTCAAATTGAGAAGCTTGTAATCACTACCAATACCCACTAACTTATTGTCTAGACTGACATTATGCATGTGAAATGATGAGTTTATGGTGGATGCAGTGCTGGCTGAAAAACTTATCCCAGTATATGGAGTGATGTCCATATAAACATTAAGACTAGAGTAATCCCAATTTGGATTATCAGATACATTAGTAAGGAGCAGATCAATCTTGATTGGATATACACAGTGACAATCCTCACTACCCCTTAACAACACCATGTTATGTCCACAACAGCCTGTCAAGATAAGCAAGAAAAAATCACACAGATGAGATTTTCATAATCTGTATAAATAACAGGCAATCCTTGAAACCACATCAGATTATAGACTTAAACACAATTTACAGCCATTTTGTACTTCACTAAAAAGGTGTTCTTGAGTCTTGATCATACTTGAAGCTTGTGGAGAAATTGCTGGCGGAGGTAATATAGAGCGTGTAGGAGCATCAAAAGGTGCTTTTTCCTTTGAGTTGATAACATATATGTACTATTAAAATGTAATTCTTTCA
Source organism: Fallopia convolvulus (assembly GCA_964016875.1). Lineage (NCBI taxonomy): Eukaryota > Viridiplantae > Streptophyta > Magnoliopsida > Caryophyllales > Polygonaceae > Fallopia > Fallopia convolvulus. The sequence continues at coordinate 3,501,341 of OZ024728.1, read as the reverse complement.
TTTCAAGCTTTGATCTCAGCTTTAATCTAGGATGTATCCTGTTTCAGGATTATATTTCCATTTAGCTACTAGTCAAGATTTCATCTAGCAGCCGTTTTGTTTTACTTGCAAAAGTACAGATATGATTGAAAACATTTTCCACTTAAATACATAGTATATATAATATTGGCTTGCCTACCAAAGAGATGTGAGATTTAGGCAACTATTTTGTCAGAATAATTAAATAATGAGATCATATACCCAAAAATGCTTTTTGACCCACCATTCATATGTAAATTATATGCAATCCTAAAGTCATGTGTCATCACTCATCAAGAAGAACAATGGATTCCTAAAATTGACTTGAAAAATACATTTGAATTTTGTGCACATGTACATGACTAATTAAAAAATGCAATTCAATATGGTCCAAAGAAACTGATTTTAGGAATAGAAGATCTTCACAAGAAACTTTGGATCCTATTTCAATGGGAACTTGATGAGGAATCCCAAACAATTCGATTGGGAGTCGGTACACAAAGATTTGAAAACCCAAAAAATGAACAAGGTCATAGCAAAACTCTAATTGTTTATTACCAGCTCCCCAAGTAACCAACCAAGTCAAATATCCCTGTGAATAAAAGTCATCTATTGCCAAATTGTGCAAGGAATTATAATATATTGTCAAAAATAAACATACATAACCCACTATACAATTTGACCTCAAAGATTGGAAGTCAAGCTTTTTCAACTTGCCAATCCTTCAAGTTGAACTAAGAGAGAACAAATTTGGGCTTGTGGGCTGACTTCACCTATTGGGCCGATCACAAATAACAAGCCCAACAAACCCAATATGGGATTTTAACATTTTCTCTTTCACAAAACCAAATGTTTGTTTCTACAAAACTAAACAGTATAGTGTAAGATGAACAATAGAAAAGTTCATGACTTCGGGCACTGATTTTGGTTAGATTCTCTGCTTGAACCTTTCATACGAGCTGCGCTCGGGCAAATCTCCAAACAGGGTTCTTTTAGGGAAATGTCGTCTTCTCGTGGAGGAGGAAGGATCCCAAAATTGAACTGCCAAATCACTGGAGTTTAGTCACAAATGAATATAATACAACTTTTGGTACAATTTGTTAAGAGAGCAATCCAAAGCTTATTTTCCTTACCTGGCAACTGTAGTCACTAAACTTAGGCTCCATCAGCAATGGAATCCCCATGTAATCTTTGAAAAAAGTCTGAAAATTCAAAGAATACAACCATCACTAATTAGTGAACAGAATTAACCAAGCAATCTAACCATAACATGCACTTTTTCTTTACCTGTGTAGGAATTTTGCAAGTGTTAATGCATATACCAACACATTTGCTTTCCTCCAAGTACTTGCATCTTTCAACAAAGACCTAAGATCATTCCAATGTCAAATTCAATATTTAGGCAAGAGACTTTTATAAAGGGGAGATAATTTCTGATATCAACATCAATTAAGAAACTATTGTACGTACACCACTCGCGCAAGATGTTCCATCAGGAAGATTGATAGTGTTTACTTGGCACGGACCCATCAGCCATTGACAGGTGATTGCTGTCACTCTTGCTTTGCAACACCATGAAAGAAATATCATTTGACAACATTTCAAAGATTTGAAAAAACTTACACTTATATAAGAGATCATTTAAATAGATATTGAGAGAAAAAGTGACCCACCAACCATGATAGCCGCTAATCGCCCCCCTCCTATAGGCGTTATGAGCAATCGATAGAGGTCCAAGAGGAATGGAGGAAACAGGGATCTTAGTATTCGAACCTATATTGTTCACACAAGAAACTAATAACATGTTAGCAACACAAATTTCTTAGGGAGTTTGCAATATTGTTCATATATAATCTGAAATAGCAGAATGAACCTCATTTCCCAATTCGAACCTATTGTTCACCAAAGAAACTAATAACAAGGTAGCAACACAAATTTCTCATGGAGTTTGCTCTTGTTTGAACAAGAAATATGAGAAATTTCAGTTCATAAGCAGCTTGCAAGGTATTAGGAATGAGGCATCTATAAATGATAATTTGAGAGATTCATCTGCTTTCAACACTCAATTTCTATCATGAGTTAGAGCAACAGATACTTGAATACTGATCATACATTATCTGAAATAGCATAATTAACCAATTTTCCCAATTCCCCCAAAATGTAAGCAGTGAAAATTGATTCGGAAGAATCAGATGCAAACAAAACCCTAGAAAAATGAAAACCTACTGTAGCGTCATTGACATTGGAGCTAGTTCTGCCGAGCATAAGCTTATTTGCAACCTCAATCAGCCCATCATAACCTGGCTTATCCGAATCCCAACCTGTTTCCTGTCGTTATCAAGCAAATTTCTTTTCAACTCAACTCCAAAAACAAAATCGAATTGAAGCTGAAAGTAGAATACCTGAACGATCTTCTTCCGGAACAGATTGAGAAACAAGTCATCCAGAGGGCCTGGATTGTACACGGAAACAGTTTTAGAGCCGGAAATCTCGCTCTCAACCTGCATAATTTACCAGAGAGGCGAATTGAAATTTCGAAAATGGCCGAGTTGTTGAATTCGTAATCCAAGACCTACCGATTTGGATTGGGTGGAGTAGGAGAGGCGGAATCTGGGCCGTTGGATGAGGAATTTGGACGGTGGCGATCGGAAAAGTGATGGAGATGAAGGCGATGGAGAGTGAAGACGGAGGCTGGAGAAGGGGAGAGAATACATGGTCGTTACTGGTTGTTTTAATGGAGATTGGATAATAAACTTGTGCTGATAATGGAGCTATGATTTGACGAGATTATTGGTTGAATTAAAAACAAGGGATATTCAAGTTAGTGTCCCGAAGTTTTTAGGAATTCTGGTTGGAGCCAAAAGTTTTGATGTCATTTGATTTGTAACCGAATTTTCGGTTCGTTGGGAAGGGATGTGGCTCGTCTAAGTTTTAGCTTAACTTAAGGGATGTTAGGGAAGCATTGAGCGGCGACTTGATAATTAGAGACGAATAAGACACTCAGTTAGACATGAAAGATGTCATTTGAAAATATGAAAAACAAAAATAAATTGTTCATTCCAAGGATGAACATCGGTTTAAAACTGTACCACGAAATTTGGTTTATAATTTTGGTTTTCTAGGTTTGAGGTGAACATCCTCCAAGAAATTTTGAATCAAACTAAACTTTATCTGAAACCGAAATTTGGGAATTTTGGTTCAGCCGATTCAACTTAATTTTTTGGTTCGAACTTACCCATACTCAACCTTAGTTGATTTTGAATTCAAACCGTGATGGTTCGAGAATAAATTTGAGTGTTTAAGTGTTAAATTCTACTACTTTGAGAGTAAATAACACAATGGTAGACTTAAACTTGATTTAATCAAACTAAGTTAAGACCTAAGAAACATCAAGGGGAAAAAAAACCTTGGGCTATCAATCAAAATATTCTTAAATCTAGGGGTGGCAATTTGAATTTTCCTTAGTATCAATATTCGTTTTTGATCCCAAACTCCCAATAGACAGTATATACGTGTACAAGTCAATTTTTAGATAAAATTGAGCGGGAGAGGAAAAAACGGTTTTTCTGTTAAGTTCTCTACTACCTAGAAACTATCATAACAATAAAATAATGGTTTTTGTGTTAAGAGATTGTCCACTCTTACCTTAATTGATCCCTTACAAAAGCCTATATATATTGAATAACCCTTACATAGTTTTGATCCAAAAAAAAAAAAAAACTCTTACATAGTTACATGTATAAATGTATTATGCGGAATATTCTGAATGAAGAAGAATAGGTGTACGTATATATAGATTGACAAATTGAAATTTGCATATTACTTAATTATTTTAAACCTTTGATAATGAGTTGCTACTTCTGAATCAAATTCGCCATTAATCTCCACATCGAAACAACTTGAGTGTTTTTGAGCTTCAAATTCATCTCTGAATTTTGCTTTCTTCTACCTCTTAAGATTTTGCAAATACCCATCAATTAATTTTCAAATTCAAAGCTCAATGCAGAATAGTTTCAAAGCAACTGTTTTCATCTATTTTTCAACTTCCTTTTGAGCATGTCACCTTCAAACTTTTGATCTCTCCAATGAAATTCTAAGTGTAAAAGGTGTATCATTGCTAACACAAGTTCCTACCAATGTCTCCTTCACACCTTTCTCCTCCATTTGTACCTCTTCTAATGCTCCAATCCCTCTATTCCAACGCGTCCAATCCATGGCCTACCGAGGCGGTTTCTTGGGCTTCCAATCACAAGCTCTCTCTTCAAAGCTCATCTACTCACTTGGAAGATTCAAAGAAAGAAACTTTCTTAGCATTTTTAGGTTCAAAACTTGGTGATCAACTCACTTAGGTAATTCCGGCTTTGATCTTCAAATGGAGACTCAATGAGTTCTTTTTAATGTCCTTGAGATTAAGTCCGATGTTCTCATTGTCTCTTTAATTGAAGGCGGATTGCTTCAACCCGGGGAGGATGATAATTGATAATGTTATGATCTTTGTAGAGAGTGGACCGACATAAGTTAAAGAATCATGCTTTAAGGCTATAGCCTATGTTCATGTGTCTAATAACGTACCCTTATAACATAATGAAAGAGGCTTTTAGTGATATTAGAGTTCATCTTGAGACATTTAAGCTATTTGAAGAGAAATCAACTCTAAATTTTGTGGATAAGTTTGGTTGGTGTACTTGGGACGCGTTTTACCTGACTGTGGATCATATTGGTGTGTGGCATGGTGTTGATGAGTTTGTCAAGGGTGGGATTTCTCTTCGGTTCCTCGTCATTGATGATGGGTGGCAAAGTATAGGTATGGATGACCCGGATCATGACTCGAAGAATCTAGTCACAAGAGGTGAGCAAATGACCTCAAGGCTTTATAGGCTTGATGAAGGGGAGGAGTTTAGGAATTACAAGGGAGGATCCATGTTGAAACCAAATTTACCATCCTATAACTTGAATCCAAAAATGATCATTTCAAAGGCTAATGAGATCAAACATTCTATGAAAGAACTCAAGAGAGCTAGTGAGGCCGGTGTGGATGACTTGTCTAAGATTGATGAGAAGATAGTTAGTTTGAAGAAGGAATTGGATGGCCTAAATTCTGTGATTAATTTGATGCATTCATACGTACTTTGCAAGTTCAGGGATCACTGGGGTTAAAGTTGATGTTATTCATGTGAGTTTTCCTCCTTAACCTGTTGAGTTCCTTAGTTTTCTTACTATCATAACTATAACCTAAAGCGGAGGTTAAAAAAATTATAAAAAGACATATGTCATTTTTAGATTGGATCACACCACCTTTTTTTTAAAATAATTTTTTATTTTTAAATATGATAAATTCTTATCCGTATTTTTAGAATATATGATAGAAAATCTCATTATTAAACAATTTTTTATTTAGATATGATAGATAGGAAGATCATTAGGATTTTTTTTATGCTATCATACAAATTTTATAATATTTATTTTATTTTTAGATAAAATCGTTTTTTAACTAAGATATTACTAGCAATCTCCTTGCCAATTTGGTTATTATTATAGTCCAATCATTTGTTACCTTATATAAAAAGATCTTGATTAGTTATATGATAATTGCCTTATCTTTTTACGCGTATCATAACAAAAATTTATATTTAAGCATTTACATGATTATTTTTCTCGCATAATAAATACATTTGAAAATATTTTATTATTAATATTTTATTTAAGAAAAACCCGTACAAGGTACGGGAATACATACTAGTATGATTGCTAAATTTAGAGCTTATTTGGTTCAACTTTTAGTATTTCTGTTTTATCTTTAAAACTGAAAACTATTTTTTGAAAACATATAATTTTTTTCCCTAAGATTACTATGCAAATATAACATATGTGAGACAATAATTTCATAACTATAATACAAATAAAACATAAAACTAATAAGTGTAAACTCAAAGATGAATCAAATGAAAACTTATGTTTGGTATCTTTTTTTTTTGTCTAGACACTTGAATATGTATCAGAAGGATATGGTGGGGTGGGAGAGTTGAGCTAGCAAAGTAGCAAATAAGTACTATAAAGGGCTCTCCAAGTCCTTAAAGAAGAACTTCAATGGAACTAATCTTATCTCAAGTATGCAACAATGCAATGACTTTTTCTTTCTTGGAACCAAACAAATATCAATGGGAAGAGCAGGTAAGACTTAATCCAAGTTAAATGACTATGCCTTATTACTCATGAATGTTACCGGGTCTAATTGAAAACTTTTAATACTTGAATTTTATATGCGAATTTGAAAAACTATTAGGTGATGACTTTTGGTACAAAGATCCCAATGGTGATCCAGATGTTGGGTTTTGGCTACAAGGAGTTCACACAGTTCATTGCTCATATAATAGCTTATCGATGGGTCAAATTATCCATCCTGATTGGGACATGTTCCAAAGTGACCATGTTTGTGCCAAGTTTCATGCTGGGTCTCGAGCCATTCATGGTGGACCGGTCTATGTTAGCGACTCGTTAGGAGGACATGAGTTTGATCTCTTGAATAAGCTTGTTTACCTTGATGGCACAATCCCTAAATCTACTAAATTTGCTCTCCCCACAAGAGATCGCCTCTTCAAGAACTCTTTGTTTGATCAAATTAAAGACCACCCTTAAGATATGGAACTTCAATAAGGTAATTAGACAATATTGTTGGAAAGGTTAATGTCATGACGAAAAATAAATATATCATTAATTGGTTGTTTTACACTTGAATACCATATGACCCAAAACTTAGCTCATATGCTCGCTCAACTAGAGTCCCTTTGAAGTACCTTCTGATTCTAAGTCATCTAAAACATTCATGTCGTCACTACAAGACACAAAATAAACCTTTTCTTCTCTTTTGGTAGTATGGAGGCGTAATCGGAGCCTTCAATACTCAATGAGCCGGATGGGACCCTAAGGAAAGGAGGATCAAGGGATACAAACAATACTACAAATTAAGCCTATGGAAGGCATAGTTCAAGTCATTGACATTGAATGGGACCAAAACTTAGAAGCACTAGAGAAGTAGAGATGGGTTATGCCAATGAGTACGCGGTCTATATGAGTGAAGCCAAATCCCTCATCGTGATGAATCCGACCCACCCACATTGTCATAAACTCGTCCTCTTTCGAGTTGTTCGCTTTTGTGCCAGTCAAGGAACTCGTCGAAGGTGTGAGCATGTTTAATAGCGGTGGAACGGTGCAAGGTTTGGATTACAATAGACATGAGTCAAGTGTTGGAATGAAGATCAAGGGCCAAGGTAAGTTCTTGGCTTACTCGAACGAGTCACCTAAGAAGTGTTTGGTGAATGAAAAGATGTGGATTTTGAGTAGTTTGATGGGATCAATGTTCTAAAAATCTCTTCTAAGACCTGTCTAGGCCCCGCCTAAGTGCTGGAAGGTCCTAGTTCGCCTAGTTGTCCAGACCGCTTAGGCATCCGTCTAGGACTGCCTAGGACACCGTTCAGGCCGTCTAAGCGCTAGGCGGTCCCTATCCACCCAACGTCCGCCTAGCGTTTTTTAGAACATTGGATGGGATTAGGATTGAGTTCAATGTGCCTTGGATTCAAGAAGATGGTGGTGTATCTGATGTGGTTGTTCAGCTTTGAAATTTACATTTCTGTTGCTCAAAAAAGAAATGTACATATTTTAGAAGCCTTTTGTCTAGCTTAGTGTTGTGGCAAATACTCTTGTCATCTTGTGGTTGTTAAAATGGCATTTTTATCATGTGAATTGTGGTAGACTGATTTGAAGCTTGGGAAGTGCATATTGTAATGATTTGAAGCTTGGCTGGATTACATAGTTTACATTACATGAATTTGCTGTGTAGTTCAAGACTTCAAGTTTCTGGTGGTTGAATTTTTCTCGTTGTTGAATATCCACACATAAAATATAATGTCCAGGCCCAAATTTTGAAGCCCAAAAAATGTGTGGGTCCAGCCCAACTTTTTAATCTGAGAATCTTCCCCTTTTTTTTATTAGGTAAGAATTCGGTGTACCGAACAAGCCCGGTATAATCGAGAGGCCGAGTAAACGGCAGCCGAAGAACGACTAGTACAAACTGAAACAAACAAAGACACGTAAAGAAAGTACACCTGACGAAAAAAGGAACTGGAATAAAAGGGTAGCGGTTAAAGTGAGGGGCTAAAGAGCAACGCCTTTAGCATTTGGGTCAAAAGCGAACAAGTCAAATATAATAGAGTGGACTACTGACGTTGCCTCCACCGGAATGAAAGATCTTTACCGGCCACGAGAATGCACGAAAATTTAGCAAATGGACAAATTTAAGTTCTCATGCACATGTATTGTTTAAAATTTGTATTTTGAGGATAAGATAAACCATTGACATATTTAAAGAAACCATTAGAAAATTAAAAGGAGGGGGGAAATGGAAATCCAGCGCTTAAAGGGAAAAATGATTAAAAGCATGTGATAAGCTAATTAATCACATGAGATGATGATTTTCGATCAATTGAACAGCCTAAAACTTGCCACGTTAATCCATTTCCCCACAATCATAAATCACACTCATATATAACGAAACTTCTACGGTCTATCCGTAACATTCCAATCCAACTTGCATATATTTCATTCAGCATAAAACAATGCGTATAATAATAGTCACTAGATACTAGAAACTATAAAGCATGTTACATGCATGTAATGCACTTAAAACTAAAGAAGTCTTATTATTAATGAAAATAATAGGAAGGGACTATAATTGTTTTTGGTAAGCTTACACTGAATTTATATATGCACGACTCTCAATTTATCGGTCCATATATTGTCATGATATTAAAGTAGATTGAAATACTAGACATGATTATCTAAGTGTTAATCAATAAGTAAAAAGGAGACACCTAAGCGATAAGACGAGTACCAAAATACCTTTTCATGGTTAAGACGAGCGTTGTTCTAAAGGTGAGCGCCTTTTTCACCTAAGCGAAGAGGCGAGTGCCTTAGGATGAGGTAATTTTAACTTCTTTTTTCAATAAAAGAATGATTAGACGACAAAGGCGCTCACCTCAAGGATGAGACAGTTTTAACTTGTTTTTTTTTACACTTTATTCTAACCTAGTAAGAAAGATTTAGACATTTGGGTTCTCTATTTTCATTTTTATCTCGGTCTCACACGTCTGTTTTCTTTTCTCTTTTCCCCTCATCCATCCCACTTATAACCTTTTATGAGATCTAGGATATCTTACTTATAATTTTTCACAATACGATAAAAAATCATGAGTTATATATCATTCCATTACTCTATAATAAGAATTGTAAGAGGAACCCCTTGATTCAAAAGGCGTTAGCTTTTCGCCTCTAGCTTGACTCCTAGGCCGACAAAGGGATCCTTATCGCTTTTGCTTATCTAATGCTTTTCTTTTCCGGCTAGTGTTAACTAAATCAGACCAATTACACTGATATGAAGGTACGTATATATAGTATACATACTTTAGCAAAAAATAAATGCAAAACCAACAAATTAAATGAGTTGAAGACACAAAGAATTACATCAGTCATTTTATGTTTCATTCCTTTCAAAACCAAAATGGTTGGCATGCCAAGCTACATGCATCAAACTTATGTTGTCCCTCAAAAAGGATGTCGTTGACATATATTTACTTCATTTTCCTTCCTCTCAACACCAATCATAACTTGTGGAGCCTAAGTTGTTTGATATTTTCACCAAATATCAAATTAATCCACAACTTTATTGAAGATATATGTCAAATATCAGTTCTCAATCTGTATATATAAAAAATTAATTTCGAAAAGATTTTATAATTTTCTACTTATAATATTTTTAATTTTTTTTCTCTAGTATTTATTAATTTATTTTAGGATTTTAGTTTTCAATTTACGTCGATTATAATGTGTTCTTAGCACTGTTCTAAAAATCCCTTTTAGGCCCCGCCTAGCCGTGCAAACCGCCTAGGCACCCATCTAGGACCGCTTAAACAACCGTTCAGGTCGTTTAGGCGCGAGCCGGTTCCTATCCGCCCAGAGTCCGCCTAGTATTTTTTAGAACATTGGTTCTTAGCTAGAGCACCCAATAGAAAGACCGATTTTATATATGATTTTTCTATCTTATGTCCTAATTAAGAGTACTAGTTATAGAAACTAAAATCCTAAAATAAAATTAATGAAATCTAAGAAAATAATAAAAATAGGACATAGGTTAGAAAAATTATATATTAGATCTAAATTATAATTTTATTGTGGGATAGTGACATAGTGTACCTTTGATTATACATTCTTTGGTTTAGGTTCATGCATGAAAAACTAACGTGACTAGACTAATATTTTTAAAGCTAGTACAAGTAAGGTTGAAGGAATACGCATACGTGAGAATGGGACAATGACAATTAATTAATCAAATTTGATACATGTACGTGGTTTAGCCCTGATGTCTGCCTATAAATTAGGTATGTATGTACATTTAATCTTACTTAAATTAACGAATCTTGTAAAATACGAACACATATCAACCATATATATATTGGATGGGTAGGAAGGTGGCATATTATGGAGCATATCACATTTTATATTGTTGATTACATTTAATAACATCTTTTTATCTGCATTCGCCGGTTTAGGACGTAATTAATTAAGTTTATGACACCATCTAATTAACCTTATATCACGGGCTCGACTATTGTCCCATTGTATAAATTAAAAAATTAAGGTTGAAGAGTGTTTTTCCATAATCAATCGATCTAATATTCTTACAATCAAGCATGTTCTAGCCGGCTAGAAATTGGTGGTTCGCACTTCGCACCATGTTATCATTTGTTATTTTTTTTTAAAACTTTATATCCTAATTAAAGCGAAAAATAACGAGATTCAATGATTCGGTTTAGCTCTAATATGGAGTTAGAGGTGCGGGATCCACACTCGTATAAGAGAATTCAATTCATTCGAATTCTCTTATACGAGTGTGCGTTCCTAAGACAAAGATTGATGAATTCATTCGAGCAAAACACAAAAAAATTTTGTGTATCTCTTCGATTTGAGTCAAGAAACAAGAAAATCGTTTGTCTTTTTTCTGGAGTGGATTTCGTGTAACCCTAAGACACAAGCGTGAGGATCAAATTACTACTTTAAAAAATATACGATTTTAACCGATATTCAAATTATAAAAAATCTAATTGGTCATCGATCATCACTAGAATCCACGCACACTTTATATATTCCAACAATTCTGCCTATTTATTTTTATTTAGGAATCAAATTGGAATCAGAAATCGGATTAAAATAGATCTCACTCATACCCATATCAAATACAAGATATTAGTTCATGTATATTTCGAGGAAATGGGAATAAGACATATATAGCTACACGTACTCAATATAATATATATGTAGTTCATTAACTATATGTAACAAATACTATTAGATCTAGTTTTATTTTCCAACTTTTTGAAAGGAATTAATCTCAAAATTAGACGGGGACACTTAACAATGGATGTATTTAATGCCAATCAAGAAATAATTGCTATCATAGGCTATCAAATTACATGTGCATGCATGTTCTTTGGCCCAAAATGCTCCCTAGCTACTCCCACACGTATAATCATGTCAAACAAAGTTTCCCTTTTCTATTTTGTATGTACTACCGTACTAGGTTAAGGTGTTGTTTGTTAAAATTAGTTATTAGTGGTAGCAGGGAGGGAGCCAGAAATTTATTCCAGTGGGGCTAAATTCCTAGTTAAAGAAAAAAATAATGTATTTTTCTATATAAAAAATTTTTTATACGAAATTTTTTGTATTTTTTAATAAAATTTTACATTTTTCTATATAAAATTTTTTTTTGTATATGAGACACTTTTTTCATAAGAAAATGTTTGCTAGTTGAAAGATGGGGACCGTTTGACTGTATTTTATAATATATATAATACATGTTCAATCACTGATATGTGTAATACTAGTAATATTTGCACACTTTTTACACTAGTACTAATATTTTATATATTTAATTTTTTTTTAAAAATCCAGTGGGGGCTACACAGCCCCCACTGGTCCTCACATACCTCCGCCACTGGTGGTAGCGGATAATTGTAGTTGTAGTAATAGTTGTAACAATTGACAAAGCGATTGAAAGTAACGGTCCAATAAAAATAAAACGATAATGTGTGTTTGGTTGAGCTGAGGTAGCTTTTGGTTTAACTTATACTTATAGAATGACAAAATGAGACATATGATTTATTAAAAAAGGTATGGTTTTCCTTTTTGGTTAATGGAAGATATGGAAAAGAAATCAATACCTAGTTCAAATTTCAAAGAGCTTTATAGAATAGCTCGTACCGCTAATGCAAACAGATGTTGGTGTCTCCTGGTTTGCGCATTCATGTTGCTCATGTATCTCGTACCGCTAATGCTACAGCGGACCATTTAGCTAATTTAGCTTTATCTACTAGCTTAGACTTCAATAAGATTTACACACCACATATGTCTTTAATCTCTTTCCTTGCTACTGATGTAGCTGGTTTATTGTAAACTCTTTGTTTTAATTTCAATATATTCAGGGCTCTGCCCTCTCCCCTTGATCAAAAAAAAAGAGCTTTATAGAATAGCTTCCAAAATTCAAGCTTTTGAATGCTAAATGTGCCTCTACTGTTGATGGAGGGAAACTTCTTCTCTTACTATATTCTTCTACTTTTTTTTTTATAACAAACATTTTAGTAGCGTTTAAAATGGAATTTTAAACTAAACGCTACTCCCTCTCCCTTCAGAATTACATGTCTTTTTACCAAACATTTTAGTAGCATTTAAAATTGAATTTTAAAATAAAACGCTACTCCATCCATTCAGAAATACATGTCTTTTTAGCCTCATTTCTTTGTTTAACAATACTTTTCATTTAACATATTTTATCACACTTTTTTCCAATATTATCCTCATTAATTAAAAATAATTATCTAAATTTATAATAGGAGAGGAAAGATTTCAACAAAATTGAGGGTATTTAAATCAAATCAAATAACTTCTTATTTTTTAAGACAAATCCTAAAATAACATATATTTTTAAATGGAGGAAGTAACATTTTAGGCTTGGTACACAGGGCCTAAGTTAGGAATCATTATCCAAAATTTTCAGTCGTCAAATACATGAAGAACCAACTAAATTTATGACTTTAGCTAGTTAAACTAATAGTACGTTATAGATCAATTTGGTTTATTTTTTCATATAAGTTTTTATTGCATACTCAAAAAATAACTAAAGAGTGAAGTAACATCTATATATCATTGTTTTTTATATATATAAACGTAATTAATCAACAAAACATATGGTAATGACTTAAACTAGAAAAAAAAAAGAGGAATATTTTGTGAATTATGTGTCAGACTTGTGAGATCTTATATATTCTGTTTTATTTCCCCTTGAAATGCTCTGAACTTGATGAATCAAGTACACAAAATGATTGATCAAAAATCAAAACACATTATTTTTTTTTCAAAAAATTGGATTTTCTTAATTAAAAAATGGCGGGTTCATGAATTTGTCAGAAGATCATATCCCTTATCCTACAAACATCATGGGATCTAAACAATTATCAATTCACTCCAAACTTTTCTCAACTCAACTTAAAACATCAATAAAGTAATTTTATTTGTTTTTTTGTCTCAAAAAAAAACTTTTTTTTGTTTGTTATTATGTCAAACTTCAGTAACTAATTAAGTAAAAAAAAATTCATAAATTTTTGTCTAAAATACTAAGAAAATTCTCATTTTCAATTGGTTGGTCTCTTGTTTGGGAACATGGAAAAGGGAAGAAAGTTATGTAAAGCCATGTTTGGTTGAAGTGGAATTTGTAAGAAGTTTCCAAGTATCATCCTAATTTCACATGCTTAATTGTAATTAAATTGTAAGAATATAATGCAATGAATTGAAATTGGAGAGTGGGGCCCAATGACATGGAATAATCCAGGGTGTCATGCTGAGGTGGATAGGTCATCAAAAGAGAAGGTGGGTGTGCTTAAGGGTGTGTTTATTTTATCATGTGGAAGCATGTGCTTTTACATGCACCACATGGCCCCTATAAAAATAAGCTTTTTAATTGTAAATGTAGACTTGGCACATTTTGATTCATTCATCCAATTTTTTTTGGAAACTCTATTATATTTTAATATTAACAGTGTTTTAAAAAATGTTAGACGGACTCTGATGGAGAGGAACCATCTAGCGTCTAGACGGTTTAAATGGACTAGACGGTCTCTTAGACGGACTGAAAATTTAGGTGGGTTAGCACTTCCAGTGTCTAGACGGAGTTAATGCTAGACGGGCTCTGATGGAGAGGAATCGTCTAACGTCTAGACGGTTTAAACGGACTAGACGGTCTTTTAGACGGACTTAAAATTTAGGTGGATTAGCACCTTCCAGCGTCTAAACGGAATTAGAGAAGGATTTTTAGAACAATGAATATTAGGAATAATAATTTTGGTTCACTAGCCGAAAATCTATGCTAATATAACTTGAGAATGGAGAGACAACTAATGACTTGTCTTTGAACCAATCAGATTTGAACCTAATCTTGCAAGGCTAAAGTTGTGTTTCATATAGCTGTACCACTAACTTGTTTGTTATTGAAAATGAACCGTCAAATTTAAAATTTTGTTAAGTGGGTCCTTTGTTTTTTTTCTTAATTTTCTATTTAGACTTTTTTAAAATAAAAATATAATTTAATTAATTATCTCATGTTTATCCAATTAAAGCACACCAACTCACCCCAACCCAATGCACAATGGCTTATAAATAGGACCTCTATATGCACCATTTTATCCTACTCATTTTTGCTTTACACCACAAAACCAAAAGATTGCAAAGCTCATCAAATAAGAAGAAGATTTCAAAGGAAAGAGTTGGAAGAGAATAAGCCAAAAAAAATGGGAGCTTTTCCACATTCTCTTATTGCCAATTCTATTCAATTGAAGGGTATGAATACTATACAAAGCAAAGGCACAAAATTAGCTTCTTGCAAGACCAAATTTTTTGGCAACAAAATCCAAGGGAGGAGATCATACAAAAAGAAGAGCAAGAGGGTCTTGATGAAGAGGAAGCCGCGGTGGGCCCCACGTCGTCGACAGAGCCAAGATCACGGGTTCGAGACCAAGGTTCAAACCCTGGAGGGGATGATCCCGAACCGTGAATCAGAAGGGTTAGAAGGGCTTTTTAGGGATACGGCGGATTATATTATGGCCTTGCAAGTGAGGGTTAGGGTTATGCAAATGATGGTTGATGCATTGGAAGATGGTTATAATACTACTAGTTCCCATGAGTAATTCTACAAAAAAAAAAAAAGAAGAAGATGTTCATCTTGTATACATCCAACACATTCTTTACAATCAATTTTTATGTTTATTTTGTGTTCTCACCTCTATATTTTTGTTTAGTTTAATTTCTACCCTCCCATAGTCTCATTTGTGATATGGGTATGTAGAGATTAGTTAAGAAATTGGTATTTGGGAAGTGGAGGTACATTTCCTAGACTTATGACAATTTTAGGTTTAAATAGTGATTACCATATATTTAAAAGTTAGCTAATTGGAGGCTGGGTTTAATTTCTTGCATGGTTTTTGAGGATTTATAATGTGTTTGATTAGATTGATTGATTGAAACCAGTTATTGGTAACTGGTGTTTACATGTATTCGTAAATCTCTTCTCTTGATCTCTAAAGTCTCAATTCATACTCCTTTGATTGAATTTCTTTTATGGTGTACAAGTGTGTGTTTTATTCCCTTTTGTCTCTTGATTATTCTTTAATGATAATCTTTGTATCTGTCATACAGCTGGGGGATATACGTATACATTATATATGCAATTATATCTTTCGGCAACTCTCTTTCTTTTAGTCTAATCCTTCACGATTACTCACCATCATTTGGCCTTATAATCATTTTCATAAGTCAGATTAACATGTTAATTAGCTGGCATCGCCTACGTAGTGGATAGCCGAAGATGAGAAATGTCAAATGTGTACAATATAGGCCATTCGAATTCCCAAAATAATGCATTAAATGTCAAAATGTACAAGATACATTAATTTGATTGCATTACAAAACACTAAGCCTTGGTTTGGATTGCACATTTAATGCATTAAGATTTAATGCAACTTAATGCATTAAATGTGATGATCTAACAGAACCTACATGTAAGAGTTTTACTTACAACTAATGTAAGTAAATAGTAGTAGCATTCTCTATAAGTTTTAAACTATTTTTGGTTTCCATCTAGTTTGATTGGTCAGAGTAATTCATCAAACCACAGTATCTATAATGGGCTTGTTCGTTGCAGCCAAACAAGCCCATAGTAGATTGTGTGATTTGTGCTTGTGAGCAGTTTAATACTTCAATACATGGATGCTTGTAAATTGATATCCAAGTGTGGTTCAATTTAAGAAGAAGAATATTGCAATCTTTTTTTGGGCTTATTTATACTTGTGGGGTTATTCTCTATGTCTGTCGTTCATGAGAAATCGTTCGGGCTCGATTTGTAAAACGAATTAAACTTGATCATAATTTGAATGCTCGAAAGATAAATAAATTGACTTTGAGAACAAGATAACCCAGCTCATTTGTTCATAAACAAACTCAATTATACATTTATAACAAACTAGACATTCATAAATAGGCTCTTATTATATACAATATATAGTAAATGTAAAATTACATAGCTCTTCTAGTCTCTCTCAAACCATGTAGTTTAAATTTTAATTTTATTTACTTGTATAAATAATCAAGTAAATGAGTTAGTTTGCGAATTTATCTCACGAAGAAGCTAAATGAGATGCTCGCAAGCTAAGCTAACCAACCTCAAATTAGATTTTGAGCTCAAACCAAGATCACTTTCGAGCTCAAGCTCGCTTATTTTTAACCGAACCGGGCTTTGACTTGAGCTAGCTTATTTTTCACTGAGCCGAGCTTGAACAAGTCAAAGCTCGACTCATTTCGATTATAACCCTATCTATGTCCTATTTAGCTTGCATTCAATATATTTGCAAGTTACATACTGTGTGAAAACTTTATGGAGCCGCCTTTCCATAGGCTGATTCGGCTTGAAGTAGTTATACCAAGGAAGCTTTGAAACTTCAGGTCAGTTGGTCTCATCTGGAGCTCCACATAGCTCAAAGATTTTATTTATTTGCTCCAGCTACAAGGATAAAGACAGAAATCAGAAAATAAAAGCAAATAAGAAGGTTATTAAAAATATATGAATGCAGCATGATAAACCAGAACACCAGACCAGTCACAAAAATGGGTAAAGAATAAACAGCAAAGGTTCAATCACTATTCCATACTTCTTCCCTCATTTGTTTAGAATTATGTAGAAGTTGATCAAACACAATACCCAGACTTAACTTTGTGGAAAAGCTGTGAGAAGAATTAAAAGAAATAGGGTAATAAGTGAAAACTAAGGAGTGAGCAGAGCAGATGTAGAGCTCTTGACAGAGGTTTTTTTTTTTGTCTTTGTGATTTGTCACAACTATACCTCTTTCCCTTTAATCTTTTATACAGGTTGTGTGAAAAGATTTTTAAAATGTGCTGATTATGCAATAAATCTGGCTATTGTGCTTGTCACAACTAACCCAGCACTTCAAACAATAAAGCAAAGTACAGCAAAAATGTGAACAACTTAGTCCCAAATACTGCATGCTGATTATGTAGTTTGCAGAAAAGCCTGCAGTGTTCACATTAGTTTTCATTTTTCAAGGCTATCAATTGGCATAGATCAGGTGTTTTGGTGCTATGAAATCATTCCTGTATCATATCATAACACCCAGAAAGTCAAAGTTTACACTGTCTTCAAATGACACCACCACTAATTCTTACTTTGTGAAAAAATGGACCTTGGCGATGATTAATATGCAAAAAGAATTCAGCCAGACAGCCCAGCTGCAGGCATTCATGAAATAAAAAGAGCACCAACTAACATATTCCCAAGCTCCACCAAGCTAGAAAATGTCAAAACATGTTCATATTAGA
Source organism: Fallopia convolvulus (assembly GCA_964016875.1). Lineage (NCBI taxonomy): Eukaryota > Viridiplantae > Streptophyta > Magnoliopsida > Caryophyllales > Polygonaceae > Fallopia > Fallopia convolvulus. The sequence goes on along the minus strand of OZ024728.1, from coordinate 3,483,338 downwards.
CAAACTAGAAATGCAAATGCTGACATTTTAGCAAGGAAGCCTTAATTTACCTCATTTTTTCCTGGAAATAGTGGCTTTCCATGGAGGAAAAGCTCTGCAAAGACACAGCCAACAGACCACATATCAACAGCAGGACCAAACTTTGTGCTCCCAAGTAGCAGTTCTGGTGGTCTGAGTAAATCATTATGGCGAAACAAAACAATGTTAGAGATTTGTCAATTACTCAATTACAACTAAATATACAAATTTCCATTCTGAGGAGAAAATATCAAATACTAACCTGTACCATAATGTAACAACACGATTTGTGAGAGTCATGTCATGATAAAAACGGCGAGCTAGACCAAAGTCAGCAAGTTTTAAATTCCTGTCATTGTCTATGAGAAGATTTGACCCTGAGGAAAAATTGTAAGTGAATACACTTGACTATGTTTTAACCCAATATTGTATGTATAGAAGAAACATTGAAGATGAAAAAGACCGTTAATGTCACGATGCAGCACTCGGTTGACATGACAATAGTGTAATCCTATCAACAGCTGTTTCATATAGCACTACAAGGCGCAACATAAAAAATATCACATGGAAGATCTGGTAGATAACAAGACATGAAATACATTGATGAAGCATCACAAAGATAGATAACTCATATATGATGATTAGTAATAGTGCAACCTTGATTTGAGGGATGGAAATGGCCTTGCGGAGTGATCAGCAAGACTAGTTAGATCATGATCCATATACTCAGACCATATAGATGCCCCCGTTATATTTGTTATTATCTGCAGCATATTAGACACCATTGGAACATGATTTGCAAACTTCCAGGTGTGAAAAAATAAATAAATAACAAACATGAAACTAAATACACATATAGGCTTGCATACTTGCCTGGTCTACCTTGCTCATCCTTCTCAGGACCTAAAAATCCCCCAAAAAAATATACAGAGTTAAGAAAGCAACAAATGAATTGCTCATGAACAATCTGCAGATACAATACAAATAAGCATGGTTTCAAGTATCCAGTATGTTACCTGTGGATATCACAATCTCATTAAGATTGACAACATTCTCGTGATGCATCTTCTTTAGAATCTTGATTTCACGAATGGCAGTGACCGGAAACTAGTCAGGACAAAGATGATAATCAGGCATTAGTGTTGAGAGAAAACGCTAACGGAGTTTTAAGCCGTTTAAGAACTTAAAAAGATATGATCAACGACAAATAGAAAGAGTATCATACTCCCTCTCTTTCATAGGTTTTCCATGGTCATTCACTTGACAACCAATCAAGCGAGCAAGTCCGACATAACAAAGGCCAAATTTCTTTAAAGAAAAAGCAGGTATTCATTCACCTACCGACGACCAATCAAGCTAACAAGTATGACATAACAGAGGCCGAAATAAATCAAAATAGCAGATAAATACCCAATGATCAAAGTGCTACGAAATGAACCCAGGGTTGCACCAGCAAGTAATGTGCTAATGACTCATGCTCGATAAACAAGAAATCTTATAACATCAGATATATTTAAACAGGAGCAATAAACATTTATAGCAATGAGAGAATATGAATCTCAAGGAAACAAAACAGAAAAAGGAAAAAATATGTGCAATAGACACAGATAATTACATCAAGGACTGTGATCTGGAATCTGAACCAATCTTTGATTCATGGGTATCTATAACAGGAGCAATAAAAAAATATGTGCAAGTAGAAACCCTAAATCATACACGAGCGTTGAATAGGAAAAGGAAAGGGCGGAGGGAGAATCGAGATAAAAGAGGTGCGTACCCATAGATTCCTTCGCCGATTTGCTCCAATTTTTCGAAGTAGTCGACGCTTCTCGATCCCCAAACCGGCAACTCAGTAACGTTGAGCTGTCCGGCGGTTGCTATCCGTTCCTTCGCCATTGAAGAATGAATGAGCAAAATACAAAAAATAATAAAGCCCTCTGCTATTTTTTAAGCTCAAATAATCATCTTTTTGCCACACAACACGTGGCATTAATCCAGCGGTGCTGCCCGCTCCCCGCATCAGACGATTGTAAATTAAAAGCAAATTAAAATCGTTATTCCCCGCCAACAACTTTTCATCTCTCTCAAGAACAGACTCTCAAGAACAGACAACAATGGCGATTCTCTCTCCCCTCCACCTTCTTCCTCTCGTCACTATCTTCTCTCTTTCAACAGCAAGCTCTCTTCAATTCTCCGACATTTTCTGTCCCACTCCCCATCCGATTCTCCATTCCTATCTCTCCGCGGCGAACAGGACCTCCAATGAAACCATTGACGGTCCCGCGGCGAACAGGACCTCCAACGGGAGACCTCTGGCGTCCGAATTCTTCATCCTCGGCGATTTGCTCGGCACTCTTGCCCGCGCCGATCGCCTTCCGTACGGAAGAGACTTCGACGCGCACCACCTCACCGGCCGATTCTGCAACCGAAGATTAGCCGTCGACTATCTTGGTAATTCAGTTCGAAAATTTTGACCTAGTATTTCAATGTTCTGAAATTCTTGGATTTCTACTTGTAGACATTTGATTTTGTTGATTTATACTTGTAATCAGATCTCTCCCGTGCTTTTTCTCCCGCTGCTCCCCGTCCACTTCTCCCTCCCTCTCTCCCCCCTTCCCCCACCGCATACGCCGCCGCGAACAGGACCTCCGATGAAACCATAGACGGTCATCTCGTGTCCTCATTCTTCATCGGTGACTTCCTCGGCACTCTTGCCCGCGCCGATCGCCTCTCCGACGACTATCTAGGTAATCAATTTCGAAACACTTCGACCTAGTTTTTCGATTTCTTAAATTCTTGGATGTGTACTTATGGACATTTTGATTTCGTAAAGATCTCTCCCGCGCAACCAGTCCGCTTCTCCCTCCCTCTCTCTCCCCTTCGCCGGCCGCGTACGCCGCCGCCAACAGGACCTCCAATGAAAACCGCATTCTTCATCTGCGACTTCCTCGGCACTCTTTTCCGCGCCGATCGCCTCCCATACGGAAGAGACTTGGAGACGCTCCTGCACACCGGCCGCTTCTGCAACGGGAGATTAGCAGTCCACTATCTTGGTAATCAATTTCGAATTTGACTTAGTATTTTCAATGTTCTGAAATTCTTGGATTTCTACTCCGTAGACATTTGATTATCATCTGAAAGAATTTGCAAGAGAACTTGCAAGAGCTTGATCGTAAGTTTCAAGTTACATCACCTTGGATTATAGTAGTCTTGCTTTCAACTAATGTTACTAATCTTGGATTTCTACTTGGTAGTCATTTGGTTTCTTGATTGTTAGCCTTTTTTTGTGTGCTTCTATGATTCATCATCTGCTCCAAGATATGTGTGGGAGTGTAGTTGACAGTGTAGTATTGATTATCTGCCTTCTGTTTGATGAAATTGTCTATTTTAGCCGTCGACTATCTTGGTAATCAATTCGAAACATTTGAACTAGTATTTCAATGTTCTGAAATTCTTGGATTTCTACTCGTTAGACATTTGATTTCTTGATTGCTATCATGTACCTTAATGATGCACCATGTACTTAGCTTCTAAAAAAACAAGAGCATGTTATCATAATTTGGGGCAGTACTCAACAGTGATTAGGTTGTCTTATAGAGGGATTTTGATCTAGGTCTTAAATTTCAACAAAGGTCTTTTGGTTTATTTTTCTGTCTGTGTGTCTTTTTGGCTGTGTATTGCTTTATTGTGTGTTTTATGTTTTTGCTGTTTTTGGATATGTTCCTTTGGATCTTTTGGAAACATCCTCTCGGCTAGCTCGGGTATAGATGCGTACATCCCGATTACCCAGACCCTGCTCGCTGTCTTAAATTTTGACAATAGCTATTGAGAATCAATCACTTTGTCAAAGAGGCAAAGTGATGTCTGGTGTTGTCTTTGCTTCTTAGCATTAAAATCTATCCTCCAATATCACCTGCCTTCTGTTTGATAAAACACCATGGATTTTAACTTGTAAGTTTCTAATCTAATTGTCTGTTTTAGTGCTGCACCTTGGTCTCCCGTTGGTGCCAGTCTGTTTGGGGCACAATAAGGAGGATCTTGAAGGTATGATGCATGGTGTTACCTCTGCTGATGTATCTGGTCTACTGAAATCTCCTTCCCTTGATGCTTCTTCTTCACAATCACCCCAATCACCTTCCCTCCCCATCCTCTTCCTCCTCCTAGCTCTTTCCGCCGCCCTTCCCTTCCCTCATGAACGCCCACCTCCAAAAAACCCTCAACTACCCTTGCTCCCCGACATGCCCCCAAAAAGGAAGTCTGTGAGCTATAAGCTCAAACAGGTTTTTCAATGCCTCATGCACCCACCCCCTGCGCCTATGCCTAAAACCGAAACCGACTCTAAGGCAGCTCCCGACACTAAGGTAGAGCCTATGCCTAAAACCGACTCAGCTCCCGACACTAAGGTTCAAAAAGCTGGGTTTTGGAGCAAGGCTAAGAATTTTTTCAAGAGATAAGGAGGAGATGGTAGCAGTCAGGGCAAAGTGTGCAGTGTTAGTGTGCAGTGTCTTAGAAGTATAATACAATGGTAAAGTGTGCAGTGTCGTGAAGTATAATAGAATGACATGTACTGGGTTAAGTGTTTGTACAGTATATGTCCTTGCTAATCTCTACTGGTTTACATGTCCTTGCTTTTTTTTGATCTGAATTTACATGTCCTTGCTAATGGTAGCCCTACCAATCAATTTCTGGTTTTTGTACATGGATATGCTTATCGATTGATCGATTTGTCTCTGCTCTTCCTTGATGGATTTGTCGCTATTCTCCATGCCATCTTCTTTGATTTGTTTACACTTACTCTTTATCACCCTTGCTGGTAGTATTTATTTACGCATGATAAAGAGATATATATAGGTAAATAACCAATCAATTTGACTGATTAAGATATTCTTGATATCTACAAGATTCTAACCAAAAAGATATGATCAACTAAAAAATAAAAAATAAAGAGATAATCTCTAATAATATGAGTACATAATATAAGTAACATTTTTTTAACCTATGCCTTAAAAGCATATTAATAGAGGGAACTAAAATCCTATTAGAAAAATAGTGAACCTTTTTTCAAAATCTAATTAATCTTAAATAAATATATATTTATAAAATCTTGTCATTTTGAGAAGTTTAACCTATGCCCTAAGGACATAGGTTAGAAAAAGCGTATAAGTAATTTAGGAAATTGATGTATTTATTATTAGCAGAATCTATCAATTTTTTTACTAAATATTTTAATTTCGAATTATGTACTTTTTTAATTAAATTTGGATAAAAATAGCTATAATTAGTTAATTCCTTATGGCAATTTTACTTTCAAATGGTTAATTGTGATATACCAATATCAGTTACATATGGAAAAAATAATTATTTACTAAATCTTTTAATTTCTAATTATGTAATTTTAAAACTAAATTTGGATAAAAAAAAGTTATTTATGGTTACTTAGGGCTATTGAACTTCCAAGCAACTTGATTTTTTGAGCAATTTCGGTAGGGATCATGCCATATTTATATATTTTCCAAATTTTCAATTTATGTAGAAATTGAAAATTATAAAAGAATCAAATTTTTTTGTTTGAATTGATAATATTTTATAAAAAATTAATTATATAAACAAATATTTTTTTATCATATTTTTTCCAATTTTACTTACAGTACAAAATAGGAAGTTGTGATTAATTTGAATCAATTTGATATTTTATTTTAAAAAAGTGTCTTTCTTTCCAACCAATTTGATTGATGTACTTGCATATTATTAGTTTAAAGATATTGTCTAATTGTTATAAATGGAAAGTTCTAAGCATGAATAGAAAACATCCTAAATTAGTTATACTAAATTTAAATTAGAATTGATTTAAAGATTTTATTAATATATTTTTATTAATAGATAATCTCAACTCATTATTGAGCCAATTTATTATATATATAACTATAGAGGTTGATTCAGGTGAAAATTAAGCTTAAAATAAAAATTGAAAAATTAATAGTGTCACTTAGATCAATAAGATGGATGGACACAATTGAAAATAAAAAAACGCTAAAAATGTGACGTGTACCCCTTTAGCTGTTTATAATGACAATTTTGTAAATATGTTAAAAAGTTTTTATTGTCTCAAAATTACCCCCCGTCTCTTTCAAACACCCAATGTCCAAAATTTGAAACGCCATTTCTATTATTCTCTCCCCAAAAGCTTCAAATCTCCATTGAAGAAACAACCATAGCTTCATACCTCCATTGAAGACCCAACGAAATCCTTTTTTTCGAGAGCATAAAATTCCTTGGCCAATCACACAACTTCATTCGAAGAATCAAATAATTTATTGTTCAAGTGCATACCCAATCTCTCTTGTGCCATGGATGACAATAAAAATCAATCTTCTAACAACAAAACACAAAAACAAATACCTATGTTATAAGAAATCTACACATATAAAAGAAATATACTTTTTATAAATTAAACATAACATTACACCCAAAAAAGTAAGTGTATATGATAGAATTACCTCATGAGATCATAAAAGAAAACATAACATTAACACATATTTTTTCATCACAAGACTTGCATCCTTGTCTTTATGTTGATCGATCATAAACTAAAGACATTGAGGTGTGCATGTTGATCCAGTAAAAAGCCTGTAATCTTATGCCACTTCTGGTGTCGTAAGCTTAGCTTGTAAGCAACCTTCTTTTCTTTAGTTAATTCTGGACTTGTGTCAACCACATACAAGTCTCCATAAGTCTCTACAACACGGCCCCGTGACGGTACCCAATTCATAGACAAAGGAGGTCCAAGTTGGGTCATATGAAAGGAGTTGTTATCCATCACAAAAACTCTTCCCCCCGCGTCAAGTGTACACAGTTTTCCGTTGTAAGTGCCAATGTCTACAAATACTTGATCGCAAAAATCTGTGTCCCAAAGTAGCCCCTCTTCTCCTCCTAGTCTCAACAAAGCAAGCCTCCCCTCAAAGTCGATGCCTTCACTCAAATGAGCAACAACAGTAAGATCAGACATCCTAGTATAAATAGGATTGATACCCTCATTTGGATCTGACGAATTGAGTAACACCATCTTCTTCGCAAACTTGTTTTTCGACATGTCCCATTCTCCTAAATCCTTTCCGTCGGTCAGACATGAGAAAGTGACGCGAAGATAGAAGACCTTAGTGACGAAGGAGAGCTGATTGAAAAGGGACCTTGACGTTGACGACGGAGAACCCATGAAACATTCTTTAGGGTAGTTAATTACTTTACGAGGAAACATGAAGGTGGGTGTGAAGAAGTCGTTGCCTGGAACCACCCCTTCAAATGACACATGCAATTTATTACTCTTGCCGATTGCATACATGTCAACTTCAGTGATGACCGTTTCGAAGGGCGTGTCGATGAACTCCGGATCACAATTGGGCAGCGGTGGCACCACGAGTGGGAATCGGGTTGGAGCGGGAAGAGATGACCGCAACTTGTTGCACACCGACCGAAAGTGTAAGATGTCAAGCCGGCTCTCAAGACGTTTCCCTATATTTCCCCACACGTCGCATGGGAGATTTCCATATACTTCCATTTGATTCTTTATCCTTTTACCTATAATAATAGTACGGAGTAGATGCTATCACATTTGAAATAATGGAAGATATATACTTGTTTTAGTTAATTTATTCACATTTAAAGAGTAGTGTTGTTCACCTAGCTACCTAGATTTTATGGAATGTGCAATAAACATGAAAAACACCACAAAGAAAGTTAAATACATACCCACTCATGATTTGGAATCAAATTACCTATATGATAAGGTTAGAAGCGTATATATATGTTGTTGCGGATATATTGGATAAATATATTTATTTGGTCGGAAAATCACATGATTTTAAATTTTCGGAAATTTTAACTTTGTGTGTTTTGTAGATGACTTACCTAGTCCCTTTTTCTAAGTTTCAATTCCTCCATATATTTTTCATATAAAATCTTGATTTTTTTTATTCGAAACACGTTTTCTCAAATCTATAAAATTTCTAATCATAAAAATTTAACTATTGGGAAATAACTTCCCACGAATTGTATTTATACATCCAACCAATATATCCGAGTGAACACTAAAGACTAGACCCTCTTATATCAGCAGAACTCTCACTTTTAATCTATTTTTTAGAGCCATATCCAACGATAGGGTCCGAGTGAGCACGGAGTGGGATGGCAATCTCACTTGTACTCGATGAAAATCCGACTCATTCGATCCGGGAAAGCGGATGAAAACCCGAATAAAGTAAAGTGATGGATGGGTATGGATGAACACCCTTCAATCATTCACCCGACCCGATACACCCGAATTATATATATAATTATGTTAGATATGTATAAAAATTACTAATATTAAATTTTGATTTGTGGTTATTGCTCCAATTTTATATTTAAATATCACTTATGCATTTTAAAAAAAACTATGTTTTTTAAAATTATGTTTTAAAAAAAAACTATTTAAATTAAAAAAAACTCATTGTTCTTTTTAAAAAATAATTATTTTACTCTCTCTTCAGACGTTTAAGGTTAGTGCCCTACACATGTTCTTGTATGTAAGACGATTTTATTGGAATAGATATACTAAAACTATATATATTATGTAAGACGATTTTATTAGAATAGATATATTAAAACTATGTATATATAAAGGATAGATGAATTAATGAAGAAAATAATTACATACCACCTCTAAGGAATCGAAAGAATCGAGTGACATTGCTCCAGTGATTTATGAAGAAATTATTCGTTTGAGACCAATTCACACACCTGAAATTAAAACAATACATGACAGTATGACACTAATTAGAATAGTGAATTTGTAATGTGTATTATGAGCATTGAGCACACAAGAAAATTTGATTATTTCTAAAACTTGATTATTATTTGTTAATTTTAATTTTTAAAAAGGTATTAATTTTAATTTAGGTAATAGTTTTAAACATATTTCTAAAACTAACATTGTTATTGTGTGTCAATGACGCACATTAGCCGGAATAATTAAAATCAGGGTCGGTTATTTGGGGCGGCGAGGAGGGACGGTCGTCATGGACCCCAAAATATAGAGGCCCCAACAAGAAAATTACTACTAGTAAAAATAGGCCTATTAATGTAAAAAAAGACCATTATTGATAAAAAAAAAGGCTATAATTTATTATCTAATATAAAAAATAAATAAAAGTTGTATAGAAAAGCCCATTTATTTAATGGGCTAAAAAAAGTCCATTTATTTATTAATTCAAGGGACCCCTAAATTTTATTTCGTCCTAGGATCCCTGAAATAATTGAGACGGACCTGATTAGAATATATAATTAACATTATTATTTACCACGTTCAGTGGTTGAATCTATTTTTTATCTATCGAAAGTAGTTGTTTGTAATGAGGAGGTCGGGATTCCAACTCGAATCTTTCTAGCCAATAATATTTAAAAAGTCTAACACCACTTTATATTGAACTAACTAAATATTAATGACGCAAATATTTTATTGATTTTATAGGATTTCTTATTTCTTAACTTCGTGTAAATTAACTTGACAACCAAACAATCACTTAGAAAATATATAACTTTATAGTTTAAATACTACATAGGCGAGGCCCGGACCGGCCCACACAGATTGGCTGAAAAATGGGGTCTAGTTTGACTCATACTATTTAGAAATTGCTTATAAAGAAAATAGTAAGGCTAGGAAAAAAAAAAAGGAGTAGTATATCGATTTCAGTATAATATGTTATGGCACATTATAGAACCTATTGAATTTAACAACTAAATTCTAAAACAATTTCTCAAAATTAAATCTAAATAAATTTTTCTAATGAAAATTCTTATTATGTTCCTTATAAGAGAAAAATCGATAATATATTTCATGGCTTCTTCATTATCTTGTTGAAATCTTTAGCTCCCTCGTTTGTATTTTTAGGCTAGTTTTCATTTACATTATGCATAATGAAAGCTATGTAGCTTCTGTACTAAGTATATATTAGGGTTGTTTATCGTGTGGATCTAATACGACCCGAAAAAAAAATTGACCTGTACGGATTGGGTACCGTTTAACCAGGTCAAAATGATCCATTTGACTTGTTGACTCGCTTGACTCTTAGGGCATTAATATATTATTATAAAACATAAATATAATTATATTTTATAAAAAATATTTAATAAATTAATATTATATATTATGGGTCGGATTATTGGTTTTACTGACCCGTAACCTGTGATTCCTAAAATCTTAACCCACCTTCGATAGACAAAAAAGAGTTTGAACCACTTCCATTGATCAACAATGTAAGCTACAATCATCATATTCAAAACCCTAAATCAATAGATTTATTAGGCCAAACTTACCGAGATAAATATATTGCGCTTTCGATCGCAACGTAGACGCCCATAAAAGTTTCGAACACAAAGTAGACGCCCATAAATTCTTTGATGACGACAATTGGCGTAACATTGAAAGGCTGGAGAGAAGAAATCAAATAACATAACGAAAAATTAAACTATTTTTCTTCGTGGAAGGAATTAAAATTAAACTATTAATTATTGTACCAACCAAGACAAGTCAAATAACAAAATAAATTAGCAAAAAACATGCATATGATGAATAGAAAAATCTACCAAAACCATGCATGGTTTCTTAGAGCCACCTTCCTCCTCCACTTCTCCCGTTGCTGTTTTCTTGAATTTCAATACGAAACTATTTAAATCAAAACCCATCTTTTTTTTCCCAACAAAAAAAAATCAAAACTTTCAATTGTAATGATTCAAGTGTATCCCCAATCCCATCAAAAAAATAAAAATAAAAAAATTTGAAGCTTTTGATCGATCTCGTTTTTTTAAAAGAAGTTGGTAGAGAGCGAGCGGACGCCGTAATCAATAAATTGCCATAACCGTACTTAGAAAAAAAAGTATATATAGATATGTAAATAAATTAAAGGTATATATAGCCAGATAATATAAAGATTTTCTTTATGATCGATCTTTTGGAATGATATCTTTTAATGTAAAATAATTTACTTTTGGTACATGTATGAAAATATTTTATTTTTAGAATAAAAAATACAGATAAAATCTAAAATCTTCAATTAGTTGTGATTGAAACAGATTATTAAGATAAAATAATATAATTTACTCATTTTCCTTGATAAAATTTCATAAATAGGTTTAATTTAAAAGATAAAAAAAAAATTATAGTTTCCATATTAAAAATAATTAAAATATAATTAATTTCATTTATCCAGATAATTAAATATATAGATAGATATTTTTGGTGAAGGGATTAATTAGAAATATTATTATAATAATTAAATTCCTTGTTCTCCAAGCTTAGCGGATCTGTATGTAACTATATATATATATATATATAGAATGCATACATGATTACTATATATCGAACGGATCGGATACAATATGAAGCTTCTTCCATGGATTGTTTTCGCGGCGAGCTATTCGGCATGGGACGCAGTAGAACAGCTTGAGGAAAATATCGACAAAGAATTGTTTGATGAAAGTGTACCAGGTTCGTACCTTTATTTTAGACCAGCTATATATTGATCGATTATTTTGCAATAAGATCCCAAGATTTAATAATTTAGTTCTTATTATCATACAGAATCAAGTAGTTTAATCAAAAAACCATTAACAATACCAAAAAACTTACAAAGTAGTAAGTATTTTAATTTTATATAAATGTAGGAACTTAGAAATTACAATTCAAAACCTTACTCATATCATTATAAGTATTTTCTATGATTTTGAGTTAGTAATTCCATTGATTTAACTTTAAACATTCAACTTAATACATGAATTGCTATTTTTCAGATAAATTATACTTCATGAAAACTAAAATAAGAACTAATTAAATATATAAGGAAAGTTAGAATGAGGTGAATCTCGGGTTGACATTCCGACAAAACAACTTGGTCGGTCCGCGGAAAAAGCCATTAGGCGAATATCTCTGATATTATATTAGTGCTGTAGAATCATAAACTATATACTAGTCCAATTCAATTTTAAATTTCAGACGTGTAGTTACTCCGTATTTTATTAAAGTTGATCCACTACAGTCTAACATTTATAAACTTTTTTTTTTGTAGAAGATCATGAAGTTGACGCTAATGAGCTACTGAAATGGGATAAACGGATAAGGATTGTAGATACATGTCTTGTTTTGCTGAACGTTTGGACTCTCAGGAAATTGAAGATATTCTTCGTTTAGACCCATATATGTGTAATTATACTGTTTGTTAATTATGGATTCTGAATGTATTCATCTTCGTTATATTTTTTAGGATCATCAGTCCATGTGAACACCAGAAAGCCTATATAATTTGAGTTGCGTTTTCAACTTTGAAACTTCGCCTAATTTGATTCGCAGTCAAAATTAAACTCAATAATATCAAGTTTTTCATAATCTATATATATAATTAAAACCGCTAAGAATTCTGAGCACCACATTGCACCACGTGTCATTTTGTCCACATGTCACCCCTAAAATATGCCACATTGGATTTATCCACGTGTCATTTTATTATTAATCCGTACAATTTATACATCATTAAATTTTTATCATGTCACATGCCATGTGTATTATTTTTTTACCACGTCACTTAATTATATCTTATTTATAAGACCTGAATTTCTAACCACATCTATTTTAAATCTTCAATCTTATATACTTCATCTCCTTCACCATAGTTAGAGTTTCAATCTTCCTTTTAATGTCTAAACTTTTTTAACTTTCTGTTGGTGCCCCTCAATGTTGTTCTTTCTTTTTGTTGAGCCAAACTCGAAGTCGATGCTATTTTCCTTCATCTTCTTTGTTCTAAAGGCCGAATTTGTTGTTGATTCTGTTAAAAAAACACTCGCGGATGATAGTTTTCATCGTAGGGATGATCACCATAATAAGTATAGGCTCAACTCCTTTACATTCTCCATTGTTGAAGTCACGCTTAGCGTCTTGGGCATCGTTATTTTTTTTCATGTGCTCTACTAATTAATTGTGATATTTGCTAATTGGAAGCTAACTAGGGTTTGATTTTGATTTTGATTGTGATTTTGATCCAATGTCTGATTTAGATCTAATTGTGATTTTGACTGTGATTTTGTTCCAATTTTTAATTGATATCTATTGCTAATATTGACCGTGTTTTTTGCATTTTTTTAATAAATTATAGTGAACAAAACAATTTTTTTCCTTTTATCACAAATCACTTTTTTTAACCAAATCTTTCAATCTAACTATGTGATTTTTTTTTTTATAAAAAACGATGTAATCCTTTTTTTTAGTAAACCAATCCACTATTGATTCTACGATCATATATATTTCGTTTTGGGTTTTTTGCTTTTGCTAATTTTATGTTTTATGACATAATTGTGGTTTAATTTGAGTTTTAATTTGTCGTGTTTGGTAAATTTTTTTGCTCTCATTTAGTGTAATTTTTTTCTAATTGGTATATCATTGGAATATAGCTAAATGAAATCTATTTTCGATATATTTGCATTGTTATTTTTTTTATTTTGTTCTGATCGCTAATTGAGATCAGATTGAAATATTTTTATTGTAATTTTTGCTATTTTGAATTATTTTATAAGAAATATAAGAATTGTCTACTTTCTTATTGTGTATTATTTCATAAGAAATTTGATATGTACACAATTTTCCAAATGTTTTAATATAGGAGGAGATATTATTTTATAAAAATTATCTTCTTATTTAGTTAAATTTATTTCTTTATGGAGATTATTATATGAAAAATTGATTTTTTTTTTCTAATTCAATTTTATTATACTTTGGAGAACCATTTTATAGTGTACTTACTTTGGAGAACCATTTTATAGTTGAGAAATATAAGAACCCTCTTTATTAGTAATAAATAAATCTTATTATTTTAATATAGTGGGAGATATTATTTTATAAATAATAGCATGTATATTTATTTTATTGGCCTAACTTATTGTACAATAAGTATTTAGTTAACTTTATTTCCTTATGGAGATTATTTTATGAACAAGTGATTATTTTTCTTATTCAATTTTATTATACTTTTTATCTACCTATCTAAATTTGATGTGATTTTATCATAATCTTAAATGATTATCAACATTTGCGATGTTGTTATTTTAATCTAAATTTGACTATGGATAAATAACTTTATTTTATAAGATTTTAATATTTAAATATTAATAAAAATATCACATAATTTAATTTTATAAGATTACAGCATTTGATATGTTGCTATTTTATTTTATAAAATTAATACATAATATATAACTAAAAATTATTTAATTTTAAATTTTATTATAATCCATACTGTAAAAAAGTATATATTCAAATCCCGTGCAGGGCACGGGAATTACACTAGTAACTTGTACTAAAACTGTTTACACATGACCAGTTTGACTGTTTGGCGTATGACCAGTTTTATCGACGATGGTGCTATCCTAACGGTTATCAGTCTCGTCTGGTGGTTTCTGCATTACAAAAAAATAACATTTAGCGACCACTTTAAACTCACTAATGACCTTCTTTCTTCCCCTTCATCCAAGCTCCCATTTTTCCTATTTAAAAGGAGCACTTGGACAAGAGGAGAAGCACACCACCTAATCTAGCTTTGTACTGCCCTAGTCGAGTACTATAGTCAAAGAATAGTGATAAAGGTACGACTAGAGAAATTTGGGAGACTGAGCAAAAGATGCAGAGACGTTTTCCCAAATTATTGTCGTCTTAACATATTAAAGAACGAAACATTCTTCAAGGGGTACTAGAACTTTTGTTGTATCCTCACAGTTGTGAGTGATTTTAGCTACCACCTAATTTGTCGTCTTAACATATTAAAGAACGAAACATTCTTCAAGGGGTACTAGAACTTTTGTTGTATCCTTACAATTGTGAGTAATTTTAACTACCACCTAATCTAGCTTCGTACTACCCTAAGTTCTCCCTAGTTTTAGGGACAAAACTAGACAAAACTATTTTTAAGGGGTAATATTGTAATAGCTGTTATTTTCTAATAAGAGAAATATTAAATTTAATAATTTAAATGTAAACGTGAATAAAATCAAATATGATAGCAAAAAAATATATATTAATTACTTAAAGGCATATTTGCAAATATGCCCCTAAAAAATTGGTAATAAAAAATATATCATTATTTAGATTAAATAGCAAGGGGAGACTTTTAGGGTATTGTTGTTATAAAAACTTGAGTCTTTATCGATTTGTTTTATGTTTAAAAAACTGTTTTAAATATCATTTTTTTGTTCTAAATTACAACTGATTTATAAACTATCTTTATTCAATTAAGAAAAAAATTAAACAAAAGAGTCATAAGTCACTAAGAAGATGAACACCATCATTATATCCCCGGTTAATTGTGAAGAGTTGGCGAATTTTGAACTAATTCTATTCCAAACTTTAAAAATCGATGGTGAACACGTTTTTAAACCAAAATTTGTGGTTCAAGTTGCTAAATTTCGAGGAAAAGGTGATCTATAGTAGTCTTCAATCAATTGTGGAATAATCATTCAAGAATCGAGCCAAATTGAAGGTTTTAACTTTTAAGGTCTGAACTGATTTTTTCCCAGATTTTCAAAATAGGCGAGGAACAAATTTTGACGTCATCCAGCACCGTCGTATGACAGCCATAGCCATCACAACTGCCGACAGTTGGCAGAGGGTGTTTCTCCGGCTTCTGACTGTCGCCACTTCTGGTGAAGCCCGACGAAAGAAGCATGTCGACCATATTTTACCTGCTCTAGTTTGTAACTGATAATTAGCAATTTTTGAGGAGATGGTGCGTCGCAGTCCCTCCGCGAATCATGCCGCCACTGCCGACAACTCTGTCACCGTTCCCCGCCCGGTGACGCTGCTAGCCACCACCCTCGAACATGGCTCTTTCCCCCGAAATCTTCTTCTCCCCATCCTCCAACGAAGCTACCATTTTCGTTGTATCGGACTACACCATTGCCTCACATGGCCCAAAAAACGGCAGAATACATCAACAGACCCCTGTACTTACACTTTTTTTCCTATTGGACCCCTGTACTAAAAAGTGTTCAAACAGACCCCTGTACTGCCCCCAATTTTGCCTATTGAACACTTTCAATCTTATACTCCTTCCAGTGTACATCACACGCCTTATGTGTCATGTTATTTTGTCAAATAAGCCAAAATGGTCAAATACGTACATGTTATTTTGCCTATTGAACACTTTCAAGTATTCACGCGCCTTATGTAACATGTACGTATTTTGCCAAAATAACATGTATGTATTTGACCATTTTGGCTTATTTGGCAAAATAACATGACACATAAGGTGCGTGATGTACACTAGAAGGAGAATAAGATTGAAAGTGTTCAATAGGCAAAATTGGGGGCAATACAGGGGTCTGTTTGAACATTTTTTAGTACAGGAGTCCAATAAGAAAAAAAGTGTAAGTACAGGGGTTTGTTGATGTATTCTGCCCCCAAAAAACTCCCCCAATACAACACAACGCCCGTATTGGACTACGCCATCCTCCTCAACAAGAGGTAACTAGATGGAATTTTAGAAGTATTTTACATATGAATAATATTTATTTGAATAAGTATTATAAAGAGGTAACTAGATGGAATTTTAGAAGTAGATCAAGTTGCATGATCATCTAGATAATTTATAATTGTTATAAATTTATAAATGACCACACCTTAGGAAAATAATAAAGGAAATATTATTATTGAGCATTCCAAGCTAAATTATTAAATTAATAATTTAGAATAATTCATAGTTCATATAAAAAGGAGTTATATAAATTAAATATAAGAAATGAAATAAAGGATTATGATGCAATTCATTTCTTTATACGATCTCGGATTTCTAGGTCAAGTTCTTGAGATTTCTAGGTCGTCGTAATTCCGAGCTATCGTTAAGAGCAAGTCGAATTCAAGACAAGTGGATATTCTCCTTGAAACCTTTTCAATATCTCGATTCCGATAAACTACTCTATGTTGGGAACAAACTTGTTTACTTAAATAAATGAACATAGGATATATCGATTGATAGAAATAACGACATTTTATTATCGTTATTATTATTCGTATGCTAGAAATAAATTTAGGTCCGTTTGTTGTGGCATTGCTTGTATCCATCTATTTTCGAGATTTGTTATGGATTTAAGATAGAATTAGGGATGCGGGTTTAGGCCCCGAACATCTCTCTATAACATGTCGATTTACGCCCTCTCTTCCTGCGACTTAAGGATCATGATCTATGTTCGCTCCTATTTGTTGGAGAGATGTTACACCCTAGATAGGTGTCGGAATTTCATTCCACATGTGGATCCGGCTCTTTCATAGCATCCACCCCCCTTAAAAATCATAAATGATATGAAATGTTTTGACACGTAATAAAGATAAGTGCTAGTGCACAATAATTAAAATAAACTAGGTTGGATCAGTAGAACTTGGAAGACCAACCCGGTTCTCGGCTTTTTGACGATCGTCTTTCCAATCTAAATGCTTATTTGGGCTTGTACTTAAGCGCCTTCGGGCCACCTCCCCGATTTGGAGCTCCTAATATGATGAGGTTGGTCGAGGTCCGAAAAAGAGTACGAGAGGCTTTCTAAAACTTGATGTGTAATAAAATGTTCCCAACATTAATTGTACTCTAAGAGGAACTACAATCTCGTCGTTTATTTCATCTCGGATCCAAGTTTATCTCTCTTCGAGATATACTAATTTTCCGTCCTTATAAGTTCGACAAAAAGATTAAAACTTTTAAGTACATCTTTCCTTTATCTCATTGATGAAATGATGATATTACCAACATACCCTTGGTAATTTCCATTGTCACTTGCTTAGTCTCATTAGACTAATTCATTTGTTTCCGCACTTTTTCTTTCTCGCCCTTTGTGAAAATATCAGACTCTAAGAGAGTTTGTCATAAGGTTGAAGATGAAGGCTTGAATGCTTGAAAAGAGTTGTCTAAGGATAGAAGATTAAGGCAAGACGACGTTGAAGGAAGAAAGGAATTTTTTTAGAGCAAAGAATTCCGAAGATGGTGCACCAACTCTTCCATTTTAAGTTTGGGCTTTGGGGCCCTCCTCCTAGGGGTCCTTATTTTCCACCAAAATGGGAAATTGTCCCAAAAAGGGGATAATTACCCTTTTGATCTCAAAAAAGAGTTTTAACTCTCTCAAATATCCCCCTCTCCAACCAAGTCTAAGACTACTACCACTAAACCTAAACTCCAAACCAATCAAGTGGCACAAGAGGCACCACAAAGGAGGCCCCTTTGGAAGACGGTATGGGACCAGGTTATCAATATGTAAAGGATATGTTTGGTTAAGGTTGTAGGGTTGAGAAGCATCGGTACAACATTGAACCCTAGATTGTATCTTTTTCCATTTCTACCACTAAGAAATTTGTGGCAATTGGGTTTTGTGAAGAAGAATATTGAGGAGGTTGAAGGAAGCTTGCAAACAAATATTTACTCAATCCGGAGGGGGACCTCCGGTTGATAGCAAATATATCTCCAATGACATTAGTATTTACATTACCTTTAATGGATTTTCCAACCCCATTCAAACAATGTTGGCTCTGCCACTACATTTGGGAAATCAATGATGCGATGACAGAGGAGCCAAACATCGAGCTTTATGGTGCCAACAACCGAACTAACCAAACGACATATAGTAGTTTTGCAAGTACAAAAACCATATATTAGATGACCATTGCCATTGGTATGGCAATGGTTATTTGGATAGCCATGCCCTTTCCATTTGGGCTTTGGGGCCCTCCTTTTAGGGGTCCCCATTTGCCACCAAACCTACAAATTCCCCCCAAAAAAGACAACTATCCTTTTGAACTCAAAAAGGAGTCCAAGTCTCTCAAATATCCTCTCTCTCTAACCAAGTCTAAGACTACTACCACTAAACTTAAACTCCAAACCAATCAAGTGGCACAAGGTCAAGAGGCCTCTGAGCATGTGGTACAAGAGGCACCATAAAGGAGGCCCCTTTGAAAGACGGTATGGGATGAAGTTATACAATATGCAAAGGATATGTTTGGTTGAGGTTGTACGGCTGAGCAACATCGGTACAATATTGAACCTCATATTGTAATTTTTTCCATTTCTACCACTAAGAAAATTGTGGCAATTGGGTTTCATGAAGGAGAATTTTGAGGAGGTTGAAGGAAGCTTGTAAGAAAATAGTCATTCAATTTGTACGGGGACCTCCGGTTGACAGCAAATATGTTTCAAATGACATTAGCATTTACATTAGCTTTAATGGATTGTCCGACCTCATTCAAACAATCTTGGCTCTGCCACTGCACCTAGGAAATCAATGATGTGATAACAAAGGAGTCAACCATCGAGATTTATGGTGGCAATAACTGAGCTATCTAAATGACAAATAGTAGCTTTGCAAGTGCTGAAACTGTATATTGGATAACCATTGTCATCGGTTCCTTTCCTTTTAGGCTTTGGGCCCCTCCTTCTAGGGGTCCCCATTTGCCACCAAACCTACAAATTCCCCCAAAAAGAGACAACTATCCTTTTGAACTCAAAAAGGAGTTCGAGTCTCTCAAATATCCTCCCTCTCCAACCAAGTTTAAGACTACTACCACTAAAGCTAAACTCCAAACCAATCAAGTGACACAAGGTCATAAGGCCTCTGAGCAAGTGGTACAAGAGGCACCACAAAGGAGGCCCCTTTGAAGGACGGTATGGGATGAGATTATACAATATGCAAAGGATATGTTTGGTTAAGGTTGTAGGGCTAAGAAACATCGGTACAATTGAACCCCACATTGTAATTTTTTCCATTTTTATCACTAAGAAAATTGTGGTAACTGGGTTTCGTGAATAAGAATTTTGAGGATGTTGAATGAAGCTTGAAAAAAAAACAGTCATTCAATCCGGAGGGGGACCTCCGGTTGATAGCAAATATGTCTCCAACGACATTAGTATTTACATTACCTTTAATGGATTGTCCTACTCCATTCAAACAATCTCATCTTGTAAATCAATGATGTGATAATAGAGGAGCCAACCATCGAGCTTTATGGTGACAGCAACCGAGCTATCTAAACCACAAATAGTAGCTTTGCAAGTGCAGAAACCATATATTGGATTACCATTGCCATACAAATGACAATGGTTATTTGGATAGTCATTCCCTTTCTATTTGGGCTTTGGAGCCCTCCTCCTAGGAGTCCTCATTTGCCACCAAAATGAAAACTTCCCCCCAAAAAGGGATAATTATCCTTTTGAGCTCAAAAAAGAGTTTAACTCTCTCAAATATCCCCCCTCTCCAACCAAGTCTAAGACTAATATCATTAAACCTAAACCTCAAACCAATCAAGTGGCACAAGGTCAAGAGGTTTCTAAGCAAGTGGCACAAGAGGCACCACAAAGGAGGTCTCTTTGGAAGACGGTATGGGACTAGGTTATGCAATATGCATAAGATACGTGTATAAAATACTTAAAGAGACTATGCATTATTTTGTCAAATAACCACCATATTTAATTTTATAATAAAAAATTTAAAGATATAAAAAACATAATAAATAAAATACCTTTATGGCGATAGTTAGAGAAAATAATTATGATGGTTATTTTTTGCCCCTCAATATATTAAAAGAGACTATGCATTATTTTGTTAGCAAATGTGTATATTCTTGTAAATTAATGTGTATACTATTACTCGTTATACATAATGAAAACTCATTTGAAAAAAGGTAATGAACAATTAATCACAAAGTTATGTACAATCACTTGTACAAATTATATACAAAAATGCACACTTTCCAGCGAAATTCATTTTGATGTCTTTACTATCAATTAGATATATTGTTAAAAAAAAGCACTTTTCAGTCAAATTTGCTGCCTAAATCTGCGCATACGTGCATCAAATAAATATGTTACAAGAAATCTACACATATAAAAAAATCTATTTTTTATAATTTAAAAAAAAAGTAATTGTATATGATAGAATAACTTCTTAAATAGATCGTAAGAAAAAAAAATTCAAATGACAAAAATAATTAGAGAGACATTTAAGCACATATTTTCTCATCACATGACTTGTATCCTTGTCTTTATAAAATCGCCCATGTTGATCGATCACACAGAAAAAGCTTGTAACCTTTCGTCACTTCTAGTGTCGCAAGCATAGCTTGTAAGCAACCTTCTTTTCTTTAGTTAATTATGGTCTTGTGTCAACCACATACAACTGTCCATGTCTCTATAACACGACCCCATAACCAATGGCGGAGCCAGCAAAATTTTTCAGCGGGGTTGACCTTAAATAACTATCCTTAAAAAAATCGGGTTATTTTAACATATCGACATGTTTTTAAGATATATTGAAAATATATAATATAAAAAAGTAAATTCTAAGGTAGTTTAACATAAAAAAAAATACAAATCAAGTTATATTTATTTCTTTTCTACGTGATAATTGACATATACGACTTGTTCATTGACAATTTGCCAATTCACAATTGAAACTCGGAAATTCTATTGAAGTTTGAGACATTAGGCTAGTATTTGACCTAGCTGATTAGTTTGTTTTAAAAATAAAAATAAGGGAAACCAAGGTTGTTCAATCCTTGGGATTTCACGAGTTCATACATTTGAAAGAGGTCACTTACAAGGGCATAACTTTGGAGTTTCTGAGTACTTTGAAGTGTAATATTACTGAGGGACAAGGAGTTAAAGCAGGGCTCTATAAATTTCATATGGGAGGAGTGCAAAGACGGTTGACACTAAATGATATTAATGTTATCTTTGGCTTTCCTAGGGTCAATGACAAAGATGTGAACCGTTGTGAGAGTGGAGCCTCTTGGTTGACTGTGGATTTTTGGGCAAGGATTACGGGAAAGCTTGTCTACAAGCCTTCAAGGGCAAAATCATCTTTCATCTCCCACCCCGTACTTCGTATCTTCCAGAGATTTATTGCTCACACAATTAGTGGAAGAGGGGATGGTGAGAACAACTTCCCAAGGAAGGACTTGTTGCTTATTTGTGCAAGTTTGCAATAGGAGGATGTCAAATAAGCAGGTTTTATGATTTCCCAATTGTACCAAGTGGGCCGAGTTGGAGGTAACTTGATTGCTATTGGCGGTATTGTGACTCGATTTGCCCACCATTTTGGCATTGACCTGAGGGGGTTTTAGGCTGACATGGAGCCTTTACCCATGAACATCAAGATGTTCCATAGTATGACATGGAGCATTTTGACCGAGCTCGGGGGACTTATTATTGGGTGTTAGGAGATTTAGGCCGAGTAATGATGCTGCCAAATGAGAGGAGGATTGAGATTACTATTGGTGTGGGACATTCTGACACTTGGCGAGTCCTTGTCTTAGATTGTGATTTGGTTGTGCAATAGGTCAGAGGCCAGGATACAAGGGTTAGACACCCTAGAAAGTCGATTTACTATGCACATTATGAGATGGTAGATGAGGAGGAGGATGAAGCAGAGGATGAAGATTTTGAGATGGAGATTGATGAGGATGAGGATGATAGTGAGGATGATCAGCCAGTTGTTGAGGCTGGCGCATCTCATGAGGGTATGGGCTATTGTTCAACCTAGTTTGATCAGTTGTCTAGTATGATGCAGCAGATGCAGTTAGACACCACTCAGAGGTTCTAGGGGATACATGACTATGTGGATGAGCGATTCTCTACATTCTAGAAACATCGGGATGAACAATTCTATGCCTTCAAAACACAACATGATGTTTTTCAGGCACGCCAAGATAAGTTGTTTAGGCTGCTCAATGCTAGATTGGACGGTAGGAGCTCCACAGGCTACCCACCTCATCAATACTACCCTCAGTATAGCTTTCCTCCCCCACTGTATCCACAGTTACCTGCCTACTCTTCGCCTCCTACAAATTATCCCCCACCACCACCAAAAGATTATCCGTTGCACTACCCAGACAGTTAAATCCTTGTGAGTTTTCCTCTTTCCCTTTCTTTTTACTTTACTTTAGGGACAAAGTATGTTTTAAGCATGGGAAAAGGGAATAACTTGTTTGCATTGCATATAGCTGCATTAGATTAGGCATATTTAATTTTTTGCATGAATAGATTAAAATCTTAAAAATGAAAAAAAATAAAAAAATATATAAAAATATTGCATTTAGATTCTTATTTCCTCATTGTTTGATACCTCTTGTTTTTTTATGCTTAGATGAAATCCTAACCCATGATTTGCATGATTTTCTATGATATGAGCATGATCTTTGATTATTTACTTTGACTATAGGATTGAGTATGCATAATGACTTGAGTTTTAGATTTATTTTGAAGTTCTAGACACAATTGCCTTGTGAAATTATTTGGCCTTTAATTGATGAATTGTTCTCTTTTTCTTGAGTGCATCGGTTTGGATTGCTAGCTCTAGAACTTGCGTTTAGACTCTTTTTCAAGACTGTTTTACATGACTAGATGCATGACTGTAAAATGATTGAGGCATGTTTCTTATTTAGCCTATATTTTCCCTTCCTACCTTAAAAGACCCATGTTTTGATACCCCATTTCTTTGAGCCTAAAACCTATTTTGATAAGCTCCACAAAATAATTCCTAGCCTATATAAGCTTGACCTATCCAGGATTTAGAACTTTAGGTGGTTTGCTTTGTGTGACTTTTGGATAAGTATGGGGGAGTTTTAAAGAAGAGGTGGAAGAAAGGAATACAACTCTAGTGTGCAAATTAAAAAAATGAAGGTGAAGAGAATGTGTTAAAAAGAAGAAGAAAAAGTTGAGCTTCAAAGCTAGTAATCTTCATAAGTGTAAGAAAGAGTTGAAAAACAGGCAAAAAGTGGAAAAAGAAAGAAGAAACAAAAAGAGCTTGGATGAGAATGTAAGGAGTTGGTGAAGAAAGTTTGGGAGTATTGAGAAGTAAAGTGTGAAGAAGTGTTGAGTTTTGGATTTTAGGATTAGTTCTTTATCCCAGATTTAGCACCGCATGACCAAAATTTATCCCTTCTAAATTGTCTTTACCTTGGCCCCATTACATCCCTTAAAACACCTCATGATTTTTGTTATGTTTTTGGTCCATAACGGTAGAAAATTATGATGCTGATCCAAGCCTATGGTAGTCTAGCTTTTCATGGTTGATTTTGAGTGAAACATGTCCCTTAAACACCTGAGAGTGAGAGCAAACACATTACCTATGTTGAGGTCTAGAATGGATGAATAATCTTTTCTTTATGCTTGACAAAATGCATGCTATGATGTGTTGGTCAAGTTTTGATTACATGTTGAATTATTCGATTGATTATGAGATGAATGAATCCACCGGTTGATAGCAAATATGTTTATGAATTCCCCTTACTGATGTTGCCTCCACCGGAATGAAGGGTCATCAAAAGCCTCAAAACATCCATCGACCTCACCAATCACAAGCAAACCACACTCCATCCCAAAACCAAATCTCAAAGTCATGTAAACTTTACCTGAGTCAAACCTGACAAAAAACAAACCAAAAACACACCAAACAACAAGGCTTACAAAAAAAGTCCACACAGGCTCAAGAGAGAAAACAAGAACATAAAAAAACACTATGGTAGAAAGGTCGTGTAGGAAATCAAACAAGTGGACCAAGTCCAAAATGGGCCAAAAGCCCAACAACCCATCCAAGATCTCAAAATAAGCCCAAACCACGTATGCAACATCAAATTTAGTATATGAGGGACGTGGACAAACAAAGACCAAAACATGTATGCAACAACAAACTCGTCTGGGCCAATGGCCACAACAACTACTAGAGGCCATCAGCCACGTAGCAATAAGGATGCACACGAAAAAAAGTGAGATGGACAATAGTCCACAACGACGTCTGCACACAATTTCATAAGTCAGGAGTGGTATGGATTAGTATAGGTTTAGGGATGCGGATTTTGCCCCGACGTCTCTCTATGACTTATTGAGAGGTATGGATTTCCGCCCTCTCTTCATTCGGTGCATGGATCATGATCTCGTAAACGCTCCTCACCAGAAAGGGTTTACAGCACCCTAGCTAGATGCCGAAACTTCGTTCCTTTAAGTGGATTGGCCTCCGTGGCCCCAAACTTAAAAATCTTTACACGAAGTACAATCTTTTATGACCAAAAGATAAGTGTCTAGTGCACATTAATTACTGACTTAATATAATTTGCTCCCGACTTCTAAAGGATTGTCATTCCAACCTAAACTCTTATTCGGACTCCGAATTTGGTGAGGTTGGTTGAGATCCGATAAAGTCAATGGAGTTCTTTCTTTTAAAAGATGTGTGTGTGAAATAAAAATTCCCAACTATACTAATATTCATAAAGCAACTACAATTTTCGAAGTATCTTTTCCCGTGTAACATAATACCTATCTCTCCAAGAAGATCTATTTTTTCTTCATTCTCTTTAAGCTTCACATAAATGTTATTGCTCACAGAATGTCTCCTCCTTTATGAATGTCGGAAATTATTATATTATCAATCCTACCTATGAGAACTATCTGTTCCCACTTGCTTAGTCTCTTTAGACTAACCCGTTTTCTATTATGCATTTTGTCTGGTATTTCCTGCTTTTCGCGGAAATATCAGACTTTAGTGAAGCATTACAAAAGGTTGAAGTCGAAAGCTAGAAGAGTTTAAGGAAGACCTCAAGGCGTTTTGCAAAAAGTATCCCCATATTTTGGGTCCCATCAATTTCTTTAAAAACGATAAGTTATAATTGTTTTTATTCTGCTGCTTACCAAACTTCATACTCAGTTTTAATTAAGCAATAAAGTTGTAATAACTTGAATTAAAGCCTCAAGCCTTCGAGCACATTTGATGTAATATAATTTCTTGAAATTTCCACATTATTTAAATTGGGGTTTGTACCATAAAACCTTGGTGACTTTGGATGGGAAAATTCGAGGTCACTAGCGGTAATACCCATCATTGCAAAATAGGGGTGTTATAGTATATTTGTTGTTCGGTTCTCATAATGCCCCTTCGTAAAATGTTTTGTAAGGATATCGGATTGATGCTCTCGAGTGATGGTCCTTGTAGATGATGGTGGGAGCCTGGGAGGGATGGTGGTGACGCTTGAGACAACTCCGGTAGGACTTGTTGTTGGGGAGGAAATAGAGGAATGGACTCGGGTATCGTCATCGGTGTGGGTTGGGCATCACTCTCTTGTGATCCAAAGAGGTGATCATATAAACCATCCATAATTTTTTTGAAAAAAATATAATTAAGAAATGAGAAGGATTAGGAGATTGGGAATGAGATTATGAAAGTATTAGAGAAATTGAGAGATTAAGAGATTGAGAATATGATGAGACTTGAGAGTATTAGAGAGATTAGTGCAGGATGAAAATGAAGAATGATGTGGTATTTATAAGATAGAATTTTTTTTAAAAAAAAAGGCCAAAACTAGCCGTTGGGGCCCAAACACCGGCGGTTTGGGCGATTCCAATACTAGTTTGTAAAATCAGCAGTTTAAATTGTCCCAAACCCCCAGTTTGGCGGTTTGGGTTTTGGACAAACCTAAACCTAAGCCGAAGCGCAACCTAAACCAACGGTTTGAACCGACCTAGTTTGCCGGTTTAAAACCGAATTGGTACACCTCTACCTGTTGTTTCAAGAAGATGGAAATGGTTTCAGTCCATTTAGACACATAGTCCTCAGCCAAGAGTATGTACTTGTTGTTGCAAGAAGATGGAAATGGGCCCATGAAGTCAATGCCCCAAATATCGAAGATCTCTACCTCCTGAATATTATTTAATGGCATGTCATTTCTCCTAGAGATATTATCGGTACGTTGACAAGAATCATAAGAAGAGATATATCAGTGAACATATTTAAACATGGAGGGCCAATAGAAACTAGACTGTAGAATATTTGAACATCTTTAAACAGTGAACATCTTTGAACATCTGTGAATGAGATGTTGATGTAGAACTTCTTCAAATTTTCAAGAAACTTCCCAAATTGCTTCTCGATTTGAGACGTCGCTTTTCTTTGTGGGAATGGGAGAAGGGGTTTATAGGGAATGGGCGGCACATATGACACCTCTTTTTCTCCCTCTCCGTCATCTTGAAGCTTCTCATGCACAGTGCCTTTTTGTTTTGACTCCTTAGGTTGAGGAACCTCCAATTCTCTTCCACTCCCTAGAGTCGCAACATTCAATTGAAGATGCAACTCTCTATAGCAATTTTCCAATTCTCTTCCATTACCGGGAAGCTAGCAGGTCTTGGAGCATTAGCGGCTTGTTAAGCTACTTGTTCAATTCTACAATCTTCAAATTCTTTCCTAGAGCTCTCACTTCTTCTGTCAATGTCTTCATGGAAGATGCAAGACTCTCTATAGCAATTTCCCATGTGGACTTTTGAGACGACGAAGTTGCTTGGTTTGGGTGTAGTGGAGCTTTAGGTTGAAATCCAGGAGGTCCTTGTTGTTGCGCTTGATTGTTCCCCTAGGAGAGGTTAGGGTGATTTCTCTAACTAGGATTGTAGGTATTAGAGTAGGGATCATTCTTAAGCCCCCTATTAAAATTATTTATATAGCTCACTTCTTCCTCGTATGATTTTTCTTTAGAAGCAAAAACTTGATAAGATATATTGAGTAATCACTTGCTCCACAAAACTGACACCACACAATGGGAGCAACCTTTTCAGAGCCTCCTTCATGCGAAACTTGAGGCCCACTCATTATACTCGGTGTACAATCAACTGCCTAGCCACCATTGATCATATTAAATTGGTAAGTATTACACAATAGATTCACGTAATTTTTTTTTCTTGCAAAACATTAATATAAGCATTATACAAAGAGCAAAAGTACAATGACCCGAACTCATTTTAAATTGGTAAGTACTATATGTATCACACCAGATTCATATGAGTACCCCAGCCAGCATGCACAATTTTCTGCTTCAATGTTCTGAGAACCTTACTGGACTTGCCTTTTTTTGTTGAAAAATACTGAACTTAGTGAAACAGTTCAAATTGTGGGATATGAATTTTAGTTAATTAACCTCAATCTATGGTCAAAACTAGGGTTGTCAAAACTTGACCCGGTCCGAAAAACTCGTCCGACCCGCCCGACTCCAAATCCGACCCGACCCGAGAAAACAATAAAAAGCTTTATACCCGAGACATGTTTGACCCGAACTGATTTGACCCGAATCCGTAAAAACCCGAACTCGAGATTAACCAAAACCGATTATACCCGAATGGACTAGCCTGATGCAACCCGATATCCGATTCTACCCGACCCGAAGTCATCCGAAAATCCAAAGTTACCCGACCCGAAACCATCCGAAAATTACATTATGTTATAAAATTTTAATAATAATGAATATTTATTATAATTATGTTTAAATTAATGTTACATTAAATATTTAGACCCTAGAGTAGTTAAACTACAAAAAATAATCATTCGATATATGGTCTGAATCAAAATCCGGCTTACTCGAAATCGTATTAACCCGAAATTCGGCCAAAGTCGAAAACCGATTCACCCAAAATCTGAAAAACCTGAAACCCAACTCACCCGAAATCCGAATAAACCCGAAACCGAACTTATCCGAAATCAAGTTGGACCGAAAACCGAATGAACCGACCGAAATTGACCCGAAACCCGACTTTGCCCGATTAATTGAGCACCCGACCCGAAACGATCCAACCCAATTTGACCCGATTTTCAAAATATCCGAATTTGACCCGAATTCGAACTTACCCGAAATTGTATTGACCCGACCCAAACCCGACCCGACCCGCTTGATTGACACCCCTAGTCAAAACCAGCCAGAATGTGCTTAAATTTTAGTAAATAGAAAATCAGAAACAGTTACCAACTCATTACTATAAACCGTCCTAATAGATAACAATTGATAAGCAATAAAAAAATTTCAAAAAATAATTTCATATTCGAGCTGAATTCATCTAGCCTACCCCGCTAGCAACCTCGTGACTCTTCTATTTTATGCTTCATCGCGTACATATGGTTCAACCCTTGTAAAATTTTCAAACCTCAATCTTGATTCTTGAACCAAGTCCAGGCTGACGGTTGTAAGAGAATAGATCCATAAGCAATAAACATATAGCAAGTAACTATTTGTGGTCATGTAAATAACAAAGAATGAGGTTAAATCCAGTTTCAAACTTAAGAACTTGAAACCAGCTCAAGCACCACCAACTTAAGAACTTAAAATTTTAGATAAATTAATGTAGATTGCTTAGTTGGTTTGTGGAAAAAAAAAATAACATAGACTTTGTGTATGAATCTTGTCAACAATACTTATTTTAAACAGGCATTGGCCGCCTCTGAAGTAACTATTTGTGGCCATGTAAATAACAAAGAATGAGGTTAAATCCAGTTTCAAATTCAAGAACTTGAAACCAGCTCAAGCACCATCTGTTCGGATATCAGAGCACACATTCTTACACCCCAATATCATAATTAAGATAGCAACTAATAACACAATAATATGTGAATGCATCTCTGCATTTACCTAAGAAGCACGACAAAGCTTACATGACTCGATTCGTAGTAGGCTATGTAAATGGAGGTAATAAAAATGCACATAAATATAAATAACTAGGTAAATGAAGAATCTATTCACTCAAACATCCAAGACAAGTACAAGGTGGTGGGGAAAACTAACAGGATCAACTGTTCCACCAGCAAACGAAGATTTCCGAGCCCTGCCTCTCTTGGTTATCACTTTGGGTTTGTTTCACTCCTGGTACAAATAAGTTCTTCAGATGGTTCATTCTGTGTATTTGAGCAGCTTAAACTGCAACAGCCTCTTTTACTTCAATAGAAGGTTGAACATTAACCTGCCCAGAAAACAAGGATAACCCAAAATGATTATCAAAACAGAAAGCATATCATTTGGCACCACTATAAAGGTAACATTTCAAGGTGAGAAACAAATAGAACAAAGAACTTTTTTGGGAAAGAAAAAAGAATAAAGAACCTTCATTGGAAACAAATTTGATTTGTACATTCTAGTCACCCCTTAAAGATTTGAATTGTGACAGATCAATTTAAGGAGAAATTGCTTCTTCTTTTTTCGTTATTCACTTATTTGCAATATTTATAATATCTGGATATGTAGAGTTTGTCCTATAGAATCTTACTTTAGCTGCTTTGTATAATTCCTCAAGCACTTCAGAAAGTGTTGGGTGTGCATGGACTGCTAACTTTATATCCTGCAGAATGCCGATAAGTAATAAGTAGCCACATAGTTGAATTTCACTTTGATCTAAACTGATCATAGCAAACCACGTCCAAGAGGATAAATCAAATTTTGACTGCAAGAAAGACATAAACCTGTATCCTGGTACCCAATGCTATTGCATTGGATGCTTCATGAATGAGGTCTGCTGCATGCAATCCAAATATATGAACTCCAAGGATTTCACCAGTATCAGGTCTGTATATCAACTGTATAAGGATAATAAACACACACGGAATAAATTAGACATTGTTTTGAACCTAGTTTCAAGTATCGAATAAAAAGATGTCATGAAAAGAAACAAAGTAATAATATGCCACTGTCAAGTGCCAACATTCAGAATGCTGTCACGGGTAATTTATTGTCAAGCAACCCTTGCTAATAGGGGGCAGGGAGTGAAGGGAAAATGAAACACAAGTCAAAACAGTAAGCATTTCTCTTACAAATGATTGGCATGTACTTGGTTGTGTATCACAAATGGGAGAGCAAAAAGAAATCAAGTAAATAATGTTAAAGGAATGAAACCTTGGCAAGTCCCTCTGCTTCATTTTCTGCTAATGCTTTTGTATTGGCCTTGAAACTAGTCTTGGCCACACTGACCTCAAATCCCTCTTTCTCAGCCTTCTCCCTTGCTTGGGGCTGCAATGCAAGTATACGTACACAATTTAGCTATTAATTGGTGAACATACAGGGCATTATTCATGAAGAAGAAACTGAAGTATTCAACAGCAAACAGGGAATGAAACATCCTGGTTAAGTACTGATATTATTATTTTAAAAGCAGAATGTAAAACACATTTATGTTCAAAAATTAGGAGGAAATGGTAAATACTATTTCTGCACGTATATGACTCCGTTTACTAAATGCATACTGCAGAAAACTAGCAATGATCTGATTATACTATATAAGACAACATTTCTGCACATGTATGACTCCATTTACTAAATGCCCATTGCAGAAACCTAGCAATGATCTCATGCATTTTTTCCAGGGAACTGATATGGGGATAAAAATATTTAGTCAGCCATGCATATACACATATGTTAAGTTTAAAGCAGATATACCTCTGTCAACCCGACCATACTGATTTCAGGGTGAGTGAAGCAAGCAGCTGGAATACTCAAATGATTGAGGATGTGATCTCTTCCAGTGACTTGTTCCACAACTGCGTCAAAAAGCATAGCAACAAGTTTAACAACAACACCTGAGCTATTGCTATTTTGCTTACAATTTCCAGGATAATCATTACTTTGCTGGGTGCTGACTGCTAACCTGAGATTCCCTGAGCACTTGCTGCATGAGCCAACATCATCTTGCCGTTTGCATCACCGATGCAATATAGGTGAGGAACCTGATAGTAGATGCTACATAGTTAATAATAATCTCCACATCAATGGGAGAACCAAATCTCAACAAAAAAAAAGATAGTTTGTAGGAAGGCTTAAATATCAGTGTACCGGTTTGCCATCTGCATCAAGGACTTGCATGCGCTCATCAACAGGAATAAAGCCACGCTGTGTGACCACATTGATCTGCATAGATGACCATAATGCATTATATCTGAGATTTTTGAAATTTAAAAACCATATGGATTAACAAGTCACATTATCTGATAGCTTGTAGATCGTACATTTTCCAAACCAAGACCTTTAGTAAATGGAGCTCTTCCAGTAGCAATCAGTGCTGCATCTACCTGTGATATACAGAAAGCCATGCCATACAATTAAGCCCATAAAATAATTATACATTGCTTCTAAAATCCCAATGGAAAACATTGTATACTATGATATTTAAGCTATATGCTGTCACAAACATCTGCAAATCAGCTTTAAGAATTGCCCCATGAATAAATAAATAAATATTCCTCATTTTGATGTTGTTTAGATTGAAGATCAGGAATGCATTTTGAGCCTCTTAACCTTATGTAAATATGAGCAAGTTTTACCTCCAAAGTATCTTTTGGTTTCTTGGTCTTGGCATCTGTGAGCTCAATGATAACTGGTTTCCCATCCTTAGCTGGAGTTATCTGGGGAAAAAAGAAATTTAAAGGAGTACAAAGGGGCTTCCAGTATTGAAACAGTCAAATGGAAATCAAAGACATTTACCTTTGTTGCAAAGACTCCTGTATGATAATCAATATTTCTGGGATTAATTAGAACTCTTTGTGCCAACTTTGATATTTCAGGATCAAAACCTGGCATTATCTGATCCAGAGCTTCTACAAAGGTAACCTGCACAATTGATTTGCTGTCAATAAACATACCTTCGATTCTATTTAAGAAACAAAATGATAGTAGAGACAATTTGTTTTCAATTTATATGGCTCCAATTTAAAAAACGCAGAAGTTAAAATAAGGACTTTCTTCTAGCCACCTAGGGCGCAGGAAATAAGTTTAAGAGCTCCAAAATAAATCCAGCATTAACCCCTATAACAATCCACAAGCAAGTATGATATTGGAAAGAATGTGCAAAAACAATGTCACTTATCTTGCTAGTAGGATATCTTTTAGTTTCAACTGGCTATAGGAACAACATCACTGCAGTCATGCTAATGCATAACATACCTTGCTTTTTGATAAATGTAATTTTTATATCCAAGGTTTAAAGAAAAACAGAAAAGTAGGGCAAGAATGTATCGATATCACTAGAATTGAAGATCAAAATTGAAAAGGGAAGGATAAAATTGACACCTCACTTCCAAGTGCAGTATAGACATCACTAAATTCGAGACCAATGTAGCCACTTCCTACAATAGCAATCCAGTCGGGCACAAACTCCAATTTTAATGCATGATCACTGGTAATAACAGTCTTCCCTGTATAAATTCATCAAGAGAAATAACATTATATTGCTTTTCATTTTGAAAATTGATTGTGTAGAAATTTGAAAGGTTGTACTATAGAACATCCCCTTAATCACGCATGATAGGAAATCTTATAGAGCTGCTAGACTATCTAGTAGTCAGTCCACGTTTCAAGGTGGGCATCCACATGTCTAAGAATCCAATTGCACAATGTTGATACGGTAAAAGTAACTTGCATTTCAAATTTCATTTATAGACTTCAAGTAAACATGATAGCACTTTCTAAACCATTTTCCAGCTCTTCAAAGACAATAAAAATATTCTTTCTTGAACTAAACAACAGTGGTGGTGGTGGTTGGGGGGGGGGGGGGGGGGGGGGGGGGCAATGTCCACACATTCTTTGATGTGGAATTCAGTATTCCAACATGCATGTCACTTGGCAAATCAGATAATAGTTTGAAGAAAAATGTAGGACACTCAGTTCTGCAAGATATCAAAAGGCTAAGTGCACTCCCTTGCTTCGACAGAAAGAGTAGGAATTACACTTCAGAAGATAGATGTAACTGATGGTGAATTATTTACTAATGTGTATAAAAATTTTGTAGTAAAGAATCCTTTGCATGATTATTCACCATCCTTGAAATTATGGTGCAGTAGGATGTATATTTGAAATTGGCTTACCGTCAACTTCAATGCCTTTAGGGACAAAAGGAACTGAACCAGTTGCAATGATAATATCTTTAGCAGTCACAACATTGTTGTCACCATACTTCACCTTGTGCGGCCCCTATATAGATACATATAAAGAACTCAGCCAGATTATGGATAAAAAAGTACATAAAAGATGCAAAACTTAGTTGAGTAAACTAATCTTTTGTCACATCTCAATATAATGCAATGCAACAATACCACTTGACCTGTTTAGAATGTTTGCTTATTATTATTAGTTTGCAATAAGTAAGAAGTTGAATTACCCACCATGACAGTACCAAATCCAGTCAAAATATCGACACCTAGTGCCTTCATTGAATTAGTCAGATTGTTTCGGATCTTCGTAGCAAGATTATTTGCATGATCAGCAACTCCTTGCCTATCATAATTAGCAGATGCAACCTGTTTCAAGTTCAAATATTTGAGTGCAGCATTTCAAACAGATTACTTAAAAAATAAACTCTAAAAATTCACATGCAAATTGTTTGATTGTGGGACAAATGGAAAGCTAGCCGATAATCTTGACAAGTAAACATACAGACAGGGAATAAAAAGCATCACCTGTAAACCAAAGGACTTCATATGAAGCTCATTTTGCAGCTCTCGCATCCTCCCACTAACTGCCAAGAGCGCTTTTGAAGGAACACAGCCTCTGTTCACACAAGTTCCTCCCATTACATCTCCTTCAATGATTGCTGTTTTAAGTCCCTGTAAGGGATCAATCTCATCACCAAAACATTTTCCAAACCCACACTTAAATTGAAAACATTCGAAACAAAGCTAGGTGACATTATATCAGGCTCAATTGCATAAGAATATAAGATCGCTCCATTGATAAGTCCAGTATCAAATTCAAGGCATTCATGCTACTGCTACCTAGCAATGACAACAGAATGTAATTCTCAACGATCAAAACCGAAATTGCTACCTTCTCAACGGCGTGGAGAGCAGCTCCGTGGCCACCAACACCAGCTCCGATGATAATGAGATCGTAGTCGAACCCATGGGAAACACCTCCATTGCTGGAGAGCGCAGCGACGATGACGTTGCTCGAATTTCTGCAGGTAAACGCCTCACCTCGAATTGAATTCGAAAGCTTATTTCGAGCGGCGAATCCCAAAGCCTCCCTCCGGAGACCGCAGAATCTGAGGTTTAGCCGCTTGGAAGAAGAGAATAATCCAATGGACTGATTTGATCTGCACAAAAGTGGTGTAGAGAAAGACGAAGATGGGGACGAGAGAGAGATTAAGCACTGCATTGTGTGTTTTTGAGAGGAAGTGAGGGAATTGCAATTTGCAATGAATTCGTTGGGAATATCGACAGAAAAGGGGTATTTTTGGGAAGAAAGGTTTTTTTATTGTATTTGGGCCTAACTAATAGAATTTAGTTGGGCTGTTGGGCTCTTTTACTTGCTTAAAAGAAATTGCATCTCTTAATTAGAAAAAGAGATCAGCTACTAGGCTAAATATTGAGACGTGGTCAACATTCACCATTCAACCAACCATTCACAAATTGAACTATTGAAAAGTGAAGATAATCCTATCTAAATTTCAATTATATTTTTCACTTAACCTAGTTTTTAGATTTTTACTCTTTTTTCAGCAATTTAATGTCAATTTTTCAAGAAGACCCATACATAGTGTATTGTTGATTGTATTGAGTTGTATTTTAACGTCTTTATTTTTCAACTTGATTTGTGTTTTTTATATTAAACTATCTAATTTCTTGTGTACTTTATATATTTAATGTATCTTATCTACCCTAATACATTATAAAGAAGAACCAAGTCTGTTGTAAAATTTGCGCAGCGTGGCATTTTTGAATAAATTAATGTAAAATTATATTTTAATAAATTTTGTAACAACTTATAGTATTCTTGCTATATATACTAAATAGATAACATGTTTATATAATTTTTTAAGCATATAGTTTTCTATCTATGGATTATGTATTAGTTTACTACAATAGATAACATATTTCTATAATTTTTATATACATAAATTCCTCTTAGATGATATTTTCCATATTAATTTAATATTTTTATCTCTTAACAAGATTTAGGGTCTTAATATATTTTTTTTATCTTTAAACAAGGCTTGAGCTACAAGTATAAAATTTATATCTATATAATGATATAATTTTAAATAATAAATTTTGTTATGTCGATATATTTTTATTTTGAGAAAAGATATAATTTTATGTTGATGACTAAGATTATTTGTAAATGTCAAAAAATAAATTCGAATTTTAATTTAAATTAATAAAAATATATTTTCTTTATCTTTTTATGCATTTATATTAAAGATTTTTTCTTAAAATCAAAGTTTGATTAAAAAAAATAAAAATGTACAAATCTGTATGAATACTTGCTTAAATTGAATTTAGATAAAGATTTACATTACATTTTTCTTAATTTTTTTTATTTATTTATGTAAATATAGAATACTTTTTTATCTAGCCTCACCTTACATTTAAATTTTTTTATCTCTATTTTTTTTTTGTAATTTAATATGGATGATAGGTTGATTAATACATTGAACTTTGTAAATTTTTATATACATTAATTTCCTGTATATTTTATTTCTCCGTTATGTAAATTTAGTATGGAAAACAACTTTATAGATGGATTGAATTTTTCAAAATAATACATAGATAATTTTCTCTATATTTTTATCTCTTAAATCAAGGACAATGTTCTCTTCTATACTAATCTTTATATTGTATTTTTCATATTTACAAACATTCTTATTATTATAGAGTAAAAGATAAAAACCCTAATATATAATTTTAATAAATTAACTTTTAATTTTTTTTTAATAAATTATATTATGCTTTGTAGATAACCTATCCTAATTATTATTACCTTTAAAAAAACCAAGTATTTTATACATATTAGTGTCTAAAAAAATAAGAAAATATTATTTAAAAATATTCAATAAAAATAAAATCAATATGTTAATAATTTCAATCTAAATTTGGACAAGATCTCCAAAAATAATGAAAAAATATTTATAAATATATTCAATTAAAATATGGAGTACAATCTAAATATAATAATTTCTCTATTGCATAATTTATTATGAAAATTATATAAATATATTTAGTATTTTAAATTAATATCGTAAAATTGTATATTTTTTAGTAAAATTATCCCGTAAATATTACGGGACTTCAACTAGTATATATTGATAGGTAAACTAGTTCGATTTATCTGAGGTCAGTTCTTCGAATGTTCGAAACATTATTGGCTCCGCCATTTGCCATAGGCTAAAGGCTCATTCCAAAAATGATAATCTTTCTTATAAACGTAAGAAGAAGTTACTTCCATCACTGTTTTCCAAGTCCAACCCCCCCCCCCCCCCCCCCATCTAAGCCCAAATCCGTGGAGGAGGAGGGGAGGAAGAAGAATTGGCCAACTTATTTGTGTGATGGGATTGTGAGAATTTGATACAGATATCTTATTTGCAATTTTTAGAATAAGAGGTTAATCTTGTAAAGAGTTTCATAACATTCTTGTTTGATTCAAATAAAACAAATTCTTAATCTATAAAATAAAGAGCATTCATAATTTTTGGATCTCTTTGATCCAATTACTGATATTCTATCTTTATTTATTAAAACAAGGGTAATTTTGTCTTTTAAGTTTTTTAAATAAACTATTCCTTTTTATCCTCTTACGGTAAATTGTCTGACCCAAAATTCTTCACGATGGCGCTGCGTGATTTCTGACTACGCTCGACCAAACATTCTACACATCTACAAATTGGATTTTTTCCTCCTAATCTATCAAGGTCATGAAAGAATTGGATGTTTTATTCTTCCTTTTTTTTCACTGCGTTATATAATATTCTATGGTTTCTAAATCATCTTAAAAAAGGAGTTTGAATGTGAGGAATGGATCGAATATAAGAGAACACCACTTCTTGTACACAAACTTTACCTTGGACGACTATTTGTAAGGAAATTCGTTATATATATGCGTGGAGCAATATCTCATCGCATAGATTGGAAAATTCTATTTCTGTTTCCATATTCTTCTTCGATTCAAATATTCAATATATGAGGTGCTGAATTCCGAAACAAACCTTGAATGAATTAATTTGTAGTTTTTTTAAAATGACTAAAACAAAAATTTAAGAGATTTTTAGGAGATTGATGTCGTTGTGTAAATCGTTCCTATGTGTATTATGTTGGTGAGATTGATGGAAAAAGTGGAATTTGGGAGGATTTGTGCCAATTTAGTAATGCACTTTTTTAAACATGAACTTCAGAATCCAAGAACACACAACAACTATTCTCGAAAATCTTTCACATTATTGCACTATGTTTCATTCGAACTTCACTTTTGCTACTCTATTTTTTTTGGGTAGAAGCACTTCTTCTACTCAACAATGCACTAGTACTACACTTTAATGCACCGTCGATCTAAAATATACTACTCTAAGATCCAGTTTTTCTATCTAAATGACATGCATTTTTGTACTTCAGGCAACTTTTTATAAAAGTTTTTTTTCATTTTTTTTTTTATAAAAATAGTTTTTGAACTTGTAAATTTGACTCCATTCGTTACTTGAAACGTGTCCTTTAAATCAATTTTTTTTCTTCATAAAACATGTTTTTTTGATATATTTTTTTCCACTTCATTTCAAATTTGCCCTTACTTTATAAGAGTAATAATTACTCTTAACAATTTTCTAAAAAAGAGTTAGAATATACATTTTTCTAAATATAAGAATAATTTAGATAAAAAAAATTATTCTCTAATATGTGTGTATTTAGTTAAAATATGCTATGGAGTATGTTTTAGAAAATGAAGGGTATATTAGGTTTTAGATATCATGTAGATCGAAACAACGTTACATATTTAAACACACCTACTTAGCTGCATCGTAGTTTTAAATCACTACTAGGCATGTATTTTGTAAATTTTTAAAATAATATATTTATTGTATTGTTTTAAAAATATTATTTTCATATTTCAACATAGCGTATGTTTTATGTTTTATTGGTCAAAAAGTGTAATACACTAAATAGTATGATAATGATAATAGCATTTTTTATGTTATATCATCATATATTTTACATACCTGATCATCAAACCTGTTTAACAATACAGTGGTTACTAATTATTCCATGTTATTTTCTAAAGAATGGAAAGCTTAATGTGTAACTCTTGGAGCCCATGACTTAAATTTATTACACCTTCTTAGAAATTTGTCAAATATTCATGCATTCCCATTTTTTGATTCGTGATTTAAAATGAATCCAAAATTTAAGATTTATTAACCGAGATAATATAATTGACTTTATTGTTCCCCTAAATCAGCTTGGTCTCGTTTGTCGTCGCTTTGGTTTCCCTTTTCTTTGTGCTTTCTTTTGTGTTGTTTTCGCTTTGATATTTCGTCTTTCCTTTTATTCTGTCTATGTGCTTTTCTTGCTTGGTCATGTTTTCACTCTTTGCTTGTTACAACTGTCGTGGGTTTTTGATCTCGTCGGGTCTCTCGGTCTCACCTCCGCAGCTCTAAGCCAGAGGTGCCCCCATTTTGACCCCCCAGATACTCCCTCGTGGGGTACTGAACTGGGTCAATGTTGTTGTTGTTGTTGTATTGTTCCCCTAAATCAGCTTATTTCCCCTAAACCGATGGAAAGCTACTCCTTCCTGTTAAACATGATCAATAGCAAAAGTTGACCCTATGAGCTACAACATTTGGCCCAAACTAATTTCTCATCTTTGTTTTTAATTTTATATCTTACCAAGAATTGTGAATCTTGAAAGAAAAAAAACCATGTAAGTTGGAGAAGACGAGACGCTAGATAGAATGATCGAGAAGCATAACTTTTACAAAAATACCTTATTACAAACACCAAACGCTTATAGTCTAAATTAATTAGCAAGTTACAAAATTATATTAACGTACAAAACCAAGTCATCAAATATCTGCTTGTAGTCTACATTAATTAGCAAATTACAAAATAATATTAAAAGCATCAAACATCTCCTTATTGTCCACATTAAGGTGGTGGCTCACCATTAATGAAAGGTGAAATGATATTTTTTATTCTTATTTTAACGTTTCACATTCTTATAACATTATAATTTCCTTATCAATCATTTCACATTGTTAATCTATGTTTTCATAATTTTTATTAAAAATGTTAAATAAATAATATAATTTTAAGTGTGCATTACATGATTATCTTTTATATTGAACATATAATTTTTTAAAAATAATATAGGTATTTTATATTTTAATAAAAACTATCTCATTTGGACGGGTCATTAATTGAGGAATGAGTATATCAGTCATGTTGTGATTGAAATATATATGGATTGAACCGTGGATCCTTAATATTAACCTTTTTGCATCTTTTTAATGTGTAGTAGTCATATAGGAGAATATAAATGGACTAAAGAGTTATGAATTGACAGATTTTGTTGAACCTCTAGAAGCTAGTGAAAATCCCATAATACAAATATGAAAGAGATTGGTACCGGAAAAAAATGAGAGAGTTTTACAAAATTGAATTTATTAATAGATTAACTTATTTTAATACTGGTATATCACAAAAAATGGTGTCGGTTATCAATGACAATTCAAATCAATATTTTACATACTGGTATATGCCCTAATATTTTTAAAATTATTTATATAAGCTAACAATCCTAAAATTAGTGAAAAATTAAGATAAATGAAGATAAAATCGTCATAATCTAAAAAAGATAACAAAAAAATATGTATACTAAAGATAAACAATCGTAAAATTGCATAACGTAGAGAAAAATTAGAAAAATATATTAGAAAAATTAGAAGGAGAATGCAACCTTGTATGTATTTATGTATATCTTCATGAGAGTTGTTTGCTTGAAGTTGTACTCTGATTTATATTGTATAGTAAACAATCATGGTGACTATAACTCTTGTTACTTGATCAAAAAATAATTCATAATCAACAATAAAACATTAAAATTCAATGAGAGATGAACAAAATGAAATCCAGATGACTCTTCTCCTTACATTTCTTCGATGCTCCATTGCTCCATATAACATATATTCCTCCTTCTTCCTTCACCCTACATATAATGCTATTTTTAACGGTTAAAAATTAAGGTGATTAATAATTAATTGGACGTTATAATTGGAGTTGCAAAGTGTGATAAATATGAAATAATGACGGTTGTTACAAACTTGGGAATTTAAGGGGGAAGAATAGAAGATGTACAATCAAGACACATTGACATCCTTTTATATGTTTTAAAAGATGATATTTTGCTTTTATTTTTTAAGAAGCTAAGCTATTATAAAATTTCAAGAACTTTTTTCGTTTTTTAACAATAGAGGAACATTTCAACACATTTTATCTTTTTCAATTAAATTTCATGTACATAAAATTATATATGTATTATATATTATTTTAATATTATACGATTTAATAATTATAATAATTAATATGTTATATTAGAGGTAAAGGAAAAATGATCTAAAATATTAATGTATAAAATAATATTTAAAAGCCTTTATATTGCAACAATAATATTTTTAAGATAAACTTCAGATCAAATAATTTATAATAGTGAAAGTGGAAAAAATAATTAGGAATTATCATTATTCATTAAGTGCATTAAATGTGGTCTTGTACACAAAATTATATATGTATTATAGATATTATATATTATTTTAATATTATACGATCTAACAATTATAATAATTAATATGTTATATTAGAGGTAAAGGAAAAATGATCTAAAATACTAATGTATAAAATAATATTTAAAAGTCTTTATATTGCAACAATAACATTTTTAAGATAAACCTCAGATCAAATAATTTATAATAGTGAAAGTGAAAAAAATAATTAGAGATTATTATTATTTATTAAGTGTATTAAATATGATTTTGTACATAAAATTATATATGTATTATAGATTTGACATTAGTTAAAGTTGTGCTTACTTGTGACTTGTGAGAGTGATGACTCATCATGTCAACGACCATTATTGAGTTTGGAAACTATAAATTAAAATAAAAGAACATGACGTTGAATGCTTCAAACTAATAAATAACATGCACCTTCTAGAAACGTAAGCCAACTTATCTTTTTTAATTGATTTTTTAATATGATAATTTATACACTATTTTTCTTATTCAAGATATATTATTATTTTGATTTGAAAAACCTATACAAGGTGTCCTAGCTCTTTTTCTCTTCTTTTTTCATTTTTTTAGTCGAAAGAGAGGTGACATATGTGTCCACTTTATTCAAGAATAAAGTCTAATCATATGAGCAAAGAAACACCCCTTACATCATCCGACAACGAAGAAATAATGCTATAAAGAGGTTCATCTAACATATGAAAACCAGTAGAAAAATTAAAAGCAATAAACGCAACGTGATCATCAACCGGATTGACCTCATAATAAATATGGCGAAATCGGATGTCCCAGTCTCTAATGATAAAGCTCTGGCAAGATACCAAGCTAGCGAGAGGGTGTGAGGGAGAAACATGTCGACCAAGAAGACCAATACCAAGCTCTGAGTTAACGTACTATTTTCGTAATTTTATACTAAAACCAATTTCAGCATTTTCATTTTTGAGTTTTCGACGACTGAAAACACTGTTCTATTAGACTTCTTGAGTAATCTTTTTTCTACTTGCTCATAATAAAAGTAATATCTATTAATACATTTTTATTTTAGAGAGAAAATATTAGTAATTCAAAATACAGTGTACAAAGTAGAAACCTGTTTTTTTTTTCTTTTTCAATTAGCCAAGTTGCTAAAATGAAGGGCAAAAATAAAGAGATAAGAGGTGGGCCCGCCCACTTGTTTGATTTATAAATGTTATTGGGCCGATCCATAAAGTGGAGGCTTTGTCTCGTTCAATATCGACTTTTGCGATCATCTTCCATTTTTTAAATTTAAAATAAAGTTTTGTGAGCCGTGATTTTTGTCTCCTTTTGGCCTTCCTAGCGTCTTCAAGAAGCAACTTTGGTCAAGTCAAAAAATATGTTATTTTTTATATTTATGTTGTTATAATCACGCCTAATTTTACAATTGTTATTACAAGTTCTTAGTTAAAAAAAATGAAGGCGAGAAGCTTAAGAGTTCTCAATTAAATCATGTCTAATCATGCTTAGTTTTTTTATATTTATATTTGCGTTTATATATTAGTGTTGTATATTATAATCAAGTTCATACTCAGTATATATCACTCTACAAATATATTAGAAGCCTTAAAAAAGTTTAAAAATGTATAAAAAATTAACGAACAACCGATATTCATTTCAAGTTTTTAAGATTAGGGTTTTTTTAATAGGTAAGAATTCGGTTTACCGGATAAACCCGATACAATTGAGAGGCCGAAAAAGGCAGTCGGAAAACCGACAAGAATAAACAAACATGTAAACTAAGTACAACTTGCAAAACAAGAATCTAGAACGAAAAGAGTAGTGTGAAGAGTGAAGGACTAAAGATCAACGCCTTTAACATTCGGGTAAAAAACGGACAAATCGGATA
The DNA here is from genome assembly GCA_964016875.1 of Fallopia convolvulus. Lineage (NCBI taxonomy): Eukaryota > Viridiplantae > Streptophyta > Magnoliopsida > Caryophyllales > Polygonaceae > Fallopia > Fallopia convolvulus. The sequence goes on along the minus strand of OZ024728.1, from coordinate 3,440,084 downwards.
TGATGAAATTACCTCCACCGAGATGTATGATGTTCAACAGCCACGAAAACGTCCAAGCTATCGCGTCAATCACAAACAATTCACACCCAATCTCAAAACCAAATATCAAAGTTGTACAAATCGCGCTTGGGTCGAAACCTTTAACACCATCAAGCCACAAATGACTTGATCCGAACAACAAGGGGCGCTCACGAAAAAATGTCCAAAACAACCAAACTCATTAAATCATATCAAATTTTATATTTTCGTAATGCATGGAGTGTGTATATATATATATATATATACATAATAGCTTTGCCACTTAGTTTAATCCCTAAAATAATTCAAAAGATTAATGATTGATACGTATTTTTAAAACCCAAGATTTACGTTGCAAAATATAATTAATGCAAATCACACCACCCAAAACCAAACACTATCAAAAGAGAGAGCGTTTCCCACAAGCAAGCTCCGTAAAGAAAAAAAGAATATTCCGAAAACGCGTAAAACGTGGCGGTGAAATCTCAGCCGTCCGATCTGTGAACGTGGATGGTTGTGGGGCTCTATGTGGGGAACTACTCGATCGGTACCACGTGGGTCCACCTGACAGGACAGATCTCAACTGTCTATTTTTTTTTTAATTTCTTAAAATCTTTTTTTCTTTTTTGTATAGGATTTGGAAATTCTATAGCGGCTCGATGGCGACCAGGGAAGTGGGCCCAGGCTTGGGCCCACGAACGTAGATCTGCGTGGTCTAGCCCATTTCACGTGAAGCTTAATTGCATATTCATTCAAATTTATTGGATTTGTTTAGGACTAATTATAACATTGTATAACAAATTGATAAAGGCGTACGTGTAACGGATAACAATTTGTCTTTTATAGTAACACAATAATGATATAGTGCATTTGTGCTTTGATTAACATAAGTCTTATCAGACGTGCAAATGTTACATCTTCTTATATAACGTGTATTCGTCTAATGTTCAGACCCGATCATACACCATTACTTTTGATTTGCCTGGTTCGATCAAACATACAGTATTGTTCTATATTCGAATCAGATATTTGGTGACCTTATTTAAAAGAAGACCCTTTCAATATTATTTGATTCTCACGTGTCTTTAAAAATCTAAGGATCAGTTTGGTACGATAGTGAGATCGAGTGAGGTTGGAATTGAGAATGAGTTTGAAATGAGAATGAGATAGATTTGACTCATACCCTATCCATGCTAGGGTACAAAATCAAAGTAAAATATGGAATGCAAAATGGTTAATTCCCAATCCAATTATTTTACCAACAATTAATTTAGATTTGAGTGATTACTAACTCAATTTTTTACACCAAAGTTATGGTAGTTTGAGCCCAACAATTTTTATCACTAGCTAAAATATACCGGTTGAGCACCAAGGAAAATGCCACATAAGTACATAACACTATAACAAAACGTTATTTAGTTCACCAAGAAAATAAAAATCATGAGAACTAATATTGAAATCGCTCAACCGGTATATTTAATTAGAATATAATTTAATTAGAATTAATGAAATCGCTCTCATGATCATGCAAGGTGTATCTCCACGTAGCATGTCCTTAGATCCTTCTTTCCCCCAATTTCATTAAAATAAATCAACAAAATACTCAATTACTATTATTATATAGAAACAAAATTCAGGCGGATAATTAGAAAATAAATAAAAAACGGTCAATCGGTCAAAGCTTGAAACCAACGTATGTGAAAGCGGCGACCAACTCCCACTACTCGCATTTAATGCAACCGGCCAAACACGTCCTTAGCCCCCCCTCTCACCGCCACGTGTCCATCTACCCCCAATTTATTTTTATTTTTAAAAATAAAACTCCACTCGCTTTCTATCCATTTTATCCTTGCTCCCCAAGCTGTTGTTGTTGTTCCTCTTTGCTTCTTCATCTTTTCCTCTTCTTCTCCTCTCCCTTTCAAAATCCCTAAAAAATTACATAATACTTCTGATGGTGATTTAGCTTTCAAAATCTCATTTTCAAACCCACAAAAAAGAAAAATGGAGGGCAACTGTTTATCTCCTCTTCCCACCACTCCTTTCTCCGGTCAATACATCCTACAACCACCGCCGCCGCCGCCGTACACGGAGGGGCTTCCTCCGCAGCTGCCGATGAGTCTAGGGTTTATGGAGTTGCTGGGGATGCAAGATTTTCATGGCTTCTCTTCACTTTTGGATAGTACTATTACTGGCTCCACTACTACTAGTAGTAATAATATCAGTGTTGCACTGGAGATTAAGAGTGATATTAATCATGGTGATTATAAGAATAAGAATAGTAGATGTGGGGTTCTAGAAGCTTCTGAGGGTTTGAATCATCTTCCCACTACTCCAAACTCCTCTTCCATTTCCTCTGCTTCCATTGATGAGCAAGGTGGTGAAACTGTTAAGCTTGCTAAGGAGGAGGCTGATCAGTGTGATTATGATGATGAACACTTGCAGAACAAGACTAGTATCAAAGAGTTAGTTCTAAATCCCCTTTTTTTAACTATTTTTTAGTGTTCTTATTGTAGTACATATTGATTAAATGAAAAAGATGGGTTCTTTTTTCACCCCTTGTGTTTTTTGGCTTTTGGGTAATTTTATTTATGGTGTTCTATGTAGTTTTGTGAAACTTTGGCATGACCCATGTGAGCAAATGCAATGAACTCAAATGGGTTTGTTTTATTTTTTTGAGATCTTTAGTCAAAGCTTATATATATCTTGCTGAAGTCATACTTAGTAGTACATGCTATATTAATTTATGCTAATTAATCACTTTTCTTCTATATATTCAGGTTGAAGCCCAAGAAAGCAATTCAGAAAAAGCAGAGGGAACCAAGATTTGCTTTCATGACAAAGAGCGAGGTTGATCACCTTGAAGATGGCTATAGATGGAGGAAGTACGGCCAAAAAGCTGTAAAGAACAGCCCTTTTCCAAGGTATAATTAAATACCCCTCCTTTACCCTCAATTTTTGTGTCTTTCTTTAGGGCCTTTGTTCTTTCATTTTTTTTCTCTTTTCTTTAGCTTGATAGTACAACAACAGTATCCTTGTTAAGATTTGATATGTTAATTCTTATTTCAGGAGCTACTACCGTTGCACTGCTCCTGCATGTAATGTGAAGAAGAGGGTGGAGAGATGTTTCAATGACCCATCAATTGTGATCACCACTTATGAAGGCCAACACATCCATCCAAGCCCGGCCATGGCCCGTGGAGGCCCGGGTGGCGGATTCCTCGCCGGATTCCTCCCTGAAACCGGCTTCTCTTGTGGCGGCGGAATGTTCAACTTGCCACTTCAAGTGGGTGCCAATGCTAATGCTAATGCTAATGCTAATAGTCTCGCGAGCTCTAGCTATGGATGTTTGCCCACTTTGATCAATATGAACCAGATTTTGAATGCTTCGACAAATGTTACTTATAATCAAAGCTCTCATTTGGCTTCTGCACTAAGAGACAATGGGCTTCTTCAAGACATTGTGAGTTCCAAAATGAGGGCTAATGGAGATTGACTAGGTGTAGGGAGAAGAAGATGAAAGACTAGATAGGGATCCTTCCTCCTTTTGATGATATCTTAATTTGTATATTGTTTTAAGTCAAATTTGATCTAACTAGTAGTGAAGCTTTCTAAGTTGCATGCACCTAATGTAGAGGGTGGTTTGTGTCATTGGATCTTCTTTTATTAATTATGAAGGAGCTAGATGTGTTGTAAGATAAGCTTGAATTGTGAATGAGATGAAAGAAGAAGAAGAATCTCGTTAGCTAAATGCCTAAATCCCTAATCATGATTTGCTTGCACTTAATTTGTTGCTCAATTATTTGATATAGTTGCACCATTGAATAATTAATAATATCTAAAGATATATTAAGTTTTTGGTCATGGGTTCATGTCTATCTCAACTACTCACACTTTTGTTATGGCTTGATAAGCATATAAGTATTTGTGATCATAATCTTCATTTAAAACAATTAGAAGTCATGGCCTCATGGGTATGTAACTATGAATCTCCTTTTGTTTTTATAAAATTTCTTTGTAGGACAATGGAGGATGAGGGGACCATAACATAGTGACATAAACTAAGATTTTGCATTTATAACGTATCTTTGTTTGTGCTGAAGAAGGAATGTCCAAAGATGAACATCAGTGCATTGAAGAAGGGTAAAAAGAGTGGGGGGACTGACACTGCAAATTTCAAGAGGTAAACTCCACATAAAGAAACCCTAGAGACCTTCTTTCTTGGCTTCTCTTTTGTCTTGAAAAATGAACTAAAGGTGTGTCAAGAATCCCTAAAAGGAGCTTCTGCTATCATCATATTGGCAATCCCTAAAAAGAACTGGGATCCATAAGTGGAAAGCAAAAGAGGGTAAAAAGTAAAAGCAAACAAATGGAAAAAACAGTGGAATTGATGGTGGTGGTTATTGATCATCTCCTACAATAAGTATTCATTTAGGTTACCTGAGATTCTTGTACAAGTACATTGTGATATTGATTGTGGCTCTTCAAGTTATGAAAATGACACTATTTTAAAAAGGAACTTACCTCATGTTACATTATTGCTGAGTTTGTGTAAATTTTTAGGCCTCGTTTGTTTCAATACCCGGTATCGAGTTGGAATAGTAATCACCCATACCTTAATTTTGGGGTAAGTATGAACTTTAGTGTATTTTACTGGTATGAAAATCACTCATTCTCATCCCTTAATTAAAACAAATATTAGTATGAGTTTGATTCATTCCTAACCTCATTCCCTATAACGTATATAGAAACAAACAGGGCCTTACAAATTTACATTGCTTGTGCAATTTGTCAACAAGTGTCATTTTTGCTGTTTGCCCAATACACGCCCAAAAAAGTATAATTACATGTGATCATGGAAACAAAGAAATGAAAACTCAGCAAAAAGTGAAAGAAACCCCACCATTTCCACGCTCAGGATTTAAAGCAAGGCTTTTGCCACTTTAGGCTTTGCCATGTTCTTATTGGGTTTGGTTCAATGAATGATTCTACAAGTAACCTAAACTACACAAACCTGGAACAAGACAAGACATAAAGGAAACAGAAAAGCATGAAAAGTATCATCCAATCAATTATGCATGCATAACTTGTACACAACAACAGTACATGAAGCCACCACATAGAAGAAGATAAAGGAATCATTATAATTCCTTTTCTTTTTAGAGGCTACTATACTTTGCAGAGTACAGAAAATGATACATTCATCTTTGTTAATCACCGGTAGATGATACACTAATCGGTTATACTTATAACTAATCCGAGTTCTGGCTAGAGACGATTGATGCAAGAGATGATGTCTGCTGTACACAAGATAGAAGATGATCAATATGACAAGTTTTTTCCTTCAAAACAAAAAAAGAAAAACAATACCTATACAATAGGTGGACTCATTGCTGGGCTTCTTTCCAGTTGTACTTTATCATAACTATATTCCTGTAAGATAACCGAAAAAATGATTAATGATCCCTTGTCTAACCATGATAATCTAAAAAAGTATCAACTATAGGCCAGTTATAATTTTCTCCACTCAGATCAGATGTGATGATGTGCATGAAATCGTGGATATAAGAGACTTGCTATTTTTAGCCTATTGATAGCAAATGAGGCTACTTAAATAGAACAAAACATTGGTATATTTACTAATACATATCACTGACCGAAGAGCAAGACACTGGCTTATCAGAATTCTCCTGGTAAGATGATTGTCTCTTACATGGGATAGCAAGTGCATGAGCAATGGATGGAGGCTTCTGACCAGAGAGATTCTGCGACTTCTGTTCATGTAGGGCGAGCTCCTCTGGTTTTTCCCACTACAAGAAAAAGGCTCTCAGAAGTTGGGACCTTCCCATGGTCAAGAAATGCAAGAACAGTAAATAAAAGCGAAGGATCTTACCCTACTTTCATACGTCATACAGTTATAGTAATATTTGTGTCCATCAGGGCAAACATGCTCACTCCAGTCACAATTTGGAATTCCTTCAACAATAGCAGTTTCTAGTGTTCCATCAGAAGTCAATTGCGATGGTGGTAAAACTGCCTTCTTCTTGGCAGGTGGTATAATGGCCGGTTGAGGTTTAATTGCTGGCCTTGAAGACTGCTTGAGTTTTAAAAAAAATATAAAAAATCTAAGAGCAGGACTACTGTAAATTATGAAGAATCAATTTGTATTGCTCATTCCTGCTGTAATAAGTTCATCAATGATAAGAGTCAAGAAGACAGCAACGCAGATCATACCATTATTTGAGCCTTGCTTTTGCTTCAATAAATAGCAGAACCAAAATTCAACAACAACAAAAAAAAAACAAGTAGAACCAAAAAAATATTGTTAAAAGAAGTCTTTCCATTCATTTTTTTCAAATTCCAATTAATGCTGAAGCAACTTTTATGAATGCAATTGTTTTAAGCATTAGAATACAAATTCAGATTGTCAAGTGTTTTACTGCAAGCATTAGACCAAGAAATCATTATGTCAGTTCTCTTCATAAGACTTTTCACTCAGTTCAACTGAATCAAAACAACTCTTGAATTCAATTACAACAAATAGTAAATCACAAGAATTTTGTCTCAGTTCTCTTCAGTAGAAAATAATCTTATTAAAATTACAGTCCCTACATCCCGCCTTCGCTCTCCACTTACTCAGTCCAAAACTCCAGATATGCAAAACAGTAGGAGATTCAAAAGTTCTGAGTATTTCTGCTGACAATATTACCTGATTTATGGGATTTATGGCTTGCGAATCATGAGGTTGTATCCGTTGATAATGAGGCTCGTGCACTGCATTATGATGTGGCTGGATCATAACTGGGGTCCCACCACGTGTATTAGCAACATTCTCAGCTGAAGGGCAACGACTATCCTGCAAAAGCAAGAAAAAGAAGAACAAGTATAGAATTGATTAATTAATCTTAGGGACAACACATCCGATAGAAAGGTAATCAAGTAGAGAGGGTAGCCAGGAAAGCAATAAAAAGAAGGAATTCCCATGTAGTTTATAAGCCAATATGAATGGTTGTCACAGCACAGCCAATAGAAAGCTAATCAAGTAACATTGTCTGGCAATCCATGAAAACACAATATTAACCCAAAGGTCTATTTTCAAGGATTTCCTGGACTCACCATATGTGAAGCAGCTGGTGAGGTACCTATGTTCCCACAAGGAGGAGCTGGCCTGCAGGAAGTTAATCATTAAGATCATAGCGGAGAGGAGGTTGAATTTTAAAAAAAAAAGATCCACTGGATGAGACTGCAACTCAAGGGTAACATGAGCTCATAAATTCCCTCACAAAAACTAAACAAATTCCACTGTACCAAACATTTCGTGTTACTCGCAAAAAACTCATGCAGCATTAACCTTCTAGACTATAAGATCCTATCCAATATTTCCAAGTTCCTATTGGGAGATTGTCAGAAATGAAGTGCAGGACACAACACTTCACAGGGGATAAAACATTTCACCATTCACAGGAAAAAAAATAAAAGCAACCTTTGCCTTTATGTTGAATATCAAATACCACTATTTAGTAAAAGCAACATGCATAAGTAACAAGAAGCATTACAATAGTACATATACTTAAATTATTTGGATGCAATTACATATACTTACTGAAAGGAGCATTACAATATTACATCTTTTCAAATTAAATAGTAACAAGAAGAAGAAAAAACCTTAATTCTCCCTGCCGAGGCTTCTTAGGGTCTGCAAAGCGAACAACCAAAGGTCGATCACAACCCTAACCATTAAGAAAAATCAAAATTTAGTGCATTGAAACTTGAGTGGTGCAATGGTCAAAGTACATAAAACAAGTAGGACTTACTCTCATCACAAAAGATCCATTTAGTCCCTCGATAGCTGCCAATGCCATATCTCTATGAGAAAACCCCACAAATCCACATCCTTCATCATATCAAAAGGCTCAAGAAATTAAAAGAGTGTTTTAAGTATTATTACAGAGAAAGAAGGGAAAAATATCAAGCCCTTTATTAGATGAAGCATGCTTCAGGGATTTAATATGAAGGCATATTATAAACAGTTTAATACAAGCAATCAACATACCACGACTTTGCCTGAAATCATCGACCATGATGTATACCTCTTCAATAGTACCATAATGGGAGAATATCTGCCACCCACAACCACCCAAAAGGAAAAAGATTAACTCTTGCATTAGCAGAAAAGCTTAAGAATAAAATGTCGACAAATACAAACACCAAATAACTCCGACCGAAGCTAATGGATAATGTAAGCAAAAGTGAGTCTGTAGTGGAGGTTCGGCTACTAGAGGAGTTGTGTCCATAAAATTCTTCCCAAATTTTCACTTAGCCCTTTAAGGTAAACATTATAAACAAAATATTAGTTTAATCTGTACCAGACTCAGAGAGCTAATTCCAGCTGTGATAACTGATAAGCACTTCCCTGACCAGTTGACCACCCTAGTTTTCATGAGTACACTTATCTCATTCCATTCTTATCTACCAGAACTTTCTGACTATTGTTTCTGCACAATATGAAATTTTGATTCTGTAGTTGTATTAATTTATGAATTTATCATCTTAAGATCCTTTCGCAGAACGAAAAAATGCAAGTTATAGATATGGATTAAACCTCTGCAATCTCTTCTTTAGAAGCTTGCTTGTTCATGTTATTGACATACACTTTATTGACATACACTTTCTGCTTACTAGCTCCTGCAAAAGCAACAAAATTATAATTAGCATGGTAGCAATATGATATTATAACTATGAAGAAGGAGATCTGAACATTATGAAGGAATCTTATTATGAAAAAAACATAGTTTATCAATCTGTAACGGAAAAAGAACCTTATTACATTGCACACCAGAAAGAGTATTTGTTTCTCAATTTGGTTTACACTCTTGGTAGTACACTAGATGCGCAAAATAGTGAGAGTTGAGAGATAGTACCCGAGCGTTCTTTATCCACATCAGCATATTTGACTCTCAATGGAACTACAGTCTACACAAAGGAATGACATCAATTGAGCAACTATGTATATGTGGATTAAACAAATCTGCTAGTTATATTGACAAAAGACGTACACCAGGCCATATGTATTGATCATGTAGAACTTTTATAGCATTGTCAGCTGCCTCAATAGATGCATACTTCACAAAAGTATATTCTGCAGAACATCATCAGAAATTTCATTAGAAGCATAGCCAAAATTACACCTGAACATCATTGCTCTAAGAAATATTCCAAGGAGCCTATTAAGCAGAAAAACAGAAGGTTATGACATATCAATATAAATATCCACCTCACCTTTCAAAAAAAAAGGCATTACATAAGACCAAATCTTATAATGACTAAGAGTTCACACCAGAGCAACAAAACAGACCGCATCTAAATTGATACTGACAATGGCTCATTCAGAATGGTGTATTTCCCTATCAGCTATGATGCTTATTGAACCATAAGAGTAACATTTATCAATTTAACAGGGCCTACAAACACAATCGGCCATCACAATTCACAAATTATCCTACATTATCAATAGTAATCTTACTTTATACCTTTTTGTTGGCCTGTCCGTTTATCCCAGCAGAGAACAACCTCAGCTACAGAACCATATTCTTCAAACAAGAGGCGAACCTGACAAGCAAGGAACAAGACAATCTACTGTGAAGCAATAGCTGCATGAAACCTGAGGCACTTAGGGAGATGCAAGTGTATAACAAAAAGAACTAGAGAAAAATCAATTTATCCATACGCCAGCAGAATAGAGAAGGAAGTGCAACCATTTAAACATACTACTTACACAAAACACTATTAAGAAGATCAGCTACCTCTCCATTGTAACCAAAATAAAATGAAAAGAAGCTAATAGAGCCATACAATGTCTATCAACCCAATAAGTGTCGAACAAGCTAAAAAGAGCCTGCACTATAAGCATTAAGTTCGCACGACAGTGGGTTAACACGAAGCTACCTAGTACATATTAATACACGGTTCAATCAATGTACTCGGTATCATACTTTATTAAAGCAGTATCCAGGTGAGAATTGTACGCCAATTTCACTCATAACAAAAGCATAACTTTGGATCAAAACTCCACCTTTAAGCTTATAAAATGCGCCTATCTATGAGCATACACCATTGACAAGCTCGTATGACAACAGACTCGTAAAGTATAAACTAAAAACTCACGTCTTCTTCCGTTACTGAATTCGGAACTCCTCCAACGAAGAGCTTGACATAGTTGCCACCGTCATCTAGCAAAAAACAAACTAACTTAATGACCTAAATTCAAACTTCCTCTTGAAGTTCAGAGACAAAATGGACACATTCTCACCATAATTTGGAGCTCTCCTCTTCCTCGGTAATTGTTGAGGCCTCGAGTGACCATGACCATGACCCTGACCTAATTCACCATTAGCCCCAAACCACTCGTCCGGAGGACCGTTGCTGTAGTTGTGGTACTGCTCGTCATCGGCGCCTCGAAAATCGTCGCCGTTCTGGTAGTCGTGGCGGCGATTCTGACGATTGTGGTGGTGGGAGTGGCGGTAGCCTTCGCCGGGATGAAATCCGCCGCCGTGAGGAGGAGGAGGAAGAGGAGGATAGTCCCTGTCGTGAAATTGGTGGGAAGGAGGAGGAGGAAGCCCCCATTGATGGTCTTCGAATTCGGGTGCGGGTCGATCCATTCGGATTCGGGAAGTTTAGGGCGTCGTGTTGGAAATCAAGGATCGAAGGGCAGGAATCCAGCTACCGAATTCTCAGTTCGAACTTTGCAAGTGTTGTTGCCGGGTGTACACTGTTTTGACTTGTGTGTGTACTTGTGGTGGGGTATTTTACTGAAAGAAGTAAAATATGGGCTCATTTTGTGGGTGTTAATGTATTAGGGGGTTATAGTGAAATAAAATAACAATTTGGGCCCAAAACTAAATGCAACATCGAGTTATGAACTTATGATCATTAGCCAACCTTCAAGCCTACTTAGCTATTTTTTTACATACCAGCTATGCAACACCCCACCTTTTAAGTTTGCAATTCTCTATTTTCTATTTATTGCGAAATAAGTCCAAATTAAAGTCTCGTTTTAAAGAAGACTAGGGTTTCACGATTCTCCCTCTCTTCACTCAAAACTCTTTGAATCTCCATTCAAAATCCTCTTTTAAGGTTCAAACTTCTCATCGCTCACTCGCTCGTTGATTTCGACCTTCGTCGAGCATTTACGCGATTCATCCTGCAACATTCGGACGGAGCACACAAATTTTTCACGTGCATACAAATTTTGCACGCAATAATTTGATGTGCATTTCTTATATGCACACAATCTTTCTGCATGCACTGCTTCTTTGCACACAAACTTCTCGTGTGCACTGCTATTATGCACATTTGCAATCCGCGCACGTGCATGTACAACTGCGAAAATAAAAAAAAAGCTTATAAGAATGGTGAATGTACCATGTAATCTCGATTACGTAACTCAAATTCGGAGTTTCTTTCATAGTTACTCGATATTCTTTAAACAATAAGAGAATGAAGAGATTTAGATTTGAATTAGAGTTGTGTACAATAGAGAATGAGAAGGGAAGGAAGAAAAAGTAAATTTAGACTGATTTTGTAATTTTAAAAAAATTAAAAGTTGCAAACTAATTTGAAGAATGCTGCATAACATGGCCCTTTTTTTATTTATGAAAAGAGGTAATTTATTCCTATAAAGTATCTAATTATAAAAAGGTTAACTATATTAATCTAAATAAATTAAGGTATTTTTAGGCCAAGTCTAACAAATTCTTTTCTAGTCTCTCTAATATATTTAATCCATCTAGTCCTAAGGTAATTTCTAAAGTGATTAATCATCATTCTACTATTCTAGTGCACTCCTCCATTTCACACCTTTCTAGTTGAAAACTTAAAATATTATCCTATTTCTCACTCTCCACACAAAACACATCACTGCATAGCATGCAATCCATAATTTTAAATTGAAACCATTCTTCCTTCTTATGTTGCTTAGGACTCCTCTCTAATCTTCTATTTCTATTGTGTGGTATATTCGCTCTATCTTTGACCCAAACTAGCACGCTACACAACACCTTCTTAGAGAACTTGCACTTGAACCATACATGGTCTAGGGTCTCTTGACAATTTCCATTGCACAAAACACAACCATCATCCTGCAGTACACTAAAGGACTTCAATCTATCCTTAATTTGAACACCTTATTTGATAATCATCCATGAAGTGAAGAAAATTCTAAGAGTGTTTAAGCCTCACCAAATACATTTACACCATTTTTATGTTGGACTTTTACTTCACATAATGTCTCCAATCAACTCCTTCAACCGGTCAATTTAATGTAACGTACTACAAAATTATTTTAAAATATTGGGTAAACTCAATTATTTAAGGAGCATTAAAATAGACGTTCGATCGAAATGTGTAACTAAACTTTTGATATTTAAGTCATAATGCTATAAATAATTCGTAAAATAAGAGAATGCATGTTTCTTCATGCTATGGTAGAGTAGTTAAAAAAAAAAACTCTATAGATACATTTATAAACTCTCTCATAAAAAATAATAAACTCTTTAAAAAAAAATTGAAAAAAGAATAAATTAATTTCAACTTTTTATTTATTAATGTATGGTTAAGATCTTTCTATCTCTACATAGCTACCTTAGCCAAATCTAAATACTAGTATCAGTTCATCCAATTAACCTATCATCTCCATTTTTTTTTCTTGGCACATATGGTATACTACTAAAATGTGATCCCTTTAACTTGCCACCTTTGTATCGATTTCAACCTAACGCCATATGTAACAATTGAGCTATAAATTGTTAGTTCTTGTTATCTTTTATCATAAATGAAAAAAAAAGGTATGTTCACACAAACTTTATGTAAAACGATCTTAATTAATTCGCATGTTTTGTTTATACCTTACTAGGTGGATGGCCCGTGCTATCGCACGGGTTCTCATTGTTTATGTTTTAATTAAATATATCATTGAAATGTAGTTGATTAATTGAGTACAAAGATAATATAATATTAACTATATATAGTATGTTAAGTTAGAAGAATAAAATTTTGAATGTAAAAATTAATTTATGTTAAAAAAAAAATTATAAATTCTCTCACATATGATCGTGCAATACATTTTTCATTTTGTAATATATATTTAATGATATATTTAAGCATCCATAAAAACCTAATATAAAAAAATACATTGATATTGTACCTTATTGTAAATAATCGCTATCACTCTTTTTTGGACATGCTCTTAAACATTAGAGTTGTCTTAATCTATATTCATACCTTAATAAAGAGATAATGTACACTTGCATCCATGTATTTTTGTGTGTACATCCACATATTCGCCTCTTCTCCACTACCAACTTAGCTTCTTATAAACTCTTTTTAAATTTTCCTCTAATCTACCATTTTTTTTCACTTGTTGTGAACCAATATAGGGATAGGATATATTGCATTTAGTTACCAAACCATTTATAGTTGTCAATATGAAGAGGATGAAGTGATTTTTTATATTAGAAAAGTTGGAGGTATAGAAATGTGAAATGTTGTTTAGGAATGTGAAAGGTTTAGAAAAGTTGTATGTTACAATTGCACTTTTAATATGAATATTTATTTTGGCCATATTTATTTTTTTTTCTTATCTTTTGATATTTATTCATATGCAATATGTAATGCTAAAAGCCTATTTAAGGTGTAAATTGATGTTCTCATTATCATTGCAAGAAGACTATTTTTTGGATTGAATGACTAATAATATTATTAGTTTAATTTGATAATTAGATTTCTTTTAATTTTTCTATTTTATTATATATAGAAGATTATAAATTATTTTTATGAATTATGTCTTTGCATTGTTTTTTATAAAGAACATAGGTTAATTTATCAATTTCGATTCTAAATTTATTGTAAAGCTTTTTTAATCTATTATAAATTTTAAAATGCTTAATTTATAAGTTTATAATTAATTTTTTTAATTAATTCTATGAGTATTTATGGCTAAATAATTCTCTCTATTTTATAAGATATAAATGGATTATATTAAATTTATAAATAAATATTTAGGCCATATAAACGACCATTAATTGCCCAAAATTTTTCTATTTTATAGCATAGATAGATAGATTATGGATTATAGATTATAGATAGATAGATGAATGGAACGATGACTTATAGAATAATATTACAATACAAATTTACTTTGAATAATTTAGGGCCCGTTTGGTATCCATATCCTGGTATCATGTATGGGTATCAACCCATATCCCTTGTTTGGTATGCTAGTATATGGATATCAATTGATATACTTGATATCCCCAAATCTCATTTTCTATACAATCTCATATACTGATAAAAAGAGAGATATGAGCCATTTCTTTCTTCTTCCCACTCCTCTCTTTTTTCACGCAAGCAGTTCTTGAACTCTCCCAATGCTCCTACTTTCTTCTTCTCCTAGCTCCGAGCTCTTCTTCTAGATCTCTGGCTCCCACTTGCCTGGAAGGTAGTGGTTCTGACCGGCAATGCTCTCGGCTCCGACTAATCCCACTAATCCCATTTCAGATCTGAAAGATGTAGTGGATTGGCTCTGAGTCGGAGTTCTTCTATTTTAATTTTTTTTAGAGGAAGCCCACAAATTTTTCTAGAGGAATTGCATCAGCCCACTAATTTTTTAAGAGGAATTGCATTAGCTTTGTTAAATTAACGTCCAATTTTTCGGAACAAAAAAAATTAACATCCAATTTGCATTGTTTATTACATTTTATTTTAATTAAAATTAGGTTTAATGTAAACAAATATATTTTTAGTTTTTAAATATTGTTTTATATAATTTAATATTTAATATCTTATATTCATTTATGTATAACCAAACACTGGGTATGAGATATGACTGATATCTTTACCATACCAAACAAAGATATGGATATCAAATCCCATACCCATATCTCATACCGATACCGATATCGATACCGATATCTGATATCCTTAAGATATCGATACCAAACGAGCCCTTATAGATATATTCATATTCTATGAATTTAAAAGTTTAATATATGAATTATTGATACATGGTATAGTTTTTCAAAATGTCTTATTGATACGGGATATATAATCATATGGTTACATGGTTTTTTAATTGTGACAAATTTAGACTTTTATAATATGTAAATGTATGGTTAAGATGAAATTATAGAAATCATATTAATTAAGAAGTAATTTTTTTAGCACATATCAATTTGGTTTTTTGTGCTAATATTCTCCACTAACTCTTTGACATAATAATTACCCAAAAAATAATTTTACTAATATATCACATTAAAATCAAATAATTATTCAATATATTTGCAATACTATTACCTTTGTCACTTTTTTATATCAATCACCTCTCTCTCTCTCTTGCTTCTTGGAGGTAATTTGAGAAAAAAATACATTTATTAATATAAGCACATAAAAATAATATAATTATTCAATATATTTATAATTAATAGTAAAAAATTAGAAAATACTCCGTAGCAAATTATAATTGTATCTTTATTTTATGATAGTCTATTTTACTTTGATGTTGGGAGAGTCTAAATAGTGGTGAGAGAGAGGGTAGAAGTGTATCGGGGTGAGGAGGCGAGAGAGAAGAATAGGGTGAAATCGAGTATATATAGTGATAAAATTGAATGGATAATCTTAAAGGTCAATTGTAAGAATATTCCCAATAAATTCTTATTATGCTCATTGGATGCTATAATTTATTCTTTATGCTATATTTTTATGCTCATTGGATGCTTAATCTCATAGGAGATCAAAGGTCAATTGAAATTAAAGAATGTTAACAATAAATTCAATTAATTTAAAGGTCAATTGTAAAAATATTCCCAAAAAATTCTTATTATGCTCATTGAATGCTATAAATTATTCTTTATGCTACCTTTTTATGGTCATTGAATGCTTTAGTCTCGTAAGAGATCAAAGGTCAATTGAAAGAATGTTAACAATAAATTCAATTAATTTTTTTCTCTATAAGACATTCAATGCTTAATTAAAGTTGCTTATGCTCGTGTTATGAATTCTACGCACGGGTTCATTTTATGTAAATAGAGCTAATTTTTATCCGTTTTTAATATTTAAATATAATCTAAGGTTTTATAAGTTCAAGAAAAAAAATCAACTATAAAAGTCTCTATATTTCTCCTTTTTTTTTATCTCTATTATGTTGATTGTCTTTTAACATTTAGAATATATTATTTTTGTAATGATCAATTACTTATTGTTTGAAAATCTAAGTTTTAACATTAATTTTAAGTTGTATATTGTTGAATATTTTACATAATTAGAATTCATAACACATGTTTCATATTATTATGGCTTCAATATTCTCTTATTACATCACAACTTTTTGTTTTTTGCATTTAATATCATCCTTATATTTTTGCTATTCAAAGTCAAACACAATTAAATAAAATCTATTTAATATGGCATTTAATTGGGATACTACAACAAATCCTCTTTGTATTTCACACTAATATCACTCTTATTTGATGTTTGAATTTATGGATTACAATTGAATGTTTGAATTTTCTATAAACTTTTACTCTTCCATAGCTAAATTATACATAATTGTATTATTTTTTATTATTTTCCATAATTTTATTTACCCGTATACTCTTAGTTTTTAGTCTTTCATATTTAATATTATACTATATATATTTTTATTATTATTTTCTTATAAACTCTTATTGCATCATAATTATTTGTCTTACACACTTAATATCATTCCTACCTTTTGCAATTCAAAGTTAAATTCAATTAAATAAAATTTACACCCTAAAAATATAATTTCTAAATATAATGGTAAAAAAAATTAAATAAGTTCATTTTCGTTGAAGTAAATAACATAAAAATGAATGAAAACTTTAAAAGAAACAACCAATTAACTCATTGCTCTTTGCTCTTATTTCGTAATTTCTTTCATTTTGGAAAACAAAAGTCTTGCATCTATTGGTTTACACCCTCTTTTGTATTCCATAAAATCCTCCACTAAAATTCATCCTCCAACACATAAATAAGGATAACATAATACATGAACTTTATTCCTAGTTATATTAATTCACTTTTATTATTCCAAAAATTAATGTAATAAATTTGATCTTATCTTGTTCTTAGGGGTATGGAATGTGAGGGGTCAAATAAAGGTTACAAAATTGGGGAGTTAGAAAGGTGGCAAATGACAACATCTCTTTATTAATTTGTTTTTTTATTAAAATTTCTCATTTCTCACATATATATTTAGATCTCAAATTATACTTCTAGATCCCAAATTTATGAAATAATTTGACTTTATTTTAAAGATTTTTATTATCAAGATGGATGAATTTAATAGTGAAATTTATAGTAATTAAAATACACACGACCTATAATAACTCATTTTTAATAATTATCGTATGAATGGAACGGTGATATATGGAATACAATTACAATACAAATTTAATTGAATAATTTATAGATATATTCCTATTCTATGAATTTAAAAGTTTAATATATGAATCATTGATACATGGTATTGTCAAAATGTTTTATTGATACGAAATATATAATCATATATTCATATGGTTATATGATTATTAATTGTGACAAATTTAGACTTTTATAATATGTAAAAATGTATGGTTAAAATAAAATTATAGAAATCATATTAATTATGAAGTAATTTTTTAGCTAATATCAATTTCGTGTTTGTGTTAATATTCTCCATTAGCTAGGGGTGATGTCCGTGCTACGCATGGGTTCATTTTATGTAAATAGAGCAAATTTTTATTCGTTTTTAATATTTAAATATAATCTAAGGTTTTATAAATTTCATTTATCTCTAATATAAATTTTGTTTTTGTGTTAATATTCTCCATTAAATTTTGACATAATAATTACCAAAATAATAATTTACTAATATATCATATTAAAATCAAATAACTATTCAATATATTTGCAAATTAATAATAATACTATTACCTTTGTCACTTTTTATATCAATCACCTCTCTCTTGCTTCTTGGAAGTAATTTGAGAAAAAAATACATTTATTAATATAAGCACATAAAAATAGTATAATTATTTAATATATTTGTAATTAAT
Organism: Fallopia convolvulus; assembly: GCA_964016875.1. Classification (NCBI taxonomy): domain Eukaryota; kingdom Viridiplantae; phylum Streptophyta; class Magnoliopsida; order Caryophyllales; family Polygonaceae; genus Fallopia; species Fallopia convolvulus. Next base: position 3,421,959 of record OZ024728.1, on the reverse strand, counting down.
AGTAATAAATAGAAAATAGTAAATTATAATTGTACCTTTATTTTATGGTAGTCTATTTTTCTTTGATGTTGGGAGAGTCTAAATAGTGGTGAGGGAGAGGGTAGAAGTGTATCGGGTTGAGGAGGCGAGAGAGAAGATTAGGGTAAGATCGAGTATATATAGTGATCGATAAAATTGAATGGATGGTTAATCTCATAGGAGATCAAAAGTCAATTGTAAGAATATTCCCGATAAATTCTTATTATGCTCATTGGATGCTATAAATGATTCTTTATGCTACTTTTTTATGCTCATTGGATATGCTCATTGGATGCTATAAATTATTCTTTATGCTACTTTTTTTATGCTCATTGGATGCTTAGTCTCATAGGAAATCAAAGGTTAATTGAAGAATGTTAACAATAAATTCAATTAATTTTTTTATCTATATGACATTCAATGCTTAATTAAACTTGTGTATGATCTTGTATAGAAATCATATATTATGTATAAAATGTGGGGCATTAATTGTCATTGGGATTTAGTCTTATAGTATTATAGATTTATGTATGTTTTTCTCCCTTCTTAGGGTGTGTTTGGATTACATGTGTTTATGCTTTATAAAGCATTTTATTATTTTTAATATATTAAGGCTCCGTTCGGTAAATAGGTACTTATCGGTGTTGATGTTGATGTTGATGTTGATGCTGATACTTATGGTTGTTGATGTTGATCGTGTATGCTGATATGAGATACTGATATGAGTTGTTTATTTTTCAAATAATCCGGAATGTGTTCGGTAAACTAAATTGCTGATATTTTAAGCAAGAGGTGTACAATTACCAAAAATGGCTTAATAAAGGGTAAAAAAAATAAAAAATTTAATTTAATTGGGAAATTACGCGGGTCCCGCTTACTTATATTTTGGTAGAAAAGTTAGCTTATTTGACATAAGGTTGGGGGCGCTCATTATTTTTTCAGCAAATAAGTATCGGATATAAGTAACTTATTTCGAATAAGCAAATTTTGCGGAACACATAAAACAAAGCTTATTTTTTCCATATAAGTAACTGAGTACTTATAAGCATCTAAATAAGTATTGTCGAACGGAGCCTAAATTGTAAGGATGTGTTTGTGAGTAAAATTTTAAAAAGCTTATTTTCACTTTTTTCTAGAAGGGTAGACTCTTACTATTCATATTTAAACATATATGTTCCCTCCTTTTTTATAAGGGTTAGTGCTAACACATTTTATATGATTTTTTTTTTTGGTAAGATAGATCATCCAAACACACACTAATAATTTAATATATTAAAAAAAGTAAAATACTTTATAAAGTATAAATATATGTAATCCAAACACACCCTTACGAATTGTAGGGTTAGACTTTCATAAAGTATTGTCGTTCATAGAATTTACCCTAACTTAATTTTGTCTTTTTAGGCATCTTACAATGTTCTAAATCAATCACAATCTGCATTCGTGCCAACACATATTATATTCTCCATTTTTTCTTTCTCGCATAGTTCCTCACACGATACGTCAAACTCAAATCCTAATTGTAAACCCCACCCCAAAAAAGAAAATTTCACAAAACCATCCTTAACATATAGTATTTTTCACAAAAATACTCCTTTTTCGAAAATATTTCCATTTTATCATTTTAATTTTATTAAAAAAAGTTTCTCATTTTAGAGTTGTATATTTTAATTATTATAAAATTATAAAATCTGTTTTTAAAATTTTCAAAAATATACTATTTCTATGCAAATTCACTTTATTCACTAATTACAAATGATTCAAATAATTAGTATTTTTTAAATTTTAGCTTAATCATTAAATTTCTTAATAATTATGTCAAAAGTTTAATAGATAATTTTATGTGAATGAAACTAATATATTATTTTTAGTAAACGAGAGTAAAATTTTGAAAAAGTTTATAGTATTTTAGATTTTAAGAAAAAATGATCATCTCTTTTAGTCACTGTTATTAAAATTCCGCCTAGTTCCCGTCTAAGTGCTAGAAATTCCTAAATAATATAGCCTTTCAATTCACCTAGGTGTCCATCTAAACCGCCTAGATAACAGTTTAGGCCGTCTAGGTGCTAGACGAGTCTTCCATTACATAAAGACCACCTAACATTTTTTAAAACATTGTTTCTAGCAAAGCAAACGGGCTAATAAATACAATTATAAAACATGGATATACTACATTATTATTTATGCAAAAGTGACGCCTTTGTGCAACTTTCATAATTAGAGGGTGTTTTTTGCAATTTGTTTGGAGTAAAAAACAAAGACGGCCGAACACGCCATCAGCGGCGGTGATGACACGTTCCAGAGACGGTCGCTGGTCTTCCACTATCAAATTATTCATTTCCTTTTCTTTTATTTTCAAAAACCCAAATTAAAAAAATAAATATTTTCATTTTATCTTGGCCAGTAGTCTACTTCTATAGTGCATGATACTTTGCTATGCCCTGTATTGTTTTGTCTGTCCCCCACACTTCTTCCCTTCTCCCCTTTGTTTTCTAGCATTTTTTCCATGTTCCAATTCATCACATTTCAAAATAAATATAGCTATTTTTTGTCAATGTCCTGTCCTGTTCTTCATTTATCCGTTGGGGTCTTCGTCCTTATTGCTCTTTAAACTCTACATTATCAACATCAATTCTTGTTAATGGGCACTGCCCTTTTGGCAGGATCAATAAGGATAAGCCTCCCACAATTAAGAATTAATTTCCCCATTTTTGCTTGTTAAATTGGAAGTTGGAAAGTGGGAATATTCCCAATTTCTGTAATCTAGGGTTTTGTTCTTCTTCTCTGCTCATCTCGAGGTTGGTGGCTTCTTCCCTTTATCTGCAATTTTACTGATTTGCTAAGATGTAATATTCATTGTGATCTCGAGTAAAGTTTACTTCTTTGCCTCATGTGTGCATTTATCCATTGTTGTCTGGTTTGTGCTCCACTGTTTTGGATTCTGCAATTGGGTTTTAACCTTCATTGATGGATAAGATCTTTTTGGGTTTTTTTATTCACTTTATTGAAACTGTTTGTATAAGGTGATTTTTGAATGTGATTATAGAGTAAAGTTTACTTCTTTGCCTCATAGTTGGTTTAAGATCAAAAAAAAATTGCTGTCTGGTTTGTGTTTCACTGTTTTGCATTCTGCAATTGGGTTTTAATCTTCCTTACTGGATAAGATCATTTTGGGGTTTTTTTTTACTTTGTTGATTTTGTTGTGGGCTAATCCGATTTTTAAGCTGTTTGAACAAGGTTTTTTGATTGGTTATGGATAGGACTGAACTTTTTGTATGTTAGATGAAATGTTTGCATTAATAGGTGGATTTTTGGTTCTTGTTATTTATTTTTGAACAATCAATTGAAATTGTGCAGGTTGAATGCCTGAAACAATAGCATTTTGATTCCAACCATTGTTCCTTAAAGCTTCGGTTTTTTCCACGATCTTGGTTGTTGAGTTAATTGTCATCAAATTGGTTCTTATGGCTTTAAAGGAAGGCAAAGTAGATGCTGATATAGAAAGTGGTCAAATTCTACTCAAAACAGAAAACTATGTCTCAGCTTGTAATGGGTTTTCGAAATCGGATGGATCAAAATTAGGAGATCCTACTTTTGTTGAAAATGTTCAAGTAGTTATAGAAAAGAATCCGGGAACCGAATTCAGAGAACTTCTGGCTTTTGCTGAGAAAGGTTATCCAAAAGAGAAGCGTTCGAATCCATACCAAAATAAGCACTCCAAGCCACCACGCCCTCCCAAAGGCCCGCTTTTGAATGCTGCTGATATGAAGCTTGTGAAGGAGATTTCAGAGATTGCTGCATTGAAACGTGCACGAATTGAAAGGATTAAAGCCTTGAAGAAGATGAAAGCTGCTAAAGGCTCGTCTACAAGCGGCAATGTTGCTGCTGTGGTCATAACCGTTCTGTTCTTCGTTGTCATAGTTCTTCAAGGTATACTCGCTGAACTTTTTCAATTTTTATACTTTGCACATAACTTATTAAAATTTTTATAGGCCTTAATAAAGAGACAAGGGCTATATAATACAGTAGGATTATGTGATGGAGTTTATAGAATGCTGATGCTGAGATTACATATAATCTAATAGCAATTTATTTGATTAATTTCTTGACATGAACTCGAAAGCAACAGTTTTGAGAACCTTTTCCATTGCTATACTTTGCACATAACTTATTAGTGTCTTTTCTTAGGCCTTAATAAAGAGAAAGGGCTATATAAATCTGTAGGATTCTGTGATGGAGTTTATAGAATGACGAGGCTGTGATTACATATTCTCTGATCATCTCACCCGTTTTTGTTGCTGCGAACAAAAGTCCTTGATGAGTTAGATCTGAAGAAGTTAATCATATGAAGTTATTCAATAATATTGACTTATTTGGTGTGCCTAGATTATTACATGTGTCTTTGACATGAGAATTAAGGAATTCAATGATTGAGCTAAAACCCTACAAACTTTTTCTAAAACTCATAAAGTATTACATGTGTAGCCAATGGTAAAGAGTGAATAGGTGCAAATTCAATAACAAACCTCGCAACTCAACAATAAATCATTACCTATGACTCTGAAATGACAACCATTTTTTAACAAAATATAAAGGCTATAATGACAATCATTTCTGAGCAAAGTTAGTAGTAAAAAATTTTTTTGGTCAAAGTTACTAGTTAATTTTGATAGTGTCTCAGCGATGCGATTTTTGTTTGTGCTATATGTTGATTTTTCTATAGCACTTGTGCTAAAGTCATCACACAACTGCATATATGACATTGTGAGAGCTGAGCTTGTTCTGATTTGTGCATAGATCTTAGTATGACAACATTCATCAACTTTTGTTTTAACCCCTCTGCAATCATTATGATCTTGAGTCCAAAGACATTCTTCATGAACATATTTTTATCACATAAAAAAGCCTTCATTGGAATGATCAAACTTGCAATCATCAATCAAATTATAAAATCGCCACTAGAATCTTAGCAAGTGTAATTTGTTGGTTTTTCAGGTGTGTGTTCTAGAGGCGGCATCTCAGTCGGTTCCCCTGAGCCATCAGTTGCAAACAAAGGGCTAATCAACATGCAATTCTACAGCAAACCACCTGCAAACGAGATCAACGGCCCCATTTATCGCTACCCCAAGTGGGTTCTCTATCTTTATACAACATTACATTATCTAATTCATTTCATGAAAATTCAAATGAAGAGTCCTTTAATTCTCAAATTCCTCCTCTTTAATGCAGTCTCCAAGAGGCCCCTTCAATATCTGGTCCCCATATGGAAGACGGAAGAAAAGTTCAGTAAGGAATTTTCCTGAGAAAGACTGTAGCTTCGCTTTTAGGTAGATGAAGATGATGACTTGTTATTTGTTGATTGAAATTCTTTGGTAATATTTGAGCTCCATTTAACTCTCACCTCATGTTAATCCTGTTCTTCTGTACATATAGCATAGTAGGGACATTTGGCTTATATAGCCTTTAAGAGTGGGAGATCCTGTTTCAGCAAGATCTCATTTTTGTAACCCAAACAGTCAAGATCCATCATGGATACAATATGAATGATTTCATTCACGCGTGATGAACAAATACAGCTCTTTTGGTTAGGTTTTTGTATCAATGCCTCCTTTGAGTATGTCAAAGCATTGTCTAATGTCTAATCCAACTACTACTTCAACTACTGATCAATAATTGAGTGCCAGGTCTGTTTTGTGCACTTAAAGAAAGAGAAAAGTTACCAATTATTTTATAAACTGAGTACCATTGGCAGATAGAGTGTCTTTGAGATGGATATAGCTCCTATATAAATTTGATGCATTTTATCTAAATTCAGTTATTATTGTCACATAATTGAATCTCATTTTTCCTTGGGCCTATTGGGCACATCTTCCTGATAGTGGTGTGGCTGCCCCAATCTTGACTCCCTAGATTCTACTTGTGCGGGATTATACTAGGCGATGATATTGATGTTTGTTCATACCTTGGTTTAAAGGAGGGTATGAAAGTACGTGTAAAGTAGTGAAATGGGTCATTCCTGGAACGACGACTCCATAAAGAAAAATCTAATCAGACACCGAAATCGGGTTGAATGATTCGTAAACAGATTCCTTATACCAAGGTATGATAAGTATGATATCCTCCTAGCTCCAAGTGACACTCTAACATCAATGTTACTATCTTTAGTGTAGACACTTGATTTTAGTTGAGTGTAGATATTTGATTTTTGCTCTATCTTAATGGGAAAACATAACTTTACGATATGATGTGATTTCTTGGGACAAAGCATCATTATCTCACTTAAAATTCATCTCCACTTGATGAACCCTAAAATTTGGGGGAAAAACTTGACCAAGTTGATAATATGGCTAAGGCAGCCACTAACAAGAAATGTCGTATGGCGCAATCAATCATAAATTCGATACCGATGGATCCAGCTAACTGCCCTTTTAATCATCAATTTGCCAATTGTCTATGGATTGACAAAACCCTAAATTTAATGCACCCACAAAGAGGAAAAATCAATCCAAATGTTTAGATTGCAAATTGAAACTTGCGCCGTCCTAGAAAAAGTCAATTGCCCTAATTAAGGCTACAATTAACTTAAAGCGCGTAGCTAAAACCTAACCTGTGTTTTGCTTGGTCTTATATGGTGTACTCTTCGTGTGGACCTTGGTATTTTCGTAATAAAGCCCCAAAATGAAGCCTAGTTTTGAAATCTCTAGCTCTATAAATAAACTCACAAGTCTTATTTGTTTCTTACACATCTCCTTTCTTACTCAAGTCACTTGACTAAAATACATAGAGCAACATGGAAAAGTATTTTACATTCTTCAATGCCCTTCTTCACTTTTTCTCATCCAAACTCTTCAACAAACACCATAGACAACTTCTAAGGAAACCAAGCAATTCCCATCTTCTCAAATCCAAATCACTCCCTCGACATTTCGAAACACATTCGAGCTCTAATAATGTCGATAAATCATCTTCCACATTGATCTTCAATGTGGAGGAGGCTCTGCTCAAGTCCACTTCCTTGTTTCCCTACTTCATGCTCATCGCCTTTGAGGCCGGTGGGCCCATACGGGCACTTGTGTTGTTCCTTTTTTACCCTCTCATCTGTCTGGCTGGCCAGGGGCTGGGCTTGAAGATTATGGTCATGGTTTGTTTCTTTGGGATCAAGAAAGGCGGGTTCAGGGCAGGGAGCGCCGTGTTGCCCAAGTTTTTCTTAGAGGATGTTGGTTTGGAAGGGTTTGAATTGGTGAGGAAGTTTAAAAGGAAAGTGGGTGTGAGTGCTATGCCACAAGTCATGATTGAGAGCTTCTTGAGAGACTATTTGGAGATTGATTTTGTTGTTGGTAGTGATCTCAAAGTGTTCCATGGATACTTCATTGGTCTAATGGAGGATAAGAAGAGCAAGAGTTTGATTGATCATATAAGCAAGGAGGTATCTTTAGGAGAAGATCAAGGGAAGAGCATTGGTTCTAATGTGATTGGATTTTGTGGCCCCAAAATTCGTCTTCATCGTCAACTTTTCTCTATTTGCAAGGTTAGTTGGTGAAAAAAACTTTACCGGTTTTGTATATTATAACTTGTTTTTAGCTATAACTTATAAGTATTTATGTTTAACAAGCATGTTTGGTATAAGAAATACTTTTACAAATAGTCCTTTTTGTCAAAATATCCATTAACTCTTTTGTCAATATGATATTTCAATAAAAAAAAAACTCATCATAAATAGGTGGGTCAGACAAATTAAATACAAAAAAGTCATAAATTATTTTAGAAAACCTATTATAGTTCGTTCATATAACATTTTTTTTTATTTTAATGTTGCAGGAAATATATCCGGTCAATGAAATTGAAAAGAGTAATTGGCGCGTGCTACCTAAGGAGATGTATCCTAAACCGTTGATCTTTCACGATGGTCGATTGGCAACAAGGCCAACCCTAGAAGCCACCTTTGCCATCCTAATGTGGGCACCATTTGGGTTCATCCTTGCAATTCTAAGAGGAGTCATTTTCCTATCATTCCCCACCATTATATCATGCCCTATCCTACACTTTATTGGAATCCATGTTTTGACCAATAAACCAACAAACTTAGCTTCCAATTGCCATCACAAGGAAACAAAAGGCAACCTCTATGTATGCAACCACAAAACCCTACTAGACCCAGTATACCTGTCATTTTGTCTAGGGAAGCCACTCACAGCGGTCACCTACAGTCTAAGCAAGGTGTCAGAGATCCTTGCACCGATCAAGACGATCAGGTTGTCAAGAAACCGAGATCAAGATGCCATGATGATGGAGAAGATGCTTAAACAAGGAGACCTAGCGGTCTGCCCTGAGGGCACCACATGTAGGGAGCCCCACCTCCTCAGGTTTAGCCCCTTGTTTGCGGAGATGAGTGACGAGATAGTGCCCGTGGCAATGGATTGTTATGTGACCATGTTCTATGGGACCACGGCCAGTGGGCTCAAGTGCCTAGACCCGCTCTTCTTCCTTATGAACCCAAAGCCAAGCTACACCGTCCAATTGCTCGAGAAGGTTCAAGGCTCATCCGCGTGTCACATTGATGACAAAGATCAGGCTAGGTTCCATGTAGCCAATCTTGTCCAGTCAAACATGGGCAAGGCTTTGAATTTTGAGTGCACCAGGCTCACAAGGAAGGACAAATACTTGATTTTGGCAGGTAATGAAGGAGTTAGCCGCTAGTAATTAGGAAAATAAAAAATTTGTTTTTACCCAAAACAATGCTAGCTAGATATTTTGTAAAACAATAGTCAAAACATTATTTCTTTTATTTTTTGTTTAGGAAACTCAAAAGTTACTGTAATATTTAGTATTGTCATACACAAAAAAGTTGTATTATAGAAGTTGAAAATTCAAACTTAGAAGAAATTTGCATAGTTGGAACATAGTTAATTAAGTTGTATGAATACAAAAAATAAGATGTAAGCATTGACTATTGAGTATACAAAAGTACAAAAAGTTACCTCATCATTCTATAAAATATCTATTTATTTGGATTAATTCTCTTCATTTATACTTGCCAACTTTTCAACTGTGCATCCTTGTTTTGTAGATGAGAATCATATTCAAATTCATTAATGATGGATAGCATTGTGTGTGGTTCATATAGCCTCTATGATTGTGTGTGTTTTTCGCTTATCATTTTTATTTTTGTAAAATTAAATTAGTCTATTTCATATATATAGTATGGGACATGGTTATTCCATATGAATACACAAAGAAATTGATGCATGTGCGTATATATAAGCTATTGATCAAGTATACGTATGTGCATGCGTACGTACGTACATTTATGATTCATTTCTAACGGATACATGAACCGCCCACAATGTTATATATCCATGATCCATCATTCGAATATGATTCACATGTATGAAATAACAAGGATGCATTATGCACATAGTTGGGAAGCTGGTGATGGAGCTAGTATAACTTAATTATGAGCACAAATAACTAAAATAAATGAATTTTATAGAAGGGTGAGGTAACGTTTTGTACGTTTTTGTATGGGCAGAATACATCAACAGACCCATATATTTATAATTTTTTTCCTATTAGACCCCTGTACTAAAAAATGTTCAAACAGATTCCTGTACTGCTCCCAATTTTGCCTATTGAACACTTTTAATCTTATTCTCCTTCCAGTGTACATCACGCACCTTATGTGTCATGTTATTTTACCAAATAAGCCAAAATGGTCAAATACATACATGTTATTTTGGCAAAATACGTACATGTTACATAAGGCGCGTGAATACTTGAAAGTGTTCAATAGGCAAAATAACATGTACGTATTTGACCATTTTGGCTTATTTGGCAAAATAACATGACACATAAGGCGTGTGATGTACACTGGAAGGAGAATAAGATTGAAAGTGTTCAATAGGCAAAATTGGGAGCAGTACAGGGATCTATTTGAATATTTTTTAGTACAGGGGTCCAATAAAAAAAAAAATGTAAATATAAGAGTCTGTTAATGTATTCTGCCTTTCTGTATGCATCTTACTTTGTGTATAAATAAATTTTCCAGTACTCCATAACACATGCATATTACTTTGTGTATTCCCGTAGGAGTGTAGGACCCGTAAATGGTTTTTTTTTGGTCAAATACATTTTTTTTATATAATATGAAATTAGGTGCAACAATGACTTGTTTATAGATATTTTTTTAGAAGATGACATATTCATATATTATGAATGGTAAGTTTTTAAAATAAATTATATTTTAATAAACAATATTGAATTAAAAATAAAAGATAATATTACAAATATATATAAATAGATTTATAAATATGTTTTGCAATCCATTAATTATTAAAAATGATGAAGCATAATATATAAGAATTGCTTTAATTATTTAATTAGTTGAAAAATGTTTTTTTGAGAAGATTATTGACTGATAGAATTGTATCCAAGTTTCAACATATATCCATGAAAATTATTCATGTTGCTGGGGCTGAAGATAGGTCGATTCAAACCAAAATTTTAAGTTGAACTGAACCAAAATTGATATTATTTAGTTCGGTTTAGTGATTCTCCAAATTTCGTTTTCAGTTAAATTTTGATTCGGTTCGAATTTCCCTTGTATCCATCTCAACCCTACAAAACCAAACCGAATTGAATCAATTCAGTTCGGTTTTGGGTTCACCTTAAATCAAATTTCGGTTTACGATGATCTACCACCTATTTTATCACGTACCCAGTCATCATAATTTTTTCCATCTTCAAAAAAATAAAATAAAAATAAGAATAGATAAAATATAATATTTTCCGACGACAAATGAATATATAAATAAATATGAAATATATAAAAAATATTATAAAAATGAAATAGTTTTTGGGCTGGGTTTTATGGGCCAGTACATGAAGCCTAATTTTTGGCCCATTAACGAAAGACCGCGAGTTGCATATCGAGAATCATCCATCTTTCATTCCTTCCGTCATATAAAAACCCTGCGAATTCTCCGTAGCGCCTTCCTTTGCTCCCTCGTTCTCGAGCCTTCCAAATTAGGGATTTTAGGGCACAAAACAAAGCTTCTCTCGAACCGCTTTGACGAGCTAGGGTTTGTAGTGAGGATCAATTATGGGTACGGAGAGGAAGCGGAAGGTGAGCTTGTTCGACGTGGTTGACGAAGCTGCTGTCGGTAAAGTTCCGAAGGTGAACGGCGGCTTTGGAGCGCTGAACCCTAGCAATGGTTCCGCTTTGTCTATGATTAATAGGTGGAATGGAAGGGCCTATTCGCAGAGGTATTATGAGATTCTGGAGAAGAGGAAGACTCTTCCGGTTTGGCAACAGAAAGAGGAGTTCTTTCAAGTGCTTAAAACCAATCAGATTATCATCTTGGTTGGAGAAACCGGAAGTGGTAAAACAACTCAGGTTAGTTCTCTTATCCTCAATTGCTTCAATTTAGGGTTTTCTGTGTAATGAGGGATGATAGAGTATGTTAATTTAGGGCTTTTTTTTTGTGTATAGCGTTTCGCCGTCCGATAAAATGTTTACGTATTGATTATATTGATTTACCAATTGCATCATATGTAGATACCACAATTTGTACTGGAGGCTGTTGATTTGGAAACTCCAGATAAAAGGCGGAAAATGTTGGTTGCTTGTACACAGCCTCGTAGAGTGGCAGCAATGTCAGTTTCTCGTAGGGTTTCAGAAGAGATGGATGTAACTCTTGGTGAAGAAGTTGGTTACACCATTCGTTTTGAAGACTGCAGCAGTTCTAAAACAATTTTGAAGTATGCAAAAATCTTTTCCTGATATGTTTGTTTATTTTTGGATGTTATTCCTGTTTCGTATGCTATTGTGCTTTAGATATGGTATTTATATTTCTTTTAATATGTGGTTTTTTAGATATTTGACGGATGGTATGCTTTTGAGAGAAGCTATGACGGATCCTCTCTTGGAGAGGTACAAGGTTATTGTTCTGGATGAAGCTCACGAAAGGACTTTGGCAACTGACGTGCTCTTTGGCCTATTGAAGGAAGTTTTGAGGAACAGACCAGATCTTAAGCTTGTTGTTATGAGTGCTACTCTTGAAGCTGAAAAGTTTCAGGGCTACTTCAATGGTGCGCCACTTATGAAAGTCCCCGGACGTCTCCATCCAGTGGAGATATTTTACACCCAGGAACCTGAAAGAGATTACCTGGAGGCAGCAATCCGTACTGTTGTGCAGATTCACACGTGTGAAGGTCCTGGAGACATTCTTGTTTTTCTTACTGGAGAGGAGGAGATAGAGGATGCATGCAGGAAAATAAATAAAGAAGTTGGAAATATGGGAGATCAAGTTGGTCCTGTGAAAGTTGTACCACTTTATTCCACTCTTCCTCCTGCTATGCAACAGAAGATATTCGACGCTGCTCCACCTCCTTTGAAAGAGGGTGGTCCTCCTGGAAGGAAAATTGTTGTGTCTACAAACATTGCAGAAACCTCATTGACAATAGATGGCATAGTTTATGTGATTGACCCTGGTTTTGCCAAGCAAAAGGTATATAATCCTAGAATCCGTGTGGAATCTTTGCTAGTGTCTCCTATATCAAGGGCAAGTGCACATCAGAGGGCTGGTCGTGCCGGAAGAACGCAACCTGGAAAATGCTTCAGACTCTATACAGAAAGAAGTTTTGAGAATGATCTTCATCCTCAGACATATCCCGAGATTTTGAGATCAAATCTTGCTAATACAGTTCTCACATTGAAGAAATTGGGAATAGATGATCTTGTGCATTTTGATTTCATGGACCCTCCTGCCCCTGAGACTCTGATGCGTGCATTGGAGGTACTGAATTATCTTGGAGCACTGGATGATGAGGGCAATTTGACCAAGCTGGGAGAAATAATGAGTGAATTACCACTGGACCCTCAAATGGCGAAAATGCTCGTTGTCAGTCCTGATTTCAACTGCTCAAATGAGATCCTTTCTATCTCAGCAATGCTTTCAGGTACGCGTCTTTTCTGCCCTGTAACTCTTAAAATTGCATTCTAGGTTCCTCTCCCCCTTTTATGTCAGGTGTAATTGGTGGTTTGTCATTCTTGATGACATTTCACCATAAGTTGGCACATGTACAGTGCACAGATCATGTCTATGCACTGGTTGCTACTTGCTAGATTAGGGTGTATTTGGATTAGCCTACATATAATGCATTATATTGCAAGGTTTAATGCAGTATAATAATGCAAGAAAATGCATTGTATGGTGTGTCCAAGCACACCTTTAATTGCATGCACCTGTTCATAAATGAGTCCATAGGCTGTCATCAGCAACTGTCTAGTCTGGGTTCCATGCCCTTGGGTGTTGGCATGCAATATAGAGTTTCTAAGTAAGTGCTGATGCAGATAATAGTTCCAGTTTTTCAGTATTCTATCATGAAGCAAATGGTCTTGTGTCGCCTCTATGCATCTGCTGACCTTCCATTGGGCCTTCTTTTGGGCCTCGTCTGTGATAACAATTTCTGTATTTAGTACCCAATTGCTTTGTGCGGCCTAGGGAGGCTCAGAAAGCTGCAGATGAAGCAAAAGCTAGATTTGGCCACGTTGATGGAGACCACCTCACGTTGCTGAACGTTTACCACGCTTTCAAGCAAAACGGTAAGCGTTTATTACCTTTGCCTCAGTTTTTAGTTCTTGCCATTCGAATCTATTACATCACCTGACACTTTCTGTGGCATGTAATGTAGACGAGGATCCTTCATGGTGTTATGAGAACTTCATCAACCACAGAGCATTGAAGTCTGCTGATAACGTGAGGCAACAGCTCGTGCGGATCTTGACCCGGTTCCAGTTGAAGCTATGCAGCACAGATTTCAACAGCAGGGACTATTATGTCAATATCAGAAAGGCAATGCTGGCTGGCTACTTTATGCAAGTAGCACATTTGGAGAGGACTGGTCACTACTTAACCGTAAAAGATAACCAAGTGAGAAAACGCCTTTAGCTTGTCGCCTTTCTCAATTTTAATTTTATCTTGAACATCTTTTTGAATCATTATTCTTTTTTCTTACCAGGTGGTTCACTTGCATCCGTCTGCTTGCCTTGACCACAAACCAGAGTGGGTTATATACAACGAATATGTGCTCACCAGTAGGAACTTCATCCGAACAGTAACGGATATTCGTGGGGAATGGTAAAGATTCTGCCTTTAATAACTACTAATATTGAATAGCTAGTAGACTTGATCTCTTAACACGCTTTTTGTTTTCTTTTCTTGCCTGTACTTACTTTGCGGGTTTAAATTAACAGGCTTATCGACATAGCACCACATTACTATGACCTCACAAATTTCCCCAACTGTGAGGCGAAGCGCGTACTGGATAGGCTTAACAAGAAACGGGAGAGGGATAGGGAGGAGAGCAAGAGCAAGAAATAGGAGACAACAATGCTACCTTCCTGACAAGTGACAAGCATACTTTCATAATCTGCCTTGTCGACTCATTTGGTTTTCATGTGTTCAATGTTTACCATCAACCGGCTTCCTTTTGTTGGTTGTTATTTTACCAGATTTATTTATGGTTTGTATTTTGTACTAAATTACTTGTACCAGCTTAAGCAGAAGTTTTTTGAATATTATTATTCAACAGGGTGAAAAAAGAGGAGTTCTGGCATTTGATCTTTTTGAATTGTGTTCATGTAACCCATTGGTAAATGTTTCCATACATTTAGTAGAGCTCATCAGCTCAGAGGCTACAAGATTAATGCCTTGAAAGATGCTTGCGATCTTTGCCCAGAAGCCTTCTTAAAATTTTATCCCTTCATGTCCTACCTTAGGCTATCATCGATTTAGTGGTATTGGTAAACCTTTTTTTACCAAAGATGGTTGAAATAATGTATCATGTTAAACCTGGGCAAAAGCAGACCCGGGCTGTGCTCGAATTTTGGTTTATTTGATCCGGATCCGAGCTTAACCGAAAGTGAAATGACTTGACCCGACCCACCTGATTGACACCCCTACTCATCCCTTGAACAATGGCGCATATCCGTATATCGTTTACAAATTGCTCACAAGTTTGATTTCATACACAATCACAAAAGTTCCATTAACTCCGTTTGAGGAACTCGGGAACTTATTGGAATTACAAGGACATCACATAACAAGGCCATGACATGAATTTCATTACCGGTGATAAGACATCATAAAAGATTTCACTTTGATATACACTTATTGAAGTTCTCAATTCTTTCCTTTAGCCAAAACTCGATAAAGCTCATCGATTTCAACCTGCAAACACAAAAATACAGCATATGAGCATTTGCTTGATCACAAGAAAAGCTCTATTCAGCCTTTTTCAATAATCAAATGTTACTTCTTACTTGATAACGTTTCAGCATCATATTCCTTTTCTTCTTCATTGTTGGTGTCACCAATCCATCTTGCAACTCAAACTGCTGTGGCTCCAATACAACTCCTTTGATGCACTCAAATCCGCGCAACTAAACGCGAAGGACCGGAAAAAAAGCCACCATTAGGAAAAAGGAGCAAGAAGCAAATCAAAAACAGATTATCAAAATATTACAAAAAACACACACCTTGTTTCTTTCAGCTGCAGATTTTAGCTCCAAGAGAATGTGAGTTTTGAGCTCATTAAGCAAGCACATTTGCTCATGGGAGCCTTTGTGGCCATTGCGATCCGCCCATTTTATGGTGTACTCTTCATTTGGTACAACCACAGCAACCAGCATTGACTTGAAGCTATCTCCATACACCCAAATCTTGACACAAAAGAGGTAATTTAGAAACAAAGTTTCAGTTCAGAAGCTTTCTTGCAAAAATGAAAGTTATAGCAGCATCAAGAATAGAAAATTGACAATGTTTTAGCTTACATCTTCTATTATGGAGCAAACATTGTATATCTTCTCAAGGTACTCAACTGCCACATACTCTCCTTGTGAAAGCTTGATCAGATTCTTCTTCCTATCAATGATCTTAATTGCTCCATTAGGTAGGATTTCACCTATATCACCTGATTTTATATGTAGAAAAATTATATTAGTAGACCCTTCCAACTAGTATGGGGCGCATCCTCATGCTCATTGGCTTTTTTACAGTGCCTTTAAGATGGATTTAACCCCCCTATATCAATTTTGGTGCATTCTAACCAAATTCAGCTATTAGTGTCACATAGTTGAATTTCAGTTTTCCTCGGGTCTATCGGGCGCATCCTCCTGACATGTTATGGTTTTGGGTGGCCCCATCTTGACCCCCCAGATCCTGCTTGAGCGGGACTATACTGGGCAATGATATTGATGTTAAATAGTTTGGTTAACTGGACCGATATTTTTTACCTGTGTGGAACCACCCATCTATGAAGACCTCTTTTGTGAGCTCTGGGTTCTTGTAGTACTCAGAAAACACAGTCTTGCCTCGAACACAAATCTCTCCGCGAGGTGGGTCCTCAAGCGGGTGGTAGCCCATCTCGGGAACCTCTTCTAGGCGCAATTCAGAGTAAACAGACACTCCTCCAACGGTTGCAAGCAAGCTCATCTCATCTGGGTGGCCACAAGTGGTCAATCCACATGTCTCTGTCAATCCTGCACAAGTTTATTATGATTTAATGAGACTTTTGGAGATGTTCATATGTAAAGAAGGTGAAATTTAAGATGAGTTCTTGTTACCATAGCCTTGGAATACAAAACAACAGCATGTAACGCGTAAGAACTCTTCGATTTCCTTGCTCAAAGGTGCAGCTCCAGAGACTATAAGGCGAACGCGGCCTCCTAATTTATTCTTCACCTTCATTAGGTGACAAGAAATGGTTTGAGATTGGGAGTGAAGGGTCCGTTTGGATTACATTTGATAATGCATTATCAAGTGTCATACGATGATATGATCATATGAACACATTGCGAATAATATGTAAGAAGAAAAGGAATGAATTTTACCTTCCTGAATGCTATGAGATCAGCCAAGGGTGATGCATTCTTTTGCTTGAATCCCATATTCATCCATGCAAGTTTGCTGCAAATTAAAGGGTTCACAGCATTTTGAATTTTATGCAAAAGATGCAAGAAACTTTGAATTAAAAAATGCTTCGTTTATGAAGAACTTACTAGTTGTACAGAAGGCTAAAAATCTTCCTTCTCCTTGGGTTGAGTTCTTGTACTCCCTTTTGAATACCTAACCCACAAGAGAAAATAAGAATCATTAGCAAAACAAAAATTAGTATCTTATAGAGTAGTTTAAATGATGGAATCCTCAATCCTGCCTTCATAAACTCTTTCAAAGACTCGAGGAACGCCTGCAAAAAACGTCGGCTTCAGCTCCATTAAATCATCTCCCAATTCATTGATGTTCTGCACAAAAATCATCAATAGTTGTTAGACAAAAAAATGTCAAAAAATGAAAATTTCAAATCTTTCTTAGGAGCAAAGTTAGCATACCCCATGGAAATAACCGACAGAAGCACCCTTTCGAAAGAAGTACTCCTCAATCATACGATCAAGTATGTGCGCAAGGGGAAGGAACGACAAGTACACATCATTCACTGTCATCTATATCCAAGGAAGAAAGTTTTCCCAGTTAAAGACTCAAAATTGACATCAAGGAAAGGTAAAAAAAGTTAATTTTGTTCTTACTTTATCTTCAAATTGATCCATGAAAATGTCCAATCCCCTTATAAACATTGCAATGTTTTCATGTGTAATCACCACACCCTTTGGATCTCCACTTGTGCCACTTGTGTACATGATTGTGCCTATGTGAAGTTGCTGAGGTGGTGTAGGTTCAGAAAAATGTTGCCTCCCCTGTCAAAATAAACATGTAGTCTAAAATCATTAAGATAATCAAAAGGCGAATTTATAAAAAATTTAATGACAAAATAGAGAGGCATAATTCTGACCATATCCATGAAATCTGTCCATGAAAATGCTCTTATTCCTGCATTTTCGGCTTTCGTCTTCTCATCCTCCTCAAAAGATGTAAAGCAAACCATTGCTGTTTAACAATACAAAATGACTAATTTAGTATCTTTAGAAGTTATGGTTAATGCTGAATTGTATGTAGAGAACAAGATAGTTTCTTTTCTCACATCTTAGTCGTCGACTAGACGAGCAATCTGGGCTTAGTACCTGCAAATGAAAAGCACAGTTACAAAGAAACACAAGACATCATTTGCAAAACAAGATTTTTTATAAAATGAGGAAAGATTTAAGGATTTTTTTTTCTGGTTTCTTACTTCTTTCACTTTCTTGTCTTGAACGAAAACATAATCAATCTCGGCATGATCTATGATGTAGTTTATAGCACCAGGGCCTGAACCCAGAACCAGAGATTGTATAAACAACATAATCAATCAAACTATATGTTAAAAAATTCTGTTACAATTGAAATTGTGTTGATCACAAAGAAACTATACCTAGTGTATCATAAAGTGGCACACAGATCAAACTATGAGCTGCACAAGCCTGCACAAGATCACAGAAAGTTTGTCAATTTTAGAAAAGAAATAAACATTGTAAGTACAATATGTAGAACAATGCAAACCTGCATTGCAACAATCCATTGAGGGCAATTGGAGCCATAAATTCCAATCCGAGCGCCCTGTAACATTACAAATTTGCGGGTTCATTAACTTTTGATGTTACTCAAATGTGGATTGCAAGCTAAGTTATAACATAAGGATTGTTTGTGCTTACTGGCTCAGCGCCACACTCTCGCAACGCGGAACCAATGCTTAGAACTTCTTCATAGACTTGTTTGTAGGTTTTCCATACATAGGGCCCAAACTAAAATGTACAAAGTAGGCAAATGTTAGTTTTTAAGTTCATTGGGATCTTGAAAGGGTTTAAATTCATATGATTTTGTTGAAGAAATTAACACTTGCCTTGCCATTGATATTTTCTCGCCAACCAAGCATCTTGTTTTCTGGGTACTTCTCAGAAGCCAACCTGCTTATGTAAAATGTAGGTTACAATTTTTTGAAAATTAGGCTGAAAGTGTGCATTGTGTATTGATCAAGAACATATATTCTGAAGTTTAAGCAATTTGATGGAGCTTTCTGGATACAAATCCAATTAAGCTATCTGTAATCTGGGTTACCGAAAATTCAGCAACTAAACACCAAAAGACTGATTGATCCCACTTGACCCGATAACTAAAAAAACTCTCATATCATGTAGACATGGGTTCCGGTTCCAGGAACCGGCGGAAAACCGGCCGGAACCAGAACCCCACTACGGTTCCGGTTACCCACTCGGCCACTCCCAGAACCGGAGAACCGGCGGTTCGGTTCTACCAATAAAAAAATAAAAAATAGCCTATCTAAAGTCGCGGTTTGGCTATTAACACCAAAACCAATGGACCGCGACCGCGATTTTCATTTCAGTGAGAAAATTTAATTTTTTTAATCATTTCTGATTCCGGAACCGGAACCGAAACGGGAGGTACCGGAGAACTGGCCCAAATAGAGTATTTTAATTTTCATTGGTGAAACTTTGTGTAAATATTAACATTATCTTTTATTTTTTTACTTTTTTTTTATATGCCATGCTTCCACATTTAAAAATTTGGGATTAACACAAACTTAGTAATAGCATTATCTTTTATTTTTGTATTTTTTTTTTTGGCTTCGGATCAAATTGGAAAGGAAAAATATGTGAAAGTAGTGGTGGACCATTACATGACTTAAGTATTAGCATTATCTTTTATTTTTGTACTTTTTTTTGGCTTTGGATCAAATTGGAAAGAAAAAATATGTGAAAGTAGTGGTGGACAAGTCCATAACATGAATTCATGTATGCCCAACATACAAATCAAGTGAGATTTCATTTTAATTAATTGACAATAAAAGAGATAACTAAAAGACTTATATAATAGATTTGTTAATCTCAATTTTTAAATGTGGAAAGAGGTTATATTCTCAAACCCAATAAGAGACAATTTAAAACTCGAATCAATTATCCAAACCTCGAAAAGACTAATATTTCAAAGCCCTAAAAATATAAAATAACCCAACTTAATTATAACTAATGATTTAATAATCGGGTAACTTAATATTTACCTTGAAAAAATGTTTTAAAAATTTGTGAGAAATGAACTCATGAAACAGTTCCACATCCAACTTTCATTGAAAATTTATCCTTTCGCCAAAAAGATTCTTCCTTTTTTATCATCATCTTTTATCTCTATTCAATTCAACCTTGTCTTGTAGCTAGACCCAACAGCATAACATGAACACATACATGAAACCATGATCAATTAAAATGAAAAATTCAGACCTGAATGAATCCCAAGCAGTGTTGATCTCAGGATGAGATGGAGGGAATCGATTCTTCGATATCGGATTCCGGTAGACGGGGCCCACCGCCGGCCGGCCATCTCTTCCTTCTTTCCCACTCTCTACTTCTACAGAGAACCTCTTCATCATCTCTTTCTCTGAAATTTGTCTACCAATCAAATCAAAAGGGTTAGGTGAATTGCTGATGAAATGCAAAGTTAAGGTTTAATTGAAGGAGAAGGTAAAAAAAAGAGTTGTTTTCTTATGGTGATGTGGGCACACCATGAGTAAATAGGGAAATATTTATGGGTTTTAAGGCTTCTTATTTGTGGGTGAGAGTGAGAGTTCAATTTACCAGAGAGGTTTTGTACAGAGAAGGCGAGTCAGACGAAACTAACTAAAAATGGAATATTGGTTGTTGTTTGTCTTCATTTGACAATTAATGACCTCTGCAACAGCTTTTAAGATTAGTACTATGAAATTAAAAACTCTTTTTATAATTTATAACCCTTTTTCCTTTGCTGAAATCAAGATGACCAGGCTTCATCCATGAATCACAAAAAAAAAAAAGTGTTTTTTGAAAAAAAAAATCTATATATTTTACCAAAAAAAAGTGATTTTTTTGGCCGGATTTGTAAGAAATTCAAAGATTTGATTGAGAAGAAACCCATGAACAAAAGTGCAAGATGACTCACCTTAGGATCAAGAAGAATGTTTATTTCTTGGAAGCTAGTTGATTTGAGTGGGGAAATCAAGCAAGATAATAGGCGTAGCAAGAAACACATGAAACCATGAAACCAGGAAATTAGAAAGAGTGGGTATCAACTCAAAGGGAATGAGAAAAACCCACAATTCATGTGAGCTACGAGAAGTCTCATAAGACTAAAAAATCAATTTCAAGTTACCTTAAAAAGGGTGAAGAAGAAATGGGTTGAAGTCTTATGAAAAAGGGAGCGGTTACATGTTGAAATGGAGGTTGGGGATTTGAATTAATTGAGAGCACAATTCAATAAATGAAGGTAGTTGAGAAAGAAGGCATTGTTTGAGATGTTTAAATCAATGCCGTTGTAGAAGTACAGGGTTAGATTGATTTGCAAATGGCTTCTATTTTAGTATAAACCAACTTTAAAGTCTAGGTGGTTTAAAGGCTCTTTCTTCCAAAGATGAGCTAGTACTATAGAGTAGTAGTACAACTACCCTAAAGTTTTGTTGGGCAAAAAAGAAATCAATGAATTTGAGCTTAACCTCATGGAGGGAAAACTCTAAATAATCATCAACCTCCATATATTAAAGTTGTAGAAATCTTATTTTTGGTAGGAAGGAGAGGTAGCACTCTCCGATTTTTCGAGGGAGCGTTTCACTAATATGAAAAAAGGACTAAATAGTCAGCAAACGGGGGAAAGTCTGACCCCTTACATCATGCAAAAACAATAAAGTAACCCCTCAAACTTGGCAGACAAAACATGATATCCAACAGGGAATAAAAAAACAATAGATGTGAGACGATCAGAAACCGTATTCACCTCACGATATACATGACATAATCGTGTAGTTCAATCCCTACTAATTAAGCCTTAGCATTGTTTAACCATGCTACATAAAGGGTGATACATTGTTTAACCATGCTTCATGAAGCGCGATGTGTCTAGTGCTTCATGAAGCGCTGAATCTCAACCCAGATTTCTGATTTCATAACCCTACGCCCGCCTCCCCTCTCACATCTCTCTATCCCCCCCCCCCCCCACGAGTCTCTCCCAACGAGACGCCATTGACGACCAGCTTGAAGCCGTTTTCTTTGTTTCCATCTCGAAGCCCTCTTTTTCAAGATGCAATTGAAGATCTTTTCCTCCAAAGCACGCCAGGTATGGTCCTTATTCTCTTCATCCTAGACATGTCACTCTTCTCTTCTCCGCCATTGACAAGGGATTTATTTGCTGAAAATTTAATTTTGGAATTGACCATCAATAGAAAATTTCAATGATGGCAAGTTAATTTTTTTTTGCTTTGAGATTATCCCTTGAGTTGTCATTTGTTGATAAACATTATAGCACTGTCTAATTGATAATATTGAAATTGTTCTAGCTAGGATGTACTCCTCTGTTTCAGAATGCTCTAGCCATCAAAGGGATGATACTAGGAAGTATGAATTTGGGAATCAATCTCCCACTTTAGAGGAAAGAGAATCAGATACCACACTTGAACTATTGATGGGAAATTGTAGTCCTTCCAAAAAGGTGGATCACTTATTTGCAATTGTACAACACTTGAGAAAGGAAAAGAAGGAGCTACACCGTTTGGTGGCGCATATGAATATGGAGTTATCCAATTCTCATCCCACTGGAAATATCTTGCGTGAAAGGATTGATGTGCTAGAAACTGTAGTAAAAAATTTTAAGGTGAAATTGTGCTTGTGTGATTTAAATGCTTGTGTGAATTCCATGTTTGTTTGATTAATGTTTGATTTATGCTTGTTTGAACTTGTGTGAATAGTATATGCTTGTGTGATTAAAAAAATGCTTGTATCTTTAGGTGGCAATGTCAGCTCCCGTGGCTTGGCATGCCAGACTCACTTGTACTCTCCTTAAGATAATAATAAAGGATATAGAAGATGAAGTTGAGCAATCCGGAGGCATTAATTGAGTAGAGGTAAGGCATCGGATGAAACTTGAGACCGATAAGGTCTTTTTTTATGGCAACTTACGGGCTAGGCTGAATCTTGCAAAAAAAAAAACGTGTGGAACCATTGGTTAGTATTTCGTTTTACTGAGGGTAGGCTGAATTGGGATCGTTCGAGTGGCATGGTTATTGGTGATGATATGTGGTGGACGGAAAAGCTAAATGTAAGGATGAAATTTGATTGCAAACTCTTATACCAATATAAGCTTAAGGTACGCATTAACTTTTATTTGTGTTTTGTAGAAAAACCCAAAGTTCATACGCTTTAGACACATGAAATGGATACAAGGTTGAGCGATGCCATGGATGAGTTGTGGTCAAACAATGAGAACGGGTCTAGTCGTCTACTAGCTAACGAGGACGATAGCGAGCTATCCGAATTCCCAAAGGTGGATGACATATATTATGACAATGGTGACATGGACGAGGCATATTATCTTTAAAAGTTCTTGTTTAATTGATTGGAAGGTTTTTAAGGATGTTAAGTTTATGTTTGTCTTGTTTGAATGATTTTTTGATGTTTTTTAGGATTATGGATGTTTTTTAGGGAGTATATTTATGGATGTTTGGTATTCATCAATCCTTTGACTAGTTTATGAATGTATGGAAAGCTTTTTAGGGTTGAATGTTTTGAAATGTTGGAATAGTTATGTTTGACTTTAGGTTTGTGGGTTCACGATTGTATAACAATTATATTTATGAGTTGAGATTGACTTTATACCAATATGAATTCAACAAACAAAATGTATAGTATTTTGGAAAAATATAAAGTCTTCATACCAATATGTATCCAACATACATAAATCATTAGAGTTTTATAGCACTTATACCAAAACCAAACCTACTCCCACAAAAAAAGATATCCCTCTAACTTCTTCACCAAAATTAACTCTAACATCCTACATTTGGGCTTAGACCACTAGAAATCCGAAGGTTGCACCATGTCTCCATCCTTTGTCTAAACGGCTCGTCCCACCAATTGACACTAGGGTCATGGTTCCTTGTCCAATCCATCGGAGGAGGAGGAAGCGACGTGTCATCCTTAAACTTCACCTATGAAAACATTATGCAACGATAAGCTACAACAATTACAAGTCAATAAAAGAGAATTAATTCAACATTATAGGTACTTACCAGTACAAAGTGGTTTCTGTTTCCCACTAGAGCTATGGCATAAATCCTTGTCGGAGGGTGCCGATTGTCCCCTACAATCCATCCCACAACACCATCACAAAAGCAACCTGATGTAATGTGGCAAATATCAAACCACCCATGGGCATCTCGAGCCAATATGGTCTCGTGCATGGGCTCAACACAATGTCGTAGTTTGCAAATGCCGTTCGATATGGGCGTTGTTATTTGCTACACGATTATATACGACTTTGTTCTGGCTCAATTCAGTAGTTAGCTCCTTCCAAACACTATGGTATTATCCCTCTCCATACCCTAATACCTCTGCAAGGGCTCGATAACCACAATGACCATTTGTCGCTACATCCTTAACTCTCTCAATGTAAGTAAACATGAAATGGTTAACATTGTCAGCACCAAAGTTCACACCCAACCACACCATTTCTATACTTAGCCCTTGTGTATGCGTATCTACCATAACTTTTTTTCGGGCCTTGTTGGTTGAGCCCTTTGGCCTCCCACACTTCTTGGTCGTCGATGGGGTTTCTTGATTGCTCTCCTTATCCTTCTCTTGCCTCTCCTTCCTTTCATGGTCTTTCTTCTCCTGCTCGTATACAACCATCCTATGCTCAAGCAAAGTACTACTCCTCTTGGTGGAGCCCTTTGTAGACTCCATTGGCCTTCCCTTTTGCCATGAAACAAGATCTATCGACTCAAGCAATGAAGATTCTTCTGGTATGACCATGTCGACAAATGACTAGGATATACCGTGCACCTGCTCCTTTTTCAATTCACCTTTCCTATATTTCTCCACCGTTTTATTCATTCTCACTTGGGCAATCGAGAGGGATACAATGTCTTTTATGGGCATGTGTTGTTGATCGATGCCTTCACATACCACTTGACGCCAAAACGGGTATATCTCACTTGGCATTATCGGCTGCTTGGTAACGATGGCATGAGTAATCCTATGAGGACAAGGAAGACCCATGCACTCTCTCCACCAATAATCAACACACTTAGGCTCCATCTTTTCCTTAACCATCTTTTTGTGTAGGTTGTAGAACAAATCCAACAACTTCTTTAGGCAGTGTGTTTGGCACTCTATAAAATAGGCAAACGGATATCACCCTCACTTCTTTAGGGACACCCTCCAATTATGTTGGAAGCTTCATATGTGACATCTCAAGATCTCCCCGCAAACCCTCAACTTGGGACTCAATCTTATGGTGAATCCTTCCAATCACCGTGTTAAAGCCTCCTCGAGAACTGTCAAGTATTTTTTCAATACATGGTGCATGCCATCTACCTTGTAATAAACATATTTTTAATTAATGTCCTTAATAGAGATGATTAAATCAAAGTACATATATAAGAATAAAATTACCGATTCGTTGTTCTCATTTGGAAGTGAAGACAATTCTCCGTCCATGCTCTTACTATCGACTGCTTGTAAGGCCCAAGCCATGACTTCTCCACATAGTTCATGACCCCTCCCTCAACGCTCTTTGACTTTTCAAAGCCTCTCCTCATATGTTGCCTTAGTGGATGATATGAATATGCCCCAACATTTATGGGCAAATCTTTCTGCATCCTTGAGGTCCTTTAAAATACCAAGAGCATATGCTTTAATATTCTCCTTCACATGCACCCAACACAGGAGATGTTTTACTTCCTCCCCAAAGACAGTTACCTTTGCATTCGTGATTGCCTTCTCTCAATCTATGGCAATCGCATTTGGCATTGTCCCCAATTTTCAAACAAACGTTTCAACATCCATGTATAACTATCAGTGTCTTCTTTTGTGATAAATGCAAAACCAATGTTGAAAGATTTGTTAGTGCACGTGAATCCAACCATCTCTAGTAATATCATGTCGTACTTGACAATGTATTAAATGTTAATCAACTTAAGAACAAAACTAAATCTTTTAATAAAATATTCAAAGGTTAGAAAAGTGTACATATTTGTCTTATATGTGATGTCCGTAATGACAACATAGGGAAACAGTCTCAATAGATGCAACGAGGTCGGGTGGACGAAGAAAAGGATCTCAATATCATTTGAATTATGCATCCTCTTCGGGAAAAAATGGTATTTGTTTCGTTGTAAAAATGTAACGAATATTGGGTTACCTTCATATTTCCACGGTCCTTGATTAGATACTTTGCCCTCAAATTTGAAACTTGTTTCGTCGATATCACATTACTAGGATAAAGCTTCCTCAATTGCTCGACTAGTTCTCCTTGGAGGCAGGTATATGTAGCTCAAATTCCTAACTAACTCCTTCTGAGTTACTTTCATTCGTCCCATAAATGAATAACCAAGTAAATTAGTTGGGAGGTCATGGTTGTGAACTCCGTACCCAACCGTTAAAGCTCACTTTCCCGTTGACTTGCTTCGAACCCCAACCACCTCAAATTTACAATCGCACTTGCTCTGAAGTGTCCGTACACTTGGTGGTCTAACAATTGGGAGAACTTGACCCTTCTTTCCGGATCTATACGTGTCATGCTTATGACATGCTAGTCTGACCATTGTAGGGATGTTTGATGTTTTTATTTTCAATACCATCATTCTTTCACGACCAACTTGCCTAGCCCAATCTAGCATGTCATCTCGACTCTCCCACACACTATATTATCAAAATCACCTGAAAAATCCTTCCTAGGAATCTATGTATATAATTTCTCAATTTATTTCAATACAACAAACATCTATAATATACAAGGATATTATCGAATTACAAAGTTGAATAAATCTGTTTGAAACGATAATCCAATTCTTGCATTAATTTGAAAAAATAAAACTAAACAACGTAAATCGTAACTTACCTCTAATTCAAACATCTCGTAGTTTTCTTTTTCAGATTCACCTCCCCCTCCTTCTTCTTCTTCAAAAGAGATTGATGACTCTGGCTCTTCTTCTAAAGAGCGTGGCTCGTCTTCTCGTAAGATGAATCCGAAAATTCCGTAATCTGATGATGACATTGTTCAATGTAGTTTTTTGAATCAAAAACTTCAATTTAGTTTTTCGAAGAGATTTTCGCAATATGTAGACCTTAGGGTTTTTTCCTGCGAAATATATGTGCGACGGGAAATAATCTCGGAGGGTATAACTGTGTGATTTTCTTGCATCACGAAGCGAGACACTTTACGAAGCATTTAATCTCGCTTTATGATGCGAGAAAAGCCGGGTATCCATCTTTTGGAGCTCGGTCGTCCCGCTTCATGAAGCGAAATATGCCTTGTGCGCCAGGAAAAAAAATCATGTGCACAAGGCATCGTATTTTTATTTTTAAATTTGTTTGTCTTAATTAAATCAGACAAATTAATTATGTTTAGTAGCTTTGTAAATAACCATGTTACAATAATAGAAAATATTAAAAGAAGTAGTATATTTTGAGTCATTATTGGTCAAGTTTCAGCCTCATTCAAGCTTTTCTTAGTTGCAATATAAATTATAAAGTTAAAAGTCAATGAGTGTGTACATATATTAATCTTTTTTTTTTGAGTACATATGTGCGTATTATTGACTTGGCAAATTATTTTTAAGGACAGTATATATTTCAAATTATTTTAGTTAATAATTATTGACTTGGCAATTTATTGTCACTCCGTTCGTTCTCAAGTTATTTAGGGTTAGCTGGAGTCACGTTATGAATTTTCAACAAACTTAATTACACGAACACGATGTCACGTTATGACGAGTTAATTGTGGCGGCCCTGGCGGGGGGAGATGGATTTAGTTGTCATAATTATAATAGTTTATTGAGATTCAATCTTAAAACTAATTTGATGATAGAAAGAATATAGTACTCCGTAGTTTGTTTATATCCATATTTTCATATGGGGTTTATAAAGAGGTCCTAACAATCTTCTACTATTCACCTGTGAATCCCTCACAAGTTTAATCGATAGATCCATCCGATCTCCAACTCAAACTATCGGCTCTAATATTACTTTGTGGTTAGGGGACGAGCTTTGTTGTCAAATCTAGCATACCATCCAAAACCAATTGATGGTAGAAAGAGTGGCTCATAAACTTAGGCTCCATTCGACAATACTTATTTGATTGCTTACCTTATATGAAAAAATAAACATCGTTGCTGAAAAAATAATTAGCATCCCTCACCTTATTTCAAATAAGCTAACTCATCTACCAAAATATAAGTGAGTGTGGTCCACATAAAAGTACTTTTCACCCTTTTACATCTCTTGCTTAAAATATCAGCAATTCAGTTTACCGAACACATCCCGGATTATTTGAAAAATAAGCAACTGATATCACCATCCAAGATCAACATCAATAACCATAAATATCAGCATCAGCATCAGCATCAACACCGATAAGTACCGAGTTGTCGAACGAAGCCTTATTTATTAGCTTATTTATCTCCCAACTTTCACACGTAAGATTCAAAAGAACCCCAACATTAATAAATATTTCTAAATTTCTAAAACCCATCCATATTACCATTTGTTTCATGTACTTTTTCAAAGTTTATAATCAATGTTTACTTTCTGAGTAAAAAAAATGAAAAGTTTGCGTGCTTGTTGTGCAAAGTTTATAATCCGTTCTTTCACTTGAGTGAAAAACTAAATCTCACCAGTTACTATTTTATTAGTTCATGATCCTTACTACTAATTAGATCATGATCTCAGAGTTTACCACCGTTTCTCATCATTAAAAATAGAGTTATTTGTCAAAAGTCACCTCTTAAAATGAGTGTTTTTTTAACAAACCACCTTTTATAATTTTATTTATACAAAATCACCTTTTATAATGCAATTTATTAAGTTAAACCACCTATAATGAAATCTAGAATTACATATATCATTAATTTATGAAATCATCCCAAATTTATTACAATTTTCTGAAATTATCATATATATATATATATCAAATGAAAACTCAAAACAAGATAAATTTATTTTTCATCATTCTAAAAAGTAAAAAATACATATTAATGTAATTAATATAGTAAGTAAGAGATGCGTATGAAAACAATATTTATAAATTAAATGAAAATTTCTCAAATTTTCAAGTATTTTTTGGTGCTTTTTTTTTTGAATTTTTTTTATTTTAAATATATATGTTGTAGGAAAACATTACAAAATTAAGAATTGTTTTGTAATTTTTTATAAAACTTAATATATATGAATGAAGGATATTTTTGTCAATAAAATATGAAATTTTACTAAAAATAGAAATAGGTGGCTCAACTTAACAAATTATATTATAAAGGTGATTTTACTTAAAAAATGTTATAAAAAGTGGTTTGTTAAAAATCATCTCTTTTAAAAGGTGGTTTGTGACAACAAAAAAAAACCCTTAAAAATAGGATATAGGTGTTTTTCTACCAACAAACTGGGTAATGTTAGCGAATCCTAAGTTGAGGTGCGAGTAATTCTTTGAGTTTATAAACTTGATCTAGGGTTTGAACTAAGTTTTTTTTTTACTGTGGTCGATGAAATCGTGTTCAAGGCACTTAAAAATCCTCCATTTCATGAGAGCAAAATTAAGATGGTCCATTTTAAACTTTTCTTCGTCTTAATGATATTCACCCATCATTTGATGACATTATTTCTTTTAGGGTTATCTTAAATTATGTTTTTTTGCTTAATTAAGGGTAGACAGCTTTCATTTCAGTTAGAAGCTCGGCCACAAAACTTAAAAAAAAAAAAAACCAATCCATACAAAATACAAATCTTATGTGGGTAAATTTGTATCTTAAAAATCATATTATTAAATTTTAAAAAATGAAGAGAATAATTTTTGTAAAAAATATTATCCTTTTAATTTTTGAAAATTCTATAATACGGTTTTTAAGCTAAAAATTTACAGACATTTGTATATAGGTTTTTGAAATATAAATAAGATTTTTAAAAAATTAACATTAATTTATTATTTATTTAATTAATTAGAACATAAAACCCAATTATAAAATAGAAGATTTTTAGCCAACTCAATTTATACAGCATGGATATAGCCAACTCGATTGAAAAAGCAGGTCCAAAATTATATGAATAGAGCCACAAAAAGATCATAGCCATGCAAAAGATCATGCAAGATCACCATCACAACTAATTTTCTAGGGCTGTACATTTGCACAGTCCTGCGTAATTAATTAATGGAATAGACGATTGAATCTTAGGACCGTAACAGTTATTGACATGGTTCTTCAAAGTGAATTCAATTCCCACGAGAGGAGGGGCAACTAACTACCCAGTTGCATATGACAAGTCACATTAACTATTTATTTTCACAAAAACAGTACACAAAACAAAGCAGTTGTTGTAGGCATGGAATCAATTTTCCTTGCCATTCTAAGAAACCACCAAGCGTTTTTGGAACTTATGTCACATGCTCCAGCCAAACTCCATCTGAAAAAAATTAAACCTATCCATCCGAAATCAATTCGGGCTCACAATCAAAATGGTCCAATTGAGGCACTTATTGAAGAAGATCATTTACTCTGCAACTAAACCCTGGGCTAGGAAAAATGCTAAGAAAGTTTATGATCGAAGAAGTCGGCTGGAAATGATAGCTATAAATGAGTTTTCCAACGGTAATGGGTAAGTAATACCTAACATATAGGATTTGAATTTGAAGAGACATTTTTTTTTGGTAGAAGAATTTGAAGAGACATTATATATCATAGAATTGTCAATTGTGATGCAGTATTTTATTGGAACATCAAATCATTCTGGTTAGTGGTTACTATGATCTTAATTTAAATGAAACTGAGTACATAGGATCGGGTGATAGAACCCAAGTTTACAAAGCTGATCTTAATGCGATTTTGGTATAAAACATTATACTGTATGCTAAAGTTAAAGGAGGTATGCAACAAAGTCTATTTTGCTGATGTCAATATTCTAACAGCAGTAACTGGCTAAAAAAATTGCCTCAGCTAAATTTGCGTACCTGAAAGGCTACCAATGATTCTAGCTTTTCTATGCAGGAAATCTTCTCAGTTGATTCATATTAGAGCCTCTGTTTGTGAGCCGACGTTCAATTTTACTGGGCCTAAACCCGTGTGCCAAGTGGAGGATATTAGCTCTATAGATCAATCTTTCTTGCAATATATCATCACAACTCTTCGTGATCCTCGGGATTTACTTCATCAGTGGCTGCACCATTAGAGCTTTCGGTGGGTTCAGAAGAATCATCAGTCTTTGGACCATTAGTTTCGGTTTTGACAGGCTTCTCAATCTTGGGCTTTGGTTTTGGCTTTGGAATTCTATTGACACTGTCAACCTTTAAAAGCAACAAAGTATTTGGTTAGGAAACTGTAATTTTTTAACTTTCTTTCTCATCATGATAAAGGAATTTCGTTTTACCTTGGATTGAAGATCAAACAAGTTGTGGTACACCTCCTCAGAAGTGAAAGCTGGTGTGATGTAAGCAGGTGTTCTGTAGAAAACCCAAGTTATCATAAATTCCACTAATAAACAGTAAAGCCTCCATTACAAAAATTGATTGGTTCATAGACAAAAACTGGTTCTTCATAAAGCATCTGGATTTAAGACACCCAGCTCCAAGATTCTGTAATCACGCTCTTCTTTCAGTCAAATGATGGGAGCATGGGACAAGAGGATGAATGTGTAGCCTCACAACAGAAAATTTTCAAGACATTATATAGAAATAGAGATAAAGCTAATAGCAGAAAGGGTTTGCTTACTTGCTCTGTTCAGCCTCCCTTTCATCCAACCAATTCTTGAGCTTCTCAGCATAACTCAGAATCTGGAAGCATAAGTTCATTCGTTGAATCATCAAATAATCAAGACAGCAAAATGCCGGCGGTAAATAAATTGAGATAAGCTACCTCATTTATTCTTTCTTTTGGAATCCAGGGTTTTTTGGTCTCCCAGCCACGTACAGTCTACAGAAGTTTGACACAAGCCACGTGAATACAGTACTGAACCAAGATACTATGCACATTTGTTAAAGTTAAATTCACACAAATTGCACAGATTGAAGTGGTTCTACTTCTAAATACCTCTTTGAGCTCAGCAAGAAAGTTTCTAGCAGCTACAACTGCTGATGGGCGTGCATTAAGCTCATCCAATCTGAAATAAAGAGTCACTATACTTGTGGGTCTGTAGCAACATTATAGTTCATTGTTCATGAGCTTCAAGGAATAGGCAAACCTGAAAAATATGGGGTCACCGATAGCTTTCAAGATATCAAGACGTTCTTGGAACTCATTAGCACCAGCATCTTCCCCATCCATATACAACCAATCTTGCACCTGGATACATATAAAGAGAAAAATGCATGTTAGAAGGCATGAACAAGGATCCCATGTGGATTGAACACAATCATTTTACTAACCTCCTCAAGTTTCTGAGTCAAGGATTGTCGCTCCTCACTGGTGGAAACTTTTTCAACATCTTCAGATGACTCGATCTGGCAATGATAAGCATAAAAAAAAATTAAAAATATGATCAGCTAAGCTGTTGAAATGGAAGGTCCGGAAGGAACAATTTTAAATTAAAAAAAAGGAGTTTCTAGTACAGTCAGATACGTGTTTTATAGTAAAATAGCCAATTGCTACTTAAAGAAGATAATAGTCAAGTCTGAAACCCCAACAATAGATTTTAATAGATCAGGGAAATCAATACAGTTGGGACAAACACCCCTTTCCTTCTCTTCCTGGCTAATTACCGAACATCAATGTTAATTCAAGGTGTACAAAACCATGATGATTATAAAGTGCCAATATCATTGCTTTGCTCTCCGACAAAGATAAAAAGCATGTACGCAAAAAGCAGTTAGAACACAAATATACACTAAATCACTAACACAGAGCAGAGCTGATAATGAGCAGCACTATAGATTACTTGTTCTCCCATTTATAATGGTTTAAATTCACACACCTTTTCTCTGGTACTGTATATGTATCCTTCCAGATTATTTTTCAACTCTGCAGTTCTCCTTCGCTCAGCATCCTTCCTGTCCAGATCCTCCAATTTGCGCTTACCATCACTGAGAGATTCTTTTGAAAGAGAAATTGCAGGTCCTGTAGTCTTTTCAATGACCTGCATCAACAAAAAGGAAGTGGAAAGATAGATGTGAAGGTAAGACAAACTGTTTGTCCATTGGTAAAACTTCACACAATGAAGCATACGACTTGTTTATACCTTCAGAGGAACTCTGAAAGTTCGCTTCTTTAACTTCTTTTCCATAACCTCAGCCTTGTTATCTTCTTTTGGTGTGGATTCGGATGTCTCCTTATTGCCATCATCATTATTTATATCACTGTTGTTTTCTTCTGTGGACTTTGTTGAGCTAGTTTCAGTTGTTATGTCAGCAGAAGCTTCAGAAAGAGTAATGTTCTCAACAGACATGTTCTTTTTCGGAACTTCTACCCACTCAGTTATCTCAATAACAGCTTCTGCACGATCTAACTTAAACACACCACTTCTGCTGAGAGAAAAGTGTAGGTTTGCCTTGATTGGAGCAGAAAGGTTCCTGGATGAGTATCTGATTTATAACCAGAAAAGAAAAATATTATAACCAGTGCTGTTTGGCTAGATTTCCTCACAAATTAAAAGAGACCAAACTCTATTAATACTCAGCAGAATTAAACTTGAAATTTCTTACTTATCACTAGCACCAGCCAACCCAGACACAGCATACTGGGCATACACCAGAGAAGAAACAGCGGGTGGCAATAGCTCTCCGCTCTCATAGGCTAGTGAGACCTCAAAGTCTTTGTTGTGAACGAAAGATCTAAACGTCTGATCAACAAAAGTAAGAAAATTTAAATCTATTCAGTCTACGTTTAAGAAAGTCTGTCGAGTAAATTCAGCTCAGAACATCATGACAAATACCTTAATGGGAACTTTTTTCATTCGCGGGATAATGACTTGTTTTGTCCTCTCATCCTTCACGACATCAGAACCATGCAGCTCCATCACATAACCATAAGTAGCACCATCAATCATTCCTAGTCTTCTATTTAATTTGATCCCGTCACTTAAGTTGGCAGCATGTAGTGAAGCACCAAGAACGATAGCCTCGTCAGCATCCAAATGTTTGTCCAGCTCTTTCCTTCCTAGAAACTCTTGGATTTTTGCCTATAATGCAGAATTTTTTTACTGAATCCTTTTATATCTCCTTCACAACAAAGTTTGCGCATGTTTTTTTTAAGTTTTGCCAATTTTTCATAGTCCATTCAAGGGACAGAGGGAATGTTACCTGCAACCTTGGTACACGGGTAGCACCTCCTATTAATTCAACCGCATACATCTCTTCAGCCTTCAGTTCTGAATGCTTGAGCACCTCTCTCAAAGGCATGAGTGATTTCTCCCACAAGTCTTCACAGAGTTCTTCAAACTTCTCACGAGTTATTGTGCTCCTAAAGAATCACAAAGTACAATGATTTATTTGAGCATTGTATATGCAAAAGCACCAAAAAAGAAAACACCTACTGTTTTACTCATCAACAAGCAATATGGAAACAAGGAACTGAGAGCATATCTCTCTGACTCTTTCCCTCCATACACCAATAAAGGAATAGATGGTTTCGAACAACTAAAAAAAATCCACATACAAAATATGTACATGAAGAATGCAAGTAGCTCGCCTAAAATAGGATTCAAAGATCTGTCAGAGCAAAAATCTAAGACACATACAAAAAACAGAAGCGTCATCCACTCTAAGATGCAATATCCACATACCTGAAATCCCGATCATCGTAGAGTGATTCAACTGATACAGGAGCTGCTGTGTTTGCACTTAAAATTTCCTTTGTACGCTTAACCTGTTTCTTGAGCTTGGCCATTGCCTTCGGGTATTTTCTCACATCAAATCCGCCTCCAACTTGCTTATTGAACTCATCTGCAAAGTATTCCACCAGCCTTAGCTCCAGATCTTGACCGCCAAGCTCAAAATTCCATCTAACATCTTTGACCTGCAAAAATAAGACAATAATGTATTTAAACTAGTACATGATGGAGCTCGAGTATCAAGCATAGTGTATAGGACAGTGTATATCAGCCAAAACATACACTTAAGGGTTCTACGCATACCAACAGCTCTTATAAATGATTACATAGCAGCATATAGGAATTTTCAATGTACTACAGGCATACATTCCTCGACAAAATTAAAATTATTTAAACACATTGAAAGGCAACACAGTTAATGTCAAAATGAATATCACTATATGCTAAAATTCTCCTTATTAGTGATTTAGTGCAGGATAATTTCAGTTCCATTTAGCATGATCTACTTTTCCAACTAAAACTAATTCAAGGATGCTTTATCACAAACATCATCAGAGGCCTTAAATTACCTGAAACTGGTTGATTGAAACGGTCTTCCCATACTCCTTAGCATTGTAAGCTGAGAAATAAACCAGCGCAGCATACGTATTACTTGATCCCATATCGTAGAACACAACATATCTCGACTCATTAGCAAAGTTCTTATCAATCCCGTACTGCAAAGCAGCTCCAGAGTGCTCATTAATTAGCGACAGAACGTTAATCCCAGCCAACTCAGCCGCCTGCAACACCCCCTTCCTCTCCGCCTGCCCAAAATATGGAGGCACAGTAATCACAGCATCCTTTATCACCACTTTGGAGTGAAATTCAGCCAGATTCATCGCATACCGAAGTATCATCGCCAACATCTCCTCCACAGAATACACGGTCCCGTCATCGACCTTGAAAGCCACAGCACCTCTGGAATCTTCCACAATATCGTAAGGCAAATACAACGAATCCAATTTCTGCTTCGCGTAGCCGTAGGGTTTAGCAATTAGGTCACGGAGCTGAGCGTAGACTTTATCGGGGTACCTGGCGACCAAACCGGCGGCTTCTTCGCCGATCAAGCGATCGCCGGAGTGGAACGCGACCAGCGAAGGGGATTTGCGCTTGGACATCTCATTAATGGCGACCGAAATCGGAATCTGGCCGGGCTTCAGGTTGACGACGGCGACTTTGAGCCATTCGGAGCCTAGATCTATGCTCAACACAGCGGCATTAGATTGAAATTGTAGGATCGAGAACAGGCAGAGGATTAAACCTAATCGGAGTAGCATTTCTAAAGCAAATCTCGATCCAGAGATTGGAAGCTGCACAGTGATTTTGAGTCTGCGAATTGAAAAATAGCTGAAGCAGGTTCTCAGGATTTGAAGATGGAAAATGCGGGTAATTCGCGAATTAAACGTCGAGTGCGTTTTCGATTTTGCAATTTTCCTGGGAGGTTTTGGAATTGTGGAGAAATGGAGGGAAGGTGCTGGTATCCCGTCGATCCGACGTGGTAAATGTAAAGGGAACCAATGATATACTGCCATGTGGATGAACAAGTAGACGTGGCACGTTTTGAGACGGCGGATGTGTTGGAAGTTTTCCGAGTTTTCTTACAAGCGCCAAAATTCTTTATTTCATTTTCATGAAATTGTCACATTGCATAAATATTGTGAAATCGTGTTTTTTTGTCATTGTCACCCCATTCAACGGAGAGTTTTGTTTCATCAAACGCCTAAGTTTGGAGTTTGAGTCTCGCGAGAGCTCTTTTATTTTTGGGTGGGATCTGCTCTCCCAACAAGTTCATTTCTCCTCCACTGAGAATCGAACACTCGACCTCAACGAAGGGATGTGAAATCGTGTTTTTAGGATATATTTTTTTTTTATAGTTTATAAAGTTTGTAAAAAAAAATGCTAGTGATTTATTTTATGCGTAAGATTTATTTTTATTGAAATTATGATGCATTATGCATTTTTTTTTGTAAGCATGAAATACAATATTTTGTATCAAGAGTTATCTTTACAACAATTGGGAAAAAGTTTTTTTTTATCTTTGAATTTAAGTTGATGTGGAAACCTTGAATGTGCTCGATAGCTTTAATATAGTTTCCATTCAAATCACGAACTGAAAATATTAGAGACAAACCTTACTAATTCAACTAGTATTATTCAAGATGGTAAATTATTTGTAGTCTCTTACCTGAATCTTTGAGTTGTGGCAATGGCAATGGCAATGGCAAGATGAGAGTTAGCAGAAAAAGGGCCCAATGGGTCTATAGGCCCATATAAGTGTTGACGTAGAAGTACTATAAGAAGAGCCCAAACGTAATTCTCTTTCATTAACTATTCTACGTCAACACTTAAAAAAGAAAGAAAAAACGTAATTTACTTTACTTAACAGAAAAAATGACATTTTTCATTACAGTGGGTGGTTAAATACACATAATTACAAATAAGGGGTGGTTAAGCATAGAAAAAAATATAAAGAGTGATCAATTACAACAAGTGCAAAATAAAGGGTGGTTAAATGCAATTTTCCCAAATATAAAGTACATTTCAAGACTTGCCTTAACCGGAAAAACAAATGATATTACCAGTTTTTAAAACGATAAGTTAAAATAATACTCCATAGTACTTCTTATAACGTTAATGAAAGAGATAAAATAAAAAGACAAGTGGCGGAAATAATTTAATTGAAGGCAAATAACGGGTCGCGTAGAGGAAATATATACTAGAAATTGATTTGAGCATTACTTATAATAGAAATGAATACACGTACGTGAAAAAGTGATAACAAAAGTTTACCCAATAACGTTTTTAGCAATATTAATTAATATTTTGATATATAAAATAATAGAAATAAGAAGAAAATATGATATACTACGCGTTGTTTTCACTAAATGTCACTTTAATCACCTACGTACGCATTTGAATGAACCGCCAAAATTGTTTTAAAAAAACACACATTTTCCCACCACCGATTAAAAAAAATGCCCCATTTGATCGCAGGTGTTTGGAAGCATATGTTTATTTCTAAAATTTATTTTAAGTAGATTTGAAACATTATCGGGTAATCGGGATGTCAAAAGTATAGGGACAAAATTTCAAAAATGTGATGTAATTAAACTTTATCCAACATAACTTAAAATAATAATAATAATAATAATATTTTTATGCAACACAAAAGTATAATATAAACTAGCATGAATAAAAGTCGAAAGACGAACCAAAAGTCGTTTTAAAATTGGATAAGAGTCTTCTCAAAAAAAAAAAATTGGATAAGAGCAATAGACGTTATACGGATTACGGAGTAGTAAGTTTTCACGAGGTTATATTTTTTAAATACAAAAATCAAAGAAACGGGAGTCTTAATCAATTACGTCAGCAATAACGGCAGTTTATTCGGTAGCGCGGGCGCAACGGGACCCGTAAATCTGACACGTGTTAGCTTAGAAACGATTTGAGAGGTTGACCTGGCAAACTGAAAGCGAATGTGAGCCACGAAAGGAGCGATGGTTCCAGTACACGTCAGCGCCACTCGTCAGGTCACAACGATGTCCACGTGTTTTTCTTTTCTCCAGCTAGCTACTAGATTCTGGACTACTCGTAGTACCGAAGTGATACTCTTTTTTTTTTGTTTGTTTGAGAGGGTACCGGAGTGATACTATAGTAGAACTTCTACTAACTTCTTTTTTTGATAAAACTAACTTCTCTACTAATCTACTCCCTCCGTTTCAAAATAGTTGTCTATATAGACAATTTTTCTTGTTTCACAATAGTTGTTCATATAATAATTTTTTCCATTTATACCCTTAATAATTACACCACACTAAACATACACTTTTTCCAAAGCAACTTTTTGGAGTAGAAAATACCACTTTATAGGGGTATTTTTGGAAGAATTTTTTCCCCTTAATATATGTGCACTTTTGTCTATGAACAACTATTTTGAAACGGAGGGAGTACTAACTTCTACAACAAATACAAATGTCAAATAGTATGAAGTTATGAACTCTTGTCATGTATTTATAAAGCCAAAAATAACTGTCATGTACCGAACAGTATTTAATAGTAAAAAGTAAATTTTTATAAATTGTTTTTTTTTATATATTAAAATAAGTGAATTATAGCAACATTAAAAGAGGAGATATACTATAGCAACTTTTAAGCTTCATTGATCCACAATAGTCCTTTTATTGCTTAAAACAAGCTTCTAATTAAGGTATGATTTTAGCGGCTCACACAGTCACACATTATTCGGATCCACCTTAGGTCCTTAAGGCAATGGGTAGTTTGACACATCATAGTTTGTGTACAAGGCTAGCTCTAATGTACATCTCTTTGTCTACGTTAACGCCATCTTCATCCATGCCCACAATCACCGAGGCTCTGAGTCACGAATCCTCCATGGCGGATGTTGGTGAGTTACACTATTTTTTGGGAACTTTCGTAACTTTAAATTAACATGGACTTCAGCTCAATCATAGAAGTACGTATGACTTAAAAGATTCTTCAAAATGCCAAAATGTCAGATTATAATGGGCAGAATACATCAACAGACCCTTATACTTACATTTTTTTTCCTATTGGACCCTTGTACTAAAAATTTTTCAAATAGACCCCTGTACTGCCCCCAATTTTGCCTATTAAACACTTTCAATCTTATTCTCCTTCCAGTGTACATCACGCGCCTTATGTGTCATGTTATTTTGCCAAATAAGCCAAAATGGTCAAATACGTACATGTTATTTTGCCTATTGAACACTTTCAAGTCTTCACGCGCCTTATGTAACATGTACGTATTTTGCCAAAATAACATGTACGTATTTGACC
Source organism: Fallopia convolvulus (assembly GCA_964016875.1). NCBI lineage: Eukaryota > Viridiplantae > Streptophyta > Magnoliopsida > Caryophyllales > Polygonaceae > Fallopia > Fallopia convolvulus. The sequence goes on along the minus strand of OZ024728.1, from coordinate 3,382,312 downwards.
ATTTTGGCTTATTTGGCAAAATAACATGACACATAAGGCGCGTGATGTACACTGGAAGGAGAATAAGATTGAAAGTGTTCAATAGGCAAAATTGGGGGCAGTATAGGAGTCTGTTTGAAATTTTTTTAGTACAGGGGTTCAATAGGAAAAAAAGTGTAAGTACAGAGATCTGTTGATATATTTTGCCCATTATAATGCCTATAAAACATCGATTGATATCCAAGCCAATTGCTTGGACAAGAAGAGGTTAGGGATTGCATAGCCCACCCCAAACATTATTGATCCTTAGCATGTGCTCTTCAATAATTAACGATCCCCTGGCTCGATATATATTAGCTATGTATTCCAATATTATTGTCTCTATATGCATAACCCAGCATTTTCTGCCCTCTAGAGAATCATATGCTACATAAAAGATCCATCTCACTTGGGATTACAATTGCACAATATTTATAAAATAACATACCCATTGTAAATATTAATAACATCCGTTTTTTTCACTTTTATTATGTTTTTGGGTCAATAGAAAATACCATACCGTTAGTCCGTTACTAACCACGAGAGGTCATCGTTACTACTTACTACAATTAGTAAAATTTTATATTTTACGGGTTAATGTCAATTTTATTTAAATAATATATGAAGAGCTAGCTTCCAGTCTTTTCCACATTTTACAAAACCAACGGGTTAAGAATGGGCCATTTCGAGAACGTTCCCTGAGCTCCAATCTCCACCGTCGATTTACCCCCTTCCACGTGGCGCTCGCAGATCAACCAGTCTTTTCCATCGCGAAGTGTGTTCTCGGCGCCACCATTTCCTCTATATAAACCCCCCACACCCCCAAACCTCTCTTCCCCGTCCCATACTTTCTAAGCAAGCTTAAACAGTCAAGAATCTCCAAAAGACGCCCCAAATTTCCTTATCTTCAACCAAATCGCATTTCGATCGATAATATCAATAACATCATGGCACCACCGGAGCTGGTCAATATCGGAGCCGATCACGCCGTTCTACCAGCGAAGCCGGTTATCCCGGTGAGTCGAGCGTACGTGACGTTTCTTGCCGGAAACGGCGACTACGTCAAGGGAGTCGTCGGATTGGCCAAGGGACTGAGGAAGGTGAAGGCGGCGTATCCGCTGGTGGTGGCCGTGTTGCCGGATGTTCCGATGGAGCACCGCCGGATCTTGGAGGCGCAGGGTTGTGTAGTGAGGGAGATCGAGCCGATCTACCCGCCGGAGAACGATTGCCAGTTCGCTCACGCCTACTATGTCATCAACTACTCCAAGCTCCGGATCTGGGAGGTACGGTCTCCTTACGACGTCGTTTTTCGTTCTTCTTGTGTTTTACACGTGTCAGCTCCTGCTTGCTTGCGCTGTGACTCATGATATTTGAAATAGAAAATGATCTACAAGAACATTGATACAAATCCAATTATTCGGTTTGATAGATTAGAAATTTACTTAATGGTGAGAATTTGGCCAAATTGAAAGAAATTATTGAGATTGCAGGCTTAATTAATTAACGGCTTTAGTAATGGACTTCTTGATTTATTATTTTATTGTGTAATTAGAAAACGATTTACAAGAACATTGATCCAATTAGTAGGTCTGATCTAGAAGAAATTTACTCAATAATGACAATTTGACCAAATTCAAAGAAATTGCTGAGATTAGTGAAGCTTTAGCTACGTTAGTGATGAACTGATTCATGGATCAACATTTTATTTGAGTTAATCTTTTTTCATGATTTATTGTGTAATTGCTCATGGTAAAACGACGACGTTTTTATGATTTTGCAGTTTGTGGAGTACAGTAAGATGATATACTTGGACGGGGACATTCAGGTGTTCCAGAACATTGACCACCTGTTTGACCTGCCGGACGGCTACTTCTACGCAGTGATGGATTGCTTTTGTGAGCCGTCGTGGAGCAAGACGCCGCAGTACCAGATCGGATACTGCCAACAGTGCCCGGAGAAGGTGACGTGGCCGGCGGAGCTCGGCCCGAAGCCTTCGCTGTATTTCAATGCCGGATTCTTTGTGTACGAGCCGAGCCTTCAAACGTTCCGTGACCTAATTGATACTCTCAAAATCACCTCTCCTACCTCCTTTGCCGAGCAGGTATACACCATCTCTTTCTTGATTGCTCTCAATTTCCAGAAACTAACCTTAATAAATTTCGATATTGGAGGAAATCGGATAAAGTGAGGGTTCAATAGAAGAAATTATTTTCAGTCATGTTGAAACTTGAGTGATCAGTGATTGATCTAATTGATGTTTAAGTTGAAAGTTTGGCACAAAAATGAGTTGCCAAATTAAGAATACTTATACAAAATTACCAACTTTGACAAATCTTCAAATTTTAAGGCACATATATTCGTAGTATTGTGTCAAAATCTACTACTACGGTGGTTCATCTTATGGGTCAAATTTCATTTGATGAATTTAAGTATTAAGATTCAATTGTGGTGATTTTGTGGTTGTAAATGGTTGCAGGACTTCTTGAACATGTACTTCAGGGACAAGTTCAAGCCACTCCCCATAGACTACAACCTAGTCTTAGCATTCCTGTGGAGGCACCCGGAGAAAGTTGACCTGAACCGGGTCAAGGTGGTGCACTACTGCGCGGCGGGGTCCAAGCCATGGCGGTACACCGGCAAGGAGGAGAACATGGACAGAGAAGACATCAAGTTGCTGGTGAAAAGGTGGTGGGACATCTACGACGACGAGTCTTTGGACCTCAAGACACCCGCCGGAGATGCCCACATGGCGACGCAGCCTCCGGTGAGCTTGGAGGCGTTCAAGGCGGCGGCGCTTTCGGAGGCCAGGCCGCCTGTTAAGTATGTTGCTGCTCCTTCTGCCGCTTAGACTCTTGCTGCAAAGTAGCTTATGCTAGTATTGGGTTTTTTTGCCCTTTTTTGTTTATATAAATAATTTGTTTTGTTTTTTTGGGTTTGTTATATATGGGTTTGTTGAGTTATTGATTTTTGTAAAATCCTTTATGTTGGAATTTCTTGCTTGTAAACTTCTTCCCGTAAGGGGTAAATTTCAATGAAAGTTTAGTACTGTGGAATGTTCGTTATGTTTAATTGGATTGGAAGTTGGAATTCAATCAATTCATGCATGTAATGCCCGGTATTTTGATTGATTATGAATATATTGTATTATAATTGCGTGGATTATTCAAATATATGTATATGGAAGGATTAAGGTAAAGTCCAACGTGTGGTGGGTCTGAATAATGTGACATTTACACTTTACAATTTACAAAGGTCGACATTGTTTAGAGAAATTTGTGGAAGGGTGATTTTGTATGGCTTGGACTTTTCCAACAAGGAGGGATCGCTTTGGCATGAGGCAAGGTCATTTCAAGCTTTTTGCAGGATGACGACTCTTAAAGTGACAGGTGATTTTGGAGGATCTAGAGCATTCCGAATTCAACCAATTTGACCAATTAATATCGGTTTTGTATTTTGGGAAATTCATTTGGGGCCTTGTATTTTAGTGTTTTTCTCTTAGTGCCCCCAGAAAAATCAATTTCCTTTTGGTACCCTCATGATTTATAAATTGTCCACTTTGTGTCCATAAGTGCTAAAAATGTTTCCTCACTCCTTTAGTTTCAAATCAAGGCTTCAGATCTAATGCTCTCGGGTGCGCCAGGTCCAAATCCGGGTTTCCTTCATTGAGGAGGTTGTAGGTGATCTAGAAGCGATGATAGACGAAAAGGTCGACATGGTTAACGTTGACGACCTGCTACCAACCAGGTCCAACCACGAGAGGGGTCAACAGGAACTACCGAGCCACACCATTGACCACTTAGTCTCGCCCCCATCCTTCGAAAGCATAAATTAGGATCAATGCTCAATTGGGGCTTTCCATCACTTCTCATAAATCCACCCAATTAATTATGAAATATGATTTAAGTAAACTTAATGTTCATAAACAAAACCATTGCATGCTCCAAATTTGTTAAATTTCACGCAAAATATGGAAATCCATTAACTAGGTTCCATAATTGAAATTGAGGGAGATACAAAGAAGTCAGTTGTGGTGTTTGGGAATGGGGACAAACAAGTTGGTGGGGTGCTATATGCCCGGTTCGGATCGTCTGTCCCACAGCCGTGTCCTAAGCCCGTGTCCCATTGTGTGCATTGGACCACGTGTATAAGTGATTAATCAAATTTTTTTTCCGGAAAATATAGATATCCGGTGCTAAATCTGATTGGGAAAACCAATTAAGTAATTAACCCCATCTCTTTAATCTTTCTCTCCGTCTCTGTCTTCCTCACCATCAAGTTCATCAATTCTTTCTCCACCTCAGGACGACGTCGCTTGTTCCCTCGTCACGCCGGCCGCCAGCGCCACCCCTTATTAGCACCACCGGTCCACCGCCAAGCTAGTACCTTTATATACTATATCCATGCTCTTCTCCTTATATAGAGTTAGGATTTAGGTTTAGAGTTTCTAATTCCCCCAATTCTTTAATTCTTTAATTGGCAATATTCAATTGGAAATCTAGCACCAGGAACCTTTAATTGGCAGTAATCACTTGTAAATCTATCACTAATTTCCAAATTCTTTCTCTGTTGGCAACGATTGTACAGTTTGCCTCAAAAGTTTTTGGTTTTGAGTCTCATGTCAGTAATTGATCGATTCTCTTTAGTAAATAAGGCAGTTGCTACTTAATAATTCACATTTGCACTTTGTTAGCTCTTATTTGATTGAAAATTTTCCATGTTTGCACTTAGTAAATTCATATTCTTTCTCTATAAATGTATGAAGGGTGAAGGCCTGAAGGGTGAAGCAGTAGATTAATTTCTTTGGGGTTGATCGGTTTTTTTTTCAAATTATAATTAACTTTAATTTTGACAGAATATTACTATATTTTACCAAATAAAAAGAATATATTTAATACCAAGGATCACTTATACACGTGGTCCAATAAAACACAATGGGACACGGGCTTGGGAGTTGGGACACGGCTATGGGACAGACGATCCGGACCGACTATATGCCTATATGCCAAGCAATTTTGCCATTTTTAAATGATTTTCTATACTTTTTGAATAATTATAACGGAGGAGATAAAGTTTATAGCAATTATGGACACAGAGTGGACAATTTATAAATTATGAGGGTACCAAAAGAAAATTAATTTTTTTAGGACAAAAAAAAAACTAAGGGTACCAAAAGAAATTTTCCTTTCGACCAAAAAAAAAGAAATTTTCCTTGTATTTTTATTTTACAAAATGACTAAGATAAAGAGTCGTTTTATATTGGTTATGAATGAGTGAATGACACAACCAAAATCGGAGTAGTTACACATTTGTATATTTTTAATGGTAGTTAAATATTATTCATTCATGAAAGTTGATATAAAGGGCACGAGGATGGACACATTTGGTGATTTAGATAAGAGCATGCAATTTTGACTAGCTGCTATCGGAGTAGCAGGTAAACTACATGAGAATACGATAATGCTATTTTTGTGTTCCTGACCTTATATTAAAAACCACTTGTTATATTAGTGGATCTCAACCTTATATTACGAAATAATATAAGAGCTTGGATGGTGGTAGTGATTTTATTTTGTTTCCTAATGACATTGTCAAAGACAAGTGGTATGTAAGAAAGTTCATTTCAGCAAATACAGGAGAAGGATAGACAAAAGGCATGTTGAATCATGATTCAGAGTAAACCCTAATTCACAGCATTCAAGACTCAAGAGGCACTAATAAGAACAAACTCGGAGCAATTGAAAGTTTCAGAAACTACAGGGGAAATGGAAATAAATGGCAATATCTGTAAAACAAAAACATAAAACAAATTGCAAACCCCTCACAGAGAAAGTAATGAATTTCGCAATTCCAAAGAAAGAACACTAAAGATGAATCTATCTTCATTGTAACAGGATATAATGCACGGTGTTCAAGTGTGGTCTTCTAAGTCTGCAAATGCAAAAAACAAGCCCAAGATGATTAAGGCATGATGATATGAATTGGTGGTACAAAAAAACATGGTAAAATTTGTATATATTTATATGGTAAGAATCAGATTTAGTAACAATAACCCTAATTAGAAGAACTAAAACCCTAGATTTTTCTAACCTATGCCCCCTTGGGACATAATCTCGTTAAAGTGACAATATTTTGTTGGATAAAAAATGACAATATTTTGTTAATTTGTATTTATTTAGGATTAATGATTTTTTTAAAAGGGTTAGGGTTTTAGTTCATCAATTCCTAAGGGCATAGGTTAGAAAAACCGAAGATAAAAAAAACCCTACAACTATAGTATATATATAAGCTGTATTTGTATTACCTTGCTTGCAATGTTGTTAGAGAGCCAGTCCAGACCCTCATACAGTCCTTCACCAGAAGTGGCGCACGTGCTCTGAATATACCTACAATTGATTTTGAATTTAGTATATAGACACATAGGAGTGGTACACCAGACACTGAACAAATTTGCAAGAGAGATGGAGAAAAAGGTACCAGTGTCTTTGGCGAAGAGAGTGAAGGCCAAGCTTGTCTGTGATCTCTGCAGCGTTCATAGCGTTTGGAAGATCTTGCTTGTTGGCAAATACAAGCAGAACAGCATCCCTCAATTCATCCTGCAGATTAAACCAAAGGTTGAGTGGATACATGAGTTGGCTGAGTCGTAGTAGTCAGAGTTGCACTTAAAAAAAGGGATTAGTGGAGAGAAAAAAGACCTCATTCAACATTCTATGAAGCTCATCCCTGGCTTCAACAACACGGTCACGATCATTGCTATCAACCACAAAGATAAGTCCTTGGGTGTTTTGGAAGTAATGTCTCCACAATGGACGGATCTAAACACAAGGCAACAACAAGCTAATTACACAGAAGCAGATAATAATAATTTCATAGCAATGTCCATGACACATTAATTCCAATTTCCAAGCAAGTAAACATTTTATATTGTCGAATTTAATCTTAATTTCATGTGCTTAGCAACTAGAAACAATGTTTTGACACAATATAAGTACCTTGTCTTGGCCCCCAACATCCCACACAGTGAAGCTGATGTTCTTGTACTCCACAGTTTCCACATTAAATCCTGATATGGAGACAAATGTGAGCAAAATTGAGTAACATGTATTAAGGCTGAGAGACGATATGTTTTGGAACATGATAACCCATAAATGTTAACTGAATTTACCTATGGTTGGAATGGTTGTGACAATCTCTCCCAACTTGAGCTTGTACAAAATCGTAGTTTTACCAGCTGCATCGAGACCTACCATGAGTATACGCATCTCTCTTTTAGAGAAGAGCCGGCTGAAAAGCTTGGTGAAAGACAACCCCATGCCTTTTTTGAACAAATGAGCTGATATCAAATACCAGATCCCCATCAGAATTGATATGACAAATCAATCAAAAATAGAGAGCATCAAGTCAGCAAGTCAACACCACAAAGCACAATGACACCACACCATTAATAAATCTAAAAGCAAGATATAATAACATTGACATTTTGGCAGTTGGCACATATGTTATTAGCCTTGTCAGTGAATTCATAAACAAGATCAAAAGTAAGACATCCTCAATGTGGATCAAAATAAGTAGCATGACTGCACAATTTGCAAAGATCACATTATTCTAACATGCAAAATCAAGTATAGCTCTGAAACTGCAGCATTACGAACAGGATGATTGCAGAAATGAAACTGTAATTGAAGACTTGTGCGAAATCCAAGATGAACTTGGAGTCAAGCCACAGATCAAGCAGTAAAGACAAGTATAGATGAATCCAAGGAAATCGAATTACAATAAAATATCCAGAGATCCTGTTTCTAGAAATCAGACGCGATCTGAACGGAATAAATTAATTAAAAAAAGGAACTGACTTAACGCTTTCAGATCGTAGAAAATTCAGAATGTAGATCATATTCATAACCATTAATCATCGATCTGATAATCCAGAAGGACCGGAACGGGAGAAACACTAACCAATTCTCAGAATATTCTACAAAAACACAACTAGATTCACATTCTCACAGATCCTATTCTAGAACACAAAATTGCAATAAAAATGCATCGCAGAAACGAAATCACGTATCCCTAATCCTGATTAAGGCGATTTACATCAAAAAAATTCAAATCAATTTCACGAACAAGGACACACAACAATAAATAAAGCGCAGGTCAAAACAAGTGAAACAAACATAGAACAGGTAATCGGCGAGTTATTACAAAAACAGCTGAACATTGCATCAAATCCAGTGAGAAAAAGAGATCAGAACGGAGAGAGGAGAGAAGGATGAAACCTGAGTTACGAAAGAATGATGGAGGAGAAAAGAGAGTTTGAGATCTGAAAAAAGGAGAGGAGAAAAGTTTGTGGAATGAAACGATCGGAGGAGAGTTTGCTTCCTTTCGTTTATTTATACACGGCCTTGATTTGAGCTAAATGGGCCGCGGCCCAACCCCTAGTAGCCCATTAAATCATTGTATGACCCAAACGAAGTTGATAATTTAAATTTAAATTAAATACATGTTTTTTTGGTAAGAAATTTTAAATACATGTTTATTAGCTTTGTTACTAGTATGTATTCCCTGTACCTTGTACAGGTTTTTTCTTAAATAAAATATTAATAATAAAATATTTTCAAATATATTTATTATCCTATAAAAATAATTGATGATTTGCGTAAAAAGATCAGACAATTATCATATAACTAATAAATATCTTTTCATATAAGGTAACAAATAATTGGATTATAAGAATAACCAAATTCTCAAGAATATTATTAACAATATATGGTTACAAAGATAACTTCCTATCTATAATGTCCAAAAATAAAAGATTGTTTAATGATGAGTTTTCTATCCTATATTCTAAAAACATGGATATAAATCTATCATATACAAAAAAAATAAAAATAAAGTGACATGTGTCGTTTAATAATTTTTTTAACCTCCACTTTAGGTTACAGTTATGATTGGCTTAGAAGTTTTTTTAAGGATATAAACTATGAGAGTCGAAATGAAAGCCTCGTGTTAGTAGCATGGAGTCTTAATTGTTAAATCGCTTGATTGAAAGGCCGAGGGTTGTTATTGACTTAAAAGTTAGAGTAATAAATTATTTTTTTAATATTTAAGTTTTATCTAGATGGTAATTTGCGATGTAAGAACAACACTAGTTTTTGGATTGGAATAATGCACAAATAATGGTAGATGATGAAACCTCTGCCAAAATCTCTGAAGGTAAATTCCATATTAGGAGGAAACAAAAGAACATCAAATGGACTAAACTCAAGATGTCCAACATTGATTTGTTAAACTTAACTTCGATGGTGCTAAATGCTCGAACGGACTTTTTTTTTTGGTTTTGTTCTCAAGGACCCGAAAGGCAAATTCACCCCGAGCGCCTCCCACCGCACCTTGCCCAAGGTCATCGTGGAGGAGGCCCCAGCAAGGAGGGAGTGAAAATCCCACATTGCGGCTGCCAGAACTCGAACACCTGTCCTTGTCCACAATCTGTTGTCCGGATACCAACTGAGCTATGCCCATGGGGCGGCACCTTACTTGGAATCCTTGATATACATGCAAGAGTTAGGTAATAAACATTTGACACTATTTGCCAACACATATAGTGACATCTACATGCTTAGAGGCTTTCACGTTAGACTTATCATTTGGACCGAGCCCGTGGCTATTTTGGGCTATACAAGCCTTGAGGTTTGAAGGCCCATTTGAACATGGCGCACACCCTTATGATCAAACGTGCCACATATATTTTTCACTCATATACTAATATGAATAAAAATTAGCCCACTCAAGATACACATATATACATACACCACTATTTTATAGGCATTTAGCAAATTTAATATATTAAAATTGTTAATTTATTATGTATGTACATTTAATGGATTAAATGTCAACTTTTATTCTATTATATATGAACTTATAGTATATCAATCGTTTGTTATTTAAAAAATAAAAAGTCACACTATTTATATATGAACTCATTGGATTATATATGTGAATCATTAGTCATTAGTGTATCTCGTGTGAATTTAAGGCCTTATTTCACCATCCTAAACCGCATTAACATGTGGTTTATGGTCATTAATTAACTCTTTTCCAAAAAAAAAATAGTCATTAATTAACTCATTATGTATTTATTCCCAACTCTTCTTTTTTTTTCAAATGAATGACGTACTGTTTATGACTTTAAAAACCGACATGACAACTAAGGACTAAAATACCTTTGTAAAGTTGCTACAGTATTAACTAGCCTATATATAGCATTGATTGGTTGATAACTTGATATATATGCAACTTTGATCCACTTACAAGAGGAGGTTATGCATATGCATATATTAGGGCCATGCTTTTAATTAATGCATTGTCCCTATCTCATATGTATTTGGCCGGTGAGATCAGATATGTAAGCATATATATTTCATTAACGCAATTATATTATTATAATTAGTTATTTAGTCAATGATAATCAAATATTTGAATGATGCATGTATACATTTTCAATCAACCACACATCATTTATTAATTCAATGTCATCGGCGATATTTTGTAGATATTCTTTACTTGGAAAGTTGCAATGTTTATGAAAAAAAAATACTGTAAGAAATAACGTACGTGTGGTTAAATGAAAAATAATGGTATATAGATAGTTTATTTTTTAAAGTCCTTGATGATATTTTTGTTTAAAAAATTAGAACCATAATAACTAATTAATAAAGCAATAAATTACTCATATTGAGTCTTAAATGGAGGGCAAATGATAAGCCCTTCTTTATGCTATAGCTTTGTATTTTCTGACAATTATATCGCTTCTGTACTATTATTAATTATATACTCATATCTTAAATGTATTTCATTGAAGTGGCAAATGTACTAGATATAAAGTGGTTTGTATGATAGCCTAGTTTGGAAGCATTGGTTCGTTTTTTTTAGGTTAATCCATCATATATTATGAGTTTAATTATGACCAACCACACAACGTACCAGGGAATCTTCTCTCCCCAAAACAAAAAAGTTACAAAACTAATAAATTAACAAAAATGAATGTGATGTAAACAAAAAAAGCCTAATATGTGTAGGAATTTTTGTTAATTGGGTCACTATAAAAGGGTAAATTTTTATGGGTTTGACTAACGTGCGTCTATGGGCATACAATAACAATACTAGTTTTACAATTTTTTTGAAAATTATTCCCTAAATTAGAATTTATAAACCCTTTAAAAAAAATCAAAATTAACAAATAATATTTATATTAACTAAGATTAGAATTCTTATTGTGTGCTCATGGACACACATTAGAAAATCTGAACTGTTATTAATGAGAGCAATAATTAGTGGGTTATTTTTTGTTTAAAAGATAGTAATTCATGTTCATGATCTATTAAAATGTTTATTGTTGATATTCTTGTAATCTTGTAATCTTTTAAAGCAGTTCGAATCGTGAGTTTCACCTAATTCTACTTATTTAAGAAATAATAATAAATAATAATTAGCATATTATTTTGCATAAATATTTAGTTAAAAAGTGATTTGTGAAAATTAATATATATTATCTACTACATTTTAAATAATCTATAAAATGAAATTTTTATTGATATGTAGAATTTTTTTTTGCATGAAAATAAAATTTATATTTAAAAAAGAAATTTATGCATTTGTAAGATTGAAATTCGATTTAGCAATTAGCACTTCTTGCCCCCCAAACTTCAATGGACGGCTCCGATTATAGTTTCAACTAACTTTTCTTAGTTTTATTTATTTATTGACAAATAATCAAAAGTTCCCACTTTGTTTAATCATCATGTTGATTGGAAATATATGTTAATTATAGTTTTGTTTTGTAGTGTTATTTACTCTCCTAGTTACCCGCCAACATACTCTTTACCACACATTATTCTAATGCACACAAGGTGTTTGTATAATTGCCTCCTCCAACTCCTCCTCCCCTAGCTAGATCCATTCACTCTCCCCAACTCCTAGCTCGTCCCCACCACCATCTGACATCTGTTTCATAATTTGTTGGATTGCTAATAAATATTACAACTATGCGTGTTAAGCTTTGCTCTTTTATGTATTTTAATCTGCAATACGGTGTTTATGTACGTAGTTTGATTTTGATGTGAGAGTTTGACTTTGACATCCCATTCGCCCTGCAGATTGCACAAGTATACTTATTTCTTTAGGGTAAACTAAATTAAATCATACAATTTGTGGGTAAATTTAGTTGGTAATATTGAAGAGACTGAAGTATTCGGTTTCGTCATGTATATTCCGAGGCTAATCGGGTTGTTGATCAGTTGGCTTCTTTATCTTTTATTTGGTTTTCATGTATTGTCTGAACCAGTTAACAACGTTATTTCTTTAGGCTAATTGGGTTGTTGGGGCTCATGCTCATTGGCTTTTTTATATCAATTTTGGTGGATTCTAACTAAATTCAGTTATTATTGTCACATAGTTGAATTTCCGTTTTTCTCGGGTCTATCGGGCGTAACCCCTTTCCCTTGGACAGTGGTACCCATCTTGACCCCCCAGATTTCGCTGTAGTGGAGTCCCACTGGGTCAATGATAATGATGATGATGTTAGGAAAGGGGCTATTCTCGGTTTATTCCTTTTGACATTGCTTTGTGCCAGCTAAGCATCACACAACTTGGAAAAAAAAAAAAGAGTTAGCAAAGTGGGTTTTATTGTTTCACTTGTCATTTAGTGAACTTTATACTAGTATAAAATTATGTGCTACCCAACCCCTTCATTTGATTCTGTATGATTTCATCCCTTCATAAATATTTACAGCTAAGCTAGCTGAGCAGTTGTGTCATCTTCAAGGCATTGAACTCTCTGAGAAGCAGTTTGATCTATTTCCTCTCCATTTCACACATTCGGCTTGTGTTGCTCCTAATTTGGTCTGATCCTAACTTCTTTATCTTTTCATGTAAGATACTCTTTTGAGTTTTTACTACTGATTCTATTGTTAAAATTAGAACTAGTCCCAAAAAAGGCATTTAGTTTTTACAGAAAGCACCCAGATTCTTCATACTGGATTGTCTAAGATCTTGAAGTGCCATGGAGGAGACATTTGTGCCTTTCCAGGGGATCAAGAATGATCTCAAAGGAAGGTTAAAGTGCTACAAGCAAGATTGGACTGGTGGGTTTAAAGTAGGATTCAGGTATTTCACCTTTTAGTATCATCTTCTTTATTTTCTTTCCCATGATTCATTATGCTTTTAATTGTTAGTATATTCATGGGTTTTCATTGATTGTATTCAGGATTTTGGCTCCCACAACATACATTTTTTTTGCTTCTGCAATCCCTGTCATTTCATTTGGTGAGCAACTGGAGAGAGATACAGGTATCTTGGATTGCTTATCCTTTTTTGGTGCTCAAACTTAAAAAGTCAAATCTTGAAAGACCACGAAATTGGCTTGACCAAATAGACTGGTGGAATTTTCTAACTCAGTTTTAAATTTTGCTACAGATGGTGTGCTGACAGCAGTTCAAACATTAGCATCAACTGCAATTTGTGGCATTATTCACTCTATTATTGGTGGGCAACCTTTGCTGATTCTTGGAGTTGCAGAACCAACAGTGATAATGTACACATTCATGTTCAATTTTGCGAAAGACAGGGCGGATTTGGGTCGGGATCTGTTTATAGCTTGGGCTGGATGGTGTGCTACAAACCCGGTTTTTCCTAATCTTTGTAATCATTTAAATTGAATGTAAAAGTTTCTGAATTTTTTCTTTAACTGTATAAATTTTCAGGGTTTGTGTATGGACAGCAGCCTTGCTGTTCTTGCTGGCTATCTTGGGTGCTTGCTCAATCATAAATAGGTTCACCCGGTTAGCAGGAGAGCTTTTCGGTCTTCTAATCGCAATGCTCTTTATGCAGCAAGCTATCAAGGCAAGACAAATTTTTGGTCCATTTACAAACAACTTTGTTTTTCTCTTATGGTCTAATTTAGCATAGTCCTGAATTTTGATTTGATTGTCTCAGGGTCTAATTGACGAGTTCCGCATCCCAGAGAGGCAAAATCCAAAGTTGATAGAGTTTATACCTTCATGGAGATTTGCAAATGGAATGTTTGCATTGGTTCTCTCATTTGGACTCATGCTTACAGGGCTAAAAAGCAGGAAAGCAAGATCATGGCGTTATGGGTCAGGTAAATTTCACAAATATAATTACTCATGTACTGACTTAAATTTAATCATGTTCTTGAATTTGGATCTGAGTATAGGTTGGCTTAGAGGCTTCATAGCAGACTACGGCGTGCCACTCATGGTTCTAGTGTGGACTGCTGTTTCCTACATACCATCAAGACACGTGCCACATGGGATCCCACGTCGTCTCTACAGCCCAAATCCTTGGTCACCGGGTGCATACGAGAATTGGACCGTTATCACGGCATGTCAAGTGAATCATGAGTTAGTTTTTTATGATTTTAAGGCTAAAGCAACTGATCTTTGATGCTTTTTTGGTATGAACAGCAAATGCTTGATGTTCCGGTGGTTTACATAATTGGAGCTTTCATCCCAGCAACAATGATTGCTGTCCTTTACTACTTTGATCACAGTGTCGCGTCTCAACTCGCTCAACAGAAGGAGTTCAATTTAAGGAAGCCGGCTTCTTTCCATTATGATTTGCTCCTTTTGGGATTCTTGGTATGTGAATTTTCTGAAAAATTGATGAACTTTTCAATTTTCCATGTATAAACTATGAACTCTATGTTTGATTTTTGGCAGACTTTAATGTGTGGACTTATCGGTATACCTCCAGCGAACGGAGTCATTCCACAATCTCCAATGCACACAAAGAGCCTTGCAACCCTTAAACATCAGGTGCTACAAAAAAAAGTACACTGTCAAAATTGTTACAAGTTTGAAATTTGATCATTACTTATAAGCACTTTGTTTTTCAGCTTCTAAGGAACCGCCTTGTTGCAACTGCGCGTCAAAGCATGAAAATGAATTCAAGCTTGGGCCAGTTATATGGAAAAATGCAAGAAGCATACCAGCAAATGCAGACACCATTAATCTACCAAGAGTCCTCATCTCGGGTACAATACAAGATCAATCAAGTCACTACAAATTTCAAGAAATGTAAACTAAGATATTTTTTTTATTTTACCAGGGACTGAATGAGTTGAAGGAATCAACAATTCAAGCTGCACAAAGCATGGGGCAATTTGATGCTCCAGTTGACGAGACGGTCTTTGATGTTGATAAAGAGATTGATGATCTTTTGCCAGTTGAAGTGAAAGAACAAAGAGTTAGCAACTTGCTTCAGTCTACAATGGTGGGTGGATGTGTTGCAGCCATGCCAGTCCTCAAAATGATTCCTACATCGGTTCTTTGGGGATACTTCGCCTTCATGGCGATTGAGAGTTTACCCGGTAACCAATTCTGGGAAAGAATTCTTCTTCTCTTTACTGCACCAAGCAGAAGATACAAGTAAGTCACTCAAAAACTCATGCAATCAACTATACCGATTTTATTATCAATTTTCAATCATTTATGATTCATGTATTATGATGCAGAGTTCTTGAGGAGTACCATGCCACATTTGTCGAAACCGTGCCTTTCAAGACAATTGCATTTCTCACAATCTTCCAGACATTGTATTTGTTGGTGTGCTTTGGTATCACATGGGTTCCAATTGCTGGAGTCTTGTTCCCTATGATGATTATGCTCCTAGTTCCTGTTAGACAGTACATATTACCGAAATTTTTTAAAGGAGCCCATCTCCAAGACTTGGATGCAGCTGACTATGAAGAGTCCCCTGCTCTTCCATACAATCTTGTACCGGTAAATTTCTCTATCCTTTGTTTGAATTGCACTTGATAATGCATTATCTTGCATTATAATGCTCCCCCTATTCACTATATATCGTCATTTTAGCATTTGACACAACTAGAAAATAATTCATTAATGAATAAAGATACCCACCTCATCTGTAGCCAATGAATAAAGATAATTTGCATAGCTAGAGTCAAATATGTGCAATTTTCCAAATGACAATCATTTCATAACAAGATTAGAGGATTGAAATGACAATCTTTTCTAAACAAAGGTACTACTTTATGATCCAAGATCATGCATTATCAAGTGTAATCCAAGATCATACTACGGAACTCCAATTTTGAGTAAACCTTATGAGCTGATGTTTTCTTATACAGGAAACCGAGCTGGGTTTTACCCCAGCTTGCCCCGGTGAAGGAGAGCTTTTGGATGAAATGGTCACAAGGAGCAGAGGAGAGATACGACGAATTTCTAGCCCTAAGGTTACAAGCTCAAGTACAACTCCAGCTAGGGATACTACTACCACTCCTAGAACTCTGCTGAGTCCGCGTCTCTCAGGATATAGCCCACGTGTGAGTGAGTTACGCGTAGAGATGAGTCCGAGAGCTGGCTATAGTCCAAGGGCTGGAGCCTCAAATCTTGGTAAGAGTCCAAGCAACAGCACTACTTCAAGCTAACAAGAAAAGTCTGAATTCTTATTCAGCTTAGAAGTTTGAATATGCTTAAGAAATGTGGTTGTGTAATAACATGTAAAATCTCTCAATGGTTCTGTTTGGCAAGTCTTCTTGTGTAAAACTGGGAATTTTGCAGATATAATGTTAAGATGCATGCAAGATTTCCCTAAGATCGTAAGTTAATTTCTTGGTTTAGAGTGTAACTTGGTGATGTGATTATTGAAGCTGCTGTGTAAATCAAGTTTGTATTGCTGATAGATGTGTTTTCAATTTAATACAATCTAGATTAACTTATAAGACTAATCTTGATCATATAGAGGCTCATCTACTCTCCACATAACATTTTAACGAGTCATGTAAGTAAACAACAAGTGTTAAAGCAGTTTGGATCTTCTGCTACGAGATATGCTACTGATGGTAACATATTTAGTAACAGAAAATACGAAAAATTGAAGCTTTCTCATCAATGGTCACCTCAAAGCATCGATTAAATTATGAAACCGACAAAAAGAATTTCATTGCGTGCATTCTTCCTTCACTAGCTAGCTTGATCATCCTATGAAAATTACAGTACTCCTCACAATGTCCATCTATTTTCTTGGATTGCAATAAGTGAAATGACTCAACCTAAAGTACTAATCAACTCATTCTCCATTATGAGTGTGAAAATAAGCTTAATCTTGATCAATACCAATGTATATTTTCTTGGCTCATATCCATCCACAATTTATAATTCTCATCATTTTCCAACACATAATACATGACACAAAAAAGGGTAATGAAATTTCATTCCATACAACAAAAAGAATTGACATTTTAGACAAAATCAAATGCTGCTTTTTCCAAACAATAATTACATTAAAAAAAAGTAGAGGTTAGAATTGATTTGCTAGCAATTTCAGGCTTGAATGACCAAAGAGTTTTTTTTAGCTTTTGTCTCTTTTAGGTGATGGAGAACTTGGATTAAGTGTACATTTCCTCATTGACCTTGAAGAAATAATAATTCACCTTATTTATAGGGTTGGTGGATTTGATTCATCATGTCTACCACTAAGATCTAATTTTGGAGTTTTTACTCTGAAATCTGAATGGTCACTTTCCAATTATTTCAGTATCTTTGTCATTTGTGCTTCTTTTCATATTTATGCTTGAAAAAGACAACATTTTTGTCATTTTGGAAGAGGAATTGACACATCAGTTGACCAAACTTTGAACTAATTGCTTACGTCAAGATTATATTCTCTCCATATATGATTGTGATGGAAAATGGACAACAACAACAACATTTTTCCAGTACACTCTCCTTGCGAGAAATCTGGAAGGTCAGGATAGGAGCATCCCTGCCTTGACGCAAGGAGGTGTGAACAAAAAACCCGACACGATCACAGAACACAGAAGGAAAGGATGAAAAATGAGACAAAGTAAAACTAAGAACTTTAAAAACTTAGAACTAAAAACAGGGCGTCGGCGCCTCAAGGCCCCTTGAGCAGGTCTGCTCAAATGCCTAGCTGTCCATCACTCGAATCCTCTCTCTCCAGTTATCTCTGCACATTGTCATATCTAACATGTCCAAACCAACGCAATCTTGATTCTCACAGCTTATCACTATACTGGCCACCCCCACTCTGCTTCTGATCACTTAATTTCTGATTTTGTCCATTAACGTGTGCTCACTCTTCCACTTAACATTCTCATCTCAGTTACCATCAACTTCTCTTCATGTGCTTTCGTGGTGGGCCAGCACTCTGCTCCATAGAGGATGGCCGGTCTGATCCTCCTCCTCTATGGAGCAGAGTGCTGACCCACCACGAAAGATTTTAGGAAGGAACTATATTGTTAATAGATTTTAGGAAGGATAAGATATGTTATCAGGACTTACATACGATCTATATATATGGAGACGACATAAGATAAAAGATATAAAACTAGAAATTGTGAAAAATTCCCGAAAATACTTAAAACCCTATTTTAAGTCCTGAAACGTTATTTAAATGCCCGAAAAGTGCCAAAGCTCAGGGCAAAGCGCCGAGCCTTGCTCATTAGCTATTCCCTGTTCGGAAAAGTATGGTATGACCCAATCGGACATAGGACAATCATAATCACTTCTGTCGAGAACGCGATTAACGACAATCCAATACTTCCTCTATGTGCACCGGTACACGATCTACATCACTAATCTTAAGAAGTCCGAAGAGCTTCATAATTGGGTTTAATTAGCTCTCTAATCACCGTGGAAGAAATCTCTTTACAAGTGAACAACTTTGGCTATAAAGAAAGAATCTAAGACAGCTATAATGAGTGAAATATTTAATCATGTCATTTGCCACTAACATGTGAGTATTAGGCCTAGAATGATCCAAAATGGTGGGCTTAAATCTTTTGTCATCCGTATAATCGAAGAAGGGGACATGAGGATATGGTCATTTTGAATTTTATAGCACATAATATATATATATATATATATGCATTGACAACGTACAAACGTACGCTGAAGAAGGTTGTGCCAATTTTTATTTTAGTACAAAGAATACCAAGAGGAGTTAGGATACTCTCTAGTAATGAGTTAAAGACCATATATCTATTTAACAAAAGATTTCCAATGCCTTAAGTAAGGTCTTAAAATGAAAAAACTCTTAAGATGACAAGAATACAACAACGATATCACTCTAGTGGAATCTCGCCTCAAGCAAGATCTGGGATGAAGTGTAAACACGGTGTTTTTGTAAGGTCCAAGATAATAAAAAAAGAAAAACAAAAGATAAAGAAAAAGAATGTAAGCACAAGAGTAAAAAGAATGAAAAGGCAAAGGCGCTCCCTTATTAACTAATCCTCTATCGGATCCCCTTCCGAAATACAAACGCGTGAATCATTAAAATATCTGTTTGATTGACATTATTTTTTTTTTCGTTCGAATAAAAGTTCAAACAAAATGCTTTGTAGAATGATCTATAAAACACTTGATAACGTTTGATTCCTTATCATAATTACAATACTAGTACTTCTAGAGTCCACTTCTACCCCATACGACGAGTGAAAGGTAAAATGTAAAGACTACCATTAAAGCAGCCCAAACGAGACTTACTATATCCATGTAAATTATGTCCCCTATCTGGCTATCTCTACGAATACAAAGGAAATATATCCTCTATCAGTCCTCCCTCAACTGTAATCCTCAACCTCCATCGATTCCTTTGGCCAAGTTCACTGGCGTTAAAAAGAATTTTCTATCATAGTGGAATTGACATGTTTTAGATGTTTGAAAAAACCATAATTTTTAATTTTCATGGATTTTTCAATTTCTTCATTTCAAAGCAATTTAACTATATAGGGTAGGGTGTGTAAGATTCGCTTCCCACATAATTTCATAAGAAATAAAATTTTAACAATTTTTTTTGTAAATTACTTCATATAAATTAAATTATACTTCCTGAATTCAATCAAATAAACAACACTTATAGGTTTTTTAATTACTTACTTAATTTTAACGTTATTATGATATTACCCAAGCATGTAACACTTTATCACTTTATTTAATTTTGACTGAAATTGAAGTATTGAAAAACTACTTTCATGTTTTGTTTTCCCAAATGTTACGGCTACAAACGTATTATTACCATGAACGTGGCCTTCAAAAGCCCAATAACTCTTATGTATGGGCCTCTAACGTTAAATTTATTGATTTGGCCCAAATCAATTTTGATAATATTGTTCATTTGGAAATTCTCACCACCTCATCTCATTTTTTTTTTTGTTGTTTACCGACCTTTGGATGCACAATTTAATATATTATTTTATATTAAATGTTAAAATTAAAAATTCAGGAGGAATGAAAAGTCCAATGCGTGGGTTTGACTAGGTTGAAATAAATTAGTTGAATTTCCGTGATATTCACCGTATAATTTATTAAAGATATTTATATGTAATATAAATATTATGATAAGTCCAATGTGTGGTTTTGATACTCACGGTACAATATTATGATATTAAAAGTCCAATGCGTGGGTTTGATACTCACGGTACAATATTATGATATTAAAATAAAATTTAAAATATTTATATGTAATCGACAAGGATATTACACATCGGATTAAGAGAGGCTGGCAAAAGTGGAGGGCAACGTCAAGGGTTCTTTGCGATAAAAAGGTACCGCTAAAGCTAAAGGGTAAATTTTACAGGACAGTTATCAGGCCGGCCATTCTCTATGGGGCAGAATGTTGGCCAACCACGAGGGCACAAGAGCAGAAAGTGATGGTAGCTGAGATGAGGATGTTGAGGTGGATGTGCGGGCACACGTTATGGGACAGGATCAGAAATGAAGAGATCAGGAGCAAGGTAGGGGTGGCTAGTATAGGGGATAAGATGAGAGAATCAAGACTCCAATGGTTCGGACATGTGCAGAGGCGAGGAGCAGGGGAGCCAGTCCGTAGGTGTGAGAGCTTGGACCTTGGAGACTTTTGTAGAAGCAGGGGACGACCTAAGAAATGTTGGAAGGACAACATAAAACGGGATATGGATCAGTTGGGGATTTCAGCAGATCTAGCTTTATGTAGGGACAACTGGAGGGATAAGATCAAGGTGGCGAATAGCTAAGACAGCTAGGACAGACGGTCCCCCGTGGTTTGAGTGTTTGGTTCTTTTATGCTTTGTTAATTTTGCCCTTTTTGTTTTGTTGTTGTTGTTGTGTTGTGTTGTGTTTTGTTTGGTTAGAGTTTTCTGCGCAGTGTGTCTTGTGTTGTGATCTTGTCGGCGTTGGTGTGTGGTGGTGAGGTGCTTGTTGTGTGTGGTGACCATGGTCGTGTGCTTGCAGGGTTTCTGGTTGGTGGGCTTACCTGGGCCTATCAGGGTATTCCCCCTCTGCTTTAAGCCAGGGGTGTTCCCATTTTGGCCCCTCAGATTCTGTTGAAGCGGAGTACATTGGGTCATTGTTGTTGTTGTTGTTGTTGTAATATCGTGATAAAATTATGTAATTTATAAAAAATCTTTAAATTGTGTCTCATATTTTATCAATGTATATATAAAAAATTATATAATTGAAGCCCGAGTCTTGCTAAAAAATAAATAAATTATTGTGCACAAAATTAATAAAAAAAATATTGGATCAAGTCATTATCAAAATATAGATAAAAAAAATTATATACTTGGATCCTAAATTTTGTTACAAGATAAAAAAAATATGTATAAAAATATCAACATATAGATCAAAGTTATTATATTATAAAAAATTAGATTAAATATATAGGAAGAATGATACAAGTAATTATAATATTTATTATTAAAAATGTAAAATTATTTTATTTAAAAAATATTATGTAACATAATTTTTTTTAACAAATATAATTTCTTCTTTATAATTTATTAGATAGATAAGGACTATTTTTTACAAGTAAATTAAAAATTAGATGAAACTCTAAAAAAATATTTGAAGAAAGCCAGAGCTGCACGAATCGAATTTGTAACCGTAGAAACTAATTTCTGATTTTTAGCTGAAAATTCTGGATCGGTTTTCTCAGGCTGTGAGCTAATCGGTTGACTCTTCTTCTTCCAGTATAAAATAGTCAACAATTTGTTTTCTTCAAGTTTTCCTCTTCCTCTACCAACTCCCGCTCCAGTTCCATTCTTCACAATCTATCACACCCCTTTACACTTTACCAAATTCGAGCAAATTCCATCTGTAAATCACACCCCTATCGATCCATAATCATCGAACGCACTCTGAATTTCCGCAATTTACAACCTACTATTTAGGGTTCTCAATTTTCCATGGGAAATCCAGTGGGAATTCATTACTGGTTGACATGGCAAGTACCTGTTTGCGCCCTAATTTTCTCCCTCCCAGGTATAATCTGTGCGATTTTGATAAAGAAGAAGCTGAAAACCGCCGATGCTCTAGAGAATTGGTGTTTGTGGATCCCTTGCTGGAAAGGCCTGAACCCTAGATGGCTTCTTCTGTATAGAGCTTTGGTTTTCTTCTCCATGGCTTATCTGCTTTACCGGATGGTTGCTTCTAATGGCCTTTTCGCCTTCTATTTCTACACACAGTATGAATGATTTCATTCCCTCTTTTACTCATAATGCAGTTTGGAGTTGGTTTCTCTGCTGAAATGGATTTGTTATTTGTACTAATTTCATTCCTGTGCTTCTATAGAATTGGGATTTTGTGGTTTAGGGTTTGTCAGTTTGTGGCAGTTCTGTCTTCTGTGAAATTTCCATTAACTGTAACTCAGATTTGTTGCTGAAATACATTTTGCTTACTTGAAGTTGGTTGTTTTGCTTGCAAATTTAGGGCATTTTGGGCATCCATGAAAATTGACATTATTGTATTGCAGTTCTTGGTTTATGAAGGGTGAAAAACATTTGACTGATGCAATTAGAATTGATATGCAGGTGGACATTTGCATTGGTCATGCTTTACTTTGGGGTATGTCTGTCATTGCTCTTTAGATTCAGTGTGGCTTATTAATGTTCATGTTCTTTTTCATGATCCTGACTAAATTGTTAATATTCATTCATAATGTAGGTTGGCACCATCATATCTGCTCAGGGATGCTTGTCAGACGCGGAAAGGGTTCCGCTTAAGGAAGGGGAGAAAGATGAGGAGTTCCTCAACTCTGATCCAGAAATTATAAACTCAACTAATACCGCAAGTTTTAGGCCAAAGGAGAAAGCCTTGAGCAATTTGCAAAAGCATAAGCAAGCAGGACTCTTGGGTTATCTTATGCACACAATTTATCATGTAAAGATTTAATAATTGCATCAGATAAAGATTTCAGTTCTTGGTCATAGTTCAACTGCATTTTCCTCTTTAGCTTATTTCTTCTACCTTTGGATCAGATATCTGCAGGTGCAGTTGTTCTTACAGACATTGTGTTCTGGTGTGTACTTGTCCCGATGCTTTCAGGAAAGGAGTTTGAGGTCACTCTTGTGAGTTTTCTCCCATTTCAAACATATAATCTTCAATTCATTGTTCCTAGCCTTTTGATCCCATACTTTCATTTATTGTCTGCTACCAAAAGTCGTAAACTAACTTTATCTTTGCATTCGTCGATTATCAGTTGAAGGGGTGCATCCACTCCCTCAATGCCGTCTTTCTGATAATCGACTCCTCTCTCAATAATCTAGTGAGTATCATTACCTTATTCAGATGTCTGGCTTCCTTGTCACTCTTAGTGTTAACTAGAACTTTGCAATAATCTTACTTCTGAATGAACTTTTCAGCCATTCCAGATGTTTGGGTTTGCTTATTTTGTGATATGGAGCGTCGTCTACATAATTTTCCAATGGGTTCTTCATGCCTGTGGTTTCACATGGTGGGTTTGCTTTTTTACACTGAAATCAATTTTAATGTGTTCATTGAAGTAGAATGAATACTCACCTGAATAAGCTAACTTTGCAGGTGGCCATATCCATTTCTGGAGCTTGCAACTCCTTGGGCACCATTATGGTAAGCTAAACTAAACTAAACCCTACCTTTATGCTAATGATTTCAATAATATGACGAATCTGATATTCTTGCAGGTATTTTGGGTTAGCATTGTTCCACGTTCCATGCTATGGCCTCTATTTACTTCTTGTCAAGGCAAAGTTGTCAGCCTTTACAAGATTATTCCCCCAAGCATTCGTGAGATTGCCATATCATTTAGAAATTGTTAGCTGATTTGTAAAAATGTTGGCCCACGATTCATCTGCTATTTGCAAGAAGTAAGTAGCAGATTCAGCATTTTGAAATGCAGCTTATTCTTGAAATGGTGTCTTCATTAGAGCACATAACATGTGCAATTGAACCTTGCACATATACGAACATGTAAAGTTACCTTGTGATGAACACATCTCAATAATTTTAGTCTGATTGTTCAGCCATCAAAGATCATATTGTTCAGATCAGAATCGACTCTACAAACATATATACATGATTTTGAATTGGCAAGATTAAAATTTGATTTGCATGATCAATTTCATCAGTATGGCTTTGTTCTTCCGATCATCCGTGAATCCTACATATACCTAAAGCTTGGGAAGATGAATCCTACATACTAAAGCTTTGTTCTTCCCTGATCAATTTAAGCTTTGTTCTTCCGATCATCCATGAAAAGGATGAATCCTACATACCATTTTCTTTTGAAAAGATGAATCCTACATACCTATAAACCTTAGAAAGCAAGATCATTCGTAAGTAAACTACGATCGAAATTTTATTTGCAATTCCACAAAATACTTGCATTTATCATCGTATCTCGCGAATAGCCAAAAGAAAAATCCAATCACTGTTCCACAAAACATAATCTAATGAAAAACCCCGAAATAACGATCTCTACTCACGAACATCAATCACCTCCAGCCTTCTGGTAAAGATACGTGAGACCGCACTTACCACAGTAATGGCGATCGAAGTGATTCGCCATGAAAGTACCAGCTCCACACTCCGCATTAGGGCACTCCTTCCTCAGCCTCTGGACCTTTCCAGAATCATCGACCTTGTAAAACTGGAGAACAGCAAGCTTCACCTTCTTGTGCTTATGCTTGATCTTCTTCGGCTTCGTGTACGTCTTCTTCTTCCTCTTCTTCGCGCCACCGCGGAGGCGGAGCACCAGGTGGAGCGTCGACTCCTTCTGGATGTTGTAGTCGGCGAGCGTTCGGCCGTCCTCGAGCTGCTTTCCGGCGAAGATCAGCCGCTGCTGGTCCGGAGGGATCCCTTCCTTGTCCTGGATCTTCGCCTTCACATTGTCAATGGTGTCCGAGGACTCTACCTCTAGTGTTATCGTCTTCCCCGTTAGGGTTTTCACGAAGATCTGCATTTTGGTTATCGGCGATTAGGGTTCGGTCACTTGGCTTAACGAATTTATATATACGTTTCAATCGCTTCTTCTATAATTACCAAAAACTCCCTGCTAGCTCCTTCATTTTACATTGGGCCTGAGGCCCATAATTAATGCCCTTATTGGGCCTGAGACTTCCAACACCATTCAGCCACTCACCGGCGCCGCTGATTGAGAGAAAGCCGGCGAAGATGGAGAAGGAAAAGTGCAAATTTTGGGTGGCGAAGAAGAGGAGATTATGTGCAAATTCGCCATTGGATGGTTCATTGTTTGTATTATCTTATCTTTTTCTGTGTTATTCTACTCTGAAGTTGGTTTCTAGCTTGCTAATTTGAGTGTTTATGCCCTAAAATTAGGTTTTGTGGAAACCATTTACAAAGGGAAGATGGCCAGTGGGTGCCATGCCCGATTGATGCATCCCAGTAAATCATTCTATCCCTATGCTAGTGAATTTTTTAAATATTATATATAGTTATTGCTCATACATTTGAGTTTTGGTTTGGTTTTTGGTGGTGGGTGTTAATGGCTATAGTTCTGTGCTAAAAGAGAAGCTGAAGAAGCATGTGAAGAAATGCCCATCTGTGAAACAAGCTGAGTTTCTGTCAGCTCAGGCTTACTATAAAAAGGGTATTAATTGTGGCCATGAATTGGAAGGAGGTGAAAAAGAAGAAGATGTAAGTTCTGAATTGAAAAGGAAGGCTGTTCATAGTGTGACATCTCTTCAATTCACCAACTTATTGAACAAGATCACGGCGATACATGAATCCATTTGTAGTCAAATCCCGGATTCTTACAAAGCGCCAAAGGCTTGTGATATGTGGATCAAAGGAGAAGTTGATCGGTATGGTACTCTCTTTTATGTAGAAAATAATATGAACATAGATGAATTATGATTGCTTAGATGCTTGCACTTAGTTTTATATAATTGTTTGTACATTGCTTGCAGGAAAATACCTTATGAAGAGAAACACGTTTTGCAACAGGCATCAATTCTTGGGAATCTAGAGGAATTTGGGGTGTTGAAGAACTATTCAAAAATGTCGGCAGTGGATGAAAATGACTCTCGAACATCATGTGAGGATCAAAATGATGTTCCTGCTGTCATAGAATTTGGAGCTGGGAGGGGTTACTTAACACAAACACTAGCAGATTGTTATGGTATCAAGCGGGTCCTTTTAGTTGAACGGAAGGCGTACAAGCTGAAGGTGAGTAGCATTTTGGATGCACAAATTTTGTTTTGCTCAAGCTATTGTTATATGAATTTGAACATCAGAGCTGATTGAACATGTCTCAAGACTAATATTAGAGAATCTAAATTGCCTCTTTATTATTGTCACTTCTAGGCAGATCGAAGCTTGAGACAGAAAGATTGCTTGCAGTTGGAGCGATTAAGAATTGACAGTAAGATATTTTCTTCAGAGCTTATTTTGATATTGATGAACTACTATTCTCCACTAGCACAAAACATGGAAGTCATGGCTTTTGCTTATGTTTTTCGTAAAATTTTCACTACCTGTTGTATTAGCTGCTTATATTTCGTGTAATTGAAGATGGACATGGATTTGTTTATGGCTTATAAAATTGTTCCCAATCAGAGTTCGATATCATCCCATGCTAAATGCATTTTTCATAAACTTTTATATTTAAGTATTTTTAGTGTTCAAAGCGACTATTATTGCATTGTTATATTTGGTCCCTTTTTTATGGAATGCATCAATATCATGCAGTTGAAGACTTAAATCTTAATGCCGTGGAGACATTGAGGGGAGTTTCTTACCTTGCCATTGGTAAACATCTGTGTGGACCTGCAACAGGTGATTCAAACTGCTGGATTTCTGGATTTCATCTATGCTATGTGATACGAGTTGTCAAATGTAACGGTTATAAACTGTGGACAATGCAGATTTAACATTAAGATGTTGTCTTAGCAACAATCACACTGAACAAGTTGCAAATCCTCAGCTATGTGGATTGGCGATTGCAACATGCTGCCATCATCTTTGCCAGTGGAAACACTACACAAGTAACCCATTTCTCTTTCACTCCTTTTATCTCATTCCCACTGTTATAACTCCATTTCACTCTGTAGTCTTCTCATTGCACATTTTGAACCCAACAGATAAATCGTATATGTTGAGTCTTGGGATCAGCAAAGAAGATTTCCATGCACTGACTTGGTTCACTAGCTGGGCAGTAGACGCAAAACATGGCTCAGATGTTGGAGCCACTGAAGATAGCGAAACGTTACATTACATGTAATGCTTTCCTTGCCACTCACTTAATATTTTCACTTAGGGAGCGTTTGGTTTGCAACTATGGAATCGGAAACAGAAGGGAAACAAATCCAGTCTACTTTGATGTTTCATCAATGTACCACGACATCAAACTGGGCTACATTCGTTTCGCTCCCGTTTCCATAGTTGGAAACCAAACGGGCCCGAAATCTCAAAGATAAGCAAATTTGTCATTTAAAAAAAGAAGTTATAGATGGGCACATCCTCATGCTCATTGGCTTTTATACAATGCCCTTGAGATGAACATAACCCATATATCAATTTTGCTGCATTTTAACTAAATTCAGTTATTACTGTCATATAGCTGAATTTCAGTTTTCCTTGGGTCTTTCGGGCGCATCCTTTCATTTGGAAATTGTGTTTTTTCAGCGGTAATATTAGAGACCAATATGATGAGAACTCAAGTGGGTTGGAAGAGATCAAGAGGATGACTGCAGCAGATAGAGCTTCTGTGGGGTTCAAATGCAAGGATATCATTGACATGGGGAGACTGATGTGGATTAAAGAAAGTGGCCCAGAAGCTGCACTTGTCAATTTTGTGCCAATAAGCATATCTCCAGAAAACCATTTACTTGTTGCCAAACATTGTAGCACTCACAGCTGAATTGCTATCTATTGTATTAACAAGTTTTGCAGGCTGAGATTTTGATATAAGGGAACAGTGGACAACTTCCTGCTTTGAATTTTGTTTTTGAATACTGCAATCCAAACAAACAATGCATTAGAGATAATTAAACTCAGGCACTCAGCTTCTTGTTACCTTCCTTCCCCTCCCCTCCCCTAATTCAATGGCGGCCGTCAAACTATGCTTTCTAAATTCGGCCTTTTTGGAAAGCTCAAGAAAACTAAGGAAAAGGAAGCGATAGAAATACTAAAATATCATAGTTAATTGTATACATAAACAAAATACTAAAAATCATACATATATAAATTATTTAATTGTTTAATCAATACATACTAATTTAATATATATGAATTCTTTTTCTTTCCTAATTCGACAGTCTAAGCATTATTTTTACGTTATATACTTAATCTATCACCGATTTATTAGGTTTACTTTTTTGTAATTAATTTATTAGATTTATATTAATTTAGTTCTTGTGCATATAAAATTGTGAATAATCAACAATGATATTATATCTTTTATACGTATTTTATATCATAAGTAATGTTTATTATGTTATTTTTTAAAATAAGGGAATTTAAAGTCCTTAAAAAAGCCAAATAAGCAATTATAATTATTTATTTAATTTCGTCATAAAATGCTTTTATATGTTTGTTGTATTGTTGTACTAAATAGATATTTATTTGATGTTAAAAATAGATTTAAATAGTTAAAGTAGAATTTAATAGAAAAAATTAAAATATTAGAAATAAAATTAATTATGTAAATATGAGGTGGGGCCAAAATCGTTCTATTGGCTCAAAAAGATACAACTTTAATATATAGTTATAGAAATATATAGACTTTAAAAGACATGCAAATATTTTTCTATTTAATAAAGTCTTAATTTAATAGTCTTTTCTTCTACTTCTATCTCTTTTATTTAATGTAGTTAAAAATCCCAAGCAAGGTAGAAAAATTATTAAACATACCTTTTATGCTTTGAATTCTCATATAATAATCTCATAATTTATTTAAAAAATTTCCCATGTCTATCCATATTTTATTTCTTTATATAAAATACACATGCAAGTTAATCATAATCACTTTTATGTTCAAGGAAAATAATAAAACAAACCTGATTTTTTCCTAACAACTTTTATCCTTAATGATTTTATAAGATTTGGTATTTATATTAATTTAGGATTTTATTAATTTTTTACATAGAGTTTATATTTCCTATAAGATTTTAGTTTCTAAATTTAAGTTTTTATCCTATGACACAACAGGATAGAAAGACGGTAGAAATATTAACCAAACGGTAGGAACGGAAAGGGATTTGTTTCCTTTTCCTGAACCAAACGGCTTATATAACTCAAGACATGACATAGAAGCGGAACGGAGACCCTATTCTCGTGCGTGTGTGGCGGTGGAACCTTCCATTCTCCTCTCGCAGAACACAGGCTAATCGCTCGTTGAAAATCCGGATTCCTCGTGTCTGCGCGTGCAATCGAGATCCTCAGCCGCCATATCTTCTTCTGCAATTGGCGACCAAAATTTCCCCCAAATCTGTCTCTCTTCAGGAACCCTAGAAGCGAGCCCCGGCGCCAATAAGTCGATCTTTCCCTATCTTTATACCTAAATTCGTCCGATTTCATTCCTCCGAGGAGTATCCAATCCAACCCACAAGGAAATCATGGAAGATTGCTGTGCTGTGTGCGCCGAACCTCTTGAATGGGTGGCTTATGGGCCGTGTGGTCACAGAGATGTCTGCTCCACCTGTGTCGTCCGCCTTCGTAATATCTGCGGTGATCGTCGTTGCTGTATCTGCAAAACCGAATGCAATGTCATCTTCGTCACCAAGGTTTATACTTTCTACGTTTCTATACTTAGTTTTCTGTTATTGATTGCGATCTGTATATGCATACACATCTACTAATACTTCTGGTGGCATTCAATTAGTTATCACTCAATTAATCCGTTGGATTTGGTTAGATACTTAGATTAGGTCTGCTAGAGATTTTTAATTTGGGACAACTCTTGCTGCAAAATTGTAATCTTTTTCCTGTTATCTACAGGCAATGGGAGATTATACAAAAACTGTTGACTTCTCATCCCTTCCTATGGATGCAAGGGAAGGTAAAATTGGATCCTACTGGTATCATGAGGCCACACAAGTCTTCTTCGATGACATTGACCACTACAGGATGATCAAGGCAATGTGCACCTTCTCGTGTAGTGTGTGTGACAAAGAGGAGAATCAGAATGATGGTGGAAGGAGAAAGGCTAATTTCCGGAGCTTGGAACAACTAAAGGGACACTTGTCTTATAGACACCGGCTAATGATGTGCAAGCTTTGTTTGGAAGGCAGAAAGGTAATTTTTCAGACCTATCAGCTTAGTGGCGCATGATGCTCCTAGTGCTTACTTGTGTAATTCGTGGCAGTGTGTAGAAGGTTTCTTTGGCTGTCATGAATGTTTGTTTTGAGCTATTAAATCCACAAGTTGACTCTTTGTGATGAAAACAATTGCCTAGTTAATCGTGCTGGCTAGAAATTTGTTTCTTGAACCATGTCCAGTTATGGTTACTCCCTCTTCCACGCGGATGTTGCTCCATCAATCATTGAAACAGTAGGCATTTTGGGGGTTAGATGAGGACTGGATCTGTGATAGGCAGTTTTTAGGTAGAACACTAGTACGTAAGGGTGTAAGACGAGACCAGGCAGAATGTTTCTTCTTTGATGCTCACTTCAATATCTTTTATTTATATCTGCTTCTGTTATACATGAAATGTCTTCATCATTAATATGCTGCTGGAGTGAAAATCTGAATTCTACCTTTGAGAAATTATTTACTAGCATAATTCAATTTCTATTTACTTAGTCTTTTGAATATTTTGTTGTAGGTTTTTATATGTGAACAAAAGCTTTACACTAAAGCACAGCTGAATCAACATATTAGCACCGGTGATTCTGTAGTTGATGGTACTGAAAGCGAAAGAGGTGGCTTTTCGGGTCATCCCACGTGTGAATTTTGTAGAACCCCATTTTATGGGGATAATGAGCTTTATACACATATGTCAACTGAACACTTCACTTGTCATATTTGCCAAAGGTGAGAGATATTGTGGTTATGGTCATGCTAATATAATGATCTTCTTTCTCTTTTGATGGGCTGTTTCATAATGAAGAGTATGTAGTGATTTGTATCAACCTTCTATATAATGCAGGCTGAACCCTGGGCAGTTTGATTACTTCAGATATTATGATGACTTGGAGGTAAGAGATATAACTCTTGGACCAAATATTTAGGACGACTTACTTTCTTAGTTCTTGCTCACTTCTTCAGGATATCCCTGTTTACCAGAATAGTTCTGTTGCAGATGCATTTTCGTCAAGGTCACTTCTTGTGTGAAGATGAAGGATGCCTTGCAAAAAAGTTCATAGTGTTTAACTCCGAAGCTGAACTTAAGGTACATTTGCATTGAGATTGCTTGACTAATGATGCTTTTATTATTTTCTCTCTCCAAAATACAAGTCATTGTCATTCTTACTTGCTATACTATATCTTATTTTCTGATTGTTCCCCTTGGGTATTTTGCTTTTTGCAATGCCAGAGACATAATGCTAAGGAACATGGAGGTCGCATGTCAAGATCACAGCGTAATGCTGTTCTACAGGTCTACTCCCATGCTTTTGATCAGTATTTTCACTTGCTCTCTCCCATATTAATGCTTTGTGAATGTCATTTTTTGGTTTGAGTTTGTTTCAACATTTGATCTTTACCAAAAATTGTTCAACTCTCTTCCCTCTCACTCTCTCCTATTTGTTCTGCTTTCAGATACCTACCAGTTTCAGATACCGAAGGCCTAATGAATCAGAATCTCGGCGCGGAAGGGGAAGAGGTTTCAGTTTCCGCCAAGATTCATCTTCATCGGAAAATCAGCTTAGTATGGCTATTCAAGCTAGTTTAGAGACTGCTAATGCAGATCCCCTGCCATCAGCATCTTCTTCTGCTCAACAAACCTTTGTTGATGAGGACATTGATCCTCTTTTTCCACCTTTAGAATCACTAGCTGTTGATTCACACCAACCTCCTTCAAGGTACCTTCAGGCTGTGTCTCACAACTACAGCAGTGGACCTATTGAAAACTCTTCATTTCCTCCCCTTTCTGCACTGCCCAACAATAGTGAACAAAGACCACAGCAGGATGGTAATAGCTTGCCTCAGAATACAATGGCTGCACGTTTACGCCAAAACAACACAAAATCAACAAAAGTAAATGTGGCCCAGGCTTGGCCTGCTGCAAACCGTGGCCAAAACTTTCCGTCGATTAGCTCGATACATTCCCGACCCGCTGTTAATAAAACAAATGCATCAGTACCTGGTTATTATAGCTCAACAAATGCGGTGACACCTACTGGGCCTAGTTCATCTAGTTATTCAAGCTCTGTTAGCTGGGCTGCTTCCTCTAATTCTAAAAAACCTAGCAACAATGGTAAAATGAAGCACTCAACATCTGCTTCTAAATTGGGGGAAATTGGCTCTTTTGACCCGGCTTCTGATTTTCCTCCAGTTTCTAGTGCACAAACTGAAAGATCTGGTGGTGGTAGTAGTACTCAGACAGTTAATAATGGGCTGAGTTGGGCTGTTGCCTCTAATTCTAGAAATCCTAGCAACAATGGTAAGATGAAGCACTCAACATCTGCTTCCAAATTGAGCAAGAGTGGATCTTTTGACCCGGTTTCTGATTTTCCTCCAGTTTCTGTTGCACAAACTCAGAAGTCTGGTGGTAGTAGTACAAGCAACAAGGTTGTGAAAGTGGAAGGAGATGTTCAAACTGCAAACAAGTCTTTAGTAGAGAGGATGCGGGCTGCCCTTGATAATGATCAGGATAAGTTTGCTGCTTTTAAAGAGATTTCACAGGACTATCGCTTGGGCTCTATTGACACATCGGTTTACTTTGATTATGTCCAGAAATTTGGGTTGTTGGATCTTGTTCCTGACTTAGCAAGGCTGTGTCCGGATCCTCACAAGCAGCAGGAGCTTCTTGATACTTACAATGCTACGCTGCGTAGTATTAATGAGTCACAAGATATGTTTTGGGGAAATTCCAAGTCTGGTAAAGGAAAGAAGGAGATAAATACTGAAAGCAGTAGTAGTAATAAGACAAAGGAAGCTTTAGCAGATAATGTACTTGAAACTGTAAGAAGATTGCAATCTAATTACAGGCATGAAGGTGAAGTGGAGGTTTTAGAGAAAGATGGGTATCGAGCTTCTAAAGGGAAGGTGCCAATTCAACCGGAAACATCTATCAAGGGTTCATCTGGAGACGGGGGAGGAGGAAATAAAAAAGGTAAGAAAACATCAAAATTTCACAGAGTTCGTCTTGGTGATGGCTCAGTTGCAGCTCTTCTAGATCTGAGAAATCCTGCTAATGATCAAGTTGAAGATTCGGCTGATGATAAATCAGAAACTCCAGGTTTGCCTGTCCGCGGTGTATGGCAAGGTGGAGGTGGTCAGAAGCTTTTTGGCAGTACAAAGAAGTAGAATACCCTTTTGGAATTTGGCAAGAACTGATACTTTTTGGAACTTCAAAGAAGCAATGTTTTCTGGGTAAATTTTTTTGTCAGTAATCTTATGAGAGTATAAGCAGTGTTTTTTGCTTATACAACTCAAGAATTGTCATCACTATAAGTTGAAAATAGAAGTGTTTAAGAAACGGGGTTTTGTAACCTGTATTCATTTATGCATGTGATACAGGTTTTGCTGGTTTTCTTTGTAAACTGAATTTCTTGCCAATTGTCGGTACATTTGTACTTCCTCTTTGCTATATATTGCACCTCAATTTGTCTGGTGTCCTGTGGAGTGTGGACTGAACAAAATGCAAGTTTGATTTGGTGCATGTATTTCCTCAGAAAAGCCTCAAAACACACGATTATTAGGATCAGGATCTAGGATCAAATCATTTAGATCGGGATCTAGAAT
Organism: Fallopia convolvulus; assembly: GCA_964016875.1. Lineage (NCBI taxonomy): Eukaryota > Viridiplantae > Streptophyta > Magnoliopsida > Caryophyllales > Polygonaceae > Fallopia > Fallopia convolvulus. The sequence goes on along the minus strand of OZ024728.1, from coordinate 3,348,137 downwards.
TGGATCGTTGAGGATGTTCGGGATCAGACCATTGGCTCTACTCTAAAAATCCCACATAAGTGTTAGAAGGTTCCAACTCGCCTAGCCGCCCGCCTAGGCAACCATTTAAGTCGTCTAGGTACTGGGCGCCCTTTTTCCGCATAGAGTCCACCTAACGTTTTTTTTACATTGATCATTGGATCGCAAAAAACCAAGATCTAGGATCGGATAGTTGAAGATGTTTGCGAACCCTACATCAGAATCTAATATAAAATGGGGATTGATGATCATTCAGTCACTTGTATATTGTAGACTAGTTAGAATCGTAGATTGAACTAGTTAGAATCATGGGTTTAGAGGGGTTGCCTAGCGCCCAGGCAGTCTAAACAACCATGTATATTGTAGACTAGTTAGAATCGTAGATTTAACTTAGTTAGAATCATGGGTTTAGAGGGGCTGCCTAGCGCCTAGGCAGTCTAAAAAACCATGTATATTGTAGACTAGTTAGAATCGTAGATTGTTTAGGCAAGCTCAGATGGTCGCATAAGCAAGTTGAGACTTCTGGCAGGGAGTTCAGACTTCTAGCGCCTGCTAGGGTTGCCTAGACGGTCGCATAAGCGGGATGGGACCTTTTAACACCTCGACAAGCATAGATGGGTCCTAACTCCTAGAAGACTAGATAGAATCATGGGTCTAGATAAAATGTAACGCTACATTAACCAAGTACATTCATTGAACATTCATCAAACTTCAACCAACAAAAACGCCACTCAATTATCAGCTATTTTTCGTCCACTACTTGTCATCACAACTCCCAAACAAACCCTCTTCAAGCCTAGAACAATCAACCAAATAAGCAAACCCATACGCCATATTCTTCAACGTCGCCTCATGAAGCTCCACACAAGAAGTAGCCGTTGCATCGGACGAAAAGAAAACCCTAAACCCTCTCACAAACGCCTCCCTAGCCGTCGTCTCACAACACAGATTCGTCATGACACCTGTCACGATCACCTCCTCCACGCCCATCTCCAGAAGCTTCTTCTCCAGGTGGGTCCCAGTGAACCCGCCATAGGTGCTCTTCTCCACCACGAGCTCGCCCTCCATGGGGCCCACGAGGGGTGACAGCTCGGACTCGTGGGTCCCGTCGAGGATGAGGCTCCCGTTCCACCACTCACCTAGCATGCCGTGGTCGGCCGGGGACTTGTGGAGGTGGCGCGTGTAGATTACTGGGATTTTGGCGCGTCGGCAGAGGGCGATGGTGGTTTGGAGGGGCTGGATGATGGGGGAGGAGATGGAGGAGAAGTAGTTTTGCATGTCGATTACTAGTAGAGCGGAGGATTTTGGATCTGGGTTTCGGGTTCTTACTTCGAATTTCTTGTAGGAAGCCATTGATTGATTGAAGCTTTTGATTTTGTTCTTTGTTTTTTTGCTGAAAGTTTGTTGCTTTGGTAACGTTTATATGGAGGGTTTATGATTTCTGGGGGCTTCTAGGGATATTATATTGACGTATTGATAAACATGGAATTTTGGCAAAATGGCCCTAAATTTATGAAATTTTGGTCTTCCCAAAAAATGGATGATGAAATGTTTGATGTTGCCCGAATTGATTAGATTAGATGAAGTTGACGAAAATTAATCAGGAGCACTCCAGAATTGAATTGAAGCCATGATCACAATATTAAAATTTTAGTCTTTCAACTTTGATTACATCACAATCATAGCTCCAACAGAAAAGATTTAAGTTTACCTTCGGATATCTAGTCAAGCGGTTATGACTTAATTGTAATATCATAAAGTTTTAATTTCAACTCTATAAGTAGATTTGGCATCTATACACCTTGGAAGTTGGAAACCTTGGAATGGATTCAAAGTGAGCTCAAACCAGTATTAGTATGATAGAGTTAATCCATTTTTCTTTATACTCGCGATATTGCTTTTAGTAGGGTTTAGATTAGTTTTCCATGTTTTGCTAGCTTTTGTTTTCTTGTTTGGTTTCTTTTACTTGTTTGGAGTTTTTATGTTAGTGCATTTTTATTGTCTTGTTCACCTGTCAGCTTTTTCGGTCTCTCGATCTACACAGTTTATCTAGTACATTGAAATATTTTCTTATAAAAAACAATATAAATATAAAAACAGAAAGCAATGATGTGTTTCTTCATCATCCATACCTCCGACTTTTCACTTTAGTGAAAATCGTCTCATCATCCCTTCTTCTACTGGATTAAGCAAGTCAACGCAAACAAGTTTATTCGATTTGTGGTCTTTACTAACTAGGCCACGAACCTAAAATTACTAGTAGAGCTGAGGATTTTGGCGTGTCGGCAAATGGTGATATTGGTTTCCTAATAAATTATTTATAGTCTCTCTCCCCCCTTTAATTATTTGTTTTTTCTTTTTTTTTGTGATATTAGGATCTTAACGATATAGAATTGTGAAAGATATTGTAAGCAATTAATTATTTAAAAAAGAAAAATAAGAAAATATCGAAAGTAATGATAGTGTGGAAGCCGAAACGAATTGTAATTATCACGAATTATTGTAGTTACTTTATCTTATTTCGATTAGCATATGGAGAAATCGGGTTTCTCAAATATTAATGTAATTTTTTTTATGTTTTGTAAATAGGTTTGATAGGGGTCGCCAATTTAGGGGAAAAACTACGAGAGTCGAGGCTTAGATGGTTCGGGCACATACAACGGAGACTGCCAGATGCCCCGGTCCGGAGGATCGAAAGTTTGAACTTGGGTGAGTTTCGCAGGGAAAGGGGCAGACCGAAGAAGAGTTGGAAGGAAATCATAAAGCAAGACCTCACAACTCTGGCAGTTTCAAAAGGGTTGGCCATGAGCAGGGACCAGTGGCGCGAGAAGCTTACGACGGTGGAGCGATAGAAGGAAGACCTGAAAGGAAGACCCGCCTTTGGGGAGTACCCTTTTCCTCCTGTGTTTTTGTTTTTAGTTCTCCGTTTTCACCTTTTGATTTGCGTGCGTTTCTTCGTATCTCCTTTTATTCCCCTCCCCCCTCCTAGTTTTTCTTTCGTGTGTCTTTTCCTCCTAGTTTTTCTTCCGTTTTTAGCGTTGGGACCGCCAAAAATACCCTCCCGACTCTCCGTCAGGACAAGGGTGCATATATCTCGACCCCCAGATTCTGCTCATATTGGGATCCACCTGGGTATATGTTGTTATTGTTGTAAATAGGTTTGATAGAATGCACAACATACAATACAACCATTCGTCATACATAGCCTAGATCTATAATTTGAACATGTTACTTGTCACCCAAAAAGAGGATGAAAAACTCATACTTTGGCGATATAAAGTATCGGTTCCAAAGCTAAAAATTTGTTAAACAAATACCAGGTATCAGGTTTTGATTCCAAAACCCCGTAGCTTATTCCCCAAATCCTATCAGGTATCGCCGTATCGGGTTTTGATTCCAAAACCCCGTAGCTTATTCCCCAAACCCGATAACCAAACGCCCCCTTAAAGGTTATATTTAACGTATAGTTTTGAAAAAATATCGAGTTAAGGAGGTTGTTTTGTAAAGAGAACTTAAGACAGGGTCGATTTTCGTAAATTTATTTTTCTTAGGTTCGGTTATTTGATTATTTCTCATTGTCCTCGGATGAGACTGCGCGGGTTTGGGAGAACTAAACCCTTATTTGGGTGTTAGAAAAGTTGAAGCCTTTTGAACTTTGCAACTGCTTCAATCTGCCATCGCCGTTCTTCACTGTCAACAATGGCGGATTCAAGAGTATGGAGGCTGGAGAGAAGTCAATACTTCGGAGATATATCAGCTCTATGCTTTCTGCCGCTCCCTTCCTACTTCTCCCCTCTTCCTTACCTCCTCGCTGGTACTCCTCCCTCTTAATTTCGAAACTGACAAAAATGGAGAATCAATTGCTGAAATCTGTACTCTTGCTCTTGCTTTGGCCTTATGTAATCTTTTTCAACAGGAACGGGATCACAGGTTTTGCTATTTGACTTGAATTCGGGACGACTGCTGAAATCATTTGACGTGTTTGAAGGTATTCGTGTCCACGGAATTTTGTGTGGTGCTGTTGAATCTGTAGAAGATCAGCCGTATGCCTCAGCTATAGCTAAGATAGTTGTTTACGGGGAGAGGAGAGTGAAACTGTTTGCTCTGCGATTTGTGCTGGTGTCGAAATCTGAAGATCAATTTGATGTTCTAATTGACATGGCATTGTTGCAGCTGCTGCCAAGATTTAGTCACTGGGTCTTGGATGTTTCCTTTTTGAAGGTGAATTATATATTATGATTGAAAAGTTGGCATTGTTAGATTGTCATACTAAAAATGGTTGTCAAGTTTTTGGTTTACTGAATGTGTATTCCTGACTTTACTGCTGATGGTTTGTAGGCTAAAAATGCATCATCTGAAAATGGATGCCAATGTCTTGCTGTAGGTTGTAGTGATAATTCTGTCCATATCTGGAACATTTTAACATCATGTGTGGAGCTTCAAGTCAAAAGTTCAGGTTAGCTGTCTCTAACTGTTGTAAACTAATGGGCTGCAACTTTCATTGTTAAAATGCTTCGCGGTCTTTATGAATTTGTGTGATGAGCTGTCTTTTACTCTAATACTATAGCAATTGTTTGTCATACATTATACTATTCTTCACTCTGCGTTTACTTGTACTTCTGACATGTTATGTTTCTCAAATGCAGAGAAGTGCCTTCTTTACTCAATGCGGTTATGGGGTCATGAACTTGAAGCTCTCCGTGTTGCGTCAGGAACTATTTTAAATGAGGTAAGAACATATACCAATTCTTACAGTTGTTACCATCTTTATCAAGTTTAGTCCAAATAAAATACATATATTAGCAGTTCCAAGAGTATACTACCATATTTTGGTCAAGAGATTGGAAGTTTCAATTTTACTTTTTCCCTCTTGCTTTATCATTGTGCTTTTGTAATTTATATTATCTTGCCGTATATGCAGTATGTTTTGTAATCCGTAGTGGTATGGGTTTCCTACTTAGCAACTTCCTTGTCTTTTGTATTTGAATAATTTAGAAGAGGTGGTAATTTCCTGACAGCTGCGTTCTCTTTCTTTAACCAGGTTGTTGTATGGAAAGTGGTTCATCAGCTTTGTACAGATAGTCTAACAAAAACAGAAGATACAGAAAGAGGAAATTTTTGTGATGCCATTCACAAGATTGATTCACAAAAATATGTGGCCAAAATAATTTGTAGACTTTTGGGGCATCAGGGATCAATATTTCGCATATCCTGGTTTGCCGATGGATCTAAGTTGGTTTCAGTATCTGATGACCGCAGGTATGCTAATGTTCCACTTTCTTGTGCACCTTCTTTAATCTTTATACCCTATTCCAATGAGGATTTATGGGGGTGTGGAGACTGATATGTAATTTGCAGTGCAAGAGTCTGGAATATTGATGCTGAAACAAATAGAGATAGTGATTCAACGAATTCTGGTGGTACTTTTTCATCCAGTGCTGTGCTATTCGGTCACAATGCTCGTGTGTGGGATTGCTCTATATCTGACTCTGTAAGTGACCTATGAAAGTACTCTTATTTGCATAATGTCCTTACTTCACTGTGACACCTAGTGATTCACTTCACAAATACCATTGTAAGAAGCCGGACATGCTTTGACTGCTCTGTTGCTGATCTTTTCAGTTTCTTACCCTTTCCTCTTTCACACTTCTTCACTGTACATTTCCTCATGTTTCTTGTTGTTGTGCTTGTTGACTTTAAATGAAAATGGTTTCCTTCCTTGTGAAGATCTGTATTCATCAAAATGATTAGCAAGTATGGGATGGTTTATTCATTTTCAGACTCTTATTTACCTTGAACTTGTTTGTTCTTTTTGGTGCAAGCTAATAGTAACTGCTGGTGAGGACTGTACATGCCGCTTGTGGGGTTCGGATGGTAGTGAATTGAAGATTGTTAAGGAACACATGTGAGTTGTAAATTGAAATTTGGTTGGATGGAAAACGTTCTCCCTTGAAAAGCCCAATGAAAGATGTTTTAGTCTTGAATTATGTTTTTTTCCTACTTTTTAAAAGGATTTTTTTAATATGTGTGCCTAAATTCAAACAGTTGAATTCAAATCTAGCATTTAAGTTTCTTTTCTTCATCATTTCACTTTATTAAAGTTATGTAATGGTTTATTGCCTTTTCAGATTTATCAAATAAAATTCTTCTGTTACCGCTTCATGAAACTTTTCTTTCATTTGTTTAAGTAGGATAACATTCTGCCCTGTTTGTATCTGAATATTAGAATACTCTCTTCTTTGTCTTTAAAAGTAGGATATTTAGAACATCAGCAGCAGTTCAGTGCATGACTGCAGGAATCATTGGCTAGACATATAAAGGAGTTATAAATGAGTTTCTCTTTTATATTTTTTGAATCTGGTAATGAATTTGTTTGTTATCATGCAGTGGAAGGGGCATATGGAGATGTTTGTATGATCCACAATATTCCCTTCTTGTTACTGCGGGGTTTGACTCTGCGATCAAAGTTCGTCAGTTTGGCACCTCCATGTCTAATAGTGTAGAGAACTGTGATGAAGTCACTGATGGAAGTAAAGAGCTCCTTAAACTTTGTCTCCCAAATTCATCTGAATACGCTGGGTTTATGGACAGGTTAGTTTTTATGCTATTGGTTCCTGCTAGTTTTCATTCTAGAAACACTGTTTTTCAATATAAAAATTGTGCATTCTCAACATCAGTGTAAGTGGTTACCTTATTAACTCCATATTCTCTTTACACAAAGATTGACTCTACTGTCAGTCATCTAACAGATATTGATGTGAACATTTGGTGATCTTTGTATGAGAGAGACCAGTGCTTTGGGTGTCTGTACCGTTGACATTTGCTTTGGGTGTCTGTTTCCTTCTCCATTTATTATTCCTGTGAAATTTCTTTCCTTGTCTCATACAGACTTCCTTTTAACTTTTTTGCAGTAGAAGTGAATATGTACGATGTGTGCAGTTTGCTTCTGATGATATAATTTACATTGCGACAAATCACGGTTTTGTATACCTTGTTCAGCTTTCTGAATCTGGGGATGTGAAATGGAACAAATTGATCCATGTGAATAATGGAGTTCAAATAATCTGCATGGATTTGTTCCTGGATAGCCTATCAGTGCAGTCCACTGGTTTTGAGCACTGGATTGCTATTGGTGATGGCAAAGGAGGCATGACTGTTCTAAAGATCATATTTCAAAATTACTCCCCAATAGTGGATCTAATAATCAATTGGCAAGCTGAAGCCGAGAGGCAACTCTTAAAAGTGTATTGGTGCAAATCACTAGGATATGGGTAAGGATCATCTCAAGCAGTTAATTGTGCATTATTTACAAGCATTTCTTTGAGGTTACGAGTTCCTATGGATATATACTTTCCTTTTTGCTCTAGCAACGGTTGAAATAAAGTATCAAGCTTTGCGCTTGTCTGCAATTTTATCTTCTGTAGAATTTACCTGTTTTTCCTTGTTTCATCTTTGGAGGATATCAAAGTGTAATTGTTTCTATTCACTATTGGCAGGTATATATTTACATCAGACCCTAGAGGAAACCTGAAGTTGTGGAGGCTAAATCATTCTGCAGAGACACAGTGCTGTATGAAAGATCCTAGTGGGTACCTTGTAGCAGAATTCAAGTCCTCTTTTGGAGCAAGGATTATGTGTTTGGATGCATCAATTGAGGAAAAGGTATTTGTTCCTCCCTTCTTAGAATGATAGCTTATGGGTTCTATACTTCTATATGCTTGCTGCTCCTATGAAAATAGTCCTCTATGTTTCTGTCTACCTTCAAACTCTTGCTAAACCATACCACAATGTTTGATAACTTATATTAACTATTACAGGTGGTGGTATGTGGAGATTTGCGTGGCAATCTAACCATATTCCCATTGTCAGACAGTATATTGCTTAGTACACCTGTGGAACCAACGCAGAAGATACTTCCTGTGACTAGTTTCAAAGGAGCCCATGGGATATCTGCTGTGTGCAGCATTTCATTAGCTAAATTCAGCTCCCAGTTGATTGAAATTTGCTCGGTATGTGATCAAAGCTTCTTTTTCTCCCCTTTTTTTTGATTTGGTCTTAGAGATTTTCTTCATCAGAAACTTGTGGTTCTCTTCTTTCTTAATTATTCAGAGCCTACTATGATAGATAGGCTCTAGCAGCATCAATAGGATTGGATGAACTTTGTATGTATCCTAAAGTTCCAACTCTCAAATTTTCTTGAGTTAAATATATCAAATGCCTACTCTTTTTCCATTTCATCCTATTAATTGTAATTACTATCTTTGAATCATGGTTAGAAAGTTCTTGTATCAGCATTATTGTTGTTGGGTAAAATTATCCCTTACCTCACCAACAATACGATTCCCTCAGTCCTTGACAAAATCATGAAAAATGATGAACCCAATCTCCCCAGATATATACTGTAACAATGTCTCGCATATATTCATATTGTTCTCTTACAGCTATTGTTAGCCATATACATCCACCTTCTGAGTTTTGTTCATTGTATGTAATCAGACAGGAGCTGATGGGTGCGTTTGCTATCTTGAATATGACAAAGATCTACAGATCTTGGAATTTGTGGGAATGAAGCAAGTGAAAGAACTGAGCCTGGTCGAGTCTATATATACTAGTGATAGTTGTCTTGATTCATCTGATAACAGTTATGCTGTTGGGTTCTCATCAACAGATTTTCTGGTCTGGAATTTGCTGACAGAAGCAAAGGTATATCTTCTCTTCCCCTTCTTGAACTCATGCTATGAGTTTCGGCACCTGAAAATTGCTTGTTTGGTACAGGTAGTGCAAGTTACATGTGGCGGATGGCGTCGACCTCATTCTTACTACCTTGGCTGTTTACCTGAAAGGAAAAATTGTTTTGCATATGTTAAGGTGTGACCACTTGTGCTTCGTTTTTTTTTATTTCCCCCTGTTATGGCTTAACTTTTTATTCCATTTTCAGTTGATAAGATTCTTTTCCGGAAAGCAATTTTTCCTTTTTGGAAAATGGGGAAATCATGAAAATTCTGTGATGCTGTTCTACTCTGCTCTTTCTATTTTAGGACGATATAATCTATGTTCATAGAAAATCAGTCAAAGAGGCTGACCAGAAGATTCTGCCTCAGAATATCCATTTGCAGTTCCATGGAAGAGAGATACACTGTGTGCGTTTTATTTCAACAAACACAAGTCGGAATAGTTGCTCCAAGCTGAGCTGGATTGCCACTGGCTGTGAAGACGGTACTGTGAGGTTGACAAGGTATGTTACAAAGTTTTGTTTTCTTACAAAAATGTAGCCCATGTTTCCTATCTTCTTTTATTATTTCAGTAATTAGATTATTGTTTCTGTTTGAAATGTTTGATCTTAATGGATGGAAATTAACTGTTCAAAATGGCTCAGGTATAATCCAGGTACTGAGAACTGGTCTGCATCAAAGTTACTAGGTGAGCATGTTGGTGGATCAGCAGTGAGGTCATTATATTTCGTCTCAAGCATGCAGTCTGGAGGAACTCATAATCATCCAAATAGAACACGTGCTTCAGATGATGCATCAGAGAATGTTGAGCATCCATGTTTGTTGATATCCGTGGGAGCAAAACGTGTTCTAACTTCCTGGTTACTGAGAACTAGACTGAACAATGAAATTGAATCTGTAAATGGTATAAATGACGTCTCATTTAAGTGGCTTTCGACTGACATGCCTACAAAAAGTGGTCATAATCATAAGAAGATTGAAGGTAGTGATATAGATGATAACGATTGGAGATATCTAGCTGTGACTGCTTTTCTAATGAAGATTCCCAATTCAAGGTCTTTCCCTCTACTTCCTCCAACTTCTCACTATATGTTATCTATCTATGCAATTTCACTCTTTTGACCAACCCTGTTGCTATTTCCTCTCGTAGGTTATCAGTTTGTTTTGTTGTGGTTGCTGCTTCTGATGCAACTCTTACTCTGCGTGCTCTGGTTTTACCTCATCGATATTGGTAGATATAATCTTGTCCTTAATTATTTAGCATATATAACATTAATCTCAACTCATGCTTACTTTTCTTCTGCCTTGCAGGTTTGATGTTGCAACTTTGGCTCCCTTGTTATCACCTGTTTTGGCCTTGCAGCATGTTGTCACTCCTTTGCATTGCGCCTCTGAAAATCTATCTGGTGTGTAAATTCTTCTCAATTAATGACATTGTTTGTTTGGAAAAAAAAAAATTCATTTAAACTCATTATACAAAAACTAATATAATAGACATTTAGTCTCTAATGGACAATCACAATAGAATTCTTCCGGCTTGTTAAGTGATTGCATGATGAGTAAAATAAAAGGTAAAATGACAATTAAAAAAACTCTAAATGAAAATTCTTTCAAATTTTAATGTGCAAAAAAAAAAACATTCGATTGAATGCATAATCAGCTTTCTTTGTATTGTTGTGCTTATGTTTAGTATGTGATATTCAGGTGATGTGCAGAATAAGAACATGTATATTGTCATCAGTGGATCTACAGATGGAATTATTGCCTTTTGGAATCTGAGTGAGACAGTAGAAGACTTTGTGTACCAACTTTCATCCTTAAATCTAGAAAATTCAATAGATTTCCAGAAACGTCCACGAACTGGAAGAGGAAGCCAAGGAGGGCGATGGAGGAGATCCATTGATGCCATTTCTGCTGTAAAAAAAGCCAATGGTGGTAGTCCAACAATGAATTCCACAGATGATGCAGAATCTCATCTGGAGACTGAGTTAGAAGCATCTGATAATCAAATGCCCAAAGCTTGTGAAATAACACCCTTGTGTGTCCTAAATAGGGTTCACCAATCTGGTGTCAACTGTCTCTATGTATCAGAGAATAAGGACAGTCAAAGCTCTCAAAACGGGCCAATATACGACGTTGTAAGTGGTGGAGATGATCAAGCACTGACGTTCCTCAAATTTAATGTAGCCTCTAGTACTTCAACTAGCTCCAATGCAGACTACAGGAGAATAGACATGAATATGGTGACCGACTTTGATAGCCTGAGGAGCGATTTTATGTGCTGTCAAAATCAAAGCGTTAGGATCAAATTCTTATGCCAGAAAAGAATAGCATCAGCTCATAGTTCTGCAGTGAAAGGTAAGAACTGAAACATAAAATTGCACAACTGACTCGTTTGGAAATTTGTCTTGGTGTTCTGGTCTTGCTGTTATCATAAGAAGTTAAGAACGATCTTTCTAACCTTGGAGCATAGTTTAATATTCCAGTTTTTGGACACTATTACTTTGATTGAACAAGATTTACCCTGTACAAAAGCTATAAAAAATCCTATACAATTAAACGGTTTTCTATCCTATATGCCGAAACTGCAGATTCTCCAGCTGCGCATTACAAGAGGGCATAGGATAATAACCCAAATTTAGAAACTATGCCCTATTTCAGGAAATATGAACCCTAAGAAAAAAATTAACAAAATTTTAAATTAATAATTCTAGCAAATAGTTTCTAGATTTGGTTTCTTTACAATTATGGCTTCTTAACAGGGCATGGGTTAGAGAAACTGCTAGTAAGATTCAGACCTCGTTAGATTCACACCTAAAAACTTCACAATGTGTGTGTTTTCTGTTACAGGGGTTTGGACAGATGGCACTTGGGTATTCTCAACAGGTCTTGATCAGAGGGTTCGGTGTTGGCGTCTCCAGGATAATGGGGAATTAATAGAGCATTCTCAACTGATAATCAGTGTACCAGAACCAGAAGCTCTTGATGCTAGAGAAAGTGGGAGGTAATATCGTCATAACAACTTGTCTCCTTGTATCATTGTCATGGACTGATTCATATTCTTGCATATAAGTCTAAAAAATCCTACAGGAACTGTTATCAGATTGTTGTTGCCGGAAGAGGGATGCAAATGGTCGAGTTCTCCGCATCTGATGACACAGAGAATGGCGAATGAGTTATTCCTCCAAGTGTATGTGCTAATCCAGTAATCCCTCATTCTAAAATGCAATCACATTTCATTTTTGTCCCTAAATTTTATCCATCTGATAATCAATTTGGCAAACAAATATAACTTGTATACAATGTTACAGCACAGGAGGTTGGGTCTGTTTGACAGGCAGCCAAAAGGGCCTTGTTTCTTTACCTTTTTACTGACCCAAAAAGGTGAAATTTATCAGCTGGACATGTCAAACAGACCCAACTAACACAACCCAGAAATGGTTCAAGATAGATCAAATCAATTGCAAAATTTGGCTGTAATTTGGGTGTTATACCAGAATTGAACTTATTTTTGGGATGTGATTGTAATTTTGTATGTTTGTAAAAGAGGAAACACTGAAGAAGCAGAAGATTGGATTGGATCTGATGATCTGATTGATATTTGAAACTGGGGAGTGTAAAAACATGTTAGTTGATTCTGCCATGTACTGGAATGAGTCTGTTTCACGTGTTCAACAGCCCATCATGACGGTGATGGGTGTGGTGCCACTTCTGAGCGGTGGGATTCATTCATTGATTGATTTCATTTCATTAATTATATAGGTACAAGTTGTTTAGGCTCATAATTCATGTATGTTCACCGTCCAGTGGGATTTCTGTTTTGTGTGCCCAAATAAATGCTGCTACAATAATACTATTTGTCGGCAGATTGAAGTGAAGAAAGTTTGATCAATATACTATGTGCCCAAATATCGGAACAATTTTTTAAAACAAAATCTATCGGGGATTCGGGATCCGAATTTCAGGATTGGAGTGTAGATTAAAAAACAATTACACCTCACTTGACCTCATTAAGACAGACACTTGATGATAGCTTTACGACACCTCACTTGACAAATTGTATGAGCCTCCTTTTTTTACCACCAAGTGTTTATATGCAAGGGGTAGAGACTAGAGAGACACTTGATGATAGCTTTACGACACCTCCTCACTTGACCTCATTAAGACAGTTGGCGTGCATATTTTAGCTTTACGACACCTCCTCACTTGACCTCATTAAGACAGTTGGCGTGCATATTTTTAACACATGTCATTGCATACAAGATACCCTCCAAAAACAAAATATACAATCGATAGAAGAAGAAAAGGCTAAAGGCTCTTTTGCCTATTTGAGAACTCAAGCTCTTGGGAAAGGCAGTTGTCGATTTTTCAAATTAAAGAATATTTTTGTTGCATTGATTGTGTTGGTGAGTACTTTTCAAGTCAGTAGGGCTCTAAAAAACGCTAGACGATCTTTGGGTGAAAAGGGGTTCGTAGCGTCTAGGTGGTCTAGATAGGCTGAAAGGCTAGACAGATTGGGACTTTTGTTGAGAGGTTCTTACATGAGAATGACTAAAACTACCCACTATAAGCTTAAGTTACTCCACTCATTGTCATATGGTTTTGGGTTGAAATCTTATTGGAATTGTATACTAGGCTTGACTCACAACGTATCGTCCCATAGGAATTTATCATGGTATCAAAGCAAGTTTTGGTGTGGGTTCGTTTCTTGAGTCTTTGGGCTTGTTGGGTACACGGGCTCGCTCTGACAATCTGCCCAATAAAGGAGCAACTGAGTCGCAAAAGTGGCAGTTCACGAGACTTGAGGGATTATTCGGGATTGCCAAGCTTATGAGCATATTCAAGCAAACCGCCCAATAAAGGAGCGATCGATCCAAATGTGACAATTCACAAGCTTTGAGGGATTGTGTTCAAGTGACAACTGGCATATGCAGTTGCCTACTTTGAGGGGGCGTGGCCTACAAAAAAAAAGTATAGAAAATTAAATTTACTTACTATAAGCTCACGAGTTATTGTACTTATTATTATATGATTTTAGGTTGAAATTTATTAAACTTGTATGATATGCCCGTTACACGTATAACTCCCAACTTATCGACCAATCAAAATTTATCAGCCTTCCAAGTTAGGAAGATGAGGAAGATGAGTCCGTAGAGTCAATGGCAATTTTGGTGAAATAGACGATAGGAAGACGGACGGAGTAGGCGTGGAAATTTGGTAGTGATAAGCGACACATCAATAGTGTAGGATTGTAAAAATTATTTGTAATTATATTAGAATCTTTAAAAAAATTAGGATCTTATTAAAGATTATATCAATTTTATTTTAAGCAATTAAGATCTTAATTCTAATAAGATCCTACTTAAGATATACAGTAAGATGTTTCTCGATTTCTAGATGAAAGAATTATTAGGATTATTAGATACACATCGGAACTATACAATCGTTTAGCAGCTCTACTAGTTCAATTCTCGCCATTCACAAAATTTGTTTAATTCTCTGGCGTAGAATTAATTAATATTTTACTTAATTTGGTAGTTATCATGTAGTTTACATATGAATTTCACACTAAAAAGATGTCATTAAAATCACCTTGAAAAGTGACCATACACTAGTTGACTCTCAATTATGGAATCAACTTGATCAAGGCTTTCAAGGAACAAGAAGCTCTTTCTATTTCATATCCACCTTAAAATCGCATTATAGAAATACAATATCAATATGCTACAAAAGTAGTAATTTATCTATATATAAATTAAGCATCTATAACTTATAGGAATGTTATCAGAATTCCGATCTGATTATGCGATTCTAGCGATCCTACGATTCATAAAACGCTAAACGATCCATGATCACAAGTAGGATCCTATTGGAGTAGGATCTTAAATGATTTAGAATACAATCTTGATCCGATCCCGATTTTACATACGATTTTAATGATCTTACAAACGATTCTAACGATCCTACAAACGATTCTAACGACATTTTACTAGTTTACTAGTCCATCCAACAACATTTTTAATAATTAAATTAATAATGTTTATCATTTTCTTACTTCATATATAAAAAAATATACAATCTATTAGGTTATTCTTGCATACTTTTAGTTATAATGTAGGATCTTACGATTCAGCGATCCGAACTTACGATCCGATCCAAAAGACCCTCAATGATCCAACCTAGAATCCCGATCCTGATAACCTTGACTTGTAGAGTTGGTAAAGTATGGATGACAATACGTGTAAGGATGTAACATTAAATATATATGTATTAACTTTCGTATAATTAATCAAACCCAACCACATACATAATTACCAAAATTAAGCATACCAAACACAATCTCACTTATTTTCGCTTTGCCCTTACGTACTACAATTTGTATGAACGCAGGGAAGTATGGAACTATGAAAGTACTTGTCAATTATTTTCTTGAACAGACAAGATTTTATTCCCTAGGGCTCTTTCTAGTGTCATGTTTAATCTTTTAGATAGCCAACTTTAGAAGCTACAACGTTGTGTTGAAGATGTGTAAGACAAGGTAGGTAAATGAGCTAATTCCTATACTTTCTTTACGCCAATCTAAATCATGTCATCTTTTTTTTCCATGTCATTTTCATGTTACATCGTTTCAAGCTGTTGGAGTTCAATTATGAATCTCACAAAAAAAATTAGGATAAAAAACAAGTTATTATATAAGATTATGGATTACTTATTCTATTGTTAATTGGTTTTAGGATGGAACACATTGAGCTTGTATGATGGGCTTGACAGTTAGGCTCGACTCCCCTGTAACAAGTGGTGTTGGAGTCGATCGTTCGACTTAGAGACCGGAGGGTCTACTGTTCGAGCTTGGGCTTGTGAAGGATTGTTGAGGTTCAGATTCATATTATGAATCTCATATAAACTAAATTAGTGAAGGGCAATCGAATGAAATAAATTCCATAAGACTGGATAAGACTGGGAGGGGTAGATTAAATTTTGGGTGAAATATAAACTACCATTAGCTCCCATAAGCTACAATAATCATCATCAACTTCCATTACCGAACAGATGATAACAACTTTATTTTTTTACCATAAGCTTGAATAAAGTTGTATAAGGTCAAAATAAAGCTCGTCGAACGGACCCCAGGTCATGGGTTACTCATTCTATTGTCAATTGATTTTGTGATGTAACCTCATTGAACTTGTATGGCGAGTTTGGCAGTTGGACCCGTCTCCCCTGCGACACAAGCTATGTATAATTAAGTTTTCAACTATAACTGTAATATTCTTAATTATATATTCATGCTATTTCACATTTTATTATTTTGTATCACATAGGGTACCTCAGTGATACGAGACATGGAAGATATTGGGAGGATCCCGAGTCAATCCCTACCTCCACCTCTTCACTTGGGTAAAAAAAAAAGTTTCACCATCCCTCATTTCCCTAGTTCGAGCCGGTCGCCGCAAGCTAGCTTACCTGATTTGATTGGATCACGAGTTCGAAATTTACCACTAAAAATGAATTCTTCTCATAAAAAAACCATTAAAGTAATACTTTTAGAGGGACGGGATTATGTTGTATTGCGCCTTAAATATACATAGTTTATGTGAAATGAGCGTGATATAACACGCGTGAAATATACATAATTTACGTTATTAAAATTGCTATTAAGATATAAAAAATAAGAAAATAATTATAGGGGATGACTTGGAGTTGGTAGTGATAATTGATAAAGACAGCTTAATTAAGGGGCCACCAAATGACTTTCCACCCACCAACGCAAACGAAGCTACGCCATTACAAGAAACATCGCATCACGATTCACGATCCACGACTCACATGTTAAAAAAGCTTAATACGCATGGCTGCCAACAAATTCTAAATAGACTAATATTGTTTCTGATTTCACCAACTCCTCTATCGTTGTATTGTACACGCTTTTAGTTTGTCATACATACATAATAATTTCTATCTTTTTTCTACCTCCATCAAAAAAACAAAATGAAAAGTGTTCGGGCCAATTGATCCTTCTCATTATAGGGTTTTTTTTTTGTATTTTTTGAGATTAAAGAAATTCAATCTACTAGACTTGATAGATCGGAAGGTCGAAAGAATTGACAGTCAGACAAACCGACAGAATAATACTAACACAAAAAACTCCAAACAAGCAAGGAAAAAATGGTAAAAAAAAGAGTAAAAATCTCAAGAGAGATTGAGCTAAGCACTATAGAAAGATTTGTTGATCTTTCTCGTTTTAGGGTTCTTTAGATTTTTTTTTATTACAAAATTAATATACTAGACACGTCTGGTAGATCGAAAGGTAAATAGTAGTCCTAAATAGGCACAAGATCACTAAACAAGCATGAAAAAAAATATATGATTAGAAAAACGGTTTTTCTAACCTATGCCCTAGTAATAAAGGGAACTAAAACTCTATTAGGAAAGTAGTGAAGTCTCTTACAAAATCTAATTGATTCTAAATAAATGTAAATTTATAAAATCTCGTCATTTTGAGGAGCTTACCCAAACAATCTCGGAAAATAAGTCAATGCATCATTTTTATTTAGGGAGTGGGAACGAACCACCATGATTAGCAAGTGTGTGTTGTGTTAGTTGTGCACTATAAAGAATTTATGTATTATTGCATACAGGCCTGTCTTTTAGGCGGTTCAACCGGTCCGCTGGAACAGGGCCCCCAATATATTGGGGCCTCTATATAACTGCTATTATATAGGAAATAATCTAAACACAAGTTTGTCTTGGTGGTTAGTCCGTGTACATTCGTACTGTTAGTCCCGGGTTCGACTCCCCCTTTTTACATTTTTGCAGTATATTCTGTTTTGCCGCATTATACTCATGAGGGGCCTAGCATTGATTTCTTTTGGTGGGGCCTATTGTTTTTGTTTATACTCTCACAGGCCTCCTCCTTGGACTTATTATGAGTAATTTATTTCTATTAAAAGTGTTCTATTTGCCTTTTTTAATACTATTATTTTAAATATTGTCTATCATCACTATTTATAATACTTGGGGCCTCATATTAATTTTAGAACCGGGTTTCTAAAATTACCGAGACGGCCCTGATTGCATATTAAAATATAAAAATACAAATTAATTTAAAGCAAACACATGTTGTGTTGATATATCATGCATCATGATTCGGGTATCCAAATGACACTTATGAAACTTGGCACTACACTTTATAAAAAATTTATTTTTTCGTGTCTTTGAAAAGTCTTGGTAAACATTGCAACTTTACAAGTGAAAAAAAAAAATTCCGGTCAAGAACATTACTACAATTAAGTGAATTTGACATTGTAAATTCATGTTATGTCAAACTTGGGTGTGAGTGGTCGCCCATTTGGAATGTCTTCACCTAAAAAAGAATTTTTTTTCTTCAGAAAAACAGAAAATCATTGCTTTTAAAATATTCAAAGTACTTATCTTGTTGGGGAAAGTGATGTATACCAATCCACCTATATGAATAATATGATAGCACTAGCTTGGGTAAAAATCCAAACAAAAAATACCCTCTCCAATCATTTATAGAGTTTTTTTTAAAAAAAAAATAGACACATTTTTTTTTTAAATGTACAAAAATAATCTTTACTAAATACTGTATTTAATTGCTTACATTGGAAATGTAGATAGTTCAAAGTTAGTTTCTTTCTTCATTTCATCATTTTCATGTAGGGATAAAATGGGAAGATTTTGTTCAAATTATATACAAAGACATATATTTATAAACAAGATTAAATATTTAAAGAATATCTGTAAATAAAAGAAGCTGGTAGTAATAAAATTTCGGTCTTTCTAACCTATGTTCTACAAGCATAGAATAAGAAACCTTCTTTTAGAAACAAAAACCCTAAAAGAAAAATCACAAACCCTTGAAAAAATAAAAAAAAAATCACTAAATAAGTAAAACTAGTAAAAAAAAATTCAAAACAAGATTCTTATCCTATGCCTTTAGAAAAATCTATAAAATTATCATTTCTCGCACTTCTTTTACTTCTTTTTTTTGGTCTGGAAACGGAGCTAAGCTCCTGCGAGGGTGTTTTATTGATTAATTAGAGAGAAAGTTCCCCATAAAGGGGTGTATATCAATAGATAAAGCATGAGGAAAGCTAGCATGAACATAGAAAAATTCAATCAAAGGAACATCTAAGGCTAGAGAGTGATTTGCGAGGGCATCGGCTACTTTGTTGGCATCCCGAGAGATTTGACAGAGTTTAATCTCCCAATCAGAGTCATGGATCAGCTTGAGACAGTCTGCAATCAAATAGTATTCTCTGTGTGGATGAATCACATCTTGCGAAAGGAGTGAAATAGCTTAGGCCGAGTCTGATTGAACCAAAACTTTTGGAAAGGTCATACGTTTAGCGATCAGTTGCCCTTGCTTTATAGCGCTCAATTCAGCTCTCAGGGCATCAATAATCCCAAGCTTAAAAGAGTAAGCTTGAATAAATCGACCCATATGATCGCGAAAGATCCCACCACCACCAGCAATTCCCGGATTGCCTTTTGAGATGGCGTCCGTATTCAGAGCACACCAGCCCAGCGGAGGCGCCTTCCAAACTCGAGCAAACAGAGGCTTGCTAACCATGACCTGATGGATAGAGTTAGCAACTTTGGCCACTTTGTAGGATTGAACCGAGTTAATCACTTTCAAACTGAGCTTGCTAACTTCATCTTTAGACTCGAAAACCAGCATGTTCCGATTTTTCCAAGTGAGCCACAACATATTAGCATAAGTAGAACTCCAATCATCAAGATGACGAATATTAGAATACACCCATTCCCGACAATCAGCACCAACGAAGAAGAATTGAGGGAGCGCACCACCAGCTAGCGCCTGCCATACAAGCTGAATTTGTTGACAGTCGAGAGCAAATGCAGTAGTGATTCAACTTCACCACATCTTGGGCACGCATTCGAAGTTCCAACATGCCTTCTAACTCTATTCTCATAACATAAAACCGAGTTATTAGCCACGAGATAACAGAATTGGCGTGCTCTTTGTTGTGAATCCAGCTTCCAAATCTTCTCCCAAATGGGATGGTCTTGTTGATGGGCTGCGTTTCGCACTAAGTCATAAGCTGATCTCGTAGAGAAACAGCCAGAAGATGTCGACTTCCAATAAATCCTGTCATCAACTTCATTCTGTAGGACAAGTGTAACTCTCGACAGCCTTTGCATGATATTTGCGGGAAGTAAGGGTGACAAAAGAGACCAATGCCACCCATTTTCCCCATAATAAGCAGCCACCACCTTAGTTTGATCATGTGTTGGAACGTCAGCGATAGCCACCCGAATCAAAGGCTCATCAATGATCCAAGAATGCAGCCAAAAAAGAGCAGAGTATCGATTGCCAACAACAAAACCAATTCCTTTCGATAGAACCATCGCCCCATGGACCATTCTTTTCCACATGTAGGAGGAGCTTCTCTTCGGTTGGAACATGTCTATACTCAACTGGTTATTGCCATACTTTCCTCTGATTACTCTACTCCAGATTGATTGAGAATCAGTAATGAGCCGCCAATCTAATTTAGCAAGTAAAACCGAATTAGAATCACGCATCGATTTGAGGCCGAGACCTCCCATTCTTTTCGGTTGTGCAATCTTCTCCCAGCTCAATAAATGCATTTTTCGTTTCTCACTTGTTGACCCCCAAACAAAGTTTCTAATGAGCTGATCAAGCGAGTCACAAATCTCCCGAGGGATTAAAGTTGATTACATAGTATAAATCGGTATACTTGAAAGGACGAAATTAGCTAGAGTGATTCTACCTGCAGCGGAGAGGTACTTAGCTTGCCATGATCTCAGTCGAGAGGAAACTTTATCAAGAAGAAAATTATAGCGATCATTCGTCATCCTGTCACGTAAAGTTGGAACCCCAAGGTACGAGCCCAAGACTTCCGTGAGAGGCATAGACAAAACAGAGCTAACAGATTCTCGAGCATCTTAATCAACAAATCGAGAAAACATGACATAACTTTTGCTATAGTTCACCTTCTCTCCAGAATAAGCACAAAAACGATCAAGACAATCTCTTACCACTCTAGCTTGATGAATCGTGGCCTCATAGAAGAGAATGAGATCGTCTGCAAAAAAAAAAAAGATGTGAAAGGCAAACACCTCCTTGATAGATCCGTTTCCAAGTGCCCAACTCAACCAAATCTTGAATCATGTGAGATAGATATTCCATACATAAAACAAAGAGATATGGAGAAAGCGGGTCACCCTGACGGATACCCCTTGACGGTTTGAACTCGCCAGCTATTTGCCCGTTCCAGAGAAGCGCAGTTGACCCCCTTGTTTGGCATTGAAGAATAATATCAACTAACCGAGGAGGGAGCCTAGCACTTGGGGTCAGAATCAGTTTAAGAAAGCTCCATTTTATTATGTCATAAGCCTTTGCAAGATCCACCTTAATCATCATCATTTTAGCTCTATTAGAAGCCAAAGCAAACGAGTGTAGAACTTCATGAATCACTACCACATTATCATTTATTTGCCTCCCCGGGATAAAGCTGGATTGAGTTGGAGAAACAAGAAGAGGAAGGGCTGGTTTGAGCCGGTTAACAAGCATTTTGTCACAATTTTGAAGGTGATTTTAAGCAGTGAGATGGGCCTAAATTGAGCTGTTGAAGAGGGTGTTTCAGTTTTCAGAATTAACTGCATTAGGGCATTGCAGATCTCGGATTCAAAGACCCCCCTGTTTAGCATATGCAGAACACTATCGATTACCTTGGGTCCAACAACTGACCAATTGCGCTGGTAAAACACGACCGGAAAGCCATCCGGACCCGGAGCCTTAAAAGGAGCCATCATTTGGATCGCTTGCCAGACTTCTTTGGCTGTAAACGGCTTGCCAATCTCAATCAATAATTCTTCGCTAAGGACCGGGAATCTGATTCGAGGAGACATGTTCGAGAAACATTGGTGCATCTATAAATAACATTGGTGCATCTATAAATATCGTCCATTTTAATGCAAGAAAAAACATTTAGTAGTACAACTACTTTGTTATGTTAAATTTTGGCCGGCAAGGTAAATTAAAATCGATAGTAGTTCATCTATATATGGAAACTTGAATAGAAACAAAATGCTTTCATAACTAGACTTTTATTTCGCTTGAACAATCTAATTCTAAACACGTTTAATTAGCATAAGTGAAAGTGGTCCATCACCATCTTATTGGTATTGTATATGCAAGTATGATTTTATTATTAACACATTTATAAAATGAAAGAGTAATGTTTGACTCTTTGTAGTGGTTATCAATTCATCAACAATTTTTATTTTATTTCTTTTTGTCGAGATTTTGTTACAATTACTACTCACAATAAAATCTCAATTTCCAAATTTTATCACTGATAATAATTTAGTTCGTCATACAATACAACCTAGGTTGTGCAACCGGCCAGATCGGACCTGATCGAATATACCGATAGACAGTAGTTTAAAAAAAGTATGGACCATAATTTAAAAAAAATATGGACCGTAAACCAGACTAGACTATTACGGTCCGGTCCTATTACAGACCGGTCCCGAGTTTGGAACAGTTTTACCAGATTACTTATTGTAGCATCATTAGATATTAAACTCTGTCCAATTAAGGTCTTTGTTGGACTGGAACGTAATTGGACATTTGAATCTAAATATATAATAATTGTGAACCAAGTTGCATAAATAATTAAACCACTAATTCTAATAAGTTAAATGCAAAACACATAATAGCTTCTACAAAGGCAACAATGCCAACTACAATTTCTAAGACAAAACTAAGATTAACTACTAGTTCGAACTAGTGAAGAAGGGAGATTGAACCGGCTGAAATTGGGCCTTATTGCCTAGTCCAATTCTCTAAATCTAATAATAATATCAATTATATTATATAGCTAGATCAGTCTTACAGTCCGAACCGTAATTTTCCGGTTCGGTCCGGAACCGAAATTTTCATAAAACCTGGACCGTGGATCGAACCGTAAAATTATGATCTCGTCGAGGTTTGCACAACCACTATTAACACATAAATTTGGTTAATTTAGAATGATTATTTAAAACTGTGAATTTAAAACTTTCTTTGATATAATTTGTTATCTATTAACAGGACCCCCGTGGTGCATGCTGTTCGCAGATGACATTGTGTTAGTAGACGAGTCTAGGGTCGAGGTCAACAACATGCTCAAAACTTGGAGGGAGAAGTTAGAATCCAAGGGCTTTAGACTGAGCAGAATAAAGACAGAATATGTGGAGCTCAGTTTCGGGCATAAGGCAGCCCGCAGTGAGGAAGTGCTTTTAGGAGGGAAAGTCGTAACGAGAAAGGAGAGTTTTAGGTACTTGGGGTCAGTTCTGCAGAGCGATGGAGGTATCGATGAGGACATTTCACATCGTATCCAGAGAGGTTGGCAGAAGTGGAGATCGACGTCGGGGTTCCTGTGTGACAAGAAGGTGCTACTCAAGCTTAAGGGGAAGTTCTACAGAATAGTGATCAGACCGGCCATCCTCTATGGGGCGGAGTGTTGGCTCACCACAAAAGCACAAGAACAGAGACTGTTGGTAGCCGAGATGAGGATGTTAAGGTGGATGAGTGGTCACACAATAATGGACAAAATCAGGAATGATGAGATCAAAAGCAGGGTGGGGGTGGCCAGTATTGGAGATAAGCTGCGAGAATCAAGACCGCGCTGGTTCGGACATGTTCAGAGGCGGGGCCCAGAGGAGCCAGTTCGTAGATGTGAGGGCCTGGCCTTGGGAGACGTACGCAGAGGGAGGGGACGACCGGAGAAATGCTGAAAGGATAGTATAAGACAGGATGTCAGTCAATTAGGGATTTTGACAGAGTTGGCAGTGTGCAGGGATAGTTGGAGGGAGAAGATTCGAGTAGTGGATTGCTAATCACTTGAACAAACCGGCCCACGGGGCCTTGAAGAGCCGATGCGTCCTTTCGTTTTATGCTTTGCTTTGCTTTGTTGTGTTTTCTCGGTTTTTTTGGTTGCTCTGTTGGTTTTTTGTGTCGGTGATCTTGTCGGGTCTTTTGGTCGTTCCCCATTGCGTTAAGCCAGGAGTGTCTCATCTTGACCCTCCAAATTTCCCGAAAGGGAAGCTACACTGGAACATTGTTGTTGTTGTTGCAGCATCTATTTAGTGGTGACCTAAATAAGCCTGCTAAGAGATTAAACACTCACTCACACGTTTTAAAAAATCTTGAGATCTCTAGTTAAGAGACTAAATATAAAAAAAAAATTGGTCTAATGAATTTTTTTTTAAAAAATAATGAAATGGGCTTGCACAGCTGCACTGACCGAAGTGTACCAGCTGGTTCCTGATTGTAGGTGATGAACCGGCACTTCCCGGTAAAAGCTAAAATTTTTTTGGTAGAACCGGTAAAACCTAAATTGATTACATCAATAATCAAATCATCACCAAAATTTTCAAACTTTAATTAATCTTAATCTCACCAACCCATCCCCAAATCTTTCAAATCCAACGGCCCCAGTTTCTCACACGTATATCCAATAAGTAAATCAATCCCTCCTCACCAACCGTAACCGGTTAATCCCCGGTAGCAGGTTAAAGCGGGGCCCACTATTCCGATCAGATCTCCACTATAAAACGATAAGCTGAGGGTCCAAATAGAGTCGCTCGAACTCGATTTCCCTCTTCGTTCATTTCTCTTCGTGGAAGGTCTCCTTTCTTTCCTGATTCCGGATCTGTTCTTCTCTGATCTCGGTAAGCGCCGTTTTCAAAAGCTTCGTGCTTGTTTCTCGTTGGATTTTGGACGAATTTGTAGTATGGATCTGATTGTTTGGTGGAATTTAAGATGACTGAGATTTGTCGGTGGAAAAATGAGAATCAGATCTAGGTTTAGTGTCGCTAATTAATTCTACATCTCTTTGCTTGATTTTGTGTGTGTGAGAATTAGTGATAGAGAAAATGATTCCCTGTTGATTTTACTCATTTGACGAATTAAGTGCTTAGCAATTTTGCCTAGATTTGGTTTGAATTGAATGATCAACATGCTGAAATTTATCTGCCACATGTGTTGCCTTTTGCTTTCCGTAGATCTGCATAGTGTAATTAATTGCGAATCCGACTGATATCTGAGGCTACTCATCTGTTTCAATGCTTTAGACTTGTGTTGAAACACTGTTTTTGCATCAGATCTTGGGTTCATTAATTATACTTTGATGCCTTCCTTCAATTATGTCTTTTTATGCTGATCTCTTGATTGGAAAGCTACATAATTTCTGGAAATCGTGATGGCTTGTGTTTAGGATTAGGGAATTAATCTTCATAATCTCCCTCTGTCATATGAATGATATGAATCTCATAGAGCTGGTGATTTGAAAAAAGAAAGAAGTTTAATTTGATATCTTGCTGTGCTGACCATGGTGTACTTAATTTTGTCCTGCAGCTTGAAAGATGGCAATGGAGACCTTCCTATTCACCTCCGAATCCGTGAACGAGGGCCACCCCGACAAACTCTGTGACCAGATCTCCGACGCCGTCCTAGACGCTTGCCTTGCTCAGGACCCCGAGAGCAAAGTTGCCTGTGAGACCTGCACCAAGACCAACATGGTCATGGTCTTCGGTGAAATCACCACCAAGGCTGATGTTGACTACGAGAAGATCGTCCGTGACACCTGCCGTGGGATCGGTTTCACCTCCGACGATGTCGGTCTTGACGCCGACAAGTGCAAGGTCCTAGTCAACATCGAACAACAAAGTCCCGACATTGCTCAGGGTGTCCATGGCCACCTCACCAAACGCCCCGAGGAGATCGGTGCAGGTGACCAAGGCCACATGTTCGGATACGCCACCGACGAGACCCCCGAGCTCATGCCTTTGAGCCACGTCCTTGCAACCAAGCTCGGAGCCCGCCTTACCGACGTCCGCAAGAACGGGACCTGCGCATGGCTAAGGCCCGACGGCAAGACCCAGGTGACCGTGGAGTACCACAATGAGAACGGCGCCATGGTCCCTATCCGCGTCCACACCATCTTGATCTCCACGCAGCACGACGAGACCGTCACCAACGACGAGATCGCCGCCGACCTCAAGGAGCACGTGATCAAGCCCGTCGTGCCCGAGAAGTACCTCGACGAGAAGACGATCTTCCACCTCAACCCTTCGGGCCGGTTCGTGATCGGAGGACCCCACGGGGACGCTGGGCTCACGGGCCGTAAGATCATCATCGACACCTACGGAGGATGGGGAGCTCACGGAGGCGGTGCTTTCTCCGGGAAAGACCCGACCAAGGTTGACAGAAGTGGAGCCTACATAGTCAGGCAGGCTGCCAAGAGCATTGTTGCAAGTGGGCTTGCTAGGAGGTGCATTGTGCAGGTCTCCTACGCCATCGGTGTTCCCGAGCCGCTTTCGGTCTTTGTCGATACCTACGGAACCGGGAAGATTCATGACAGGGAGATTCTCAAGATTGTGAAGGAGAACTTTGATTTCAGGCCTGGGATGATTGCCATTAACCTTGATTTGAAGAGGGGTGGAAATGGCAGGTTCTTGAAGACGGCTGCTTATGGTCACTTTGGAAGGGATGATGCTGACTTCACCTGGGAGGTTGTTAAGCCACTCAAGTGGGAGAAGCCTCAGGCTTAAGAAGTGAGTTTCTATAGAAGTAATAGTATTTTTATATGTAAACGGTTTAAAGCATGGTTTATTTTTGATTTGTGTCCATTTTTTTTTTTTAATATTTTGGGCTTGGCCTTGTTGTTATGCCGATTTAATTTTTACTTGTTCCTTTGCTATTGATGCTTGGGATGTAATGTGGGAAATAACTACTTGAATCTTTGCAATGAAGAAAAAGAAGTTTTTGGCTTCAAAAACAGTGGCATTCTTTCTTTGTTTCATTCTTGATACTGCCTTTGTCTTCTTATCCATGGAAGTATACAGTGCAAACTGTAAAGGACCTATGCTTGGATTGGACGAACTGATCAAAGATTCAAAGTGGAAAAATGATTTAGCGGGGTCTCACACTACCTAAACTAGAATTAACTTTCCATTCTAGTCGGGTAATTTGACCCATTTTTTAGGTTAAAATACCTAATATTGTCAGGATCAAGATTCTAGAATCGGATCTTTTAAATTGAGTCGTAAGATTCGATAGCTGAATCATACATGAGAACAACCTATTATGATGTATATTTTCTATAACCTTGAAAATACCCGTTTTTATAATAAAGAAAGTATATTGAATATTATACATACTTGGATGCTTGATAGATCAATAGAGACATTACACAAACCGACATGAAAGTTCTCTAGGTTGGTGGAATTAGGGATTGATTTAGCTCAGGTATGAGTGGCCAAAAGAACTTAGTTCGGAGGAATTCAGATCATTTGTACTTTATGTTGGGAATTTAGGTATGAATCACGTGGACAGATCAAGTTGTTTTGGTAAATATTCAAATGTGTCTAGATTTATAAGAGTTAGATGCAAATCGTGATTGCATAACATACTACATAGAGCCTGAAATCGTGATATAACCTAGAACTATCAAGTTATCAACAGATCCAGGCCAAATCGAACTCGCACTCAAACATTCAAGCAAAATAAAGCGAAAGGACACAGGAGTTGGTAACCCGGTTCGAATTCAAAGAACTCTACATCCGGGGGACCTCAACAGGGGAGATCCGATCCCAGGCATTTCACTAGATCAAAGCTCAAAGGTTTACAAGTACAAGAAATCAAACACTCGGCAAAGCTAGACAACAGAATCAAGAAGAAGACGAAGATCTAAGAACAGAAACAAGAGCAAAGGTAGGGTTCTAGAAACGAAAGGGCTTCGGCCCCCTTTCACGGCTGCAAGTCTCAATCGGACTTCGTCTAGACACCGAGGTACACCGGAGATGAGCTATCGCCGGCGAACTCTTCTTCTTCTTCTTCCTTTCTCTCTCTCTTTCTTTCTCTTCTCTCTCTTTTCTCTGGATTCTAGGGTTAGCGCCGCGTGAAGAATGAGCCTCCAACAAAGCTCACGAAGCTTAAATAGCTAGGTCACTCGGGAGAGCTCTTCAAACACAATGTTTCATCAAGTGGAGTCTCCAGCTTCAGTTTTGGGCCAGAGACAAGTGAATGGGCCAAGCTCATTAATGGGCCAAGCTCAAACGTCTTCATCCGAGCTTCATCAAAGGCAAAGTCTGGCTAAGTTAGTGACTCGGGTTTAGCTGCCTCCAAACCGGTTTGACCCGGGGTGGCCACTTATCGTGGTTCACCTGTAAAACCAAACCCTACACATGAGATGAACCCGGTTCTGGTTTTCCTAGCTCTACCTTAGTGTTTGATTCATACAATTGTACATAGTAGCTTAGAATACATGTATGTATTATTTACAACATATGCCCTCTTAATACAGACATGTTTCTACACTTTGAGCTCTAATTCAATAGTGATCAGATCAGGACCAGGATTCCCCTTTCTATCATTGGTCCGGCTCCACACCTCAGCCTACATCCTTGATGTGGAGTGAGTCCCTGCAAAACTCAAATTTGTTAAATGGGACAATTTTTGTTCCAAAGTCTGCAGGGTTCACATCACCAACTATCTTCACAATATTGATCAGCTGTTTTTCAACTTCATCTCTAATGTAATGGAATCTTACATCAATGTGCTTAGTCCTCTCATGATAGACAGGATCTTTGCACAGATATAAAGCACTTTGGCTATCAGTAGAGATCTTGGGAATATAGATCTTCCCAGTGATCTCTTTCAAAATCCCTTTCAACCAGGAAACCTCTTTTGAGGCCTCCACTGCAGTTATGTATTCAGCTTCAGTTGAAGACAAAGCCACAATGGATTGTTGTTGGGATTTCCATGATATGCAGTTTCCTGCCCAAGTATAGAAATAGGAGGTATTAGACTTCCTGTTATCTTTATTACTAGCAAAATCAGAGTCCACAAACCCTTCCAGTTTAGTGCTTGGTTTATGCTCAGCATACACCAGGCCCAACTTGCTTGTTCCTGCTATATACATGAGGCAATACTTCATGGCAGACCAATGTTTCTCACCAGGGTTAGACATAAATCTACTTAGGACACTTATAGCAAAAGCCAAGTGAGGTCTAGTGCATAGCATAGAATACATCACAAATCCCACAGCAACATCATAAGGAATTTTATTCATTTTCTTAATCTCATCAAGATCAACAGGGCAGTCCCTTTTTGTCAGTTCAAGGTGCCCTCCTAAGGGTATAGGTGCTGGTTTAGAATTGATCATGGAAAACCTATCAAGCACCTTTTGTAAATAATCAACTTGAGACAGTTTCATGATCTTTTTATCTATATCTCTTATGATTTTTACCCCTAAAATTCTCTGAGCAGGACCAAGGTCCTTCATGTCAAAGTGCTTACTTAAATCATGCTTAACACCAGTAATATCAGCTTTAGAACTACTGATAAGCAAAATATCATCAACATACAGTAGCACATAGAGGGGATTATTCTTCTTTACATGCTTGTAATACAAACAGGTATCCCATTTACTTCTAACAAAGTTCATGGACAACATGCAAGAGTTAAACTTTAAGTTCCACTGCGTAGGGGACTGTTTCAAACCATATATAGACTTCCTAAGTAAACATGCATGATTGGGTTTATTTTTATCTATGAAGCCTTTAGGTTGTCTCATATAAATAGTTTCTTTTAAATCCCCATGCAAGAAGTCAGTTTTAACATCCATCTGCTCTATCTCCCAATCAAAAACAATAGCCATAGCAAGCAACAATCTCATGGTCTTATATTTTACTACAGGAGCAAAGATTTCATTATAATCAATTCCTTCCTTTTGAGTAAAACCTTTAGCTACAAGCCTAGCTTTATACCTAGGAGGGTCTAATTCAGTAGCACCATCCTTGACTTTAAATATCCATTTACAGTCCACTAGCTTAGCTTTTTCAGGTTTAGGAACTAAAGACCAGGTGTTATTAGCATGCATACTTTTAATCTCTTCATGCATTGCTTTTAACCATTCATTTTCTTGCTTACTATTTGTGGCCTGTTCATAAGTGTCAGGATTAAGGTGAGCTACAATTTCAGAAACTAACAGGGCAAACTCAACAATATTAGAAGTGAACTTAGGATTTGGAATTTTAATTCTTGGTTCTCTATCCCTAACCAATTGATAGTTAGACAAATCATGCACAGGTATAGGCTCATTATGAATGTCAACATCAATATTATCATGCACAAAATTATCATGCATTTCAGAGTCATAGTTGAGGATAGAAGGTTCACTTACTACCCCACCTAATTGGTGGGATTGCCCTGAGTTATTTCCCTCTTCAATTGTATTCTCAACATCCTGTTCATTTTCTGCAGCCTCATTATTTTCTGAATTGCTTCTTATTTCTTCATTAGGTTGCTCTTTCCCAGTTTTTTCTTCTGAGGTGCCTTATGAATAGGAGTTGGTGTAGCCAATATCAAACTCCTCAAGAACTTGTTGGTCAGCTTGATTTTCTCCAGGAATAAAGAAAGGCCCCACCTGAGCCACTGCATCTTCTTTATGTGCTTGAGTACATGTATTCTCAATGGAAGACATTAGTTTGTCCTTAAATAGAACTCAGTTTCCTGAAATGTGACATCTCTGGATACTATTACTTTGTAACCACCAGGTTGGATTACAAGTAATTTGTATCCTTTGACTCCTTCAGGATATCCTAATATAACAGCCTTAAGAGCCCTAGGCTGCAGCTTACCTTGATTGACATGAACATATGATGTGCAGTCAAAAGGTTTTAAGTATGAAATGTTAGGTTTTTGACCTGTCCACATCTCCTGTGGAGTTTTAAAACCCACATCAGAGGAAGGAGACCTATTAATGAGGTATGGAGCAGTAGTAACTGCTTCTCCCCATAGGGATGGTTTCATACCAGCACTAAAAAGCATGCATCTAGCTTTTTCTAGAAGAGTTCTATTCATCCTCTCAGCTGTGCCATTTTGTTGTGGGGTATATGACACAGTTAAATGTCTTTTTATTCCATTTTTATTGCAATAATCATCAAAGCTATGGTTATAAAACTCAAGCCCATTGTCAGTTTTTAGACATTTGAGTTTAAGATCAGAATGTTTTTCAGTAAATACATGTCAATCCCTAAATGACTCAAAAGCCTCACTTTTATGCTTAAGCAAGTAAACCCATACTTTCCTAGAGTACTGATCAACCAGGGACAGAAAATAGTTTCTGCCTCCAATAGTCTGTACTTGAGCAGGCCCCCATAAGTCACAGTGGACATATTCCAGGGGCCCTTTAGCTTCATAAGATGACTTAGCAAAATGGTGCTTAGTCTTTTTACCAAACACACATGTCTCACAGAAAGAAATATCCGAAATATTCTCATGTATAATGTCATTTTTATGCAAATGCATTAATCCAGTGTTACCTATGTGCCCTAATCTGTTATGCCAAAGTTTGGATTTATCCACACTGTCATTTTTCACAGAAACATTTAATTCAGGCAGACTAGCTATCACTTGATACAAGCCATCCTTTTTAATGCTCTTAATTAATACAGTGTTATCCCATATTACTTCCCTAACTCCATGATGTGTTATAATCTTGCAATTTAATTCATCAAGCATAGATTCAGACAACAAATTCCTCCTCAACCTTGGGACCCACCTAACATTCTGCAAGATCCTAATTTTTCCATCATGCATCTTAAGTGGTACACAACCTATCCCCTTGATAGCAAGAGTGGTGTGATCCCCAAGCATAACTTCACCCCCTTCACATAGAGATAAACTAGAGAAATAGGTTTTATGAGGAGTGGCATGCATAGTACACACATAGTCAAGAATCCAAACATTATCATTGGCATAATAAGACATAGCAAGCAACTAATGAGAATAAAAGTTTCTTTCCTCAAACACTGACACAGTTTCTTTTTCCTTTTCCTTATTTTTCTCATCCCTAATTTTCTTAGGGCATTCCTTAGAGTAATGTCCTATTTTTTCACAATAGTAACATTTTACTCCAGACATATCTTTACCATTTTTCTCAGCATTATTCTTATCATTTTTGTTGTGGAATTTCTCACCCTTTCCCTTGGTAAACATTACCTCATTCTTAGACTCAGTCTTTTGTTCAATTTTAGAACCATTTTTCACTTTAAAGACTTTCAGGGAGTCATTTTTCTGGGTCAAGTATTCCACTATCTTTTCTACTGTTAAATCATCCCTAGCAAATTGAACTACATCTTTTAAGACATTAAACTAACTAGGGATTGAGTTTAACAGTATGCCAACCTTATAACTTTCCTTAACCTTTTCGTCACACCTTTCAAGATCTAGGGACAACTTTAAGAACTTATCAAGATTCTCAGTAAGGGTATAAGAGGCGTCCATTCTAAAGTTAAAGAATTTGCATAAGGTAGAGATAAGACTAGGCATGGATTTGGTAAGATAGATTGCATCAAGAGCCTCCCAAAGTGGTTTAGGTTCAGTATGACTAACCACTTGTCTTGCTACCTCATCAGCAAGACGTAGCATTATTTCTGCATGTGCCTGATCTTTAATGAGTTTAATTTCTTGCCTTCTTGCAGCAGAGAACTCAACATGCCAGTTATCTGTCACATCCATATAGAACTTCTCCTTAGTTAGTATGGCTCTCATATTTAGCTTCCACATGGAGTAATCCATGTGCCCATCATAGGGCTTTACTCTGTAATTTTCAGACATCCTTTGGTACCTGTAAAAACAGACAAACCAAGTTAGAAAAAGAGTAGCAAGAATCTAAAGCAACAGAAAAACCAAGAAATAAACCTAGAAATCAAGACTCTCTACTGTAGGAACCGACAGTGGGATTAAATCGATACAAATCGACACCCGCCTATCAAGATTTCCCTGCCTTAACCAATACTGGTCAGTACAGTGACAAAACACAGATCAAACATCGTAAATACTCAAAAAACAAAGATCTGTAACAGCAAAGCTCTGATACCACTTTGAAATAGTGATATAACCTAGAACTATCAAGTTATCAACAGATCCAGGCGAAATCGAACTCGCACTCAAACATTCAAGCAAAATAAAGCGAAAGGACACAGGAGTTGGTAACCCGGTTCGAGTTCAAAGAACTTTACATCCGGGGGACCTCAACAGGGGAGATCCGATCCCAGGCATTTCACTAGATCAAAGCTCAAAGGTTTACAAGTACAAGAAATCAAACACTCGGCAAAGCTAGACAACAGAATCAAGAAGAAGACGAAGATCTAAGAACAGAAATAAGAGCAAAGGTAGGGTTCTAGAAACGAAAGGGCTTCGGCCCCCTTTCACGGCTGCAAGTCTCAATCGGACTTCGTCTAGACACCGAGGTACACCGGAGATGAGCTATCGCCGACGAACTCTTCTTCTTCTTCTTCTTCCTTTCTCCCTCTCTTTCTTTCTCTTCTCTCTCTTTTCTCTGGATTCTAGGGTTAGCGCCGCGTGAAGAATGAGCTTCCAACAAAGCTCACAAAGCTTAAATAGTTAGGTCACTCGGGAGAGCTCTTCAAACACAACGTTTCATCAAGTAGAGTCTCCAGCTTCAGTTTTGGGCCAGAGACAAGTGAATGGGCCAAGCTCATTAATGGGCCAAGCTCAAACGTCTTCATCCGAGCTTCATCAAAGGCAAAGTTTGGCTAAGTTAGTGACTCGGGTTTAGCTGCCTCCAGACCGGTTTGACCCGGGGTGGCCACTTATCGTGGTTCACCTGTAAAACCAAACCCTACAGATGAGATGAACCCGGTTCTGATTTTCCTAGTTCTACCTTAGTGTTTGATTCATACAATTGTACATAGTAGCTTAGAATACATGTATTATTTACAACAGAGCCTGTTTGCATAACATATGTTTCTCGGATTCATGTTATAGTGCCATTGTATTACTCGTGTTATACTACCATTAGGAGGATCTTTCTAAAAAGAAACTCCAGCCTTAGGATCTTCTTTTTTCTATTATGCTCATGTGAACATCCAATGATCTCGCAGATAATTATTTCACATGGGTGACCGACTATATCTTGCCACAAAAATATTTTATCGTGAACTAACTTCTAATTAGTGCTTTTATATGATTCAGTAAATGTACTTTTCTAAATGAATACGTTTAGAATTTTTGTAATTAGTGCTTTTATATGATTCAGTAAATGTACTTTTCTAAATGAATACGTTTAGAATTTTAATTAATTTAGATAAGATTAGTCTTCATACATATACTCAAAGTATTGCTTCTAGTTCTACAACTAGGATTAGATTAATGGTCAATGACATCATTTATTGGTTATCACTTCTCAATATTCCAAATGTTCTTTCGAATATCAAGATTAACCCATATATAATAATATCTTAGTTATAAGTCATAACCATGACCACATAATATATCATGATCTCTATCACTCTCTATTAGAGATGGCATGCTTCAACCATACAAGAAGGTGATAAAGATGGCAAGGCATGCTTCAAACATACAAGAAGATGGCTACGTCCACGGGCAGAAAAAAAAAACGATTTTATTATGAGGCAATTCAAATTTCATAACATAATTATAAGGTGTTTCAATATATATATATATAGAGAGAGAGAGAGAGTTAGGTTTAAGTAAGGAGCTTTTTTACAGTAAATAGGGAGGAGATATTAGGATCGTTAGATCTAATACAATAAACGGTGATGATTTAATTGAAAAATAATTTAGAAGAATAATAAAAAAAACAGTAGTGTGATTATAGGGATAAGGACTGGTTTAATTTTGGAAAAAAAGCAAATGTCATAACCGTATGAGATATTGTTCATTTCAGAATTGAAGCTGTTTAGATTAACGTTAAATATGAATGATGAGCATTTTCCAAGTTATTTATTTTGTTCACCCATTAGTATATAATTGTTCACAGAATTGTTTTACTTGTTCATTTCATAAATCGTTATTTGGAAAACTTCATTTATTGTTGTTCATTCTAAAATATGTAGTTGTTCAATAGATCATGGTAGTCGTTCAATTATAATGTCTATCAGCCTTCATTGATACTTGTTCATCATAAAATAAGTAGTTGTTCACTCAACAACATAAACCCTAAGGTGTAAACCAAATACACCTTAGGGTTATGAAATGAACAAGTAAAATTATTAAATTTTAAGAGTCCAAATAACGATTTATGAAATGAACAAGTAAAAGAATTGTGTGAACAATTATATACTAATGGTTGAACAAAATAAATAAGGGGTGATAATATCTAGTTGTTCATTCGTGAATAAGTATTTGTTCATTTGTTTGTCATTAATAAGTGTGAGATTGTAGTTGTTCATTCACGAATAAGTAGTTGTTCATTCACAATTAAGTGGTTGTTCATTCGCAAATAAGTGGGTGTTCATTATTTGTTATCAATAATTGTGAGATTGTAGTTGTTCATTCAAGAATAAGTAGTTGTTCATTCAAGAATAAATACTTGTTCATTCACGAATAAGTAGTTGTTCAGTTGTAGAAAGACGTAAATGTTATATTGTTTGCATAAATTATTTGTTCAGTCAAAATATAATACTTGTTCATAAACAATACATTAATTGTTCAATATACAATAGTGGAGAGAGAAAGTTTTTCATCATCGCTTATATAGATGCGATGAAAAATAGAAGAGAGAAAACTAGATATGAACAATTCAGATATAGAAAATCTTGTACGGTTATCAGCATTGATTTTTTCCAAAATTAAAACAATTATTATCCTAAAATTACTGTGATTGATTTGTACTTATTTATTAAATCAAAATTCAACAAATCATATCCCTTAATTTTTTTAAATCTAAAGGATGCAAAATCTCCTCACTATTTACGGTAAGGAGCCTCCTTACTTGAACCCAACCCTATATATATATAGGCTCCGTTCGGATCAAGTACATGATCCAAATTAATATATTATAATATATTATTTCATAAAAGCTATATTCGGCAGAACCGTAATTTCCTCTCTATACACCCACACATTTGCACAATTTTCAAAATCTCTTTCTCAAAATAAGCACAAAATAATATATTATTATAAATAATATGTCCCATCCGAACAGACCTATAGAATAGAGCTCTAGAGAAACCCCTTATTATAGAGAGAAACCGAGGAACAAATCAGGCGTGTTGGATCAAATTAAATTAATGGTTGAGATTAAACAAAAAAGGTGCAAAATAAAAGGTGAATGTGCATTGCACACTGTTATTTTTCAAACGAGATATTTTCGGAATTAATATTGTCATATCTAAATTCCTCTCTCCTAATATTGCCATATTCTGATTCTCTATCCATATTTACTCTCTCTCTCTCATTATATCAAAAAAACGTCCATTAGAGAGAAATTTGGAGCTCTCACCAGATCCGGAACCATGCCATTAGAGACGATAGCAAACTCTGTGAATCGTCTTCCCAATTTCAAGTCGATATCGATTGTTTTTCCCATTGGTGTACATAAATCGGTAAGTTTCGATAAGCTATAAACCTTCCCCAACTTCTTCCTCTTTTTCGCCAATTTTTGTTTGCCAGGGTTTCATTTTCGATGAAATTGGTCCTAACTTTATGAATTATTTGGCTTAATTGAATTTTTTTGTAATCGAAAGCGGGTCTTGAATATGGCTTAATTGATTTTTTTAGATTTCAAATTTCTTTTGTACTCGAATCTCCTCAATTTTTTTGTTAATTTGATTTTTTTGTACGTACTCGTCCAGTAATTTGGCCGATTTCGATCTTCACATGTTAATTTGGATGAAATGTTAAATTGGTTCATTTACTTGATTCACCATGATATATCTAATCATTTTGTTATAATGTGGACTAATTAAGACAAGAAATTTCTCCTTATGGGATCGAGCGATGAAGAAAGAGGAGTGTGATTATAGTAGAAAGAAGATGTTCATAAGATTCGCCATTGTTACTGTTTAGATTACATTGTTAATAGGTTCTATATTTATACTTGCATATTCGAGTTCTTTTATACCCATGTTCAAAACTGTGAAGCTAATATATATTCAAATATTTTGTATACATGTTCGATATTGTGTACTTAATATTCAAATATATTATATACATATTCGAGTTCTTTATACACATGTTTGAAATTGTGAAGTTAATATTCAGATATATTGTGTATATGTTCGAGATTTTGTACTTAATATTCATATATTATTGTATAAAGATTCGAGTTCTTTTGTAAACATGTTCAAAACTGTGAAGTTAATATTTAAATATTTTGTATACATGTTCGATATTGTGTACTTAATATTCAAATATATGATATACATATTCGTGTTCTTAATACACATGTTCAAAACTGTGAAGTTAATATTCAAATATATTGTGTACATATTCGATGTTGTACTTAATATTCAGATTTA
Source organism: Fallopia convolvulus (assembly GCA_964016875.1). Taxonomy (NCBI): domain Eukaryota; kingdom Viridiplantae; phylum Streptophyta; class Magnoliopsida; order Caryophyllales; family Polygonaceae; genus Fallopia; species Fallopia convolvulus. The sequence continues at coordinate 3,311,034 of OZ024728.1, read as the reverse complement.
TTGTATACATATTCGAGATTTTGTATTTAAGATTCAGATATATTGTAAATTTTTAACACATGTTCGAGATTGTATACTTAATATTCGATTTCATACTTTGTTTTGTTCAAGATCTACACGCAAATATTCATATATAAGTACAATTATATAAATCACTCCTACAATGGCATATTCGAAAATATGTTATTAATATTCGTTTACACATACTGATTTGTTTGATATTTAAACTAACATATTCAGATATAAACACACGACGACTACATAGTGAACTGTATATTCAAACCACGAGAAATTCGAACAATCTTTGATCATGAACAACATTCAGAAAATATTGAAACATATTCAACTAAATACAGCATAATTACGCCAACACTATTATTCAAATTTTAAATTTGAATTTTACGCCAAATAGAAAATGGAAGGTCTGATTTTTATTTTTTTTAAAATCTAACAAATCCCTATAATTGCGCACTTTCCATTTTAGCAACTAACTAGCCATATTCAAGTATTTAATCCCCATATTTGTTATTATGCACCATCAATCATGACCATTAATCTTCCCAAATCCAACGGCTCTTATTACGACTTCCGTTTCTTCACAATTTGCGTTTCTCTAGAGCCCTCCCCTATATATATATATATATATAATATATATAATATATATATATATATATATTCTTAAAATCCTAATTCAAATTATAGGTTATAGGCCTAAAAAAAATTCCAATAGGCTCACAAACGGAATACATATCATATCATTTTGGCGGGAGCGCTACCCCCGAACCCCTGCTAGGGGCTCCACCTCTTAGGACCCTGATGGATATTGATCAACGACAAATTCAGGCAAATTTAACACTTCAATTACTATATTATGTTATAAAATCGACAAGTTCAGTCTTCAAGCGAGAGTAGAAAATAGAGCAAAAGAACAAAAAAAAGGATTCTTGTTCTTATTCAATCACAGAACACAAGCCTCAATTTATAGCACAATAGACATCATAATGAATGAATGTAATTTGGTCTCATTATAGGAGGATCCGAACAAAAGTTACAACTTAAAAGTGTACATCCATATAATATTTATTGTTATTATCATCATAACAAGATAGAGATTATAGTAAGCAGTTTCCTCTACAGCTGAAATCCTTCTTCCACTTTTTATGCCATTTCAGAAAACCTCAACTGACCATATCTATCTATATATATATATATAACAACAACAAAAACCAACAAACAAGAAGAACAAAGGGAAACTAAAACCTCAAATGGAGCCAAAATCAAGCGACTCCCAACGGAAAGGCCTGACAGTATAAACGTCGGGCGAGGTCTTGAAGAACAAGGCGACACACGCAAACAGCAGCAATGGCAACCATGGACAGCATTGCAGGTCTGTAAAAGACCTTAGACCTTAGATCTTCCTTGCACACGCAAGGCAAGGCAATCAGTTTCGATGATGACATGAGATAGACCTAGTGATTTGGGCACTTCTAAGTTCCACAACACAACCTCCACCTCTGCCAATACCATAGTGTTTCTCTGTCGCAATCGCAACGCAGTTCAGTTTCGACCAACCAAGATCCGGTTTACACCAGTTACTTGCTTCTCCTTTGCTGTTTTCTTCCCAAACATGAGATGATAAGCCGACCTCACAGTGTAGTCACCATGATTTGAGTAATAATACCAAATCAGTTGGTCATTTAAGTGTTGTGCCAGGATCAGATCCACATCACATGCGGCGCAAAACTCTCTATCCAGCTCTTCATCCCAGCATCCCGAGTTCCAATTAATCAATAAGATCCATCACAGGTAAACCTTCATTAGCATTCTGGAAGTTACCTAGCTACCACTTGGAATGAGTCATGTCGAGGGAGCTACGGGTCAGCCCACACTCAGATATTTCTTCTGTTACCTACTTGCCAATAAGTACCCTCGTCCAACACCTTTCAGGCACTAAGGATACTACACCAACTATAGAACGGGTACGTTGTAGCCCACAAACGTACGCCTCTAAAAATGAAGAGTGTGGAAAATATTTTTCCTTGAATAATTTGCCAATGAGTGAGTCTGGGTTTTGAATGAGGCGCCAACCGTGCTTTGCAATAGAACAAGATTGAACGTTTCCAAGTCCATAAAGCCTAACCCTACCACGTCCTTTGGCATGACACGTGCGAGGCCAACTCATCCAATGTAATGTTTTCTTTGAAGCCTAACCCTACCACGTCCTTAGGGAATCAGCACTACTTGGGTTCCTAGCTTTCTTTGTTGTCAGAAGTCCTTCATTCTAGGTAAGTTGTCGTTTTCGACTTGCTCGGCTCTTTTCTGTCTTGTTAGATTTTATGTCATTATTTTAGGATTGATGTTGAGAAATAGTCCCAAATATCTTTTTCAAATGTTTTGGATTGCTTGTGTTGTTGTGAGCAAATTGGTTTTTAAATGAGTTTTTATCGGAAATAAGTTTTTGAATGTTTTCTCTGTGTTGGTACGGTTTCCGGCACGACAATCATAGCTGGCGGAGAGGACGAGTTGCCTATGTATGGTCCGCGTGGAAGAGAAACCGTGCCCCTTCAAAAGAAAATGCTATTTATGTGTTTTGGCAAGTGCTCCAATGGAGCTGTGGAGGCTTAGTCGGGGGGTTAGAAGGAAGACGTAATGTGAGGAGTGGGAGGGCATGCCTCTGCACTCGACGCAGGGATGAGCGCCTTAGGATTGGAAGACGAGGTGGAGAATGAGTTATGTTGCATTAATTGCACGATTGTGTGTATGTGTGTTTGGGTTATGTGTGACTAACAATCTAATTTAGGTATTGGATTTTAGAGTTATGGTTGATTTTGTGGATTATGGTTGTTGAATATAGAAAATTGTTTTTAAATGTCTTATAATTTCCGCATATTATCTAGCTTGGTAGATTAGTAGCTGACCCTTCGGGGATTATTTTTCAGTTCCAGGTATATATGACATAGGGAACCATGCAAGAGCATAGGCTGTATGGTGGAGCAGATCGTTGATGTGCGTCTCATTAGTCAGAGGTTTTAGGTGTATTTATTGTTATTATTATTGTTATTATTAGTTCTTTGGTTTCCAGTTTGTGTATTTTTGCATTATGGTTAGTCTAAGAGATTGTTGTTGGGAATGGGGTGTTTTTGTGAATTGGTTTAATTGGGTTTCATCTGCATGGACTTGGGCATTTGCACATTTTGTAATTTCAATTTTAAATAATTAAGAAGTTGGATGGTTTATGGTTTTCTTGTCTTGTCCGCGTTGCAAGATCCTAAAGTGTGGTTGTCAAACTAACCTGAGTAGAGATTATTCAAAAGGGAAAAACGCTCTCTTCTGAAATCACTCTCTTATGAAAACACAGATGCAAGGTACTCCACCGGTGGAGACACCGACCGAATTGGGGATGGACAATGAGGTGGTGATGGATGAATCAAGTAAGGTACGGCCTCCTGGAGATCCTCCGGATCCGAAAGAGTCGTGGAAAGATGTAGTCGTAGGTGGCCCATTTCAGCAAAAAACAGCCATTGATGAAGAATTCCTTGAATGAAAAATCCAAATCCATTTCCCCGACAGGGAAGAAGGGGATCCGGCCATCTCAATTGCTGAAGAGGTCATGGATGTGCTTGCATCAGTTTGGAAGTGTTCGGTGGTTGTTAAGCTCCTTGGTCACTCTATCTCGTTCCAAATCATGGAAAGAAAAATCAGGGAGATGTGGTGGTCGGACCAGCACTATCAAATTCTCGATCTCACCAATGGGTGCTATTTAGTTCGTTTTGGCCGCGAAGAGGAGTTCATGTCGGCGCTTACGGATGGTCCTTGGACAATTTTCGGACGATGCCTAATTGTCCGTAGTCGGTCCCCTTCTTTCCGAACGACTGAACCAATCAAAACTGTACCTACATGGATCAAAATATCTGATCTTCCAGTCACTTTAGATGAAGAAAAGATTTTACTGAAGATTGCTTCTGCTATAGGTAGACCTATCAAAGTGGATCAATAAACCATGTTCACGAACAGGGGAAGATTCGCTAGAATATGTGTTGAAATCGATCTAGAGAAACCGCTGAAAGGGTCAATTAGTATAAATGGCGACCGATTCTTAATAGAATATGAAGGACTACCGACGATCTGTTTCGATTGTGGACGGTTTGGCCATGTGAAAACTAATTGTCCGTTTAGAACGGAAAGTAGTAAGAGATCCTCATCCACTCCACCCAAACAACATGTGAAATCTAAGCCGGGTGAGGATGAAGGAACTATGGTTGCTGGTAAACTGAGCAGTAATGATCAGTGCGAGTCACCGATTTCGGTACCGGAGGGGGTGAGTGGTGATGTGACCGCCGGCGAGAAAAAAGGAATGTACGGCGAGTGGATGAAGGTGGAAAGGAGGAAGGTTGTCAAGAAAGGAAATAATCAGAATACTCAATCAACCAACCAAAGGAAAGTTTCTTTGAAAGATATTCAACAAGGTACTGAAAAAGGGAAGAGTAAGTATGTGCAGGAACAACGGTCGTTACTCCCGCAAATCAACAGATTTGGAGCCCTCAAAATAGGAGAAAATGATTTTAATGATGCCATATCTAGATCGGTTGAGGAGAATCGGCATAAAATCAGTGAAAAGTTGATAGCGAAAAAACATGTGAAGAATGATTCGGTTGAGGGATCGAAAGTTGGTTTAGATTTGGCGCCTATGGAAAGTTTTGGGTCCCAGCAAGTGACCAAGGGAGATAGTGTAGATGCAAACGTTGTGAAATTAATGGGCCAAAGTGGTAGTATGCAATGCTTTAACAATGGGCTGATGCAAAACAAAGCCCAGAATGTTAAGAAGCCTATCAAAGTGGGCCGAAAAAAGGGAGTTTTTACTCCTTCTAATTCTGAACATGGAAGGATTGATGGGTCTAAAAAAGGGCCGGCTGTCATCTTGACTAAGAGACCAAGACACAATTCGGATCAAGGGGCGACTACTTCTGAAAGTATACATAAGCATCAGCCTTTCCAGTTAACTCAGGATAGCAATGGAATTCAGGAAGGACGGCCACCAGATATTAATCCAAGCTTTCCATGTCTCCCCACCGAGCCTCAAACAAATAAGGACAAGTTCTTTGAATGCATCGATGTCGATGCTAGTATGGCGAAGAGCGAGAATGCTCAAGGGCCATGATAATTCCCTCTGGTTCCATCTTTTCCTATTCTTCATTGTTTATGATGAATTTATTAATGTGGAATTGCTTTGGTGCAGGTAAACCCGGGTTTCGTAGGGCCATCCGTTATATGTGTAGACTCCATAATGTGGATATTCTTGCGGTTTTTGAAACGAGAGTTTCGGGAGAGAGAGCTGATGCTATTTGCACTCGTATGACTAGAGTGGACTTCTCGGATTGTGACAGAGTAGAAGCTGTTAGGATGTCTGGTGGTATTTGGTTATTTTGGAAGAGGGATAGAGTATGCCTTATGGTGGTCAGTAAAAACAGAAACTTCATACATGCGTCGTTTGTTGACAATGGTACTATCAGTCATATTTTTATGGTTTATGCCCCTCCTGATGAGAGCTGTCGTACTCCCTTTTGGACGGAATTAGAAACTGCCATTGATCAAGTGAGTGGCCTTGTTATCGTCAGAGGTGACTTCAATTGCTGCCACGACTTTGGTCGTAGTCAATTTAAACACCCCTCCCTCTTCATCCGACGAAAGCGTAATCCAATTAGATTTCTTCATGAAAGAGATGGTGGTTCGGGAGGGCTGCACAGGGATTCGAATTCTTTCAATTAGTGGTGTAGCAATTTAAAGGTCATTGATTTGGAATTCTCGGGACCAAAATTCACTTGGAGCCGAAGACTCTCCAAAGATATGATTGTCTCTAAACGTCTTGATAGAATGTTCATGAATGTTGAGGGACGAGTCCGGTGGCCGGAAGCTAGTGTGAAACACTTACCGCGTTTCTCGTCGGATCACTGCCCTATGCTTCTCTCGCTTAATCCCAAAATCAGTGTCAATAAGAAGAGGCGTCCCTTCCGTCTTGAGGCTGCTTGGTTTTCGCATCCGAACTTCAATGAGAAAGTTAAAAATAGCTGGTGCCCAAACATTGATACCCCTGTTGCGCTAGCTGTGCTGAAAGATGAGCTCATCAAGTGGAATAAGAAAACATTTGGCAGTATCCATCAACCCAAGCAACAACTTCTTACTCAGCTTGATAACGTTCAGAAAAGAATGGTTGTTTCGAACACTCAACCACTTTTGGATCTTGAGATGAATCTTAGAAGGGATCTAGAATTGGTTCTCGAACAGGAGGACATTTTGTGGTTCCAAAAGTTGAGAGAACAATGGCTTAAATGCGGAGATAGAAACACCTCCTTTTTCCATACGTCAACGATCATCCGTTGGAAACATAACCGGGTCGAGGGTCTAAAAAAGGAGGATGGGAGCTGGATCGAGAACAGGGATGAACTAGAAGAAATGGCGGTGGATTTTTTCCTAAAGTTACACACCAGAGATGAAAATTGTAATGTTTCACCGGTTGACACGGATCATGTGTTTCCTTTCATTGAACCAGATGAACAACACATGATGTCCAATGATGTTAGTGAAGAGGAAATTTGGAAAGCTATTAAAAGTATGGGAGCTTTCAAAGCGCCTGGTATTAACGGATTTCAACCGGTCTTCTTCCAGCGTTGTTTGGTAACAGTTAGAAGTTCGGTCATTAGTTTTGTGAAAGAGTTCTTCAGGACATCCCGTCTTCCCGAAGGGGTGAACGACACGCTCATTGTGATGATTGCCAAAGTTGATAAACCGGAAAGAATTAATCAGTTCAGACCGATTAGCCTTTGCAATGTCCTTTACAAGACTATTACCAAGATACTTACAAGTAGATTGCAGCCCATTCTCTCCCGTATCATTGGCCCTACCCAAGGGAGATTTCTACCGGGTCGAATGATTATGGACAGCGTTGTTATAACTCAGGAGGTTGTGCACTCTATGATGAAGAAGCAAGGCCGTATAGGATGGATGATCCTCAAGTTAGATTTGGAGAAGGCTTACGATAGGTTGAATTGGTCCTTTATCGAGTCTTCTCTCGTCAATGTTGGGTTCCCCGATAGAATTATTACTTGGATCATGGCTTGTGTCACTACTCCTAGAATGCAAGTCTTATGGAATGGAGAGGTCACTAATCAGTTTGAGGCTTCTAGGGGTGTCCGACAAGGTGATCCGATATCGCCCTATTTTTTTCTCCTCTGTATTGAACGGCTTAGCCACATTATTTTGGATTCGGTCCATAAGGGTGATTGGAAACCTACCAAGCTTACCAGAAGCGGTCCGTCCCTTTCTCACATCTTCTTTGCGGATGATATAATGTTGTTCGTGGAGGCTTCAGTGGAACAATTTCGGGTGATCAAACATTGTTTGGATGTGTTTTGTGCAGCCTCAGGCCAAAAAATTAGCAATCAGAAATCCAAGATCTTTCTCTCGGCAAACACTGACCGCCGTCTAGCTCGTAAGTTGCAAGATGAAAGTGGGTTTGAGGTCACGACAAATTTGGGTCACTATCTTGGAATGCCAATTCTTCATAAGCAAGTCAACAAATACACCTTCTCTAGCTTAATTGATAAATGCAATGCTAAGCTTTCGGGCTGGAAAACTAATCATCTCGGTTTTTGCAGGAAGAGTTACTTTGGTCAAGTCGGTCTTGTCTTCTTTACCGGTGTACACGATGTCGATGGCCCTTCTCCCTTCGAGTACTTGTAATGAGATTGATAAAATTACTATAGCCTTTTTATGGGGGAGTTCTAATGAAAAGAGAAAGGTTCATAAAGTTGCTTGGGATGAAATTACCAAATCGAGAATCCATGGTGGTCTCGGGATTCGCTCCATGAGGAATATGAATCTTGCTCTCATTGGTAAGCTTGGTTGGCGTTTTATTAATGGCGAAGGTGAACTTTGGACGACGGTCCTCAAAAACAAATACGTAGGAAGGGCTCTTGGAGACTCTGCTTCGAGATCATACATTTGGAAAGGCATTAAGAGTGGTCTAACGGAGGTGGTTCGACATGGTACTAAATGGTTGCTAGGAGATGGCATGGCTATACGCTTTTGGACTGATTGTTGGCTTATTGATCAACTGCTCAACTGCATTGCTACCAAACATATAAGTGTCGATCAGTACACCAAAGTTGTTTGTGAGTACTGGGTGAGTAATGCTGGTTGGGATTGGAATCAACTGGTCATGTTGCTCCCAAACAGTATCCTGTTAAAACTTGCAGCAGTTTCGGTGATTGAGGATGGTGATTTTGGCTCCGATCAGTTACTCTGGAAGTTTACCTCTGATGTACAATATACTGTTAGCTCCGGATACGACCTCCTGCAGGGTAATTTGGGCAGACACGAGACTGATAGTGGCTTCTTCAAAGCTGTTTGGAAAATTCAAGCGCCGGAACGGGTTCGATGTCTTATTTGGATGGCGAGTAGAGGGGTGTGATGTCTAACGCTGAGAGATTTCGTAGACACATAGCTACTTCGAGTAATTGTGTCTACTGTCAAGGAGTGGAGGAGACTTATGAGCATCTGTTTCGGGACTGCCCGAAGGCTAGAATTATTTGGATCAAATTCCGTATTTCTAACAACGATCTGTCCTTTTTCCAGGTGCCTTTCGCTTGTTGGATTAGGATGAACACTATTGACAATCGCCAAGAAAGGAATGTTGAATGGCGCTCATTATTGGCCACGGCTATTTGGTGGATTTGGCGTTGGCGGAACGCTGCTGTTTTCAATGAGAATATGCATGTCCAAGAGAAGAGGAGTTCATTTGGGAAAGAACAAATGAGTATCAACAAAATGCTGGTATGTTCTCCTTCCCCTCTGTTTCAATTAATAAATGCTTGCAGGGTATTTCTTGGACCAAACCACCCAAAGATTGGGTGAAGATCAACTCGGATGGAGCAGTCAAAGACGGAATCATGGCATCTGCGGGAGGATTGCTTCGAGACAACGACGGGCAATGGATTAGAGGTTTCGGCCACCATATTGGTTCGTGCTCAGTTCCGATGGCCGAGCTTTGGGGAGTGCGTAATGGCTTGCAAATGGCTTGGGACATGGGCTTGGGGGTGGAATCAGACTCCCAAGTGGTTGTTAATCTTATTAATTCTATTATTAAGAAGTGTCACCCGTTATATAGCCTGGTGCGTCAGTGCCAAGGCTTAATTAGTAGGGATTGGACCATCCAATTCCGTCATGTGTATCGAGAGGCGAATACGGTTTCTGATCGCCTTGCGTCTATTGCCTTTTCTTATCCTGTTGGTTATCATGTATGGCTTGCCCCACCAGAGGGGATTAATTTACTGTTGCGTCATGATGTTAGGGGTCGGGCTATCCCCCGTTTGCTGACTACTTAGCCCTTTTTTCTATTATTAATAAAATGCTCCCTTGAGGAGCCGGAGAGCATCGAATCTCCTTCTACCAAAAAAAAACACTAACATGAGTAGTACCTGGAAGGCTGGAAAGTTCTACTACCAAGTAGTGCCTTGTTTAGAGACAGGTTTTACAGAGTGAGTGACTTTCATTTGGTCAATAGTTGGCACAAGCGGCGAGTTTGGCTACATGGCGTCCATAACAAACCGGTTATTTTTTACGTTAACCAAACCGAATTTTTTGTAAATTTCAGTTTGGTTAACTGAACCGGAAAAGTTTGATTTATCGGTTTGATTTCGGTTCAAGACTTTACATATAATGGTTAACCGAAAAACGGAAAATGATTAATATTTTTCAAATACTATTTATTTTTGCTTTATTTAGTGGTTAAACTCTATGATTTTCAAGATGTTGATCTAGTTTGAGTATTTCCTTCTCCAATTTAATGAAATAAAAAATAATACGCACAATGTTTGATTCCACATAATATAGTATATACTCTCGATATTTGTTTACAATAACCAAAACAATATGATGTAAGTACATATTTAAAATAAAAGTTTTGCATGATCATTTTTTTATTCAATTTTTTTATTTTAGTTTTAATTATTTAAGATAAAATTACATAAATGGTTATCGGTTAACCGAGAAAAACGAACCGAAAAATTAGTTAACCGAAATACAGTTCGGTTTCTGCTTATGATTTTAACTAACCGAAATCATGGCTGTTGCGTAAACCGGGTTTTGACACCATAGCGCTAGATCTGGTAAAGTCGCTCAATGGACCATGGAGACTCAGCTTTGTATGATAAAGTAAATTTCAGAAAATATCCAAGGTCATATTTTTATTTGCTCTAAAAGTCATAATTTTATTCCAAAAAATACCTAACTAATATAAATTCACGTTCCAAACAAAAAATTACAAAGTTTGAGTTGAAAATTCAAATTCAACTTTCTTAATTAGAAAAGAAAAACTAATTAAAAATGAGTTAGCATTTTGTATTAACTTATTATAATTTAATATGATAATTAGTTAGTTAGTGGGATTTTAGAATTTGGTACCCACATGTTAATAACTTAATAGTATTAGACAATTTGGCAACGGAACTTGAAAAAAAAAATAAAAAATCAAAGAACAAAGTCGCTGCTCCGCTGCTCGGAAATATTAACAAAAATCGGTCGCGTGTTATTCCAGTAAAATGTGTACCTTCGACAAAATCTCTCCACTCAAGGCCGAAGCCCTTGCCTTTAGAGAGGCTATTCGGAAGGTGAGAAATAGGAATCTAAGAAACGTCGAAATCGAAGGAGATAATCTCCAGGTAATTAATGCGGTCAAAGGAGTTATTAAGTGTCCTTGGGAGATTGAATTAATAATCTCCGATTGTCTTGTCTCCATGGATGGAGCACAAGATATTCGTATTTGTCATATTCTTAGGAAGTGTAATGTTGTGGCCGACAAAATTGCTAAATTGGGCCATAGTCACCCCGCCGAGTCCATAAAGCTCATCCAGAACTTCAGATTCTCATCCGAAAGGATGCTCTAGGACGCCCCCCGTAAGGGGTACCTCCTAATCCTTACCTAATAAAAAAAAAATCGTTGTTCAGATAGCGACTTTAGTCCATACCCCACATGCCCTTTTCCTTAATTTGTTCAATATAATATCAAACATATATCTAATATCTAATATCTAACTTAAGGTGTATCGAATCCAATAAAAATATATACGTCCTTTAATAGAATTTTGCTATTTATTGCCCCGTACTCCTGGAGTAACAAAAAAAATCCCTTAAATAGAAAAACATCAAATCTATTTAATATTAAAAAAAATCTTTTTCCAACAAACAAATCATCAAATTTTAAATTTCATTTTATTTTATTTTCACTCGTGAATATCTTCCTAAAATATACTCTTTTCTAATTACTTTATATAAGTTTAAAAATCTTTATTAAAACGACAACCGGAAAATTACAATCAAGTATGTACATATTATTTATTATAAAAAAAATATATGTACATGTATAAAAATAAAGTATTAAAGAAAAATTTATTAATCAAATTGCATTGTTAATTTGTTCATTGAAAAGTATATAGCATATATGTAAACACTAACTAACTAGTACATAAGGTAACTTTAAACTATCAAATATTATTTCCAAAAAATTAGAGCAACATATGCCTAAAATAATATACCTACGTGGTATGTACATAGAAATATGGAGAAAAGAATACACCTAAATCTTTTCATAGTATAAACTTGTAAGGAAATAATAGAAGGAAAGAAATTTGTCCCATAATTAATTAAATAAATTTTTTTTAATACTTATAAAGATAGAATTACAAACGGAAATTCTACGTGGTAACCCTAGAGTTTAACATTATTTATGTGGTGTACCAATGTTTAACGTAACTCGCGTGGCAACCTTAAGGTTAATACAAAATTCACCCCATAACCTTATAAGCTAAAATTAACCTCTAAAAAAAAGCTAAAATTAACCTTTTCGTTAATTTTAATTATATAATAAAAAATTATTTTAAAATATAAGAACAAAATACACTTCCAATTAATAATCCCTAAAACGGGGGTGAGGAGCCCAGTTGAATTGGTCGGTCCTTGGGGGAAGAATTCCGAGGTCGGCGGTTCGACACCCACCGGTGACGAAACCACCACAATATTAATTTCTCTAGAACTGTTTACAGTTCTCACCCGTTCAAGAGTGCTCTAGGCTAGTCCAAGTAGTACTTGGGCTATCCTGAATCTTACCAGATCAAAAAAAAAAAAAAAAAAAAGAATCCCTAAAACGGCTTCTGATCTCTTTCTTTCGGCCGTCCTAGTGGAGACGACGACGTCCAACTGTCCAAGCGCCAGACACAAGTTACCGGCGAAGTGGTTGGTTGCCGGCGTGTGAAGGCGATTGCCGGCGACAACTTTCCAAACATCCCAATTTTGCTATTTATTCTACTCACAATCCATACTAAACTACTTATTTATTATAGTTCATTAATCATATAATTTCGAATTGAAAGACATGCTTCTTCGTCCACCTCTGGTGGCATCGGTGTCGATGTTTCCTTCATTGTTAATTTAGAAAACACCAGCAGAGGAAAGGCCAGAGGGATTACGTTCACCGTCGAGGAAGGAAACACCAATGAGCATCGGAAACAACTTACAAAGAGAAGAATTATTGGTCACCGACACTCGTCATCGATCGCACACCGCCGAACACTTCGTTGGCGTCTTGAGGATCGTGCTTGGAGGCGTCTTCTCCACTGTGGTGGTTAAAAGAACGAGATTGAAGTCTTTGGATGCTTGGAAAAATGTTTGATTTTTATTGTTTACAATTTCAATTGTCTTTTTCTTATAAATACTGTATAAAATTAAAGAAAGGTTAATTTTAACTTATAAGGTTATGTGGTAAATTTTGTATTAATCTTAGGATTATTACGCGAATTAAGTTAAATTTTGGTACACCTTATAAATAATGTCAAACCCTAAGATTACCACGTAGAATTTCCGAATTACAAACTTCATTCAAGTAGATAGGCTTTTATCTTATTCGATCATCATCGATCCTTATAAATACAAGCGTACGTACGTTGATCAATACACGGTTCAATTTAGGAGGCATGGATCCCACCAAATTGGAGAATCGGCTATTCTGTCTTGTTTTTCCCCCGGTAATTTTGTATACGTACTCGATGTGCCGCGGTTTCGTTTACACCAATCTTGGACCACACGTGTCCCTTGCCCTACTGCTGATTGAGCTGTGCCTTGCGGTGTGGTGGGCGGGCGGGCTTGAACGTTAGAATGTGGCTATTTGCTGAAGAAGAGGTAGAAGATGAAGACATTGTGGTGTGCTGGGCGTGCTGGACATTTAGAAACTGGCTATTTCCTGAAGAAGAAGAAGAACATGAAGCCAGTGCGGTGTGTCGGGTGCGCTGGATAGTTAGAACGTGGCTATCTCTCCCGAATCAATTCGAAGAAGAAGAGGAAGAGGAGGAAGATTTGGTTAGTATGATCGAAGAAGCACAACAACAACTCACCGAAGAAGAGGAGAGGAAGATCGAAGAGATCGAAAGAGGGTGCACGGCGTGTGCGAAGCTGTGCGGCCACCGATTTCACAAGCTTTGCATTGAAGGTTGGTTTAAGAAGCGCCAGCACAAGTGCCCTATTTGTCGCCGGGTATCGGCAGAATCTTTGGCTTCCGTTTCGGTTTCGGTCAAGAAGAACAACCAATCATCTCGATCGACACAATACTCGGGTCAAGCAATGTTCTCATATCTTGCTTCACTTTTCAGTTTTAAGGTTTTGTAAAACCAATATTACCTCTTGAAAACCAGATGCTAAGTCTCTTTAGTAAGATATGAGCTTTGATGCCATTTTAGGGTAGTAATTGATGTACATATAATCTCTTTAGTAAAGTTGAACTATTTAGTGTTGCAATTCAGAGCTTGGTAATGGTAACCTTTTTTTTACTCTTGAAATTGAGTTCAGATAGAAAACCCTGAAACATTCAGCATAGCTATAGTGAAATAATTAAGCTTGTTCCAGTCATTCAATAATCCTCACCAAAGCTCTAAGTTGAAATTGCAGATTTAAGTTGGTCACAAGTCACAATGCATTTGTTTGCTTCAGTTTGTTAGGGTTTGAAACTGCATTATATTCACTGTTTAGCTCGCTTATTTGTAATAGAAATGCCATACTATTTATAAACAAAACATGGTTGCCTTTTAAATTTACTAGGGCGTGGACTCGTATCTTGCAAAAGGATCTCAAATACTGCCTTTTAGCCCTGGGAGCACCAATTTCAAATGATGGTGCCACATTTATCTTGTTGGTGTCCCTTGGCGTCGCCGGGCACTAGCGTCGGCACCACACCTCCTTTTTTGTTGCTGGTTTTTTGGACATTTTGCATGTCTTTTGAGGGCGTTTTATGAACTTTCCTAAACTTTGGGTGGGTTGGATAATGACGTTTTTTTACTACGGTTATTTCCTTGTTGTTTCATTTAAGTAGCCTTTTGGCTTGCCCTTCGTTATTCACATTAACTTAAGAAATAAATGAAGCTTTGAGTTTTCTTTACATTTGACTAGAAGGCTTGGCCAGTTCGATAGACGGGATAGGATTTCGTGTCTATTTATAAGTGGACATAGGTGAATGTGTGTATTATTTGAATTAGAATAGAAATGGTAATTGTATGTGTGATTTGTTGAAATTAAATAATGAAGGATAATTTGAGATATAGTGTATTTTTTATCTAAGAATAGTTGATTGTATAAATGGATTTAATTGGATTGTAGTGCATTTATTTTACTCTTGAGGGACAACTTTTAGAGTTGTAAAGATCCGCTCGTCCCTAAGACTAGTGAAGCTTTGGTTTGTGAGTTAAGGAATCCATTCAAGGTGCGTCATATCCTTGGATTGATCAGTCCTTTGTTTGGGCCATCGAAGAGTGAGTCATATCTCTCGAATTCCACAATCATATCCAACATTTTCTCCACCATAGAACACATCCATATCATCTTCAATCCCCCACCATCTTCATGATCGGGCTAAAGTCGTTGTGCCAAGTCAAAGATAAAACCCTAGTTAACAACTTAGTATAGTTGATAAGTCGGGGTCGAACCAAGGGAATTCGTGCTCCTAAATTAATACTTTTACCAACCGAAAGTAATAAAAGTATGGGATTTGTGAATTAAGCTATAAAACTAAGCAAACAAGAACAAATATGAAAACAAGTTGAATTTCTTAATCAGATTATTAAAACGAATTCATCCATACAGATCCACTTTGATAAGGTTGTTTGATCATTGATTTGCAATAAATTCCTTTTATTCTCTTGGTTAATTCCAATTCTAATCATGGATAATTGTAGGTCTACGAACCAAGCAATACTTAGTACTGAATGAAACGATCAATTCAATATTAGCATGAAACACAAGGATAATTTGGATACATGCAATTGTAATCACAACGAGCTAATTAACAAAAGCATGCAAATACCTCTCTTTCTTAATGAATCTAGTCCTACGAGTCCTAGAACATCAAGTTTGCTACTAAGATCAAGTTTTACTACGAGAAAACTCAGGTCTAGCAATAGAATATAATCAAGTTCAATCAGATGATCAGACTAAGAGAAATCAATCACATTCATAGGAATTCAAGCACAAGAGAGATAATTATAAACCAAGGAAAATAAATTAAATACCAAATCTCACAAACTTACAAACCAAAGCTTCAAAGTATGAACGAACTCAAAAGGTTTAGTTCTCCATAAAAACTCAATAAACTCTAGGTTAAAACTAAAAGGAGGCTCTCCCAACTTATTACGAACTAGGTCTATAAATACTAAAACATCCGAATAATAACTAAAACATAAAAATATAATAAAACCTAAAATACCGCGAGCACGGTAGACGGCCGCGGGCGCAGCTACGGCGGCTACACAACCTCGCGGATTTGGACATCACCGCGGTCTCAGTAGGATCCTGCGCTCGCGGGTCTTCTTCCTTGCACTTCCTCGCAACCGCTGTGTAGCGAGTCTTCAGCTCACACTTAGATTTTTGTCTGCAAACTCTTTTTTTGTAGGCATTACTGATTTTACAATTAAACGCTCTAATCTAGCCTAAAACACTCAGAAATCATATAAAAATACCTAATTACGCTGTATAAAATCCAGCGTATCAAATTCCCCCATACTTAGATCTTGCTCGTCCTCGAGTAAGCTCAAAATAAATATAGCATGAAAAATATATAAGGTCTCAAGAAATATGGGAAAAATATGATAACGTAAACACTCATCTCACAACCCGAACCCATGTAGAGAAACAATGAGCAAAAACATGAAAGCTCTACCACACATCTCACCAAAATACATATAAAATCAACTCTCAAGCTCTAAAAATCGTAGAGCGTCATAGGATCTACCCGACATCTACAATGTAATCCCCAAGCCCCAAAGTAGAATGAAATCCTAAACACTCCAATTTTTCCACTCAATTCTACTTAGGCGCCCTTCTGGGTTTTCACCTAATCACTCATTTCATTTTTCTTCATAGGTGTGCTCACATATGCTCACATCTCTCATTAGCCTCTTATTACCCCAGCCTAATGCTGGTCCGAGCACCTGCAATTTTGCCTGAACCGCCCTTTCGGGTTTTCAGCTCAGCACAGGATTTATATGTTTTTTTAAAACAAATATATCAACTGAATCAAATAACTGAAATAAGATGCAATTGTACATATATCACAAAACAGTGAATCTCCTCCCCCATATTTAAACTCTTCGTTGTCCCCAATGAAGCTATGAAAAATAGAGCAAAGCATAGAAGAGGGAATCAGAAGACTCAATGTTGATATGGTGGAGAAAAACATGGGTAATCTGGCCACTGAGTCTGAAAGAAGATAGCAGCCTGTCTCTGATGCTCAGTAAGTGCATCCAAAGAGCGACCCAAAGCATCCTGGCGCACCGATAAATGTTGCAATCCACTCAACACCCGCTCCTCAAAACCCATCTTAGAAGTCCAGGGAAAACCAGTAGGAGCAGATGTAGAAGTAGATGTAGATTAGTTAGCTCTACCCCAACCAGCTGAAGAAAATGGGCCTGCAGCAGCCCATCCAGACGGCTCAGAAGCATACCGTGATAGGTATGCCGCAACCTGATCATCCCAGTTACCCCCATCATCATCCTCAACATCATAATCATCCCCATCCTCAGGAATATCCACATCCGACTGTAAGCGAAAATCAAACACAATGTTACCATACTGTAACGCTCTAGGCAGATGTATAAAAGGCGCAGGAGGATGCCCATGAAGCCAAGTCCAAGCAGCCTTAGCAGAACCCCTCAAACACCCCGCTCTAATCAATGCTTGATGGGTATAACGGTGACTATCAGCCATCCGTCCTCCATAACGAGCCTCGATCGTCTCAATAGTAATGAATCGAGTGGCTAAATGTGTCACCATAGCACCCAATCCAATTGACCTTGCTCTCCTGGGGTATTTCTTTGCTGACTCTATAAAAAGCGCAAACCAATCAGGACACTCATATGGAAAAGGAAATAGGCACCAAATCATCCTCATATCATGAGCATAAGCCTTGTTAACCTCTCCCTGACCCAAATATGCCATAGCCAGAACCTTGTGGCACAAGCGCACACACGGATGAGGAATCTTACTGTTATGCTCCCCTCTACTGGTGTTAAAAGGGAAGCTAGTGAGTGCCTGCCAAAAATCAAAGAATCGCTCATCTGCCATTATATTCCGCCACCCTTCAGTAGGTGGGGAAGTAATCCCAAAACTAAGGGATGCCTGCTCACGGGATACAGTGCATAATCGATCACATGCATGGAACGTCAGCACACCATTCACATAACGAAATGTAGATAAAAACTCAATGGTGAGCCCTCTGTAAGTAGGAATGGGCAAAGTGCTTAATCTACCCAAACCCCCGGTTTCCAACAACTGCTCAGTGTACTCCCGGAGTCCCAAATCAATCAGAGTCGGAATGTCAAAGAATTTAGTGCTTACAAATTTCCGACCCTCATATCGATCCCATAATTGCTTCTGCCTATCACTAAGATTATGTAGCCCGAAATACTCCATAATGAATTGAAACAGAATCGACGAAGGGATTACCCGAAACTGAGACACCCGCGATCGCGGTAGGGAGCCGAGAGCGCGGTGGCTGGTCAGAGGATCCGCGAGCGCGGAAATTTTCCGAGGGCGCGGTGGCTGCCGCGAGCGCGGAAAGTGGCCGCGAGCGTGGTGGATGGTTCAGCGCAGATCTGAAGCTTTCGAACAACAACAATGGCCGAATAGCACCAAATTCTTCCCAACAACAGCAATTCGACTCTCAAAGGGTAAAAATCCAACTCCAAAGGCAAGAAAGGGTACTAACCGAAGTAGATCTACTCCCACAATTGCACAAACACTCGAACCAACCAAATCCAAGAGCAAGACGAAGGTGGTGGCGGTAGACTGCGGTCGCCGGTGGCCAGTGGGTAGCCGCGCGCGCGGTATGGCCGGTGTCGCGGTTGAAGGTTGGAGGCGCGGTGGTTGGTGGCTGGTGTTTTTGTGAGGAAGACAAAGAAATTGTTGTGGGTTGATATTTTTGATGGGGCTAGGAGGGGTGATGGGAATAATGAACAAAGATAAAAGATTTGGTAATATTTGGGCTCGGGTTTGGAACAAGACAAAGAAAGATTGGGCTAGGGTTTGGTAATGATTTGGGCTTGCTCGGGGGTTTCACCCGAAAACCTTTTATTTCGTGGGTTTCACCCGAAAATCTTTTCGTCTACCTTACACTGCTTCACCTATAATAATCCGTATTAATATGTGTTGTTTACTTTAATATGCTTAGATTTTTCTGGCTTGTTCAAAAGGATTTTTGGAAAAAAGCGGTAATTATTCTCGCCTTTGCAATAGCCTTTGTTGTTCTTGAATTTATAGATGAAAAATTGTTCGATACGTTTATCATTGGATAGAAATAAGGTCATCTTCAAGCAACTATAAATGTATGAATATATTTCAAAAGTCTATTTATTCTAAAATTTTTGTCCGCGCTTTCAAAAGCTATATTTTCTTAACTAGCCATACATATATGACCCTAGAACTTCATAGTGCCAAGTTGTCACTATGTTAGTAAAGGTCTTTTTATAGTTGCTTGATAAAATATAATTTTTACATTAAAATATCTAAATTATGATTATATTTTTGCTTTGAAAAATATGAAAAGTGTATATTTTTTAAGAATTATCTTTTATTAAAAACACTATCACAATGTTAAAAGTCTTGTCGCATCATCCATACTTTCTCAAGTTTAAAAGGTCAACTCTTATAAAGATATGCACCCCAACCATATTCTACAGAAATATAGAGGGTAATGATAAAAATATAGTAAATACATGATTTTTGGTTAAAATTGGAGGATACCGTTGAAGAATTAGATCTGAAACTAGAACCAATCATTAGAATATTAAAATATTGCATTTGTGATTAATTAGTGTTTTTGAGCCGAAGTTTGATAAATGTTCGATCCTTATTCCTTACTGTTATAAAAGGCAAGAGAAATTGGCTGAAAACCATCTGTATAATATGGTATATTTCACTTAACCACTCGTATTTTGAATAATTATAAAAAATCATCCATATTAAAGCCTCCGCTAAAAATCAACCACCCAAAACCCAGATCCGTTAGCCTCCGTCCAAAAACGCTGACATGGCTCCTCAATTTTGAATTGTTTATTTCTTTAGCTTGCCACATCACCACCCAATTGCCACATAAGCCTCGTCTTCCACTCATATCCCACTCGAACTCGATTGATTGCTCCAAACCCGATTGAAAGCACGAGAGAGTGGAGAAATTGAAGCCCGATTGAAAGCTGGAGAGTGCAGATTTTGAAAGCGATTGAAGCTTCATCGTCGCCATTGATGATAGGGGTTTTCATCGACAATTCCAGAAGCTGAACACCCCAGATTCCATCGACGATTCAGGTGATTACATAGCTTGGGTTTTTAGTTTTTTTTTGAATTTCTTACTCGTTTTGCTGAACTTTAGGGTTTTTGCGAAGAAGATGAAGGGAGGGTTAGTGAGTATGGGGTTTATTGTGGTATTTATGGTGGTGTTAGTGGTGTTAGTGGTTTAGGTTTAGTTTAGGGTTTTTTTATTCAATCCCACTCGTCTCTGTCCCCACTTTGTTTGTTGGGTACATGTGCCCATGTGACTCTGTGCATTAGTAAGAAGTATGGCATATTTATTGTGGTAAAAAATGGACTATTGACATCTGCAACTTCTTCTTTACAGCTATGAATATCAGTTTCAGAATTTTGTACCAGGGCACGTTTTACATGTCTAAGGTTGATCAGTTAAGCTATAGAAGGGCAAAGGTTCATGTCTACAAAGATGTAGATCCAGATCAGACATCAAAAATTGTGTTAGAGACACTACTGAAAGAGGAAGTTGGGCTACTAGATGTCAAAGAGATGTGGTATTTAGAACCTAGAAAAACCATTCACTTTGGATTGAGGTATATCAAAGGGGATAGTGATGTAGTGCATATGGTCAATCAGGTTGGTAGTGATAGACTTGTCCATCTTTATGTAGTCCAAGGTAATGAACCCAGCCCAGCATCATTGAGGCCCAACAGCCCATCTTTTCAGCCCAACATCATGTATCCCATGCCAACATTGCAGCCTCTCTCAAATAGGGTTCTCTCTACTCCTACACAAACAAAAACCACCTCTCAAGCCATAATTCCCAGATCTAGCTGCTGCGGATAAAGGTGATACCACTGATGGCTCAAGTGATGGTTCAAGTGATGAGGGTGAAGGCATTTTAGGTTCAGAATCATCTGATGAGGAAGATTTTGAGTTCAGACAAAGTGAAGATGAGGATGATGATTTGTTTGAGGAAAATGTTGATGAAGCTGCGGGGCAATTTTGGGTTGATGATGTGATTATACAACAACAACCTGAAGAAGCTTATGTGGATGAAGAGAAATCCTTAGATGAATCTGATGAATTGAGGAATGGAAGTGGTTCTGATGGGCAAAATTCAGCTAAGTATCCTGAATTCAATCCTCTGGTAGATTTTAGGAAAAAAATTGTTTTAAAGCCTGGCATGATATTTGCTTCAAATGACATATTGTCTAGCTTAAAACCGATCCCGCACCCAAATTGACTTTTCAATTTAATAGGAAAAAGTTTTTTTTAATCAAAAAACTTGTATTGCATAAAGGTGGGACAAAATTTTGAAAACAAATTGCATTATATTATTTATATATCTATATAGTACAATACTAAAGGAGAAACTAAGTTAGTATAAAAGATTGAGCCACATGTCACAATTTGCCTATTTTTTCTCCTAAAATTATTTTAATAATATTATTGTTAAGAAAATCACCCCACTTTCAAACCCACTTCCCCATTATGTTTTAAAATTATCATAAAATAGTTATTAATATTTTTATTTATTTTCCTAAAATGTTTTAATAATATTTTTTTTCAAAAAATCATCCCACTTTCCCTTTACCTTAAAAGTTTTCACAATTTTTTTTTAATTTAAATATCAATGTGTACTTATCCCAATACTTCTTCCCTCATTTTTCCAAGTTCTTGAAAATTGCCACTATTTTTCCCAATTGCAAAAACATCACTTGGTCTCCACGTCATAAAATTATTTAAATATTTTTTATCCAAATAAACCACTTCTCCATTTTTTCCTCACTTTTCTCCACATTTGTAAATCCACTTCTTCACTTCCCCAAAACTGTCGATTATTCCACTTATCCACTTTCATAACGTTATTTAAATAATTTTTATTCAAATAAAACTCCTCCACCTTTTCTAACAGCTAACCATCTTCAAATTGCAATTTCTAGTGAGTTTCTCTCTTTTGTATTATTTCTCTCCCAATTTGGGACCTCCACTTCTCGACACTCCACTGAAATCTTCTTTTCCTCTTTGCATGTTATCGTTAAGCAAGAGTAATAGAGAACCTTAAGACATACTATCATGATATATATTATATTGGTTTTCATTCCTTTGTGATATAAAAGCTATTTTCAAGGTTCATTCTAAATTCCTAACAGATATATTATGGACTTTATAATATTTCAACCTCTAGCTTCCATTTTAGCCGCTTGATTTTTTTTTTGAGAAAGGTAAGAATTAGGGGACCCTCCTCACGGAGGACGCCCTAGAGCATCTTATCCGCTTGATTTTGATTTCATCGATTACATGTTTCTTTGGCATTTAAATTGATCTTTAATTTCTATTATCACCCGTACATGGTACGGGCTCAACACTAGTTGTTAATTACTCACGAACAAAATTGTCAATGTATTTGCTCAAAAAAAAATTGTCAATGTATTAATCAACATCACATAGTGCCAACAATAGAACGCGCTACACGCGGTTGAATTCCTTCCCAACAGTATGGTCCAAACCCTAACGACGCCTTCGCTTCCGGCAAAAAACCATCCCTACCATCGGCCCCAATCCACACCCTAGCGAGAGAGTCTCTCGTGGTCGAGCCAATGAAAAACATCACACACCAAGATCAAAATCGAGTATGCCCAATACGGTATCCCTACATGGAGGCTTTGTGGATCTCAATCTGCTATACTAATCTAATGCTTAGGGTTGGTCATGGGTCGGGTTATGGGTGGGTGGAGCATTTCGTAGTGTTACAAAATGCTCCTATGTACTAATATCATGATATTACCTTTACGTTATTCAGCCCAATACACCGACATCGGGCTAATCACTCTTTCTGAAACTGCCTGCTTTCTAAGTTCACAAAACATTCCGAGGGTTATCAAATGATATTGAACGGATGCAACAAACTCTTGCCGAGAGTCATCCATCAATATTGGAACCAAAAAGGCGAAAACTATTATTCTTAGCTTGAACAGCAAAATCGGTTGTTCTTAGACAGTTCAGCCCCGTCCTTGGCTAGGCTGACTCGGTTTACCGACAACTCAGCCCTGTACAACTCCAAGCTCAAAAGCTTTCGACTCACATTATTGTAGATCGCCCTTATAACCATCTCAAAAGCCGTCCTGACGTTCATAGAGTCGAGTCCTGACGTCTCCATGAAGAACATTTTTTTTTGTCTCTGCAAGGCTCTTGCCCTCTTCGACGCTAACTTCTCTGATACTCTCTAAATCACACTTGTTGTAGTTGATACTCAAAGATATGTAAAGAAAATTAGATGTATTTGATGTAACAAAAAAATTAGTTGTAGTTGATGGTAACTTTTTCTTATTATTTTCATAAACTTTTGGATTGAAATTTATACTACACTAAAAACTTTTTTTTTTTTTTTAAACGTGTGTAAACATTGTTACAAACTTACAAGTAAAAGAAATCAAAACCTTTTTTTTGCATGTATGCAGATATTACAGTCACATTCATGGAGTTCTTAGCATGGATTGTAAGGCTTATAAGATAAGACTAAGCGAAATTCTTGAACACATACTGAAAAAAGAAAATCTATATTGTTGAGATACAAAAACTTTCAAGCGGGAGAATGTATACAAAAAATTACTCCCTCCGTCCCATTTTGTTTGTCCAAAAGGACAATTCACACACAATTTAAGAAAATGAGATGGGAGATAAAGTAGCCAATAGGAAGAAGAGAGAGTGTATGATGTTGATGGATAAAGGTGGGAAGAAAGAGAAAAAAAAGGAAATGACTAAAAAGTTGATTGAGGGGTAGATTTTTTATTGGTTAATGTAGGTAAAAAGTGGGATTGAATAGGGGTAATATTGTAAGAAAAGTTGGATATAAAAGGAAAGAAAAAATGTTGGACAAACATTTTGGGACAACTAAAATGAAAATTGGACAAACAAAATGGGACGGAGGGAGTAAAAAAATGAGTCCAACTTCACTAGCCCAATTACTAGGTGATGACATCAATAACCATTAGATTATAAGTTTGAAATTTTTTTTGGGCAAGGGCAGATTCAAATTTTCTACTAGGCAAGGGCAGATTCATTTTTTTTTGAAAACGGGGACGGACTTTGAACAAATCAATAAGTTAATATATTAAGCCTTCGCCAACTCCCAGCCTCACCGAGCTTTTGCTTGTTCTTATTCAATCACAAAATACAAGCCTCAATTTATAACGCAATAGACATTGTAATGAATGAATGTAATTTGGTCTCATTATAGGAGGATCCATGGACAGGTATGTCAAAGAACAAAAGTTACAACTTAAAAGTGTACATCCATATAATATTTATTGTTATTATCATCATAACAAGATAGAGATTATAGTAAGCAGTTTCCTCTACAGCTGAAATCCTTCTTCCACTTTTTATGCCATTACAGAAAACCTCAACTGACCATATCTATATATATAACAACAACCAACAAACAAGAAGAACAAAGGGACACTAAAAACTCAAATGGAGCCAAAATCAAGCGACTCCCAACGGAAAGGCCTGACAATATAAACGTCGGGCGAGGTCTTGAAGAACAAGGCGACACACACACAAACAGCAGCAATGGCAACCATGGACAGCATTGCAGGTCTGTAAAAGACCTTAGATCTCCCTCCTGCAACTCCATACACCATCTTCCTTGCACACGCTCCGCAGCTGGGACCCACGTTCCGTGAGGCGATCTCAAGGCTTGATATGCTGCTGCCGCCGCGTGCGCTGTTGTTTATTGTGTCCTCCGGCATGTCAACCACCACGCACCCGGTTGATGATCTGTTGCTGCTTATTTTCCTCTCTATTAGACGGATGTAAGTGTAATGGCCTCTTAGACGTGCGTAGTCTTCTGGCGTTGAGCCTGTGCTGTCTTGAGCGGTTTTCCATGCTTCAATACCCACCTAGAGAAAGGCGGAACCGAGTAAAGGCGTGGGTGAATTGAAAAGAAAACGCGTATTATCTCGAGTGAATGCAGAGAAGTGTTTGAGTACATGGAACTATGGAAGAAAGTTCACTAGTTGACAATTATCTAGTAGTTCTAATAAAAAGTGGAACAAACATACCCTTCTAATAGTTATATCATATAACTACAAAATTAAAAGCAACTCAGAAAATATTGTGAAAATGTTAAATTCAATAGTCTTTTTAACCTAAGCTAAGCTAAGGGCATAGGTTAAGAATCCTGATTTGTAAACGGATACCCTAAATTAGAAAAGATAAACACTGTAATTTTTTCAAAAATACTAACCCTTTGTTTGGATTACAAATTTAATGCATTAAGTTGCCTTAAATGGCCCATTTAATGCATTAAATTCTGTAATCCAAACGGAGGCTAAATGTACAAATCTAGAAAATCTCTTCCAAAAATGAATTCATAGGAAAACCGTTGATAATTGAACTTGGGGACAAACACATTCTTCTAATGCTAATATCCAATAATTAGAAAGATTAAAGCAACTTCTAAAAAATTGCAATTTTAATTGAATTCAACAAAAAGGAAAGAAGAAACCATACCTTCCCGGGATCATCAGTTAAAGCATCCAACACAGTTTCAGAACCGTCTATACCAGCTGCAATGTGAAGTGGAGTCAAACCAGCTGGACCTTTAACATCTGGTCTGAACAAAAAGTTCTGACCCAACTCTTCTGACGAGCTAACTGGAACGTATCTCAACAGGAGTTCTACAAGTGGTCTACAGTTTCTACGTACTGCCTTGTGTAGGAGTCCAATCTCAGACAAAGCGACATTTAGGGAAGGGTGTTCGCCATAGCTTACATTTCCCTCAAGAAAAATGTCAAGCAATTTCTTAACAACAGCGCACCAATCATGGTCCATGGAGAATTCCATGAGCCATTGATACCTCTTGAGAGAGAATAATTCAGTGTTGGGATTTTCGTGACCAAGTCTGGACTTTAATTGACAACGGTGAAGTAGCCATCCCATTTCATGTATGAAGTCCATGGCTTGATGTTTGCCTTCCCATTTTCTGCTGGGTTCTTGGTTATTAGTTGACTCCAGTACAGATTCAAGCATGCGAATTTCAGAACAAACGTTTTTCTCGGCAACAATGAATGGGAAGAAGTTGCTGCTAAGACCTTGATCTTCGACCTGGATGATACAGAATAAGTTTGGCTCAGATCATGAATCATGGGTTACTAATTAAAGGCTAGCATCAAGTATTAAGTGTAACACCATATACATTGAAGAAAACAAACCCTATTAGAAAATTAGACATAATCAAATGAAAGTTAAGAGAAAATTATGAAATCTGTGCTACAGAGGTGTACAAAGAAAGTAGAATTTCTATGGCAAGAGAAACTCTGGACCCAACATAACTTTTAAGAACTGAAGGGAATCGTTTCAAGAATGAGTCTGTAAATTGTAGACCAAGATAAAACCAACGAAGTTCAAAGAACATACAAAATCATAGAACAAAAGATCCTTGTGTCTCCACTCTTGGATATTTAAACTATCATATAATAGTTCACATATTTAACACCAGGAATCACCAAACAACTTAAAATATTAGTCTAATGAGCAGTGAATTTGCATTCCGAGAGTGTCCAATTCGTATTTCACTAAGAAGCAGCAAAATCCAAAATATGAATAGCACTTTAATTAGAATGTAACTGTGGAGAGAAAGAGACATTAAAATGAGTTTGTGTGCGCTTTAATCTGTAATAAGGGTAATTTTATGAAGGGAAAGAGGGCAAGACTTTCAAATCAGACATTACAGGCAACTAACAGGAAATGGGCAATTCAGTTCACTTTTCTGAATGTAATGAAAACATCTAGTACAAAGTCAAAAAAAATATAGTATGTATATCATTTTCTTTCTTGGATAGTAGAACATCAGAAAGTGGACAAGACTATTAATTCAGATAAAAAGGAATAAGAAGATGCTACAGGCATAGAGTGAATGTACAGTACCTCAATAAAGCCTCTTCCAGTCACCATAGGGATGGTGCAAGACAAACTAATGCACTCAATATCGAGATCATCTTCCACGAGGGTATCATCATCATCTATTGATGAATCTTGATGGGGTTCCAGGGCAAGGTACTTCCCTTCTAGTGAACATAGTAATCTGCATTTATAGAAATTCGAGGGAAACAAAGTTGCTTAAGAGGGTTGGAATATTTCATTAGCTTATCAGTCTGTTATGTATTAAGGACAGCATATAAAAGATATCTGCAAGCTTTTAATATCACAAGACTACTATATACCTCGTCGAAGATCTGGACAGGTTGGAACCCTTAATTTGGAACTGAGCAGGTTCTGATATAGAAACAGCTATTGGTGTCACGCTCAGAATTCTACTACAGTAGCTACTTTCATCGGGTAAGGATTTATCCACCACAATTTGGCCTGAAAAAGGAAAGAAAAGACAAATGAAAAAGTTAGAGATTATACGTGCTAGTTAAAAGATGGAAGTGGAAGGTAGAGGGGAAATGAAAAAATCAAACAAGGTTATCTAAAACAAACCATTGTAGCAAAAAACTATTTGATTCTCAACCCTTGCATACAACCATCCAGCTCGCCAGAAAGATTCGTCATTAATGTCCAAAAGTCGAGATAAGCTGGAGCTAAGGTCAGATGAAAGCTGTGCGTGAAGATCAAACAGAAAGTGTCAGATTATCTGAAATGTGAAATACTAAAATATGCATATCATATATCTAACGAGCCAAGTACTGAAAAAAGTTATTCTTTCAAAGAGATCATACCTCTTCCCAAACGGGCTCAGCCAAGCGAAGATATACTGTCAGAACAACACAACCAGGTCTGATATAAGTTTCAATTTCGGTAGGACTGTGAGCTAGCCAGTCGAGGATCTACATAGAGAAAATAAAAAATAATCAGACCTTTGACAAAAAGCAATACACAGTATACAAATTTGTAGAGCATATAGTGTGTTCACCTGTCCTCTCAGCACCATAGGAAAATCACTTGGTTCTTTACCGAAAAGCTTGAATACAATTCGATCAGTACGACTCTGGACAAGTAGAAAGAAAGAAAAATAGAAAAAATGTAAAAATATGTTGATAAAATCAAGGAATGACTAGACCAGTAACAAGAAGGAACTCAATGTAGTTGAAACATTCCAGTACCTGAGCTTCTCCACTTGAACTAGAAGGTGACGGGGCAGAAACCGAATCAGAATTTCTACTAACTTGTGGAGGGCTTGACTGATGGGAACCTTGTTGTGCCCATGACGGGCAATCAACAGACCCAGTCCCAGTCCCGGGAGACCTCTCAAGATCTTCAATCCCGTCATCTGAATCAACATAAATGTCATTCAAGTCAAAGTTATTCAACTTTGTCCTCCCTACAGCACTGTCCCTGACTTCTGAGTATGTTGGAGGGCTATCCTTCAAGAAAATGATGTCTGATTTCTGGGAGGAGGCTGCCTGCATATTATTCCCTTCCTTGCCACCATCTGCGTGCATATCTTTGATTGGAGCCTCCAAGGCAGGCATTCGAAGATGAGTGTTTGTGCGCCCGGGAGGACGTGGAGGAGTACCTGCCATAAAAGCTGAAATCTTTTCTGTGTTGTCTTTGGTTATCGCACCATTCAGTAATTTCTGAGATTCGTGTAGAAGTGCCGGTAAGTCATTCAACCCGGGCGACCCAGATTGGCTTGCAAGACTCCTCAAAAGATGAGCAACCAAATCATGATCAGTGGCCGGGTCTGATCTATTATTAGCTGCAACAACATAAATTGTAAATTATATCTCATCACAACTGTGATCATAGAAGAAAACAAAAAGTGCAATCTCGTTATGTGTCGTATATCAAAGTAGAAGTTATAACAGGAAGTTGTTAATTATTATTATTCATTTGTTAGTATTCTGGAAGACATAAGAATTTTATTGTTTATTTTTTATTATTTGGCTACTATTTTTAAAAAGTAAATAGTAAAAGTTTGTGCATCAATCCAGCATATGACCACTGCATCACAGCACTCCCGGTAAACAGTTACAACTTACAAGATTGTCCCACATGCACAAGATACATGCCCAGAGATATCGATAACTAGCATAAAAGTAACGGAATGGAACGGAACATGCTGTTTCTTGATAAAAATTAGAAAGATATTAACGGAGGATCCCAGAAGGGAAAAATTTAATGGTCGATGCTGGTATATTTGGCAGCATAATCAATCTAGATCGAATCAAATGTAAACGAAATCAACGGGGAAAAAACAGTTCTCAATTAATAAGTTAACGAATCTACCTCAACCAACCTTGCACAAACAACGCCAATGATAGATATATTATATGAGAAGTCCAATAGATCAAGAAAATTGCTGAAATCCTTTTAGTAATGTCATAGTTATTGTAGTCAAAAGAAGTAACTCACTATGCATATTGGAAAGTAGCCTCAGAAGACTGATTAATATGTAATTGCTAGCCTGCTCCTCGTTTGCAGGCTGTCCACTCATAACAGGTTCAGGCTGTGTCTTCCTTCTTCTCTTGTTATGGCCTGCCAACCGTCTTCTACAACTCCGCTTCCCTTCATCAAATTCTTGAAGTGCATGGAATCTAGCAACAAATGAATGAACTAATCAAATAAACATAATAGGGAATGAATAACCACGAGGCTTTTCCTCGATTTAGAACACTGAAATTTCCCAAACCTCAACTTTCCAACGTGATCCTAAGCTTAAGATTAAATCAAACCAAATTTCTTAGAAATCTAGAAACACTAAATTCTATTGCTTTAGCAAAATATATCCAAATTTGAGTATATGGAGATACATAAATTTGTAGATTAGAGAAGAAAATCAATGACGAACCTACTACACTGCTGACAAAACCGCTGCATAACATTCCCAACAAGGGCTTGGGTGGCTTTAGAGTGCATCTCACAGACCTTATGGCGCCTATGATAATCTTTAGCATTACTCAGATCAGCACCACAACCTTCAACTTGGCAAGCTGAACGGTTCAAAGAATTTCCAGCCACTTTAGTCCTTTTTCCACTAGCTATATCCAAATTCTCATCTAAACCTAGTTGGGATTGAGCAACAGAAGGATAGCCACCAAGCTTTAGGGATAAATTTCCAGCCTCTTGATCATCTTCTTCATCATCAACCAAAATTACCCTTCTTTTTCTGTCCAAATCTCTTGCTTGTCCTCTCTGAATTTCAGGCTCATCTGAGCAGGAGGATGAACTGTTGGAAGATTGCCGAATTGCAATAGGAGCCTGAACAAATTTCTGACCCTGGAAATTTGAAGGGATGATTGAAGCAGGATCCACTGGGCTAGCAATACAAAGATCTCCATCCCACTTCCAGTGGTTCAAATCCCACTCCAAATTCCTCTTCCCCAGGGCTCTTATGCCATAAAATTGCTGAGCTTGCTCCATTTTTTTTTATCAGAAATTCAGAGCTACCACTATATGATTAGGTTTTTCAAGATAAAAGTACAGATCTGATTAAACTCTACAGATGGAAAAACCAAGCTTGCACAATAAATTTTAACCAAGGGGGTTTAGGACATCAGTAGGAGATTTTGCCCCAAAATTCAAGAAACAGAAGCAACATGGATCCATATGATTCAAAACAAGATATCAACGAAAATTGGGGCAGGAAAATACCATAATCATAAATACCCAATTGAAAACCCCACGCAAACAGTATACCCAAGTCCTAATTGAAGCCAATTGGACGTACCCAGAAAGCAAATCTGCAGAAGAATTAGTAAAAAGCTGAAGATTGAAGAAAGCAAGAGAAGAGGGAAGAGAATTGCCAGTTAAGAATGGGGAAAACGGTGGTGGGGAGCTGAGTCCGGACAATAATGGAGGAGAGAGAAGGTGGGGAGTTGCTGCCGGAAAGGAAAGAGAAGATGGAGATTTAGAAAAGTACTC
The DNA here is from genome assembly GCA_964016875.1 of Fallopia convolvulus. Taxonomy (NCBI): domain Eukaryota; kingdom Viridiplantae; phylum Streptophyta; class Magnoliopsida; order Caryophyllales; family Polygonaceae; genus Fallopia; species Fallopia convolvulus. Next base: position 3,280,329 of record OZ024728.1, on the reverse strand, counting down.
CAAATGCCAATTTGCAATTGGGTTAAAGCTAAAGGGGAGAGATGGTGGGTAGTACAGAGATGAGATAGTACACAAAACATTCACATGGCATCTTGCAAGGAAATAACCAACGAAAGCAATAACACAATCCTCTGAGAGGAGAGGGGTCTAGGAGGAGTGTACAAAATTTGATCGAGTTAAGTTAACTAGGGGTTCAATAAATTCATAACTTTTTTGGTAGAAGAATAAATTCATAACAAAATTTATGTTGATAAAAATAAAAAGAAGCAAAACTATAAGAGAATTATGCCGTTTAATTGGTGGTTTAAGTAGGAATTAGTTACCTTGTTCAAAAAAAAAGTAGGAGTTATTTTAGGTATATTTACTAAGATCTTGATCTTTAATTCATAAAGAAAGGATGAGATTAAATTACTATTCCTCTATATTTATAAAAAAAATTAATATATTTTTTAAATGGTATAGTTTTTTGTAAGAGAGTTTAGAAATGTATTCATAGAGTTTTCTAGCGGACCAGTTTAAGTATACAACGACATTATGATTGCGGAATGATGTCTTTTTTTCCTTCTTATTTAAGAAGGATAGTTGTATTTTGTTTCTCACGAAGGCAATTGATGTTTTTTACTCAAGTTTTTCTTATAAAAAGCCGTCTTTTTGAGGTCGAACACGAACAACACGACATTTTAGTTTTCTTTAGTATGTGAGGCATAAATTTGAGTGTTAGATCTTGTTCTAGTTATACTAAAAAATAATATTTTTCTCAAACTTACATTTTAAAATTCTTAAATCCGTGCAATTGTTTTTCGAGGCCGTTTTTGGTGGAAATAGATCTTGAGCTTGAGATTAAAAGAAGAGAAACAAGAGAAAGAAATGATACGCAAACAAAATACTATTTTTGATAGCAATTTTGTAAATATTATCAAAAAGCAATCCAAAATGGTAATTAGGCATAAAAAAATATGTCATTCTCCAAACATGCGTAACCCTTCCCATAACACTCCCAAAAAACCTCCCAACTCTCAGCCTTCGATCAAAATCCTCGAGTCTCACCACTTTGAATCACCAAACTCAAGCTCAAAATCACTTCCCCATAGCAGATGAGGAACACGAATCCTCAAATTTCGATTCTGAAGAAAGTAAAAAGAACCTCTATCATTCAAATTTTGGGTTTTTAGATTAAGAAGGTATTTAAAAAAAACTAGAGGCTGATTAGAGATCTTTTTTCAAAAGAATTTTGAATGTGTTGTTTGAATCTGAGGTTTATTTAATCGAATTTGGATTTGATTTTCGATTTGAAATTATTTAGGCTTCTAAAAATTGATGAGTGTTGATTTGTTTTTCTAGGATTCATAAAAGGTTGAATTTTTTTTTTTAGAATTGACAATACGTTCAATTTTGTGTTAGATCCATGATGTTTTGGATATGATATTCATGATTCTTCATGTGTGGTAAGTATGTTATTCTTTTGTTGAAGTTCATGTATTTTATCGATCTATATGTTCATGTGAGAGGACTATATAAGGTTCACAATTTGTTAAGTGAACTTCAAGAAGCTTGTGGACAATAGTCTTTGTGAAGAATATTCCAACATAGTACTTCAAGTTCTAACTTCTAAGCCACTAATAACATACCTAAATATTAATCTATGTGAACGAAAAATGAAGAATACAAGAATCGATATCACAAAATCAGATCAAGGAATTGATAAAAGTGAAGAAAAAATCACAATCACCAATCACCATTAACAAGAGTTTTGACTCGGGGAAGGAGGAGTTATGATGCAAAATGACAAAAATACCATTAAGAATTAAAAATAAGAGCAGCCCAAAATGTGTGCAGTTTTCACAATAAAACTTATTTTCATTTGATTCAAATTCATCATTTTACTGTTACGTGTTTAAAGACAAATAAAATTATTTTCTACCCAAAATTACATTTTACCCTAAAAGATAAAAACTAAAACAATTCTGTATGTTATGGTTTATGTTATTATATCATATTTGTAAAACAAATCCTAAAATATAAACTTGTGAAAACTAGCCTGAGTTAAATAACTTTTATCATAGCCTTCAGGCATCTAGTCAAGCGGTTAAGACTTCATGATAGTATCATATAGTTTTCGTTTCGACACCTATGGGCAACGCCCCTCAGATAGGACTTCCTCCTCCCAAGCGGCTTACAACTAATCTCCTTCCGGATTTAACTTTTATAATAACCTTCGGACATTTAGTCAAGCGGTTAAGTTTCAAAAATAGTACACAAAAGTTTTCGGTTCAACTTTAATGGTAGTGTCCTTCACCAATGTTTTTTTATCATATATTAATATTCGCATTAATAATACCTTTTCAATACCAATTGGTAACGCCATAACTTTAATGACCATACACCACATCACCATTGACTCATTGAGGATCGAAAACTCAAATCATGCTTGATTGTTTGTGCTAGTCTGATAATATACCCTGTTTACGATCATTACAAACTATAGAATTTATCTTTCACAATACATCAAATTAGAAACAAATAAACAATAGAAAGATAAAGAATAGTAACGAAAACAGAAAAAGAGGGGTCCAGAAAGCACATTGTGTGTCTGGCACCTCAACCTCCATACTCTCTTTCTCAGTATTCATTCCTTCTTCCCCATTCCCATTTGCTTTCTACTACTATTACTACAGTTTTAATTTGCTTATCATTTCTCATTCCATGTTTTCTTTGTTTTCCTACGTCCGATTCCACCTTCTTTTTCCCTTTCCATGTGTCGACAGAGTACACGTAACACTTGGATTACAAAAATGTTGTTTATATCCGAGTAGACTTGTTAAATGGGTCGGTCGGATTAATTGGGTTCGGGGCAGTTGGGTTCGAGGCGTTAAATTTACGAGTCAAGTATAAGGTCTAATTGTTACGTTTTTCTATGGATTCGAGTTGATCCAACGGATCAAAAGTATTAATAATACTAAAATTAATAATAATATTAATAAAAATATTATTCTTATGATTTTCTTTTTTTGTAAAAACAATAAGTCGATTCAACCGCCATGGGTTCGGGTCAATCCAACTAGGTTCGAGTCACTTGGGTTCATTTTTTACCCACAAATTTCAAATCGGGTTTCAATTCGAAAAACTTCGGATGGATTGAATCGGGTTAGGTCGAGTTTTGACACTAATTTGTCAAACTTTAATTTCACAAATATAAGTTGTTAAAGTTCGGTGAGTCAATATAATGCGAGGGTCCACACATCTGTTCATACGCATATGCACATTGGACCCAACATATAAGCTTATGTACATGGTTTTTCATCCTAAAATCAATTGATAATAGAAGGAATAATCAAATGACTTATATATATATATACTGGGCAAGTTTTTTAGTATAATTTCAAATGTGGGAAACTTGTTGTCTCCACATGCATCTCCTCAAGTACAATTGCCCACAATATGTCAATTGCACTTGACACCATGCCTTAGGTCCGACTATCCCAATAGATCAAGAGTTACCCAAGGCCAAACTGCTTTGATACCATGTTAAAGTTTGATGTACCAATTTAACGTGGGGTCTATATGTTCGTCCGTGCGCATTAGACCAAGCACATAAGCCCATGAGATTTCGTCATAAAATCAATTGACAATAAAAATAACCCAAAGACTTATATACTAGTAAATTTTAGTATACTCATTTCAGTCTGGTTACTCAATGTTAAGGCTTAGTTT